>CM055123.1:333085282-333685282 GCA_029206835.1 Rana muscosa | reverse complement strand
AGAATAACGAAGAACAAGCCGAAGATCAAGGGTCACAAGTAGTGATGAGCCGAACACCCCCGGGTTCGGTTCGCACCAGAACCCGCGAACGGACCGAAAGTTCGAACGAACATTAGAACCCTATTAAATACAATGGATGCGAACGTTCGAATTCTAAAGTGCTAATTATAACAACTATTATGCATGTTATTGTCATAAATAGGGTTTGGGAACCCGGGTTCTGCACCAGGGGACATGTATCAATGCAAAAAGAAGTTTTAAAAACGGTCGTTTTTCGGGAGCAGTCATTTTAATGATGCATAAAGTGAAAAAAAAAAAGTCAAATATTCCTTTAAATATCGTACCTGGGGGGTGTCTAAAGTATGCCTGTGAAGTGCCACGTGTTTCCCGTGTTTAGAACTGTCCCTGCACAAAATGACACTTCTAAAGGAAAAAAAAGCCATTTAAAACTGCTTGCGGCTTTAATGTAATGTCTGGTCCCGGTAATATGGATGAAATTCTTTAAGAAAAATGGCATAGCTACCCCATGACCCCCCCCCCTACCCCAGCCCATTACCAGCCCCTTTGGGTCTTGTATGGATATTAAGGGGAACCCCGCACATAAAATAAAAAAGGCCCTATATACTCTGAACAGCCGTATACAGGCGGTGCATACAAGACAGGGACTGTAGGTTTGTTCTTATGTAGAATCTGTTTGTAATTTTGAACAGGTACATTGTTGAAGTGTAGCTCCAGCCCAAAAATCTATTTTTAAACTTTTTGGGAAACATAGGTAAGGGTTATCACCCCTGTAACATTTGTTTTGCTGTCTGTGCCCCTGTTCAGAACATTTCACCTCACTTTCCGTCCCAATGACAACTGTTTTTGAAATGTGGTGTTTTTCTTGAAACAAGGATTGCTGATAAAGCATCAGTACAGATGAGACCCCTTTCTCCCATATTTATTCTTACAGGAGAGAATTTTCCTTTCTAGGGGTAGATTTCCTCTCACTTCCTGTTGTCTTCTTTCGTTTGCAAGTAGGAGTCGTTTGTAAGTTGGATGTTTGAAAGTAGGGACCTGCCGTATATACTCTGCAGAAATAGGCCCCTTAGTTGTTGGTGTTGGCACAACACTGTAAGCACTCAGTTACTCTTGGTTGGTGCTGGAACGCCCTGCTGTCAACTATTATATCAGGAATTTTAATTACATATAATTGTTGAACAGTGGTAGTAAAAATTGGGGCTTTGATGGTGGTGCTGGTGCCACAACACTGTAAGCCCTGACAGTTACTCTTGGTGGGTGCAGCAATGGGCCCTGCTGTGAATTATTAGATCAAGAATTGTAATTACATGCCCCTTTTGAACAGGGGCTGAAAAATTGGGCCTTTCGTGGTGGTGGTGGTGGTGGCGTTGCCACAAGACTGTAAGCCCTCAGAGTTACTCTTGGTGGGTGCAGCAATGGACCCTGCTGTGAATTATTAGATCAAGAATTGTAATTGCATGCCCCTGTTGAACAGGGGCTGAAAAATTGGGCCTTAGGCACTGGTGGCACAACACTACAACCCCTCACAGATACTGTACTTGAGGACACAGCAATGAGCCCTGTTGCAAAGTATTGCTTCAAAAATTGTAATGACACGCCCCTGTTAAACAGGGGCTGAAAAATTGGGCCTTAGGCACTGGTGCCACAACACTTCAACCCCTCACAGATACTGTACTTGGAGCACAGCAATGAGCCCTATGGCAAATTATTGCTAAAAAAATTGTAATTACACGCCCCTGTAAAACAGGGGCTGAAAAATTGGGCCTTAGCCACTGGTGGCGGCACCCATAAACAAAAATGATCTTCCAAGCTATCATCATCAATCGTATCATTGAGGACTCGGAGGAGGAGGATAGCCAGTCAACATAACAACACAGGCACTCAGCATCAGCATCAGTCTTGAAGGGATGTGACATGTTAAAATCAATTAGTCTGTTATATCAGCATCAGGTGTGTGGTAGCTGGTGGTGATCCAAGACTGGTTCATCTTGATGAAAGTCAGTCGATCAACCGAGTCGGTGGACAGGCGCACCCTGTGATCCGTGACAAATCCTCCAGCAGCACTGAATGTGCGTTCCGAAAGAACGCTGGATGCAGGACAGGCCAGTAGCTCAATTGCATACTGTGCAAGCTCTGGCCAGTGATCCATCCTCAAGACCCAGTAAGCCAGAGGATTTTCGGTGGGGAAGGTGTCCAAGTCTGACCTTGCCCCTAGATATTCCTGCACCATGTTTATCAGACGCTGGCGATGGTTGCTGGAACCGATCATACTTTGGGGCTGCGGACTAAAGAATTGTCTGAACGCATCGGTCAGACGGCCACCTTCCCCACCGCTCCTTCTTTGACTGGCCGAAGCCTCAGCAACTCGTTGTCCAGGACCAGGAGTTTGTAACCTCCCAGTCTCTGGGAACGCGTTGCACAGACCTTTCTGCAAGGCCTCCCGGAGTTGTCTCATCCTCTGCTCCCTCTGCGACGGTAACATAAGGTCCGCAACCTTACCCTTGTACCGTGGATCAAGGAGAGTGGCCAGCCAGTAATGGTCCCTCTCCTTGATCCGAAGAATACGAGGATCCTTCCGCAGACTTTGCAGGATCAGGGAGGCCATGCAGCGTAGGTTTGCTGAGGCATTTGGTCCGGAGTCCTCTGGGTCACTAAGGACGACATGATCCGCAGCCACCTCCTCCCAGCCACGTACAAGTCCACTGGTTTCTTGGGACTGTAAATCATCCCTAAAAGACTGCTGCTGATGATGCTGAGTGCCAGCCTCCACCTCCATGCTGACACAATCCTCCTCCTCCTCCTCCTCCTCTTCCTGTGCGATGGGTGGGACAGAAGGAACACTGTCTGGGTAAAGGGGGCCTTGAGAGGCAAGGAAGTCCTCCTCTTCCTGCCTCTGTTCTGCCTCAAGTGCCCTGTCCATTATTCCACGCAGCGTGTGCTCCAACAGGTGGACAAGAGGTACAGTGTCACTGATGCATGCACTGTCACTGCTCACCATCCTCGTGGCCTCCTCAAATGGTGCCAGGACAGTGCATGCATCCCTGATCATGCCCCACTGGCGTGGAGAAAAAAAACCAAGCTCCCCTGACCCTGTCCTGGTGCCGTAGTCGCACAGGTACTCATTGATGGCCCTCTGCTGCGTGTGCAGCCGCTGCAGCATGGCCAACGTTGAGTTCCACCTGGTGGGCATGTCACATATAAGGCGGTTCTTGGGCAGGTTCAACTCCTTTTGCAGCTCAGCCAGGCGAGCACTGGCATTATAAGATCTGCGGAAATGCACACAGACTTTCCTGGCCTGCCTCAGGACATCCTGTAAGCCCGGGTACCTGCCCAAGAACCGCTGCACCACCAGGTTAAGGACGTGAGCCACACAGGGCACATGGGTCAGTTGTCCCTGTCGGAGGGCGGAGAGGAGGTTGGTGCCATTGTCGCAAACCACCATTCCTGGCTTAAGCTGGCGTGGCGTCAACCACCTCTCGGCCTGGCCCTGCAGAGCAGACAGGACCTCTGCCCCAGTGTGGCTTCTGTCCCCCAAACACACCAGCGCAAGCACGGCATGGCATCTTTTTGCCTGCGTACTTGCGTAGCCCCGTGAACGGCTACGGAGCACCGCTGGTTCATAGGACAAACCACAGGAAGAGGCCATGGAGGAAGAAGAAGAGGAGGGGGTGGAGGAGAGAGGTGTGTCACAACCAGTAGTAGCATTTTGGAGGCGTGGCGGTGGGACAACCTCCAACACTACTGCACCTTGTCCTGCATCCTTCCCAGCTGCCAAAAGAGTGACCCAATGGGCCGTGAAAGAAAGGTAACGTCCCTGTCCATGCCTGCTGGACCATGAGTCAGCGGTAATATGCACCTTACCGCTAACCGCCCTGTCCAGCGAGGCCAAGACATTGCCTTCCACATGCCGGTAGAGAGCCGGAATAGCCTTCCGTGAGAAAAAGTGGCGTTTGGGAACCTGCCACTGAGGAACCGCACATTGCACAAACTCACGGAAGGGGGCCGAGTCTACCAACTGAAAAGGCAGCAGTTGAAGCGCTAGCAATTTAGCCAAGCTAGCATTCAACCGCTGGGCATGTGGATGGCTGGGAGTGAACTTCTTTCGACGGTCCAGCAGCTGGGGCAGGGAAATTTGCCTGCTAGAATCGGACGTCGGTGTACTGCTAGCAGAGTGGCCGCAAGTACTTGGCTGTGACACACCTAATTCTACACCTTCATTCCTCTCAGTGCATGTTTCAGAGAGGACTGAAGTTATAGTGGGGTTGGAGATCCCAGCTGATGCGGTGCAAGGAGAGGTCCGCTTTGTTCTTTGGTGTGGGTCTTTCAGGTAGGCTTGCCAACGAGCTGCATGGCAGGTCAACATATGTCTGGTCAGGCATGTGGTACCCAAGCGGCTGATGTTTTGGCCACGCGATATACGCTTGAGACATATGTTGCAAACAGCAGCTGTGCGATCTGATGCACTAGCCTCAAAAAAGGCCCACACCAAAGAACTTTTTGAATGACGGGCAGAGGCAGCGCCCTGCACAGGCGGAGCTCTGCGGTGTGATTCCGTCGGTGTACTGCCCTTACGCTGGCCACCAAAGGGCATCCTGCCTCGTTGGAGATGTGCCTCCTCCTCATCCTCCTCCTCCTCCTCTCTCCTATTAGGCACCCACGTGGAGTCAGTGACCTCATCATCACCTCCCTCCTCATCACTGGAGCCAATCTGGCAGTATGCTGCAGCTGCTGGAACATGACTGCCAGATTGGTGTCCTTCTTGAGCATCCCCTCTGTCTGCTCTCACGCTACTGCCTTCCTCTAGCTGGGTTTCATCATCAGACCCTTCGAAACGCTGGGCATCCTCCTGGAGCATGTACCCAACACTGTGCTGAAACGGTTCGGGGGACTCCTCAGGAGGAGGACATGGTGGGTCTAGGGAAGGAGTGACTGATGATGAGTCTGACATTGATACCAGGGAAGAGGACGCTTTGGCAGCTGCTTTTCCAGTACCCTGAGCCTGGGTGAGAGAGGATGAGGAGGAGGAGGGCTTGGTCATCCACTCTACCAAGTCTTCGGCATGATGTGGCTCAACATGTCCAGCTGCCGAAAAGAAGGACAAGCGTGTCCCATGGCCATGTGCTGATGACAATGCACCGCGTCCACGACCAGCACTGTTGCCCCCAGACACAGAGCCTGCTTGCCCTCTTTTATTGCCTCCTGACTGTCTGCCTCTCCTTGTTTGCCTTCCAGACATTCTAATAGATGGCCTGCAGGGAGATGGGAAAAAAGCAATAAGGGCTACCTTCAGGTGTCCTTCTCTGTCCCTTGAAACAAGGACTTTGACAGTGAAAGAAACTGACACACTCTCCCTACCTACAGTTTTCTGTCCCTAGAAAAAATGTTTTTTTTAAGCACAATTTAGCACAAGGAGAATTCACTCACTGTCCTTCCAGGTCCCTGGAAACAAGGACTTTGACAGTGAAAGAAACTGACACACTCTCCCTACCTACAGTTTTCTGTCCCTAGAAAAAATGTTTTTTTTAAGCACAATTTAGCACAAGGAGAATTCACTCACTGTCCTTCCAGGTCCCTGGAAACAAGGACTTTGACAGTGAAAGAAACTGACACACTCTCCCTACCTACAGTTTTCTGTCCCTAGAAAAAATGTTTTTTTTAAGCACAATTTAGCACAAGGAGAATTCACTCACTGTCCTTCCAGGTCCCTGGAAACAAGGACTTTGACAGTGAAAGAAACTGACACACTCTCCCTACCTACAGTTTTCTGTCCCTAGAAAAAATGTTTTTTTTAAGCACAATTTAGCACAAGGAGAATTCACTCACTGTCCTTCCAGGTCCCTGGAAACAAGGACTTTGACAGTGAAAGAAACTGACACACTCTCCCTACCTACAGTTTTCTGTCCCTAGAAAAAATGTTTTTTTTAAGCACAATTTAGCACAAGGAGAATTCACTCACTGTCCTTCCAGGTCCCTGGAAACAAGGACTTTGACAGTGAAAGAAACTGACACACTCTCCCTACCTACAGTTTTCTGTCCCTAGAAAAAATGTTTTTTTTAAGCACAATATAGCACAAGCACAAAACACACTGACACTCTCCCTACCTATCCTTCTCTTTCCCTAAACTAAAGGAATCCAGGTTAAGCAAGAAAGAAATAAAAGTCACTGTCCCTGCCTATGCTGCTCTATCTCTGCTCCGGAACACACTACACTAGGCCGCCGTGCTGGCGGCCTTTTATAGTGTGGGGCGTGTACTAAACACCCTCAGCAATAATTGGCCACAGGCATCCTGCCTGTGGCCAATCATTGCTCTCCTCGCTGCCGGCGCTGTGATTGGCCAAGCATGCGGGGTCACAGTGCATGCTTGGCCAATCACAGCGCCTGGATGACACTGCGATGGCGTAGTGCATTGTGGGCCGTTCGCGTCACTCGAATTTGGCGCGAACGGCCCAAATCGTTCGATCTTCGTCGAACGATCGAACAGCCGATGTTCGAGTCGAACGTAAGCTCATCCCTAGTCACAAGCAGACAAGGATAACGAAGGACAAGCCGAAGGTTCAAGGGTCACAAGCATCCAGGGATAGTCGTAACAGAGAGACAGACGTAGCACACGGCAGGCAGGAACCCAAACACACAATGCTTAACAAACACGTTGATCAGCAAAGCAGGCTTGCAGTGCACAGGTTAATATAGTGTTCTGTGATAGGGCCTGGGGTGGAGTCTGGCTGGGAGGAGATTATAAAGGAAGCCAGGTGAAAGGGTTCTGGCCTCTAAGATGAACACATGAGGAGGAAAGGTAAGATGGCAGACAGACATTAATGCATATCCATGACACCAGAACTCTGAAGGCTTTTTTAGATGTTGTTTGGCAAACTCTAATCTGGCCTTCCTATTTTTGAGGCTCACCAATGGTTTACATCTTGTGGTGAACCCTCTGTATTCACTCTTCTCTTGATTGTTGACTTTGACACACATACACCTACCCCCTGGAGAGTGTTCTTGATCTGGCCAACTGTTGTGAAGGGTGTTTTCTTCACCAGGGAAAGAATTCTTCGGTCATCCACCACAGTTGTTTTCCGTGGTCTTCCGGGTCTTTTGGTGTTGCTGAGCTCACCGTTGCGTTCTTTCTTTTTAAGGATGTTCCAAACAGTTGATTTGGCCACACCTAATGTTTTTGCTATCTCTCTGATGGGTTTGTTTTGGTTTTTTTTCAGCCTAATGATGGCTTGCTTCACTGATAGTGACAGCTCTTTGGATCTCATATTGAGAGTTGACAGCAACAGATTCCAAATGCAAATAGCACACTTGAAATGAACTCTGGACCTTTTATCTGCTCCTTGTAAATGGGATAATGAGGGAATAACACACACCTGGCCATGGAACAGCTGAGCAGCCAATTGTGCCATTACTTTTGGTCCCTTAAAAAGTGGGAGGCACATATACAAACTGTTGTAATTCCTACACCTGATTTGGTTGTAAATACCCTCAAATTAAAGCTGAAACTCTGCAGTTAAAGCACATCTTGTTCGTTTCATTTCAAATCTATTGTGGTGGTGTATAGAGCCAAAAAGATTAGAATTGTGTAGATGTCCCAATATTTATGGACCTGACTGTATATATTGTTTTAGCAGGCACCCTCTGGAATAAAATGGCGGTCTTTGCGCAGCACTTTTTCAAACGTGTTTTTTTTTAGAAAGAAACAGTTTCATTCATAAAAAAAAAAAAAACACTAAACTTAGCACGATTTTTTTTTGTATACTAAGCAATGCTTTCAATTTTTTTTACAGGATACATGTTTAGAGTTACAGAGGAGGTCTAGTGCTAGAATTATTGCTTTCGCTCTCGCGTATGTAACCTGTGTATATCTGGCTCTTATACTAGCCAGTGTCTACCCAGCCACTGACTAGTATCTCTCCCCAGCCTGTCTACACACACACTAGCTCCTGCTGACCTGTGGATGGGGGAATCATTCCTGCAGTGTTTTTGTGTTCTGCCAGTGAATACAATGATCAGTGTTGCTAACTATAGCTGGCAGCACTGATGGTTTTGGGAAAAACCTGATAGGCTGGTTGTACTCAAGTCGGTTAATAGATTGAATTGTGTAAAACCAGCTAGCCCATACATAGATCGACTATGGTTGGTCTCTGCTTAATTGGCTTAATTTCAATCCATGCATGGCCCGCTTAACCACTACGCAGTCCCTAAACATACTTACACAAACCTTTAAATTTTTCCTTCCCAGATTCCTTCATCCTCCTCACCTGTACATACTCTCCACACTTCTCTCCTGTACATACTGCTCACTGTCATACCCTACACACTCCTCTTCTGTACATAGTGCCCGCTGTCATACACTTCTCTCCTGTACATAGTGCCCACTGTCTTACCCTCCACACTGCTCTCCTGTACATACTGCTCACTGTCATACCCTTCACACTCCTCTCCTATACATAGTGCCGGCTGTCATACCATCCACACTCATCTCATTTACATACTGCTCGGTATCATACCCTCCACACTCCTCTCCCGTACATACTGCCCACATTCATAAACTCCTCTATTATACATAGTGCCCACTGTCATACCCTCCACATTCCTCTCCTGTATATACTGCCCACTGTCATACCCTCCACACTCTTCTCCTGTACATACTGCTCAGTATCATACCGTCCACACTCCTCTCCTGTACATACTGCCCACTGTCATACCCTCCACACTCCTCTCCTGTACATACTGCCCCCATCATACCCTCCACACTCCTTTCCTGTGCATACTGCCCACTATCATACCATCCAGTCCACACTCCTCTCCTGTTCATACTGACCACTGTCATACCCTCCACACTCCTCTGCTGTGCATATTGCCTTCTGCCATGTCCTCCGCACTCCTTTCCTGTACATAATGCCCACTGTTAGACCCTCCACATTCCTCTCTCTCACCTGTACATACTTCCCACTTTTATACCGTCCATTCTCCTCCCCTATGCCTATTACCCACAAAAACAGTTATTTAAAATGATACTGAATATCCTCAATGTTACCAGCTCTAGAATGGGCACACTTTTGTTAGTTCAACTAAATGAAATCTTCTCAGTCCTCATATTTATTCTGCCCCATTATTAGTACTCCTTTAATTTTGTGATGTGATGTAAAGAGGAACATAGGGGATCTCAGCTACTCTAAATACATCACTTGCAGAAAAAAAAGTGTTGGCAACTATGCACTTAGGCACTGACCAAGGGCCACCGGGTCAGTAGGGGGCCCCATGAGAGGCTCCTGGGATCCTGCAGGCTGCACTGGCGCACACAGGCTGCGCTGGCGGACACTGGGGGACACAGGCTGCACTGGGGGGACACAGGCTGCACTGGGGGGGACACAGGCTGCACTGGGGGGGACACAGGCTGCACTGGGGGGACACTGGGGACACAGGCTGCACCGGGGGACACTGGGGACACAGGCTGCACTGGGGGACACTGGGGACACAGGCTGCACTGGCGGGACACTGGGGGACACATGCTGCACCGGGGGACACATGCTGCACCGGGGGACACATGCTGCACCGGGGGACACATGCTGCACCGGGGGACACATGCTGCACCGGGGGACACAGACTGCATTGAGGGACACAGGCTGCACTGGGGACACTGGCAGGCACGGGCTGCACTGGCGGGCACAGGCTGCATTGGTGGACACGGGCAGGCTGCATTGGTGGACAAAGTTGTTGTTAATATTTATTTTTATAACTTAATTCTGCATAAAACATTTAAGTGTCATTTCATAAGTTAATTTATTAGGGCGTGTTTAGTGGTGGAATTAGGGGCGGGCAGGGCAGGGGTTGGGCGGGGCAACTGGTGGCGAGTAACCCTTGAGGCCTGGCTAGTAGCTCAGGACTTGAAATTTTGAGCCCTGGTCTACACTGAATGCACTGTATATACAGTTGTGCTCAAATGTTTGCACACCCTGGCAGAAAGTGTGAAATTTTGGCATTAATATTGAAAATAAAAGACTGATCATGCCAAAAAACTGTCTTTTATTTAACACTTCAGCCCCGTAAGATTTGGCTGCTCAATGACCAGGCCATTTTTTGCTGCACTGGGGACACATGCTGCACTGGGGGGCACTGGGGACACAGGCTGCACTGGGGGATACAGGCTGCACTGGCAGGACACATGCTGCACTGGGGACACATGCTGCACTGGGGGACACATGCTGCACTGGGGGACACATGCTGCACTGGGGGACACTGGGGTCACAGGCTGCACTGGGGACACATGCTTCACTGGGGGACACAGGCTGCACTGGGGGACACTGGGGACACAGGCTGCACTGGGGGACACAGGCTGCCCTGGGGAGACATGCTGCACTGGGGGACACTGGGGTCACAGGCTGCACTGGCGGGACACAGGCTGCACTGGGGGACACATGCTGCACTTGGGACACATGCTGCACTGGGGGACACTGGGGTCACAGGCTGCACTGGGGTCACAGGCTGCACTGGGGACACAGGCTGCACTGGGGACACATGCTGAACTGGGGGACACAGGCTGCACTGGGGACACATGCTGCACTGGGGGACACTGGGGACACAGGCTGCACTGGTAGGACACAGGCTGCACTGGAGGGACACAGGCTGCACTGGCGGGACACAGGCAGCACTGGCGGGACACAGGCAGCACTGACAGGACACAGGCTGCACTGACGGGACACAGGCTGCACTGGCGGGACACAGGCTGCACTGGGGGACACAGGCTGCACTGGGGGACACAGGCTGCACTGGGGGACACAGGCTGCACTGGCGGACACAGGCTGCACTGGCGGACACAGGCTGCACTGGGGGACACTGGGGTCACATGCTGCACTGGGGACACAGGCTGCACTGGGGGACACATGTTGCACTGGGGGACACATTCTGCACTGGGGACACTGGGGGACACATGCTGCACTGGGGGACACATGCTGCACTGGGGACACAGGCTGCACTGGGGGACACTGGGGACACATGCTGCAATGGGGACACAGGCTGCGCTGGGGGACACAGGCTGTGCTGGCGGACACTGGGGGACACAGGCTGCACTGGGGGACACAGGCTGCACTAGGGGACACAGGCTGCACTGGGGGGACACAGGCTGCACTGGGGGGACACAGGCTGCACTGGGGGGACACAGGCTGCACTGGGGGGACACTGGGGACACAGGCTGCACTGGGGAAACATGCTGCACTGGGGGACACTGGGGACACAGGCTGCGCTAGGGGACACAGGCTGCACTGGGGGACACTGGGGACACAGGCTAGGCTGGGGGGACACAGGCTGCACTGGGGGGACACAGGCTGCACTGGGGGGACACTGGGGACACAGGCTGCACTGGGGAAACATGCTGCACTGGGGGACACTGGGGACACAGGCTGCGCTGGGGGACACAGGCTGCACTGGGGGACACTGGGGACACAGGCTGCACTGGGGACACAGGCTGCACTGGCGGGACACTGGGGGACACATGCTGCACTGGGGGACACAGACTGCATTGGGGGACACAGGCTGCACTGGGGACACTGGCAGGCACGGGCTGCACTGGTGAGCACAGGCTGCATTGGTGGACACGGGCAGGCTGCATTGGTGGACAAAGTTGTTGTTAATATTTATTTTTATAACTTAATTCTGCATAAAACATTTAAGGGGCATTTCATGAGATAATTTATGAGGGCGTGTTTAGTGGTGGAATTAGGGGAGGGCAGGGCAGGGGCTGGGCGGGGCAACTGGTGGCGAGTAACCCTTGAGGCCTGGCTAGTAGCTCAGGACTTGAAATTTTGAGCCCTGGTCTACATTGAATGCACTGTATATACAGTTGTGCTCAAATGTTTGCACACCCTGGCAGAAAGTGTGACATTTTGGCATTAATATTGAAAATAAAAGACTGATGATGCCAAAAAAAAAACTGTCTTTTATTTAACACTTCAGCCCCATAAGATTTGGCTGCTCAATGACCAGGCCATTTTTTGCGATACGGCACTGCGTCGGCTGTAACTGACAATTGTACGGTCATGTGACACTGTACCCAAACAAAATTGACTTCCTTTTTTTCCCACAAATAGAACTTTCTTTTGGTGGTATTTGATAATCTCTGTGGTTTTTATTTTTTGCGCTATAAACAAAAAAAGAGCGACAATTTTGAAACAAAACACAATATTTTGTACTTTTTGCATAAAATAAATATCCCCAATTTAAAAAAAAATTATAATTTTTTTCCTCAGTTTAGGCCGATATGTATTCTTCTACATATTTTTGGTAATAAAAATTGCAATAAGCGTATATTGATTGGTTTGCGCAAAAGTTATAGCGTCTACAAAATAGGGGAAAGATTTATGGCATTTTTATTATTATTTTTTTATTTATTTTTTACTAGTAATAGCGGCGATCTGCGATTTTTATCAGGACTGCAACATTATGGCAGACAGATTGGACACTTTTGACACCATTGACAATTATACAGCGATCAGTGCTATAAAAATGCATTGATTACTGTGTAAATGTCACTGGCAAAGAAGGGGTTAACACTAGGGGGCGATCAAGGGGTTAACTGTGTTCCCGAGTGTGTGTTCTAACTGTAGGGGGACGCGAGTGACTGGAGGAAATTACAGGTTCCTAGCTAGTTTACACACACACACATCCCTGTTTTGCCTCTCGTGCCCACGATTGCGCATGGCCGGCGGTCATTGCGACCACCGGCCACGCGCCTCGGCACCCGCGTAGTGCAGCGGAAGGGGGGGCACGCACGTGCTTGCTATCCCGCTTAAAGGGACCGACGTACAGCTACAACGGTTCACAGGATCGTGCCGACCTACCGCAGTATAATGACAGCGGCTTGTCAGTAAATGGTTAAGGCTAGTGAGTAGAATTTAGGGGTCTGACGGTACACACGGTCGGACTTCAAACAAACTTTTCCGTAGATTTTTGTTCGAAGGGAGTTGGCCGGGCACACCCATAGCATACACATGGCAGGACTTTTCTGCAAACTTTACCAAAACTTTCCCAACATCACGTGGTTTTTCTGCTCTTTTTTGCTCTTTACCGCCACCCTTTGGTCAACTTCTGCTATTGTTGGTTGATTTTAACAATGGTTCTGGGAATGCGTATTTGTACTTCGGACAAAAGTCCGATGGATTTCTGTACACACGGTCGGACTTTGCACCATCTGACTTTTTTGGCCGAAAAGTTTGTCCCTTTGCAGAGCGAACTTTTGTCCGAAGAAAACTGAAAAAGTTTGTCCAATGGAGCGTAGACACGGTCGAAGATTTGGGAAAACTTGCTAATTTTGAAGTTTGTTGGCAAAAACTCAGGCCGTGTGTACGAGCCTTAAGAACTAATAAGCATCTTTTGTTTGCTTTTCACAGATGTTCTTTCTTCTTTGTTTCTGTTTGTGGGAATTGAAGTTGCTGGATATGTGATGGCACAGACTGCTGATAAAGGACTCAAAAAGGCTGGCTTTCTACCAAACCAGTCTGAACTGACCAGATATTGTTGAGAACAGTTTTTTTGCCAGTCACATGATGTAACCACCCATTTAACTGTTCCATTGCTACTAAGAAGATATGGACATCGATTGGACTAACTATACGATCACACCTTAATCACGCCTAGAATACACTTGATACACACCCATATCTTATGCATATTCATACGTATAAATTGTATAACCCGTATTGTAAGCTCAGAAATAGGGATGAGCTTCGAGTTCGAGTCGAACTCATGTTCGACTCGAACATTGCCTGTTCGCCCGTTCGCCGAACAGCGAACAAATTGGGGTGTTCGCGGCAAATTCAAAAAGTCTATGGGAGAAATCTAAAGTGCTAATTATAAAGGCTTATATGCAAGTTATTGTCATAAAAAGTGTTTGGGGACCCGGGTCCTGCCCCAGGGGACATGTATCAATGCAAAATATTTTTTTTAAAACGGACGTTTTTTTGGGAGCAGTGATTTTAATAATGCTTAAAGTGAAACAATAAAAGTGAAATATTCCTTTAAATTTCGCACCTAGGGGGTGTGTATGATATGCATGTAAAGTGGCGCATGTTTCCCGTGCTTAGAACTGTCCATGTACAAAGTGTCATTTTTGAAGAAAAAAAAGTCATTTAAAACTCACTCGCGGCTATTAGGGAATTGTCAGCTCCCGGCAATACATACAAAAGTCATTGATAAAAAAAAAAAGCGTGGGGGTCCCCCAGAATTCAATTACCAGGCCCTTCAGGTCTGGAATGGATATTAAGGGGAACCCCGCCGCAAATTAAAAAAAAAATGCGTGCGGTTCCCCCAAATATCCATACCAGGCCCTTCAGATCTGGCATGGATTTTAAGGGGAACTCCACCACAAATTAAAAAAAAATGGTGTGGAGTCCCCCCAAAAATCCATACCAGACCCTTATCCGAGCACGCAACCTGGCAGGCCGCAGGAAAAGAGGGGGGGGACGAGAGAGCGCCCCCCCCCCCCTCCTGAACCGTACCAGGCCACATGCCCTCAACATGGGGAGGATGTCCCTATGTTGATGGGGACAAGGGCCTCATCCCCACAAACCTTGCCCGGTGGTTGTGGGGGTCTGCGGGCGGGGGGCTTATCGGACTCTGGAAGACCCCTTTAACAAAGGGGACCCCAAGATCTCGGCCCCCCCCATGTGAATTGGTAAGGGGTACATTGTACCCCTACCATTTCACGAAGAAAGTGTCAAAAAATGTTAAAAAAAAACACACAAACACCTTGAAAAAGTCCTTTTTAAAAAAAATAAAAAATAAAAATAAAAAAACCATTCCAGCGGTGAAATCCAGTGTCCCGCGGCGATCCGATGTCCAGCGCTGTCCGTCATTGGCTGAGCCTGAGCGGACCTGATGGGGAACTTCCTCTGCAGTCTATTACATGTATAGACCCGCCCCTTCTAAAGTTCCCCATCAGGTCCGCTCAGCCAATGACTCGGTGTAAGGCTGAGGACCTGATGTGGAACATGAGAAGGGGTCGTGATATATGTAGAGAGACAGCACAAACCATTACTGTACATAAGCCATGTTTACTGAAAGAACCAGCAGGAAACACAACACAGGAAGAAGTACAACAGAGATGCACCATAGAGTTGCATTTAAAGAAACATGTCATCCATAACATCTCCCCCTTTTAGTGTTAATAAATGAACATTGTGAAATTTAAAAGAGACAAAGCAATAACACATTCTACAGGTTAAGTCTCATAGGTGGTTTTGAACATCTACCACTACGGGTGAAGACTGGCCCTTGTACAAGGATTCCTTTAGCCCTTTCTGAAGTTACTGGGCTCCTCTCATCATGTACTGGCATGCTCTGCGCTTGACAGCTGTCGAGTATACTTGGTTGCCCAGAACTGTCATTGCCATTGGTATGAGGCATTCCCTCTGTACATGCCTCACTGTCAATGGGTGAGTCTGATCTATCAACGGGATACTGAGAATCAGTCTGCTCTGCCACTCTCAAATCCACTCGATTGCGGCGATAGAGAGTTCCTTCAACGTCCACAAGATAGGAGCGTGGTGCAACCTTTTGCAGACAAGTACCTATTCTCCAACGGCCTGTTCGATCTCCAGGTAATGGTTTTATACGGATTCGTTCTCCAATATTTAATTCTGGCAAATCTCTGGCCGATGTGTCATATCGTGCCTTTGACACTTGTCTCTTAATCCTTATCTTTTCTGGAACACCTTGTATAACAGAGGGTTCAAGCAGCCTATTTGATACTGGTAAGGAGGTCTTTAATCTCCTTGACATCAGTCTTTGTGCCGGGCTACTATCCATGCCTTCAGTCGGAGTGTTTCTCCAATGTAAAATGGCCTTCCATGGGTCTTTACCATCACTTTGTGCTTTCTTGCATACATTTTTAACAATCTTTACAGCTGATTCAGCTTTGCCATTAGCCTGTGGATGACGTGGTGAGGAAGTAACATGCTCAAACTCCCAATCAGTGGCAAATTTTCTGAATTGTAGGCTTGCAAACTGAGGGCCATTGTCGGAGATCACTGTATCTGGTTGGCCATGACGTGCAAACTGAGCCTTGCACCTCTTAATTTTAGCTTCAGTGGATAAGTCGGGAAGAAGGTCTATTTCCCAGAAGTCTGAATAATGATCGACTAAAAGCAGGTATTCCTTGCCTGCGTAGTTGAATAAGTCCATACTGATAATCTGCCACGGACGTGTAGGTATCTCATGTGACATCATGGTTTCTTTCTGTTGCAAATGGGCATATTCATTGCAGGTGGGACAATTACTGACAGTCTTTGATTTCACCATGCATGTTGGGCCAGTAAAGAGTATCACGAGCTTGCCTGTAGCATGCTTCACCACCAATATGGCTGGAGTGTATGCGTAATAACATCTCTACTCTCAGTGACTTCGGCACGATGACCCTTGGACCTTTGTACAAGATACCATTTTGTATGCTGATCTCATCTCTAAAGGACCAGTATTCCCTTACAATTCCAGGTACTGCATCTTTTCCATCTGGCCACCCACTCAAAACAATAGACTTCAAAGCTTGTAAAGTTGCATCACTGTCAGTGTGCTGTATGAGTTGATGTAGTCGTTGATCTGTGACATTAAGATAGTCTGCTTGATTGATATCGGCAAAGAAATTTTGTTCCTGTTCCAGCAGACAAATTGTACGATGCTCATGCTCACCTCCAGGTGCCACATTATCTGACGTAGCTCTGCTCAGGGTATCGCTGATATACATTTCACATCCTGGCTTGTAGACAACATTGAGGTTGTAATGCTGCAATGTAAGCATCATGCTCTGCAAACGCTTGGGAGCACACAAAAGGGGCTTTTTGAATATGGCTATCAAAGGTTTGTGATCAGTTTCAGCTGTAATTGAATCCCGTCCATAAAGATAATGATGGAAACGCTGGCCAGCAAATACAATGCTTAAACATTCCTTCTCAATTTGAGCATAATTTTGCTCAGCTGATGAAAGAGCTCTGGATGCATATGCAACTGGCTGACCTTTCTGCAAAAGGCAACAGCCTAGACCATTTTTACTGGAGTCACTTTGTATGGTAACAGGCTTTGTGACATCATAGTATTTCAACACTGGGGCAGAGGTGACCAAGTGTTTTATATCCTCTACTGCCCGGTCATGCTTGGGAAGCCAGTGCCAAACTGCATCTTTGTCCAGAAGTCGTCTGTCATGGATATGCATTAATGTCTGTCTGCCATCTTACCTTCCTCCTCATGTGTTCATCTAGAGACCAGACCTCCTTCACCTGGCTTCCTTTATAATCTCCTCCCAGCCTGACTCCACCCCAGGCCCTATCACTGAACACTATATTAACCTGTGCACTGCAAGCCTGCTTTGCTGATCAACGTGTTTGTTAGGCATTGTGTGTTTGGGTTCCTGCCTGCCGTGTGCTACGTCTGTCTCTCTGTTACGTTATTGGCTTGTCCCCGACCATCCCTGTCTGCTCGTGACCCTTGACCTTCGGCTCGTTCTTCGTTATCCTTGTCTGCTTGTGGCCCCTGACCTTCGGCTTGTTATTCGGTTCTCTCTATCGTGTGCTGCTGCTTCCCCTTATCCTACGGGGCGTGAGCTAGGAAACTCCAGGGGCCGCGACCTGGTCCCAGCCTGCAGCGTAACATCCTCACCACTAGAGGCCCTGGAGAAGACCAGCTGGGTCTTAGACTCCGCGCCCTGGGGAATCTTGGCTCTCGCTTCCGTTGGGATCCCGGTTGTGCTCCTCTGGTCCCGCTTTCCACAACCACCCAGTTTCCTATCCACAGAAGCCAGCCATAGGGTTCACTACCTCGCGGTGCACTCCTGTCCCCCTACGGTGTGCATCTGTCACCTGGCCACAGGTGACCCTGACAGTTTGATCAGCCATGAACCCGGCTGACATCCCGCTTCCCGCGGATGATCCATTGCAGGGCATAGTTCGCAGACTTGAGACCCAGGAATCAAATCAGACCCAGGTGATGCGATTCCTCCAGGATCTGGCTTCTCGATTCGAGCAGCTTCAGGTCTCCTTGGGAACCCCGAATCCGCAACCCCAAGTACAACCAGCGGCTGTACCTATCGCACCAGTCGCAGCCTCACACTCACTAAGATTGCCAGCTCCGTTCCGTTTCTCTGGGGACTCCAAGGCCTGCAGGGGGTTTCTCAGCCAATGCACTATTCATTTTGAGCTTCAGCCTCAAAGCTTCCTATCTGACCGGGCTAAGGTAGCCTATATCATTTCCCTCCTCTCCGGTGAAGCTTTGGCCTGGGCTGCCCACCTGTGGGAGAGGAACGATCCGGTGGTTTCCAGTCTGTCCGAATTCTTGAAGCTCTTTCGTAATATCTTCGAAGAGCCGGCTCGGGCTTCTTCAGCGGCTAGTGCTGTCTTACGTCTTCGCCAAGAATCTAGTTCAGTGGGGCAATTGCTCTTCAGTTCCGTATCCACACAGCTGAATTGAGCTGGAATAATGAGGCCCTGGTCGCTACCTTTTTACATGGCCTCTCTGACCGAGTGAAAGACGAATTAGCGGGAAGAGCCATTCCCGTCGGTCTGGACGATGTAATTTCATTATGCAACCAGATCGACATTCGTTTTCAAGAGAGGTCCTTAGAAAAAAGACGCCAGCACTCTCTGGGTCCTAGCCAGTCTGAGCTCCCCTCCCTTCATTCCGTGGAGCATCCTCTACCTGCTGAAGAACCTATGCAGCTGGGCCGGACCAGACTAACCCCCGAAGAACGTGCTAGGCGCAGAACTCTGGGCTTGTGCCTCTATTGTGGGGGCAAGGGTCATTTTCGTGACTCCTGCTCGCTTCGTCCGGGAAACGCTCGGGTCTAATACATTTGGAAGGTGGAGTATTGGACCCAGAAACATCACCTTCTCGCCTGCTCTTGCCGGTGTCCCTTCATGTAGGCACTTCTCCTCAGTCAACCCTTGCATACCTGGATTCCGGGGCTGCCGGCAATTTCATGGATTGGAGAACTGCTTCTTCTATGAAGCTTACCCTTTCACCTCTCACTACCCCATTGGTAGTCTCGGCAATTGATGGCACTGTTCTCCCAGGGGGCCCTATTCGCTTCCAGACGCTACCCATTAGGATGTCGGTAGGGATTCTCCACCAGGAGTGGATATCCTTTCTTATTCTACCCAAGGCCTCTACCCCAGTTGTATTGGGCCTCCCTTGGCTACAGCTCCACTCTCCACATGTGGACTGGGTCTCTGGGCAGATCCTGGCCTGGGGTTCCTCATGTTTCTCGTCATGTCTTCTCAAGGTGACCCCCAAGGAGAGTCTTCCGGTTGCTGCCACTTCTGTTTCTTCTGATCTTCCCGCCGCATACAGCGATTACCGGGATGTGTTCTGTAAAAAATCAGCTGAGGTGCTTCCTCCCCACAGGTCTTTTGACTGTGCTATTGATCTTGTCCCCGGAGCAACTCTACCCAGGGGTCGTACCTACCCTCTGTCCATCCCAGAGACCCAGGCCATGTCGGAGTATGTAGCAGAGAATCTGGAGAGAGGGTTCATCCGGAAATCCTCATCGCCTGCAGGGGCAGGGTTCTTTTTTGTTGCCAAAAAGGATGGTACCTTAAGACCCTGCATCGATTATCGGGGTTTAAATGCGGTTACTATTAAAAATCGATACCCCTTACCCTTAATATCTGAGCTATTCGATAGGTTGAAGGGTGCCTCCATTTTCACCAAGTTGGATCTCAGAGGCGCGTACAATCTCATTCGAATACGGGAGGGTGACGAATGGAAGACTGCATTTAACACTAGAGACGGGCATTACGAATATCTGGTGATGCCTTTTGGTCTGTGTAATGCTCCAGCCGTGTTTCAAAACTTTGTCAATGAAATCTTCAGAGATCTGCTGTACCAGTTTGTTGTCATCTATCTGGATGACATTCTGATCTTTTCTGAAAATCTGCTCGTCCACAGAAACCATGTCCGCACTGTACTTCAACGTCTTAGAGAGAACAATCTCTATGCCAAGCTGGAGAAATGTTCCTTTGAATGTTCTGAGGTCCTGTTTTTGGGGTGCTTTGTCTCATGTTCGGGGCTTCGTATGGACCCTGGGAAGGTCTTGGCTATCACCAACTGGCCTCTTCCTGCTAGCCTCAAGGCCACACAGCGCTTTCTTGGCTTCACTAATTATTATAGGCAGTTCATAAGGAATTACTCTTCCATTGCCGCGCCTATTATCGCTTTGACCAAGAAGGGTGTGAATGCCAGAGACTGGCCTCCCGAAGCTGTCTCTGCATTTCACAACCTGAAACAGGCCTTTGTTTCTGGCCCCCTCTTGAGGAGACCAAATCCTGGGAATGCATTTTTTATTGAAGTGGACGCTTCCTCAATGGGGGTGGGAGCTGTGCTTCTTCAAATCTTTGAGAAGAGACGCCAACCATGTGCGTTCTTCTCCAAAAAAAATTCTCAGGCAGAGAGGAATTATGCCATCGGTGATCGGGAACTTCTCGCAATTAAATTGGCGTTAGAGGAGTGGCGTCATCTCTTGGAGGGTTCCCCTCACTCCATAACGATCTTTACCGATCACAAGAATTTACAGTATCTACAGAATGCTAAACGTCTGAATCCTAGACAGGCCAGGTGGAGTCTCTTCTTTGCCCGTTTTAATTTCACGATTACCTACAAACCTGGTTCCTGCAACGGTCGGGCTGATGCGCTCTCTAGGTCATTTGACACTTTGGACGAGGAGTCCGCCCCTGAACCTGAGCCGATCATTCCCACCTCATGCATTGTTGCCCACTCTACCACCCTGAAGTCTAAAATTCCGCCTGGTAAGACCTTTGTCCCCACTGAGCTAAGAGCTAAGATCCTTCGTTGGGGACATGATTCCAAGGTGGCAGGGCATTCTGGATTCCTCCGATCCTTCCTACTCATCAGTCGTCACTACTGGTGGCCTAATCTCCGCTCAGACGTCAAAGACTACGTTAAAGCTTGTCATGTCTGTGCTCAGTCCAAATCCTCCACACAAGCTCCTGCTGGTCTCCTCATGCCCTTGCCTATTCCTAAGGAACCCTGGGCCCATATTGCCATGGATTTTATCACCGATCTCCCACTGTCTGAGAATAATACAGTCATTTGGGTGGTAATCGATCGATTCTCCAAGATGGCTCATTTTGTTCCTCTTCCTGGTCTTCCTTCTGCCCCTGCCTTGGTTCCCATTTTCATTCGAGAAATTCTCCGCCTACATGGGGTCCCTTCTCATATTGTTTCCGACAGGGGAGTCCAATTCACGTCTCGTTTTTGGAGAGCCTTTTGCAAATCCCTCAATATTGTCTTGGATTTTTCTTCTTCTTACCATCCCCAATCCAATGGACAGACTGAGAGGGTTAATCAGGAGTTAGAGGTCTTTCTTCGCACCTTTGTGTCTTCTCACCATGACGATTGGTCCTCTCTACTCCCGTGGGCAGAATTCTCCCATAACAATCATGTGAATACCAGTTCGCAGAAGACACCCTTTTTCACAGTTTATGGAAAACACCCTCAACTTCCTCTTCCTATGATCTGTTCTCCAGACATTCCAGCTTTGGCTTCGGTTCAGGAGTCTCTCAATTCCGTTTGGGGTCACGTTCATGATTCCCTCCGGGCAGCTGCTGAAAAATTCAAAGGCTTTGCCGACCGCCGCAGGCGTAAACCGCCTTCTCTTCAGCCAGGGGACAAAGTCTGGCTCTCTACCAGGAACATCAAGCTCCGAGTTCCTTCTCTGAAGTTTGCTCCACGATTCATCGGTCCATACACGGTAACTGCTAAACTGAATCCGGTTTGTTTCAAACTCCAGATTCCTAAGAGCCTTAAAATCACTAACTCCTTTCATGTTGCTCTTCTAAAGCCTTTAGTCCTCAATAAATTCTCTCGTCCTCTTCCTACCGTGGCGCCTGTCTCGGAGGATAATCAGGAGTACGAGATCAGTCAAATTCTGGACTCCCGACTCTGTAAAGGCGTTCTTCAGTACCTCGTTCATTGGAAAGGGTTTGGTCCTGAGGAGAGGTCTTGGATCACTGCATCTGAGGTCTTTGCACCTCGTCTGTTAAAGGAGTTTCATCTGAAGTTTCCCTCTAAACCTGGGCCCAGGCGGGGAAGGGGGAGGCCTCGTAAGAGGGAGGGTACTGTCATGGATATGCATTAATGTCTGTCTGCCATCTTACCTTCCTCCTCATGTGTTCATCTAGAGACCAGACCTCCTTCACCTGGCTTCCTTTATAATCTCCTCCCAGCCTGACTCCACCCCAGGCCCTATCACTGAACACTATATTAACCTGTGCACTGCAAGCCTGCTTTGCTGATCAACGTGTTTGTTAGGCATTGTGTGTTTGGGTTCCTGCCTGCCGTGTGCTACGTCTGTCTCTCTGTTACGTTATTGGCTTGTCCCCGACCATCCCTGTCTGCTCGTGACCCTTGACCTTCGGCTCGTTCTTCGTTATCCTTGTCTGCTTGTGGCCCCTGACCTTCGGCTTGTTATTCGGTTCTCTCTATCGTGTGCTGCTGCTTCCCCTTATCCTACGGGGCGTGAGCTAGGAAACTCCAGGGGCCGCGACCTGGTCCCAGCCTGCAGCGTAACATCCTCACCACTAGAGGCCCTGGAGAAGACCAGCTGGGTCTTAGACTCCGCGCCCTGGGGAATCTTGGCTCTCGCTTCCGTTGGGATCCCGGTTGTGCTCCTCTGGTCCCGCTTTCCACAACCACCCAGTTTCCTATCCACAGAAGCCAGCCATAGGGTTCACTACCTCGCGGTGCACTCCTGTCCCCCTACGGTGTGCATCTGTCACCTGGCCACAGGTGACCCTGACATCGTCTTAGTGGCTCACACACCTCAGATAAGTGTGGCAGGAATTTTGCTAGGTATGTAACAAAGCCAATAAATCTCTGTACCCCTTTGGCATCAGCAGGTTGTGGCATGTCCACAATGGCTTTAATCTTATCCGGGTCAGCTTTTAAGCCTTGTGAAGACAGGATATGTCCATGGAAACGGACTTCTTCCACCTTGAACTGCAATTTCTTCACACTAAGCCTCAGCATCACCTGCCTACAACGATCCAGTAGCGCTATTAACTTTTCATCATGGTCTTGCTCAGCCTCCTCATCTGTATTGCCGCAGCCAACTATAAGAATGTCATCAGCTATTGGCTCAATTCCGTCAAGACCACCTAATAGTTCATGCTGATTTCGCTGGTATACCTCCGGTGCTACAGAGACTCCAAATGGTAGTTTGAGCCATCTCTTTCTGCCCCAAGGAGTCCAGAACGTGGTCATGTAGCTACTCTTTTCATCCAGTTTGCACTGTAAAAAGGCATCTCTAGCATCCACAAGTGTGAAGACACGTGCTTTAGGTAGTTTGTGCAAAATATCATTGAGTGTTGGCATTAAGTAGTGTGACCGTTTCAGGGCCATATTCAGAAACTTGGGATCAATGCATATTCTGATCTTCTCAGGCTTTCTGATAACAACCATGTTACTGATCCAATCTGTAGGCTCTGTTACTGAAGTTAGATGTCCTTCAGCTTCATATTTATCTAGTTGAGCTTTAACCAGTGGCTTAATGGCGATAGGCACATTGCGTGGGGCACATTGTACAGGTTGAATGGTAGGATCAAGTTCAAAACGAACCTCTACTGAAACAAAGACTATCGGGCCCTCAAACACATCACTGTAGGTGTGAAGAATTTGCTGTTTTGTCAGTGGCCTAGTCTGAGATTTTGCAGGCTGATTATCAACATTATGTAGCTCAGCAGGAATGGTGAACAGCATCAGTCCAAGGCGCTCACATGTTGAACCTGATAATAGCGGTTTCTGATCGGCATCAACAATCTCAAAGTTCAGTTTGTGTATACAATCACGTATGCTGCATTCTGTTTGGAATAGCCCCAATGATTCCATTAGTTCCCCTGAATACAACTTTAGTTTGGTGCTACTAGGCTGAAGGGGTGCTCTGGGTGCCAGTTTCATTTTGTCCTTTATACTCATGACATCACACGTTGCACCCGAGTCAAACCATTTTTTGCCCTTTGTGTTTACAGCACCAATGCATTCTGAGGAGTAAACCATATCAGTGCTAAGCAGGTGTGCATTCTCCGGATCTGACATTTGCTCAATTGTGTGCAGCTTCCTTGCTTCCATTTTACTGGAGAGACACACTCTTGCAAAGTGATTTGGTTTACCACATGCAGTACAGATTTTCCCATATGCAGGACACTTTTCTTTCTCTCGTACATGCACATTGCCGCAATACTTGCATGATGCAGGCTTCCTCCTAGGTGAGTTGTGTAGGTGACCCTTGTGCTGAAACTTATGCTGGTGGTTTTTGAAGTTTTGCTGTTGTTTAGAGGCTGCATTGATATTGTCAATCAGTTTATCCTGCTCCATAGCTTTCATATGTTTGTCAGTAAGTTCAGCAGTGCGACATATCTCAATTGCTGTTTGTAGGTCTAAATCATGTTTCCTCAATAGGTGGCGGCGTGTGCTTTCACTGGTGATACCCAAAACTATTTTATCACGAATAAGTTCATCTCTCAGAGAGCCATACTCACAGCTTGCAGCTTTTGCTCTTAGCCGTGTGACAAACCTGTCTATTGATTCACAGTCTTCTTGCTTACAGCAGCCAAATATATATCTTTCATAGATGACATTTTTATAAGGTCTGAAGAAAGCTTCTAATGCATCCAGAATGGTTTTGGTGTCACTCTTTTGCTCCTCTGTGAGGTTCAGATTATGCTTGTAAACATGGAGGCATTCACTGCCCATTATCCTTCTCAGCGTGGCTGCTTGCACTGCTGCAGACTTCTCATTTAACCCTGTGGCTAGGGAATAGTCCTGAAACTCAGCCCTGAAATTGTCCCAGTTACTGCCAACATCTCCACTCACCCTCATTGCCTCAGGCATTGGAATGCTGTTAGCTGCCATGATGCTGTTTTCCTTGCTGCAAACACTCAGCATCCAGGACAGGACTGCAATTGTCAGGAGGCACAATCAGTTCCAAGAACACTCACATGAAGGCTGGCAGTCTCTCAGCCTCAAATGTGTAGAAAGAGCATGGATCCAAATCTTCTGACACCATGTTTGTCGTGATATATGTAGAGAGACAGCACAAACCATTACTGTACATAAGCATAGTTGCCAACATTGCAAAAAAAAAATCCGTGACACTTTTTTGCATGTAGGCGGAGCCTTGGTATAATTAGGGGGTGGGGCATTCATTTGAAGGTGTGTTATACTTTAGGAGAAAAAAGTGGCGCACGAAGCGTGGGCGTGGTTTACGCGGGTAGTGGGAGTGGCTTAAATGAGCGTGGCTCAAAGGGGGTGTGGTTAAAGTCTGAGATGAATGAGGGATGAAGGGAGAAAGAAAGAGGGAGGGAAGGAAAGAGAAGGAAGGATGGAAGGACAGCAGGCCCAGATCCTACACCATAATATAAATGTGTATTCCAGAGTTTAACAATCAACAGATAAAGATAATCCAAACATCTGGTGTTAGCTCTTTAATCATCCCGGCACCATGGTTGTTAGGGTGTCAGGATGACTGAAGTGCATTATTTCTCTTATTACATTTTAATATAAAATGAAATCATTCAACTCACCAAAATGCCGAATCAGTGGAAGCCCCGAGTGTGTCACCTGCCACGTCGCCTGCCACCAGATGCCATCAGGTGTCCCCAGGGGAGTCCCTCCTTACATCAGGCGTCCCCAGAGGAGTCCCTCCTTACATCAGGCGTACCCAGCGGAGTCCTTCCTTACATCAGGTGTACCCAGAGGAGTCCCCCTTACATCAGGCGTCCCCAGCGGAGTCCCCCCTTACATCAGGCGTCCCCAGCAGAGTCCCCCCTTACATCAGGCGTCCCCAGCGGAGTCCCCCTTACATCAGGCGTCCCCAGCGGAGTCCCCCCTTACATCAGGCGTCCCCAGCGGAGTCCCCCCTTACATCAGGCGTCCCCAGCGGAGTCCCCCCTTACATCAAGTGTCCCCAGCGGAGTCCCCCCTTACCTCAGGCGTCCCCAGCGGAGTCCCCCCTTACCTCAGGCGTCCCCAGCGGAGTCCCCCCTTACCTCAGGCGTCCCCAGCGGAGTCCCCCCTTACCTCAGGCGTCCCCATCGGAGTCCCCCCTTACCTCAGGCGTCCCCATCGGAGTCCCCCCTTACCTCAGGCGTCCCCATCGGAGTCCCCCCTTACCTCAGGCGTCCCCATCGGAGTCCCCCCTTACCTCAGGCGTCCCCATCGGAGTCCCCCCTTACCTCAGGCGTCCCCATCGGAGTCCCCCCTTACCTCAGGCGTCCCCATCGGAGTCCCCCCTTACCTCAGGCGTCCCCATCGGAGTCCCCCCTTACCTCAGGCGTCCCCATCGGAGTCCCCCCTTACCTCAGGCGTCCCCATCGGAGTCCCCCCTTACCTCAGGCGTCCCCATCGGAGTCCCCCCTTACCTCAGGCGTCCCCATCGGAGTCCCCCCTTACCTCAGGCGTCCCCATCGGAGTCCCCCCTTACCTCAGGCGTCCCCATCGGAGTCCCCCCTTACCTCAGGCGTCCCCATCGGAGTCCCCCCTTACCTCAGGCGTCCCCATCGGAGTCCCCCCTTACCTCAGGCGTCCCCATCGGAGTCCCCCCTTACCTCAGGCGTCCCCATCGGAGTCCCCCCTTACCTCAGGCGTCCCCATCGGAGTCCCCCCTTACCTCAGGCGTCCCCATCGGAGTCCCCCCTTACCTCAGGCGTCCCCATCGGAGTCCCCCCTTACCTCAGGCGTCCCCATCGGAGTCCCCCCTTACCTCAGGCGTCCCCATCGGAGTCCCCCCTTACCTCAGGCGTCCCCATCGGAGTCCCCCCTTACCTCAGGCGTCCCCATCGGAGTCCCCCCTTACATCAGGCGTCCCCATCGGAGTCCCCCCTTACATCAGGCGTCCCCATCGGAGTCCCCCCTTACATCAGGCGTCCCCATCGGAGTCCCCCCTTACATCAGGCGTCCCCATCGGAGTCCCCCCTTACATCAGGCGTCCCCATCGGAGTCCCCCCTTACATCAGGCGTCCCCATCGGAGTCCCCCCTTACATCAGGCGTCCCCATCGGAGTCCCCCCTTACATCAGGCGTCCCCATCGGAGTCCCCCCTTACATCAGGCGTCCCCATCGGAGTCCCCCCTTACATCAGGCGTCCCCATCGGAGTCCCCCCTTACATCAGGCG
Organism: Rana muscosa; assembly: GCA_029206835.1. Lineage (NCBI taxonomy): Eukaryota > Metazoa > Chordata > Amphibia > Anura > Ranidae > Rana > Rana muscosa. Next base: position 333,658,094 of record CM055123.1, on the reverse strand, counting down.
TCCCCATCGGAGTCCCCCCTTACATCAGGCGTCCCCAGTGGAGTCCCCCCTTACCTCAGCCGTCGCCAGCGGAGTCCTCCCTTACCACAGGCGTTCCCAGCGGAGTCCCCAGTTACCACAGGCATCCCCAGCGGAGTCCCCCCTTAACCACAGGCGTCTCCTGTCTCGGCCGCCATTATTGTTTCCCCTTCCCCGAAGGGGAACAAAATAGAGGCGGAGCCGTCAGTGTGGCTGCAAAAAAATAAAAAATTAAGCTGTGGCGCTGCCGACCCCCGCCCCTTTCCATTACAGACAGACCTGCAGCGGGGCGGGGCGGGGCGGGGGGGTGGCCGGCCGGCCAGCCAAAACACAGATGTAGTACAATAGAAGATAAAGCTGCTGCGGCGCCGCCCACCCCCGGGGAGGTGCGGGGTGTGGGCGGCGCCACAGCGGCTTTATTTTCTATTGTACTACATCCGTGTTTTGGTCTTCTTGAACATGGCGGCCGGCCGAGACATTGTCTCCGCCAGCCGTGGACCTCTAGCGGCGGCAGCCTGCGGCGTCCAAATTCGGGGAAAACGGGAAAAATCGGATTGGCCGGGACATTGGCCGGGACAAAATAAATCTGGGAAAAGGGTTTGAATCCCGGGAACGTCCCGGCCAATCCGTGACTGTTGGCAACTATGCATAAGCCATGTTTACTGAAAGAACTAGCAGGAAACACAACACAGGAAGAAGTACAACAGAGATGCACCATAGAGTTGCATTTAAAGAAACATGTCATCCATAACAGGTCTATACATGTGACACAGTGAGAGAAGTTCCCCATCAGGTCCGCCCCCTCGGTATGTCAGACCCCGCCTACGTCATTGGCCTGAGCGGGAAACTTCCTTCACTGTGTAAATTTAAATTATGGACAATTCATTAATAGCCGAGAGTGAGTTTTAAATGACTTTTTTTCCTTCAAAAATGACATTTTATGCAGGGACAGTTCTAAGCACGGGAAACATGCGCCACTTTACATGCATATCATACACACCCCATAGGTACAAATTTTAAAGGAATATTTCACTTTTATTTTTTAAAACTTCTTTTTGCATTAATACATGTCTAGTGTTGAGCGGACACCTGGATGTTCGGGTTCGACGGGTTCGGCCGAACTTCGGAAAAAAGTTCGGGTTCGGGACCGAACTTTAACCCGAACCCGGACCCGAACCCGAACCCCATTGAAGTCAATGGGGACCCGGACTTCTAAGGACTAAAAAGGCTCTAAAAAAGTAATGGAAAGGGCTAGAGGGCTGCAAATGGCAGCAAAATGTTGTTAAGAGCATGGCAAGTGCTCTGCAAACAAATGTGGATAGGGAAATAACTTAAAATAACATAAAAAAAATAAAAAAAAATAATAATCTTGACCTAGGAGGACGAGGTCCATATGGAGTAGGAGGTTGAGGTGGCGGTGGATGTGGCTGTGTAAAGTGGAAGCGGCGGTGGAGGAGGACGAGGTAGCCAACACTGATTCAAAAATACAACAATGGCTGGGTAAGGCCGGTGATGTGTCGAATTCTGTCCCCCGTCAAATAGTGTCCACCCTGTACTGCGCTTGCTCAGTATGTAGGACAAGGGGATTTCTAAAATCTCCCAAGACGAACGGCGCCTGCGTGGTGAGTTCAGGTAAAGGCCACACCATCCGTGGTTCAAGCCGAGCCAAGTGAGGCCGTGCCCGAAGCGTGGCGATCGAACCGAGCCCGTGAGGGGCCCTGTTACTATGTGCTACCGTATGTCCACTTGGATGGTGGGGCTTGAACCTGCACTCACAGCGCAGGCGCCGTTCATCTTCGGAGATTTTGTGAATCTCCTTGTCCTCTGTACTGCGCAAGCGCTGCGCTTTCGCAGTATGGGCCGGACACAATCCGATGGCCGGACAGTTTTTGTCACAACACCGGTATACATGTCTATTCTGCACAAGGTACGGACAAGTCCTGTGGGATCCATGCCTGGTTCATTTTAATGAATGTGAGCTTGTCCACATTGGCTCTGGACAGGCGGCTGCGCTTGTCTGTGATAACGCCCCCTGCCGTGCTAAATACACGTTCAGATAATACACTGGCTGCAGGGCAGGCCAGCACCTCCAAGGCATAAAGGGCAAGCTCAGGCCATGTGCCCAATTTGGAGACCCAGAAGTTAAAGGGGGCAGACCCGTCATCCAGTACGTGTAGGCCTGTGGACACATACTGCTCAACCATGTTTGTGAAATGCTGCCTCCTGCTAAGACGTTCCATCTCAGCTGGTGGTGCTGGTTGTTGTGGCGTGCTGACAAAGCTTTTCCACATTTCAGCCATGCTAACCCTGCCTTCTGAGGTGCTGCCGGTGCCCCGGCTGCGTTGGCGACCTCTTCCTCCTCCTCTGCCTTCGCCTTGTGCTTCCACCGTACGCCCGCTGTCAGGTGGGAATGCCACCAGCAGCGCGTCTACCAGCGTGCGCTTGTACTCGCGCATCTTACGATCCCGCTCCAGTGAGGGAATTAAGGACGGTACGTTGTCCTTGTAACAGGGATCCAGCAGGGTGGCCACCCAGTAATCAGCACCAGTTAAAATGTGGGCAACTCGGCGGTCATTGCGGAAACACTGCAGCATGTAATCGCTCATGTGTGCCAGGCTGCCCAGAGGCAAAGAAAAGCTGTCCTCTGTGGGAGGTGTATCGTCTGTGTCCTCTGTATCCCCCCAGCCACGCACCAGTGATGGCCACGAGCTGGTCTGGGTGCCACCCTGCTGTGAAAATGGCTCCTCCCCCTCCTCCTCCATCTCCTCCTCCACCTCGTCATCCTCCAGAACTGTGCCCTTTCTGCCGGACAATTGTGTACCTGGCGTTTGTTGGTGCAGGAACCCACCCTCGTAGCCACTTGTGAAAGACTGCCCTGAAAGCCTTTGAAATGATCCCGCTTCCTCCTCCTCCTCCTCATCCTCCTGTGCCACATCCTCTTCCATCATCGCCCGAAGCGTTTTTTCAAGGAGGCATAGAACTGGGATAGTAACGCTAAGAACGGCGTCATTGGCACTGGACATGTTGGTGGAGTACTCGAAACAGCGCAACAAGGCACACAGGTCTCGCATGGAGGCCCAGTTATTGGTGGTGAAGTGGTGCTGTTCCGCAGAGCGACTCACGCGTGATTGCTGCAGCTGAAACTCCACTATCGCCTGCTGCTGCTCGCACAGTCTGGCCAGCATGTGCAAGGTGGAGTTCCACCTTGTGGGCACGTCACATATGAGGCGGTGAGCGGGAAGGCCGAAGTTACGCTGCAGCGCTGACAGGCGAGCAGCAGCAGGGTGAGAACGCCGAAAGTGCGCACACACAGCCAGCACTTTCTGCAGCAGCTCTGGCATATTGGGGTAATTTTTAAGGAACCTCTGGACCACCAAGTTCAGCACATGCGCCAGTCAAGGGATGTGTGTCAAACCAGCTAGGCCCAGAGCTGCTACGAGATTTCGCCCATTATCGCACACCACCAGGCCGGGCTTGAGGCTCACTGACAGCAACCACTCATTGGTCTGTTGTTCCATGTCCCTCCACAACTCCTGCGCGGTGTGGGGTTTTTCCCCCAAACAGGAAAGTTTTAAAACTGCCTGCTGTCGTTTACCCCTGGCTGTGCTGAAGTTGGTGGTGAAGGTGTTACGCTGACCGGATGAGGAGGCGGTAGAGGATGAGGAAGCGGAGTAGGAGGAGTTAGCAACAGGAGGCAAACTGAAGCGCCCTGCAATCCTCGGTGGTGGAAGGACATGCGCCAAACTGCTATCTGCCTCAGGCCCAGCCGCCACTGCATTTACCCAGTGTGCTGTTAGGGAGATATAACGTCCCTGACCGTGCTTACTGGTCCACGCATCCGTAGTTAGGTGCACCTTGCCACATATGGCGTTGCGCAGTGCACACCTGATTTTGTCCCCCACTTGGTTGTGCAGGGAAGGGATGGCTCGCCTGGAAAAATAGTGGCGGCTGGGCACGACGTACTGTGGGACAGCCAATGCCATCAGGCTTTTAAAACTCTGCGTCTCCACCAGACGGAATGACAGCATTTCAAAGGCCAGGAGTTTTGAAATGCTGGCATTCAGGGCCAGGGATCGTGGGTGGCTAGGGGGGTACTTCCTCTTCCGCTCCAATGTTTGGGAGATAGAGAGCTGAACGCTTCCATGGGACATTGTGGAGATGGTTGGTGACCCAGGTGGTAGTGTTGCTGGCAGATCCTCTGTTTGCGGGGTGGCAGGTGCCACTGTCACTACAGAGGTGGATGAAGAGGCCGAGACTGCAGCAGAAGAGGAAGCAGGAGGAGCCAGAGACCTTTCTTGGTTTTTGAGGTGTCTACTCCACTGCAGCTCGTGCTTTGCACTTAGATACCTGGTCATGCAGGTTGTGCTCAGGTTGAGAACGTTTATGCCTCGCTTCAGCCTCTGATTGCACAGCCTGCAAACCACTCGTGTCTTGTCATCAGCACATTGTGTGAAGAACTGCCACGCTAGGGAACTCCTTGGACCTGGCTTTGGTGTGCTCGGTCCCTTGCTGCGTTGGGCAGTAGCAGACATACTGTCTAGCAGACGGACACTCCGCTTTTGCACCCTGCTCCCTCTTCTGCTGTGCTGGTGGCTCTGTGCGACCACCGCCTCTTCCTCCAAACTACACTGGTCACCTGCATAACGTTCATTCCATGTGGGGTCGAGGACCTCATCGTCCTCCACATCATCTTCCACCCAGTCTTCACCCCTGCCCTCCTTGTCTGTCTGCACAATTGCGAAAGCAGCAGCAGTTGGCACCTGTGTTTCGTCATCATCCGAGACGTACTGCGATGGTCCTCCCATGTACTCATCATGAAACATAAGTGGTTGGGCATCGGTGCACTCAATCTCTTCCACTTCTTGGGCAGGGCTAGGTGGATGGCCCTGGGAAACCCTGCTAACAGAGTCATCGAAAAGCAGAAGAGACTGCTGCATGATTTGGGGCTCAGACTGCTTGGCTGATTTGCAAGGGGGTGAGGTGAAAGACTGATGGACATGGGTTTCAGGTGCCAACTCTGATCTTTCATCAGAAGAGTGGGTGGGAGACAATGTGAAGGAACCCGAGGCACTGTCAGCAACCCAATCTACTATCGCCTGTACTTGTCCTGGCCTAAACATTCGTACAGCCTCATTAGGCGCGACAAAATACCGCCGCAGGCTCGGTCGCCTACTCGCACCTGAGGAAGGTGTTTCACTTGTGCGTGTATCTGGCACAGATCCACCACGTCCTCTCCCTGCAACAGGAGCTCCACCAGCAGCACCACGACCGGGGCCACCACGTCCCTTTGACCTTCTCCTCATATTTTCCAAATTTAGGATGTTGCCCTAAATGGGTGTTTTTGGAAGAGCAGAACACACCCACAGTACGTAACCGCTGAATCGCACAGCTACAGAACTGCAGAAAATGCTATTCAAAAAAAATTTTGTTTTTTTAGTATAGCACATTAGGAGAAAACTATATAAAAATTATTTATTTCACACACCTCCAAATATGTATAACACACTGCAAACAATTTTTTGTGCCCCTAAACGGCGTTTTTTGGAAGAGCAGAACACACCCACAGTACGTAACCGCTGAATCGCACAGCTACAGAACTGCAGAAAATGCTATTCAAAAAAAATGTTGTTTTTTTAGTATAGCACAGTAGGAGAAAACTATATAGAAATTGTTTATTTCACACACCTCCAAATATGTATAACACACTGCAAACTATTTTTTGTGCCCCTAAACGGCGTTTTTTAGAAGAGCAGAACACACCCACAGTACGTAACCGCTGAATCGCACAGCTGCAGAACTGCAGAAAATGCTATTCAAAAAATTTTTTGTTTTTTTAGTATAGCACAGGAGGAGAAAACTATATAGAAATTGTTTATTTCACACACCTCCAAATATGTATAACACACTGCAAACTATTTTTTGTGCCCCTAAACAGCGTTTTTTGGAAGAGCAGAACACACCCACAGTACGTAACCGCTGAATCGCACAGCTACAGAACTGCAGAAAATGCTATTCAAAAAAAATGTTGTTTTTTAGTATAGCACAGTAGGAGAAAACTATATAGAAATTGTTTATTTCACACACCTCCAAATATGTATAACACACTGCAAACTATTTTTTGTGCCCCTAAACGGTGTTTTTTGGAAGAGCAGAACACACCCACAGTACGTAACCGCTGAATCGCACAGCTACAGAACTGCAGAAATGCTATTCCTAAAAAATTTTGTTTTTTTAGTATAGCACAGTAGGAGAAAAATATATAGAAATTGTTTACTTCACACACACCTCCAAATATGTATAACACACTGCAAACTATTTTTTGTGGCCCTGAATGGCTCTTTTTGCAAGCGTACATTAAAGTGCAAATTTTTTTTTTTTTTTTTTTTGCCCTAAACGGGTCTTTTTTTGCACGAGCAAAATAAAATGCTTTTTTTTTTTTTGCCCTATGGGTCTTTTGGAAAAGAGCACAATAAAGTGCCTTTTTTTTCCCCTAAAAGTTAGATTTTCTCTGACACTGGGCTCATGGCAGTGTAAAAAGACTGCACTGCAACACAAACAGGTAAACCTATGCAGATCGCTGATTTTAATCTCTGAATCTGGACTCCTATATAATATTCTCTCTCCCTGAAAGCACCAACACAGGAACCTGGCCCTACACTACACTATCTCTCTATCTTTTCCCTCAGATTGTAGAATCAGGACTACCTCATCTATTTTTCTATCTCTCCCTAAAAGCAGCAGCAGCAGACTAGATCCTCTCCCTATCTATTCTGAAGCAGAGTGACATGTGTGCTGTGTGCCTCTAGCTTATATAGAAGCTGGGTCACATGTTGCACTGACCAATCACAGCCATGCCATTAGTAGGCATGGCTATGATGGCCTCTAAGGGCACACCAGCTAATCAAAAGGTGATTGGCTGCCCCCTGAAGCATTTCTAAATGCGTAATTAGATTGCCGAACCCGAACCCGAACCCGGACTTTTGGGCAAAGTCCGGGTTCGGGTTCGGGAAAAAGCGAAAGTTCGGTACGGACCCGAACTTTACAGTTCGGGTTCGCTCAACACTATACATGTCCCCTGGGGCAGGACCCGGGTCCCCAAACACTTTTTAGGACAATAACTTGCATATAAGCCTTTATAATTAGCACTTTAGATTTCGAACGTTCGAGTACATTGTATTTAATAGGGTTCTAAAGTTCACGCGAACATTCTGTCTGTTTGCAGGTTCTGGTGCGAACCGAACAGGGGGGTGTTCGGCTCATCCCTGCTCAGAAACACTTTCACTTTTACTCGCTTATAGTAGCCGAGAACTGTGTTGTTTTTCTCCACTGCAGTGAATAAAGCCTGTATCTTATCTTTTGGATCTACTATCTCATCTGAATGTCTCGTTTGAGACCCCTAAATCGGATTTAACAGCTGGTGTCTGTGACTCGGATTCAGTTCCGGTGGACTTCCGACCAAAGAGACGGGAAACCCATGGTGGGCAGAAACAGAGTGGCCACAGTAAGAAACTTTTATTCTTACTTTTTCTACCAAGTACCAGTGAGTGTCTGAAGTCTATTGGCTGACGTCTGATGTATTTGTTTTCTTTTGATGAGATGGTGAGATGTTAATGCTACACTGTTTGATCCAAATAAGTCCTCTACTTCACTTGTTGCAGAAATAATAGAGTCTATAATAATCATTGTTAGTGGATTGCTGATGTTTTGTTTCTATGCTTGGGGTGTCAATAGATTTATGAGACTTGTGAGAAGGTATAAAATATAAAAATACCTCACGTTAAACACTAACTAAGATTAGATTAAAAAATAAAAATTATTAATTAAAGCTGCACCCCTAAAAACTGAATGGATATACCATTAGGTGAAATGTGAAAAATAAAAAGAAAGGGGGCGCTAGTTGCTGTATAAAATTTACATATATACCACAATAAGATAATTAATATGTGCATATACTATATAGTAATAGAAACACATGTGCAATAATGTTGAACAGCTGGTAGCAACACAATCCTGTGCAGTGGAATACCAGTGGTATTCCACTGCACAGGATTGTGTTGCTACCAGCTGTTCAACAATATTGCACATGTGTTTCTATTACTATATAGTATATGCACATATTCATTATCTTATTGTGGTTGATTAGTTTATATATACAGGTCCTTCTCAAAAAATTAACATATTGTGATAAAGTTCATTATTTTCTGTAATGTACTGATAAACATTAGACTTTCATATATTTTAGATTCATTACACACAACTGAAGTAGTTCAAGCCTTTTCTTGTTTTAATATTGATGATTTTGGCATACAGCTCATGAAAACCCAAAAATCCTATCTCAAAAAATTAGCATATTTCATCCGACCAATAAAAGAAAAGTGTTTTTAATACAAAAAAAGTCAACCTTCAAATAATTATGTTCAGTTATGCACTCAATACTTGGTCGGGAATCCTTTTGCAAAAATGACTGCTTCAATGCGGCGTGGCATGGAGGCAACCAGCCTGTGGCACTGCTGAGGTGTTATGGAGGCCCAGGATGCTTCGATAGCGGCCTTAAGCTCATCCAGAGTGTTGGGTCTTGCGTCTCTCAACTTTCTCTTCCCAATATCCCACAGATTCTCTATGGGGTTCAGGTCAGGAGAGTTGGCAGGCCAATTGAGCACAGTAATACCATGGTCAGTAAACCATTTACCAGTGGTTTTGGCACTGTGAGCAGGTGCCAGGTCGTGCTGAAAAATGAAATCTTCATCTCCATAAAGCTTTTCAGCAGATGGAAGCATGAAGTGCTTCAAAATCTCCTGATAGCTAGCTGCATTGACCCTGCCCTTGATAAAACACAGTGGACCAACACCAGCAGCTGACATGGCACCCCAGACCATCACTGACTGTGGGTACTTGACACTGGACTTCAGGCATTTTGGCATTTCCCTCTCCCCAGTCTTCCTCCAGACTCTGGCACCTTGATTTCCGAATGACATGCAAAATTTGCTTTCATCCGAAAAAAGTACTTTGGACCACTGAGCAACAGTCCAGTGCTGCTTCTCTGTAGCCCAGGTCAGGCGCTTCTGCCGCTGTTTCTGGTTCAAAAGTGGCTTGACCTGGGGAATGCGGCACCTGTAGCCCATTTCCTGCACACGCCTGTTCACGGTGGCTCTGGATGTTTCTACTCCAGACTCAGTCCACTGCTTCCGCAGGTCCTCCAAGGTCTGGAATCGGTCCTTCTCCACAATCTTCTTCAGGGTCCGGTCACCTCTTCTCGTTGTGCAGCGTTTTCTGCCACACTTTTTCCTTCCCACAGACTTCCCACTAAGGTGCCTTGATACAGCACTCTGGGAACAGCCTATTCGTTCAGAAATTTCTTTCTATGTCTTACCCTCTTGCTTGAGGGTGTCAATGATGGCCTTCTGGACAGCAGTCAGGTCGGCAGTCTTACCCATGATTGCGGTTTTGAGTAATGAACCAGGCTGGGAGTTTTTAAAAGCCTCAGGAATCTTTTGCAGGTGTTTAGAGTTAATTAGTTGATTCAGATGATTAGGTTAATAGCTCGTTTAGAGAACCTTTTCATGATATGCTAATTTTTTGAGATAGGAATTTTGGGTTGTCATGAGCTGTATGCCAAAATCATCAATATTAAAACAAGAAAAGGCTTGAACTACTTCAGTTGTGTGTAATGAATCTAAAATATATGAAAGTCTAATGTTTATCAGTACATTACAGAAAATAATGAACTTTATCACAATATGCTAATTTTTTGAGAAGGACCTGTATGTAAATTTTATACAGCAACTAGCGCCCCCTTTCTTTTTGTGAGAAGGTATGCCCAGAGGACTGTAGTGGTATAATAGCCTGTGTGTGGCTACATGACAGGCCTGTGTGGCCAATAGGGATGAGCTCGGTGTTCGAGTCGAACATACGTTCGACTCGAACATCGGCTGTTCGATCGTTCGGCGAACATCGAACGATTTGGGCCGTTCGCGCCAAATTCGAGTGACGCGAACGGCCCACAATACACTGCACCATCGCAGTGCAATCCCGGCGCTGTGATTGGCCAAGCATGCACTGTGACCCCGCATGCTTGGCCAATCACAGCGCCGGCAGCTAGGAGAGCCATAATTGGCCACAGGCAGGTTGCCTGTGGCCAATTATAGCTCAGGGGGTTTACTGAGGTCACTAACTCCACGTGGGTGCCTAATAGGAGAGAGGAGGAGGATGAGGAGGAGGCACATCTCCAACGAGGCAGGATGCCCTCGGGGGGCCAGCGTAAGGGCAGCACACCGACGGAATCACACCGCAGAGCTCTGCCTGTGCAAGGCGCTGCCTCTGCCCGTTATTCAAAAAGTTATTTGGTGTGGGCCTTTTTTGAGTCGAGTGCATCAGATCGCACAGCTGCTGTTTGCAACATATGTCTCAAGCATATATCGTGTGGCCAAAACATCACCCGCTTGGGCACCACATGCTTGACCAGACATATGTTGACCTGCCATCCAGCTCGTTGGCAAGCCTACCTTAAAGACCCACACCAAAGAACAAAGCGGACCTCTCCTTGCACCGCATCAGCTGGGATCTCCAACCCCACTATACCTTCAGTCCTCTCTGAAACCTGCACTGAGAGGAATGAAGGTGTAGAATTAGGTGTGTCACAGCCAAGTACTTGCGGGCACTCTGCTAGCAGTACACCGACGTCCGATTCTAGCAGGCAAATTTCCCTGCCTCAGCTGCTGGACCGTCGAAAGAAGTTCACTCCCAGCCATCCACATGCCCAGTGGTTGAATGCTAGCTTGGCTAAATTTCTAGCGCTTCAACTGCTGCCTTTTCAGTTGGTAGACTTGGCCCCCTTCCGTGAGTTTGTGCAATGTGCGGTTCCTCAGTGGCAGGTTCCCAAACGCCACTTTTTCTCACGGAAGGCGATTCCGGCTCTCTACCGGCATGTGGAAGGCAATGTCTTGGCCTCGCTGGACAGGGCGGTCAGCGGTAAGGTGCATATTACCGCTGACTCATGGTCCATCAGGCATGGACAGGGACGTTACCTTTCTTTCACGGCCCTTTGGGTCACTCTTTTGGCAGCTGGGAAGGATGCAGGACAAGGTGCAGTAGTGTTGGTGGTTGTTCCGCTGCCACGCCTCCAAAATGCTACTACTGGTTGTGACACACCTCTCTCCTCCACCCCCTCCTCTTCTTCTTCCTCCATGGCCTCTTCCTGTGCTTTGTCCTCGGAACCAGCGGTGCTCCGTAGGCATTCAAGGGGCTACGCAAGTACGCAGGCAAAAATATTCCATGCTGTGCTTGCGCTAGTGTGTTTGGGGGACAGGGGCCACACTGGGGCAGAGGTTCTGTCTGCTCTGCAGGGGCAGGCCGAGAGGTGGTTGACGCCACGCCAGCTTAAGCCAGAATGGTGGTTTGCAACATTGGCACCAACCTCCTCTCTGCCCTCCGATAGGGACAACTGACCCATGTGCCCTGTGTGGCTCACGTCCTTAACCTGGTGGTGCAGCGATTCTTGGGCAGGTACCCGGGCTTACAGGATGTCCTGAGGCAGGCCAGGAAAGTCTGTGTGCATTTCCGCAGATCTTATAATGCCAGTGTTCGCCTGGCTGAGCTGCAAAAGGAGTTGAACCTGCCCAAGAACCGCCTTATATGTGACATGCCCACCAGGTGGAACTCAACGTTGGCCATGCTGCAGCGGCTGCACACGCAGCAGAGGGCCATCAATGAGTACCTGTGCGACTACGGCACCAGGACAGGGTCCGGGGAGCTCAGGTTTTTTAGGGGTACGGTTATCATGATAATGATCCCAATCCCCATATGGGTATTGGCCATCATGGAGAGGTTGGAATCTATTATAGACAGGCACTTGGTATCCCCCATAAGGTTCTCGACCAAAGGGGGTCCCAAATGGACCACCATACCCTCTATCATCATTCCGAACAGGTTGTGGTCTATGTGTTTTGTTTTTATTCCTCCACATGGGGGATTTAGGGGGGGCTCCTTTAAGATGCGCACCACCAGATTTAGATTTAGTGGAGGGGGGAGGGGCTCGGGAGTCCCTATTAGGTGATCTATAGGAGACTCTTCTAGATGTACGATTCACATCAGTGAGGGCCTGAGTTTGAACAAGCGATCTAGGAGGTTGACCTACTGTCTGTCCCGTCCCTGATCCTTGACTTGCTTCCATGGGTTCACCCTCATTATTCAACAGTTAATCAAAGACTGTCCCTGTGTTGTAATCCCCTACATCTCGACTAAACGTCTTTTTCTTTTTGTTTTTTTGTTCAATTTCTTCTTTCTCTAAAGTCTTTTTCAAGTTAGTGGATCGTTCTTTATACTCTTCACTATTAGCATGGGGCATTAATTTCTCTTTAATAATTTTGATTTCAGTGTCTAGGCGGGCAAGTTTACATTTCTTCCTTTGAGCTAGAAATTCCAGAAATGTAACCCCTGCATCATTAAAGTATTTAAACCATTCTAACACTTCGAGTTCACCTTTCTGGGGGCCCACTTCCCACCGTAAGCTTTTGGGAACCATGTTATCACTAACATATTGGTCTAAAAATGCTATGTCCCATTGGGTATGGACTTCTGAAATCATGAGATTTTTAAGTCGCATAAAGAGACCTCCATGGTCACCTTCTATTTCCCCATTAATTTCAAATACCCCTTCCTTCCTGATCACCCTCTTAGAGCGGTACTCAAAAACATCCATATTGAATTTAGAAGGAAAAGAAAAAATGGAAAAATAAAATAAATAAATAAATTTACACCCAAACAAATTTAGGTGCACAAATATACAAAAGCCGCAGATAAATTGTGTCAATAAATAGGTATGATAATACGGGTGTTTTCCTGCGCTAATGTGAAATGTGAAAATTGAACAAAAAAAAAAGATTGTGCTAGTCACACCAGGGCTGCGACAATAAAATATGTGAAACCATATACAAGCAATATAAATTTAGAAAATATTGCGCCCAAAATAATTAATTAAATAATAAGACTTTATAAACTACACAAGTGACGCAAATTAAGAAGTGTCAAATGATACCTGTGAACATAATTCCAGCATATATATTAATACATGGAGCTACAATATATGTAAGTATATTAGGAAATACATTCAACGTTGATACACACTAATTATCATGCGCTAATCAATCAGTCAAATTGATTATTAACCACCAAAGATTAAACAGCAATGATACATGTGAGTTAATGTGTTTGGAAAAAGTCCTTATAACAAAACTCCAATCTGCAAAAAACAGAATGTTGCAAGAGAAAAAAATGTCCAACACATATATAAAATGTTTCCTTCACACTGAAAAAAAGGGGGGGGGGAAGAAACTCTGAGAGGTGTTTTCAGAAGAAGGATGATGGTACAGGAGAAATGTCCCAGAAAATCCACAGATGTCAAAGAAGACCACATCCACCGCGGTGAGTGAATATATAAGAGATGGGTACGTTACCAGAAGTGGTGGACCTCCACTGCGGCAAGGTCTGCGGGGTACAGGAGTTGATCCACCTGATTTCACAGAGTGATGGTCCCAATGCAGGTTCTTAGCGTCTGTTATACTGATCCATTCGCTGCAACTGCTGCGATTAGTCACTCCGAATAAATAAACAACAAACCTCCAAGTTTGTACAGGAACCATAAAAAAGAGGAGAAAAAGGACTCCAATAGTGTAATACCTCAGTGTAAAATTTATTCCCAATGCGTAGAGGTATACAAATATAACAACAGGGTAATAAAACAAATGATTTAAAAATTGCCGGCATAAAAAGTGGCGTTCGCCCGTGCTAGGGGGGTCACGTGGTAGTGACGTCAATGCGCTGCACCGCCCTGACTAGTTTTGTTTAATACAAACGTTCTCAAAGGGCACGGGCGACGCACTGAAGTGTCACTCAATAAGTACTAGCGAGGCGCGAACCACGCCTCGCTTTCGTATCAGTTGTCATGACGGTAAAGTCATGGCGCATCCACGCCTCGTTTCCGTATCAACAATCCTGATAGTGAAACGTAAACATGATTCGGTAACCTTACGCTCATACAAGGGGAGGGGTCAAAAACCCACGGCCTCCTCACTAGGAAGCGAAGGAAAAACCCATTTAGTATATACAAGTGAAGTACATTCAAACCTCACGCAGCACCATGACAATGAAGTCATGACGAACGTGCAGAAACATTTCTCTGATGCGAGGGGAGGAGAAGGAAAAAGCACTCAACCCTCCCCCAGCAGCAGCAAGAAAACGTCCCACTCTCAACAAGGGAAACATAGATAACTCGCAAGTTGAATAAAATGGTTAAAAACATTGATGAAAATCAGCATGATAGAAATGGCACACTGTATTGGCTACTGATGCTTAGTAATGACATAAACAAAAATAAAATACAATAAAATAAAATAAAATAAGATATACCCTATAAATCCACCTAACAATCTAAGAAAATAAATATAAATAGATCATAATTACTCAAATAGATGAGAAGGAGGGGGGGACAGAGGGGGAATTCACCACTTGAAGGGTGAAATCTACACCACTCTGGAGGGAATATTAAATATAATGAACTCAACTAAAATAAGGGAAGAAAGGGGAGGAAGAAAGGGAAGGAAAGGCTGAAAAAATGAGGGGGGGGGGTGGGAGGGGGAGACAAAAAGGGGGGGAAGGAAAAAAAAGGGACGAAGGGAAGAGGGAAGGGAAAGGGGGGAGGGGAAGGGGGGAGGAGAAAGAAAGGGGGGAGGAAAAAAAAAGTTCAGGGGGGGAAAGAAGGGGGGAAGGGTGAAATAGATGAGGAAGAATATAATATGGTTCAAATAATCAAGCGTTATCTATAAAGGCATTGATTTCAATGTCGACATTCAACCCAAATGGTCTGAGGCATTTTACCCTGTATATCCAACTCATTTCGAGTTTGGATATCGCACGCCTCTTCGGGCCCCCCCTCCAGTGGCTCTTCAACTTGTCTATAGCCACGAAGGACGTCCCACTAGGGTCCCTATTGTGGACATCCCTGTAGTGTCTAGACACAGAGTGCCCCTTAAAGCCTCTTCTGATATTTCCAATATGCTCATTGAGCCTAACTTGGAAAGCCCTGACAGTCCTTCCTATATACTGTAACCCGCAAGGGCAGGTGAGGAGGTACACAACATGGGTACTAGAACATGTAATAAAGGTTTTAATATCGAACTGTTTAGAGGTACTGGTGAAAACAAAATTGGTAGTTTTCCATTCCTTGATATGATTAATGTTGCAAACAGCACATTTTTTGCATTTATGATAGCCCACCAAATATTGAAAAAACATAGGTTTGTCAATAGGGGGATCGCATACATTTGGAGCCAATGAGTCTCTCAAAGAAGGTACATCCCTAAATACCACCTGTGGATTATCAGGTAGTATAGGTCCCAGTACCACATCATCCTTAATAATGTGCCAATGTTTATAAATCAGCTTTTCACCAAAAAGTGCTGGTTAGAGAAGCCAGTGATGAATGGTACGGTATAAGAAGTCTTATCATCTGAATTGACACTTCTGTCACCCAAAAGTGACTCCCTATCCAGTTGTTCCACTTCCGAACATTTGTGTTCAAGGTCACTAGCGAGATATCCTTTCTCAAGAAATCTCCTGGTCAGGATATCAGCTTGTTCTCTATAATCACTAAGTTTAGTGCAATTTCGCCTAAGTCGCACATATTGGCTTTTGGGAACTGCGTTGAGCCATGGGCGATGGTGACAGCTATCTTGAGGTATAAATGCGTTCCTGTCCGTAGTTTTAAAATATGTAGATGTAATAAAACGTCCCTCCTCCACCCTAATTTGGAGATCCAAAAAATTTATTGACTTCTGGTCTGCTTCATATTTAAACTCGATACCCCTATCGTTCATATTTAGAGACTTCATGAAAAGATCCAAGGACTCCTTGGATCCCCTCCATAGGAGGAGGACGTCATCGATGTACCTAGCCCAAAGGGCAAGTTGGGGTCTCTCAACAGCATAGATGACGTCCTCCTCCCATTTCCCCATAAAGAGGTTAGCCAGGCTTTTTTTTTTTCAATTTTCACATTTCACATTAGCGCAGTAAAACACCCTTATTATCATACCTATTTATTGACACAATTTATCTGCGGCTTTTGTATATTTGTGCACCTAAATTTGTTTGGGTGTAAATTTATTTGTTTATTTTATTTTTCCATTTTTTCTTTTCCTTCTAAATTCAATATGGATGTTTTTGAGTACCGCTCTAAGAGGGTGATCAGGAAGGAAGGGGTATTTGAAATTAATGGGGAAATAGAAGGTGACCTTGGAGGTCTCTTTATGCGACTTAAAAATCTCATGATTTCAGAAGTCCATACCCAATGGGACAGCATTTTCAGACCAATATGTTAGTGATAACATGGTTCCCAGAAGCTTACGGTGGGAAGTGGGCCCCCAGAAAGGTGAACTCGAAGTGTTAGAATGGTTTAAATACTTTAATGATGCAGGGGTTACATTTCTGGAATTTCTAGCTCAAAGGAAGAAATGTAAACTTGCCCGCCTAGACACTGAAATCAAAATTATTAAAGAGAAATTAATGCCCCATGCTAATAGTGAAGAGTATAAAGAACGATCCACTAACTTAAAAAAGACTTTAGAGAAAGAAGAAATTGAACAAAAAAAGAAAAAGACGTTTAGTCGAGATGTAGGGGATTACAACACAGGGACGGTCTTTGATTGGCAAAGTAAACTGTTGAACAATGAAGGTGAACCCATGGAAGCAAGTCAAGGATCAGGGACGGGACAGACAGTAGGTCAACCTCCTAGATCGCTTGTTCAAACTCAGGCCCTCACCGATGTGAATCGTACATCTAGAAGAGTCTCCTATAGATCACCTAATAGGGACTCCCGAGCCCCTCCTCCCTCCACTAAATCTAAATCTGGTGGTGCGCATCTTAAAGGAGCCCCCCTAAATCCCCCATGTGGAGGAATAAAAACAAAACACATAGACCACAACCTGTTCGGAATGATGATAGAGGGTATGGTGGTCCATTTGGGACCCCCTTTGGTCGAGAACCTTATGGGGGATACCAAGTGCCTGTCTATAATAGATTCCAACCTCTCCATGATGGCCAATACCCATATGGGGATTGGGATCATTATCATGATAACCGTACCCCTAATAGGGATACGTGGAATGATGGGTCTTTTAGACACTATCCACCTCTCCTCCCTCCTCGTCCCTCTAGAGGGGATCACCCCCGTGATTCTGGATATCAACAGGAACCGTGGCGACATCGACCTTACCCACAATATGGGGATTTTCCCAGGGTAGATCAAAATCAGAGACCCAGAGAAAGAAGAGAGGAACTAGAGGAGGAAGGAGATCGAGGCAACAAAAGAAAAAGGGTGTAATAGGCCAGGGTATTTATAACCTGAGCTCTGTTACCCTCTCAACAGATGAAATGTCTACATTAGACAAAGGACTCAAATTTGCTCCTCCATGTAGGCTGAATAAATTTCAGACCTACATGGATATACATAAGTATAGTAGAAAACTCAGTGTAAAAAGATACATTATGTCTAATCCCATCAAACCTAGTTCAATCAGGTCTGATGGCATATTACATTCAAATTTGGCTAATGCGTCCCTGTTTAACCCTCCAGGAGGATTGACTCCTTCTGTTAGAGTGTTTAGGGACGTTCTCCTTAGGGATTTAGAAAAAATCAAAATCAAAAATATTAACCACTTAAAGTGGTTGTAAACCCACTTTTTGAACAAAGCCCTACAGGTAAGCCTAGATTAAGGCTTACCTGTAGGTGCAAGAAATATCTCCTTAACCTACACGGTTAAGGAGATATTTGTATGTAAATGCGGCGACGCTGACGTCACCCCATTCACAAATTCGGCTAGGTCGCAACATTCGACGACGTAGCCGAATTCGACAGCTCACGCGCGCATGCGCAGAGTCACGTCTTCTCCGCTCCGGCCAATCACAGCACCGGAGCGGCGCTGTGATTGGCTGCAGCGGCGATACCCGGAAGTAACATTCCGGCTATCGCCGCAGCGATGGATGCGGCTAGAGGAGGGACACGGACGACTTCGGGGGCCCCGATCGAAGGTAAGTGGTACATAGTGAGCTAGTATGCTAGTCATACTAGCTCATTATAGCTTTGTCTTGCAGGTTAGTCAAAAAAAAAAAAGGGTTTACAACCACTTTAAGCCCCGGACCATTTGGTAGCTAGAGGACCAGAGGTGATTTCAGAATTTAGCACTGCGCTGCTTTAACTGTAAATTGTGCGGACATGCAATGTTGTACCCAAACAAAATTTGCGTCCTTTTCTTCCCACAAATAGAGCTTTCTTTTAATGGTATGTTATTGCCTCTGCGATTTTTATTTTTTGCGATATAAACGGACATAGACCGAAAATTTTGAAAAAAAATGATATTTTCTACTTTTTGTTATAAGAAAAATCGAATAAACTCAATTTTAGTCATACATTTAGGCCAAAATGTATTCAGCCATATGTCTTTAGTAAAAAAAATGTCAATAAACGTATATTTATTGGTTTGCGCAAAAGTTATAGCGTCTACAAACTAGGGTACATTTTCTGGAATTTACACAGCTTTTAGTTTATGACTGCCTATCTCATTTCTTGAGGTGCTAAAATGGCAGAGCAGTACAAAACCCCCCCAAATGACCCCATTTTGGAAAGTAGACATCCCAAGGAAATTGCTGAGAGGCATGTTGAGCCCATTGAATATTTTTTTTTTGTCTCAAGTGATTGAATAATGACTAAAAAAAAAAAAAAAAAAATTACAAAAAGTTGTCACTAAATGATATATTGCTCACACATGCCATGGTTATATGTGGAATTGCACCCCAAAATACATTTTTCTGCTTCTCCTGAGTATGGGGATACCACATGTGTGGGACTTTTTGGGAGCCTAGCCGCGTACGGGCCCCCGGAAACCAAGCACCGCCTTCAGGATTTCTAAGGGCGCAAATTTTTGATTTCACTCCTCACTACCTATCACAGTTTTGAAGGCCATAAAATGCCAAAATAGCACAAAACCCCCACAAATGACCCCATTTTAGAAAGTAGACACCCCAAGGAAATTGCTGAGAGGCCTGTTGAGCCCATTGAATATTTTTTTTTGTCCCAAGTGATTGAATAATGACAAAAAAAAAATTACAAAAAGTTGTCACTAAATGATATATTGCTCACACATGCCATGGTTATATGTGGAATTACACCCCAAAATACATTTTGCTGCTTCTCCTGAGTATGGGGATACCACATGTGTGGGACTTTTTAGGAGCCTAGCCGCGTACGGGCCCCCGGAAACCAAGCACCGCCTTCAGGATTTCTAAGGGCACAAATTTTTGATTTCACTCCTCACTACCTATCACAGTTTCGAAGGCCATAAAATGCCAAAATAGCACAAAACACCCCCAAATGACCCCATTTTGGAAAGTAGACACCCCAAGCTATTTGCTGAGAGGCATGGTGAGTATTTTACAGCTCTCATTTGTTTTTGAAAATGAAGAAAGGAAATTTTTTTTTTTTTTTTTCAATTTTCAATCTTTGTGACAAAAAGCGAGATCTGCAAAATACTCACAATACCTCTCAGCAAATAGCTTGGGGTGTCTACTTTCCAAAATGGGGTCATTTGGGGGGGTTTGTGCCATCTGGGCATTCCATGGCCTCCGAAACTGTGATAGACAGTGAGAAGTGAAATCAAATATTTACACCCTTAGAAAGCCTGAAGGCTGTGCTTGGATTTTGGGGTCCCGTACACGGCTAGGCTCCCAAAAAGTCTCACACATGTGGTATCCCCGTACTCAGGAGAAGCAGCAGAATGTATTTTGGGGTGTAATTCCACATATGCCCATGGCATGTTTGAGAAATATATCATTTAGTGACAAGCTTGTGCAAAAAAAAAAATATATTTTTTTTTTCCGCAACTTGTGTCAACATATAAAATATTCCATGGACTTGACATGCCTCTCAGTATATAGCTTGGGGTGTCTACTTTCCAAAATGGGGTCATTTGGGGGGGTTTTGAACTGTTCTGGCATTTTATACACAACATTAGGAAGCTTACATCCAGTCTTCTAACCACTTGAAGACATAGCCCTTTCTGACACTTTTTGTTTACATGAAAACATTTTTTTTTTTTGCAAGAAAATTATGTTGAACCCCCAAACATTATATATATTTTTAAAGCAAAGGCCCTACAGATTAAAATGGTGGGTGTTGCATTTTTTTTTCTACACAGTATTTGCGCAGCGATTTTTCAAACGCATTTTTTGGGGGAAAATACACTTTTTTTATTTTAATGCACTAAAACACACTATATTGCCCAAATGTTTGATGAAATAAAAAAGATGATCTTAGGCCGAGTACATAGATACCAAACACGACATGCTTTAAAATTTCGCACAAACGCGCATTGGCGACAAACTACATACATTTTTAAAAGCCTTTAAAAGCCTTTACAGGTTACCCCGTTAGATTTACAGAGGAGGTCCACTGCTAAAATTACTGCCCTCGATCTGACCTTCGTGGTGATACCTCACATGCATGGTACAATTGCTGTTTACATATGATGACAGACCGACGCTTGCGTTCGCCATTGGGCAAGAGCAGGGCAGGACAGGGGTGCTTTTTTTTTTTTTTTTCTTTTTTTATTATTAATTTTGCTTTTTTATTTTATTTTTAAATTGTTCCTTCCATATATTTTTTTTTTTTATCATTTTTATTGTTATCTCAGGGAATGTAAATATCCCCTATGATAGCAATAGGTAGTGACAGGTACTCTTTTTTGAGAAAACTGGGATCTTCTAGACCCTAGATCTTTCCTCTGCCCTCAAAGCATCTGACCACACCAAGATCGGTGTGATAAAATGCTTTCCCAATTTCCCAATGGCGCTTTTTATATCCGGGGGGGGGACATTCCCTCCCACTGCTTGTAAAAGCAGTCCAGAGGCTAATTAGCCACTAGGATTGCTTTTACATGAAAGCCGGCCGCTGGCTGAAAAGAATGATACCAAGATGATACCTAAACCCGCAGGCATCATTCTGGTATAAACATTCAAAGTCCAGCAACATACTAGTACGTTGCTGGTCCTTGTTGGACATGTATTGTAATCTTTTTTTTTCATCCAGCCAGTTGGCTGAATGAAAAAAGAGATTGATCGGTGGGTATGCCCACCATTAGAATACCTCCCTTCATCCATCCACTTCTAATGATGGGCATACATGCACCATTTATATATGCCGAAGCATGGGGGCATCCTCCCGCAAAAAAGTTATGCCGCACACACATGGTCGGACTTTTCCACGGGCAAGCCTCCGTCGGAATTTCGACCGTATGTACGCGGCATTAGGAGCAAAATCGCTCCTCCGCTCCTCTGCCCCTGCTGCCCCAATGCTTCGGCACATATGCTTTTTTTTTTTAACTGTGGTGGTGAAATCACCTCCTACAGCACTGGAGTCGCAGGGATCAGGCCTGTCTCTGCGAACGCTGCAGTTATGTGTGTTGTGTTTTGTAAGTGACAGTGATCGATCGATACTGCACTTGGGTGGCCTGGGCTGGACGGAGGGGCAAAACGCAGGTGCTAGCAGGTATCTGGGCTGATCCCGCTAACACTGCGTTTTTGGGAACCCTAAACTGCTGGGGACGCTAGTATAGATCTGATCAGATCAGATATTGATCCTTTCAGATACTATACCACTAAGGGGGGTGTATGCTTCATGCGTGGGTGTTAGCGTTACTGGCACTAACCTGACGCTGCCTGGGGTGTGACGCAGACCCTCTCTGACGCTAAAACCTAATTGATATCACCCGCCGGGCGATCAGGGGGTTAAACCTTTATTGGGTTATATATACGGCGGGTGCCCTGACACTATAAAAAGCAAACTAACTAACCAGCATCACCCGTAACACTTATATGGTGATCACTGGTGAAAGGGTTAACTAGGGGCAATTAGGGGGTTAAAACCTTTATTAGATAATATATGGGGGTACCTGACGCTATAAAAACCTGCGGCGAACCTAAAAAAAATTACTGGCTACCGATCTGCATCACCGACACTAAGACAGCGATCAGAAAAACGATCGCTTAGCGACAGTGGTGATAGGGGGTGAAAGGGTTACCTGGGGGGCGATCAAGGGGGTTGAACCTTTATTAGATAATTTATGGGGGTACCTGACGCTATAAAAACCTGCGGCGAACCTAAAAAAAATTACTGGCTACCGATCTGCATCACCGACACTAAGACAGCGATCAGAAAAATGATCGCTTAGCGACAGTGGTGATAGGGGTGAAAGGGTTACCTGGGGGGCGATCAAGGGGTTAAACCTTTATTCGATCATTTATGGGGGTACCTGACGCTATAAAAACCTGCGGCGAACCTAAAAAAAATAACTGGCTACCGATCTGCATCACCGACGCTAACACAGCGATCAGAAAAATGATCGCTTAGCGACAGTGGTGATAGGGGGTGAAAGGGTTACCTGGGGGGTGATTAAGGGGGTTAAACCTTTATTAGATAATTTATGGGGGTACCCGACGCTATAAAAACCTGCGGCGAACCTAAAAAAAATAACTGGCTACCGATCTGCATCACCGACGCTAAGACAGCGATCAGAAAAATGATCGCTTAGTGACAGTGGTGATAGGGGTGAAAGGGTTACCTGGGGGGCGATCAAGGGGGTTAAACCTTTATTAGATCATTTATGGGGGTACCCGACGCTATAAAAACCTGCGACGAACCTAAAAAAAAATACTGGCTACCGATCTGCATCACCGACGCTAAGACAGCGATCAGAAAAATGATCGCTTAGCGACGGCGGTGCTAGGGGGTGAAAGGGTTATCTGGGGGGTGATCAGGGGTTAAACCTTTATTTGGGGGGGGGTTAGGGGCTACACTGGACCTAAAACTAAATGTAGTGACACTTTTACAGTCACAAATGTCACTGATTGCAGTGATCAGTAAATAAATGGTCACTGCAATCAGTGACACTGTGACTGGGGGCTGGGGGGTGATCTGGGGGGGCCTGGGGGGGGGCGATTTGTGTGCCTATGTGTCCTGGTGTCAGTGTACTGACCTGTGTGTCTTCTCTTGTACGGCGCTCGGTATATGTGAGTGCCGCATGAGAGATGACATCACTTCCTCCTGCTTCCTCTGCCTGTGTAAACATTACACAGCAGAGGGAGCATTTCCATTCGCCGGGAGCGATCGCGGGGGGGTGGCCGGAATCGAATGGCCGCCCCCTCATGTCGGATCGCTCCCCAACGAATACCGACCGCTCACTGTATAGGAGGGGGGTCCGATCGGACCCCCCAACTGTACAAAGGCAATCACGTACACTGTACGTGATTGTGCCTGTCGGTGCCATTCTGCCGACGTACATATACAGTGAGCGGTCGTTAAGTGGTTAAACTAAATAAGTCTCTTCAGACAGGTCTGGATCAGCTATGTGAAAACAAGCAGATCATCATCCGCCCCGCGGACAAGGGGGGTGGAATTATCATCTTGAACAAAACTGATTACCTTGAACAGTAAATTCCCTGGTTGGAGATATGAACACCTATACTCCATTACCTAGTGACCCACGTCCCGCGTATAGAAGAACCCTTATCAATTTAGTTGAACAAGGCTTCAGTACAGGAATCTTGAATAAAAAAGAAAAGGCTTTTTTAGTCCCTAGTTCGTCCAGATTGCCCGTCATCTACTATTTGCCTAAAATACACAAGAACCCTATAAATCCACCGGGTCTTCCCATTATAAGTGGAATCGACTCCATTACATCTAGAGCTGGCAAATACATTGACGGGTATTTACAACCATTAGTTAAAGCATTACCTGCTTACCTTAGGGACAGTAAACAAGTTATCAATTTATTGGGTGAAATCCCATATGAGGATGACATATGGATGGTCACCGCGGACGTGACATCCTTATACACAATCATACCCCATGCGTGGGGAATCTCCTCAGTCAAATATTTTCTGGATAGGGATTCAGGACTACCACGGAAACATAGGAAGTTCATCTTGGAACTTCTCAATTTTGCAACTACTCATAATTTTTTTTGGTACAGCAGTAAGTTTTTTTTGCAACATAGGGGAAATGGGAGGAGGACGTCATCTATGCTGTTGAGAGACCCCAACTTGCCCTTTGGGCTAGGTACATCGATGACGTCCTCCTCCTATGGAGGGGATCCAAGGAGTCCTTGGATCTTTTCATGAAGTCTCTAAATATGAACGATAGGGGTATCGAGTTTAAATATGAAGCAGACCAGAAGTCAATACATTTTTGGGATCTCCAGATTAAGGTGGAGGAGGGACGTTTTATTACATCTACATATTTTAAAACTACGGACAGGAACGCATTTATACCTCAAGATAGCTGTCACCATCGCCCATGGCTCAACGCAGTTCCCAAAAGCCAATATGTGCGACTTAGGCGAAATTGCACTAAACTTAGTGATTATAGAGAACAAGCTGATATCCTGACCAGGAGATTTCTTGAGAAAGGATATCTCGCTAGTGACCTTGAACACAAATGTTTGGAAGTGGAACAACTGGATAGGGAGTCACTTTTGGGTGACAGAAGTGTCAATTCAGATGATAAGACTTCTTATACCGTACCATTCATCACTGGCTTCTCTAACCAGCACTTTTTGGTGAAAAGCTGATTTATAAACATTGGCACATTATTAAGGATGATGTGGTACTGGGACCTATACTACCTGATAATCCACAGGTGGTATTTAGGGGTGTACCCTCTTTGAGAGACTCATTGGCTCCAAATGTATGCGATCCCCCTATTGACAAACCTATGTTTTTTCAATATTTGGTGGGCTATCATAAATGCAAAAAATTTGCTGTTTGCAACATTAATCATATCAAGGAACGGAAAACTACCAATTTTGTTTCCAACAGTACCTCTAAACAGTTCGATATTAAAACCTTTATTACATGTTCTACTACCCATGTTGTGTACCTCCTCACCTGCCCTTGCGGGTTACAGTATATAGGAAGGACTGTCAGGGCTTTCCAAGTTAGGCTCAATGAGCATATTGGAAATATCAGAAGAGGCTTTAAGGGGCACTCTGTGTCTAGACACTACAGGGATGTCCACAATAGGGACCCTAGTGGGACGTCCTTCGTGGCTATAGACAAGTTGAAGAGCCACTGGAGGGGGGGCCCGAAGAGGCGTGCGATATCCAAACTCGAAATGAGTTGGATATACAGGGTAAAATGCCTCAGACCATTTGGGTTGAATGTCGACATTGAAATCAATGCTGTTATAGATAACGCTTGATTATTTGAACCATATTATTTTCTTCCTCATCTATTTCACCCCCCCTTCCCCCCTTCTTTCCCCCCCCCTGACCTTTTTTTTTCCTCCCCCCTTTCTTTCTCCTCCCCCCTTCCCCTCCCCCCTTTCCCTTCCCTCTTCCCTTCGTCCCTTTTTTTTCCTTTCCCCCCCCCCCTTTTCGTCTCCCCCTCCCACCCCCCCTCATTTTTTCAGCCTCTCCTTCCCTTTCTTCCTCCCCTTTCTTCCCTTATTTTAGTTGAGTTCATTATATTTAATATTCCCTCCAGAGTGGTGTAGATTTCACCCTTCAAGTGGTGAATTCCCCCTCCGTCCCCCCCCCCCTCCTTCTCATCTATTTGAGTAATTATGATCTATTTATATTTATTTTCTTAGATTGTTAGGTGGATTTATAGGGTATATCTTATTTTATTTTATTTTATTGTATTTTATTTTTGTTTATGTCATTACTAAGCATCAGTAGCCAATAGTGTGCCATTTCTATCATGCTGATTTTCATCAACGTTTTTAATCATTTTATTCAACTTGCGAGTTATCTATGTTTCCCTTGTTGAGAGTGGGACGTTTTCTTGCTGCTGCTGGGGGGAGGGTTGAGTGCTTTTTCCTTCTCCTCCCCTCGCATCAGAGAAATGTTTTCTGCTCGTTCGTCATGACTTCATTGCCACCTCATCCCTTTAAACCCGAACACATATAAATTGCACAGGTTCTGAGGCTAATTTAATGCAGATAAGGCACCAAGTGAGTTTAATTACCACCTTAATCAGCCACAGAACCTGTGTAATTAACATGTGTTTGGGTTTAAAGGGATGAGGTGGCAACCCTAAGGCCGGGTTCACACTAGTGCGACACGACATCTGTCCTACTTTGGATCCGACTTTGCCCTGCGACATGAAGCCGACATATGTCCGACTTTCAATGAACGGGGATCCGACTTGGATCCCCGCCAATATCAGGCACTGTGTTTGGTATGAAACTTGAAGGGGAACTCCAGGCTAAATTTTAAATTAAAAAAGACGGCGTGGGTTCCCCTCCAGAGGCATACCAGGCCCTTGGGTCTGGTCTGGATTTGAACGGGCGCCCCTACGCCGAAAAAACGGCGTGGGGGTCCCCCCAAGGTCCAAACCAGACCCTTATCCGAGCACACAACCTGGCAGGCCGCAGGGGAAGGGGGGGGGACGAGAGAGCGGCCCCCCCTCCCTCCTGAACCGTACCAGGCCGCATGCCCTCAACATGGGGGGGGTTTGGTGCTCTGGGGCAGGGGGGCGACCTGCGGCCCCCCCACCCCAGAGCACCCTGCCCCCATGTTGATGAGGACAGGGCCTCTTCCCGACAACCCTGGCCGTTGGTTGTCGGGGTCTGCGGGCGGGGGGCTTATCGGAATCCGGGAGCCCCCTTCAATAAGGGGGCCCCCAGATACCGGCCCCCCCACCCTATGTGAATGAGTATGGGGTACATCGTACCCCTACCCATTCACCTGGTGGAAAAAAATTGCAATAAAAAAACACTACGCAGGTTTTTAAAGTAATTTATTACACAGCTCCGGGGGTCTTCTTCCGACTCCGGCGCTCTTCTTCCGACTTCCGGGGGTCTTTTCTGACTTCGGGGGTCTCCGGTGTCGTCTCCCGCTCTCCGGTTCTTTCTTCCGCCGGGCCTCCGCTAACTTCTTTTTAGCTCTCTTGCTAACGGAGGCCCGGTCTTCCCGTTGTCTCGTCCGGCTCTCCGTTGTCCTTCTGCCGGCCCCTCCACTAACTTCTTGGTAGCTCTTTCGCTGGTGGAGGGGTCGGTCTTCCCGTCGCCGTCGGCTTCTTCTTCCCTCTTCTCCTTCTCGATGTTGACGCGTCGCTTCTTCCCGCTGTAATACTGGCTCTCCGCTCCGCTCCGCATTAATATAGGCTTCTCATGACGTCACAGTCACATGTTCCCATGACGTCACAGTCACATGCTCCGGGGCCATGTGCCCCGGAACATGTGACTGTGACGTCATGAGAAGCCTATATTAATGCGGAGCGGAGAGCCAGTATTACAGCGGGAAGAAGCGACGCGTCAACATCGAGGAGGAGAAGAGGGAAGAAGAAGCCGACGGCGACAGCGACGGGAAGACCGCGCCCCTCCACTAGCGAAAGAGCTAAAAAGAAGTTAGCGGAGGGGCCGGCAGAAGGACAACGGAGAGCCGGACGAGACAACGGGAAGACCGGGCCTCTGTTAGCAAGAGAGCTAAAAAGAAGTTAGCGGAGGCCCGGCGGAAGAAAGAACCGGAGAGCGCGGAGACGACACCTGAGACCCCCGAAGTCGGAAAAGACCCCCGGAAGTCGGAAGAAGAGCGCCGGAGTCGGTAGAAGACCCCCGGAGCTGTGTAATAAATTACTTAAAAAAAACTATTTTATTGACATTTTTTTCCTCCAGGTGAATGGGTAGGGGTACGATGTACCCCATACTCATTCACATAGGGGGGGGGGCGGGATCTGGGGGCTCCCTTATTGAAGGGGGCTTCCGGATTCCGATAAGCCCCCCGCCCGCAGACCCCGACAACCAACGGCCAGGGTTGTCGGGAAGAGGCCCTGTCCTCATCAACATGGGGGCAGGGTGCTCTAGGGTGGGGGGGCCGCAGGTCGCCCCCCTGCCCCAGAGCACCAAACCCCCCATGTTGAGGGCATGTGGCCTGGTACGGTTCAGGAGGGAGGGGGGCCGCTCTCTCGTCCCCCCCTCTTCCCCTGCGGCCTGCCAGGTTGCGTGCTCGGACAAGGGTCTGGTTTGGACCTTGGGGGGACCCCCACGCCGTTTTTCGGCGTAGGGGTGCCCCTGCAAATCCAGACCCCAAGGGCCTGGTATGCTCCTGGAGGGGGAATCTACGCCGGTTTTTTATTTAAAATTTGGCCTGGAGTTCCCCCTCAAGAGCAGCACAGCACAAGTCGCATGCCAAAGTCGGACCATGCAAGACTGCGGTCCGACTTCAATGATAGTCAATGGGCTGAAGTCGGATCAAAGTCGGACCAAAGTAGTACAGGGAGCATTTTCAAAGTCGGACCGACATGTGTCGGACCAGTTAAGACGGCTCCCATAGGGAAACATTGATTTTCACACGTCATGCGACATGAGCTCCCAATGTCGGAGCGTTTGTCGCCCCAGTGTGAACCAGGCCTCAGACTGGCTCTGGAACGGCAGGCTGGAAGGCTGGCTCTGGAATGGCAGGCTGGAAGGCTGGCTCTGGAATGGCAGGCTGGAAGGCTGGCTCTGGAACTGCAGGCAGGAAGGCTGGCCCTGGAACGGCAGGCTGGAAGGCTGGCTTTGGAGCGGCAGGCTGGAAGGCTGGCTCTGGAGCGGCAGGCTGGAAGGCTGGCTCTGGAACGGCAGGCTGGAAGGCTGGCTCTGGAACGGCAGGCTGGAAGGCTGGCCCTGCACTGCTGGCTCTGGAACGGCAGGCTGGAAGGCTGGCCCTGGAACTGCAGGCTGGCCCTGGAACTGCAGGCTGGAAGGCTGGCCCTGGAACTGCAGGCTGGCTCTGCAGGCTGGAAGGCTGGCTCTGGAACTGCAGGCTGGAAGGCTGGCCATGGAACTGCAGGCTGGAAGGCTGGCCCTGGAACTGCAGGCTGGAAGGCTGGCACTGCAGGCTGGAAGGCTGGCTCTGGAACTGCAGGCTGGAAGGCTGGCTCTGGAACTGCAGGCTGGAAGGCTGGCTCTGGAACTGCAGGCTGGAAGGCTGGCCCTGGAACTGCAGGCTGGAAGGCTGGCCCTGGAACTGCAGGCTGGAAGGCTGGCCCTGCAGGCTGGAAGGCTGGCTCTGGAACTGCAGGCTGGAAGGCTGGCCCTGGAACTGCAGGCTGAAAGGCTGGCCCTGGAACTGCAGGCTGGAAGGCTGGCCCTGGAACGGCAGGCTGGAAGGCTGGCCCTGGAATGGCAGGCTGGAAGGCTGGCCTTGGAACGGCAGGCTGGAAGACTGGCTCTGGAACGGCAGGCTGGAAGACTGGCTCTGGAACGGCAGGCTGGAAGACTGGCTAGGGTTGCCACCTCATCCCTTTAAACCTGAACACATATGAATTGCACAGGTTCTGAGGCTAATTTAATGCAGATAAGGCACCAAGTGAGTTTAATTACCACCTTAACCACCTCCCTACTGTGCACGAAAACCCCCTTCCTGCCCAAGCCATTTTTCAGCTTTCAGCGCTGTCACACTTTGAATGACAATTGCACGGTCGTGCGACGTGGCTGCCAAACAAAATTTGTGTCCTTTTTTTCCTACAAATAGAGCTTTCTTTTGGTGGTATTTGATCACCTCTGCGGTTTTTATTTTTTGCGCTATAAACAAAAGAAGAGCGTCCAGTTTGGAAAAAAAACACTATTTTTTACTTTTTGCTATAATAAATACCCATTTTTTTTTTTTAAATAAAATTTTCCTCAGTTTAGGCCGATACGTATTCTTCTATATATTTTTGGTAAAAAAAAAAATCGCAATAAGCGCGTATTGATTGGTTTGCGCAAAAGTTATAGCGTGTACAAAATAGGGGATAGATTTATAGCATTTTTATTTTTTTATTAGTAATGGCGGCGATCTGCGATTTTTTATTGTGACTGCGATATTGCGGCGGACACATCGGACACTTTTGACACATTTTTGGGACCATTCACGTTTATACAGCGATCCCTGCTATAAAAATGCATTGATTACTGTATAAATGTGATTGGCAGGGAAGGGGTTAACCACTAGGGGGCGGGAAGGGGTTAAATATGTTCCCTCAATGTGTTCTTACTGTGGGGGGAGGGGACTGACTGGGGGAGGTGACTGATGGTTGTCCCTATGTACAAGGGACACACCATCAGCCTCCTCTCCCTCACAGGACGTGGATCTCTGTGTTTACACACAGAGACCCACTTTCCTGCTCGTTTCCCGGGCAATCGCGGGTGCCCGGCGGCAATCGCGGCCGCCGGGCACGCGCACCGGGGCCTTGTGAACGCGGCGGGCGCGCGCGCGCCGCTGGCGGCGAGCGCGCGCCTTCTAGCTCGTTTTAAAGGGAGGACGTCATATGACGTCCTCCCAGAACGAGAGTATCCTCCGCCCGCCGTCAATTGACAGTGGGCGGGGGACAAGTGGTTAATCAGCCACAGAACATGTGTAATTAATATGTGTTTGGGTTTAAAGGGATGAGGTGGCAACCCTAAGACTGGCTCTGGAACGGCAGGCTGGAAGACTGGCTCTGGAACTTCAGGCTGGCGCAGGTTGGTGGGTGTGGAGGTAGGTTGGGTTACTGTTTGGATAGTGTGGGTCGGGAAGTAACATCATGCTTTGGGGCTGTTTCTCTGCAAAGGGAACAGGACGACTGATCCGTGTACATGAAAGAATAAATGTGGCCATGTATCGTGAGATTTTGAGTGCAAACCTCCTCCCATCAGCAAGGGCATTGAAGATGAAACGTGGCTGGGTCTTTCAGCATGACAATGATCCCAAACACACCGCCCGGGCAACAAAGGAGTGGCTTCGTAAGAATCATTTCAAGGTCCTGGAGTGGCCTAGCCAGTCTCCAGATCTCAACCCCATAGAAAACCTTTGGAGGGAGTTGAAAGTCCGTGTTGCCCAGCGACAGCCCCAAAACATCACTGCTCTAGAGGAGATCTGCATGGAGGAATGGGCCAACATACCAGCAACAGTGTGTGACAACCTTGTGAAGACTTACAGAAAACGTTTGACCTCTGTCATTGCCAACAAAGATATATAACAAAGTATTGAGATGAACTTTTGATATTGACCAAATACTTATTTTCCACCATAATTTGCAAATACATTTTTTCCAAATCAGACAATGTGATTGTCTGGATTTGTTTCCACATTTTGTCTCTCGTAGTTGAGGTATACCTATGATGACAATTACAGACCTCTCTCATCTTTTTAAATGGGAGAACTTGCACAATTGGTGGCTGACTAAATACTTTTTTGATCCACTGTATATACTTTTGGTTTGAGTTATACATGGGATCTCCCCATCTTGGAATAGCTATTTATATTTATTTTTACTTTTGTCTCTATGATATTTCTTGATAGGGTGTTATGATTGTCCGCTGTTTGCCAATGCATTCCATCTTAGTTCTGCTTGGCTCTCATATTC
Source organism: Rana muscosa (assembly GCA_029206835.1). Classification (NCBI taxonomy): domain Eukaryota; kingdom Metazoa; phylum Chordata; class Amphibia; order Anura; family Ranidae; genus Rana; species Rana muscosa. The sequence goes on along the minus strand of CM055123.1, from coordinate 333,626,668 downwards.
TCTTCTGTTTCTGCTATGTTCCCTATTTTCTTAAATTTCGTTATTGTACTGTATCATTTTTTAGCGGATTAGATTATTTGAGCTACATGCACCCGCATTCATACATGGGGGACAAACGTTTTTGTCTTTTCCCTTGCTGTATATTTGTTGGTGCATGAGAGTTTTTATTACATATGGTATTATTTTATGTGTTATGTCTTTTCTTTTTACGTTGCACCTTTTCCTCCTTTCCTACACATGAGATTGTCCTTTATCATTATATGTTTTTGTAATGTGGAATCTCCAGCAGGGGGATGTTCTCCATCTGCTTAATAGTTAAAGTTTGTGTTGTCCATTTGTCTAATTGCTTGGGTGTATATATATATATATATATATATATATATATATATATATATATACCTGTATGTATATTCAGCACTTTAGATACGACTAAGCACCGTGCCTGGTGTGAAACATGTCAGCGTCAGTGCAGTTAGTCTGTACCTACCCTTGATGCCTTGATTTTAAACTTTTAATAAAAGGTGAATATTCGGAGTGCGGCTATCCAGCTATTTTCTTTTCACTTTTTAAATCATAGTGATAACAGAAATCACCCAAATGGACCTTATAAAAAGTTTACATACCCTGAAATGTTTGGCCTTGGTACAGACACAGAAGCTGGCACACACAGGTTAAAAATGGCAATTAAAGGTTAATTTCCCACATTTATGGGTTTTTAACCACTTCAGCCCCGGAAGAATTTACCCCCTTCCTGACCAGAGCAGTTTTTGCGATTTGGCACTGCGTTGCTTTAAATGACAATTGCGCGGTCGTGCAACGTTGCACCCAAACAAAATTGATGTCCCTTTTTGCCAACAAATGGTGGTATTTGATCACCTCTGCGTTTTTTATTTTTTGCGCTATAAACAAAAAAAGAGCAACAATTTTGAAAAAAAAGCAATATTTTTTACTTTTTGCTATAATAAATATGCCCCAAAAATATATATATAAAAAAACGAATTTCTTTCTCAGTTTAGGCTGATATGTATTCTTCTACATATTTTTGGTAAAAAAAAATTGCAACAAGCAATTGATTGGTTTGCGCAAAAGTTATAGCGTCTACAAAATAGGGGATAGTTTTATGGCATTTTTATTATTATTTTTTTTTATTAGTAATGGCGGCGATCTGTGATTCTTATCATGACTGTGACATTATGACGGACACATTTGACACTTTTGACACTATTTTGGGACCATTGTCATTTATACAGTGATCAGTGCTATAAAAATGCACTGATTACTGTGTAAATTACACTGGCAGGGAAGGAGTTAAACACTAGGGGGCGATCAAGGGATTAAGTGTGTCCTAGAGAGTGATTCCCTCCCGCCGCCTATAAGAACGATCAAGCGGCGGAACCGCCGCTATGATCATTCTTATGGTGCGCAGGATCGCCGGCTGAAAACAAGGATATCTGAATGATGCCTCTAGCTGCAGGCATCATTCAGATACCCCCCCACCCCTCAAACCCAGGACGTCATATGACGTCCACCCTGAGGGAGAGAGGGTTCCTGCCGGCGTCATTTTACAATGACCCGGTATGGAAGGCGTTAAACAGTACTGACTGGCATATTCAAGGCTTTGGATATCTTTTTATATCCTTTTCCATCCTTGTAAAGTTTCATTACCTTGTTACGCAGGTCTTTTGAATGTTCTTTTCTACCTCCTCATAGCTCAGTGTCTAGCCTGCTTAGTGCATGTGAGAGCTAACAAAGTCATTGTCTATTTATACACAGACACTAATTGTGATTTAAAAAGCCATAAATGTGGGAAATGAACCTTTAATTGCCATTTTAACCTGTGTGTGCCAACTTCTGTGTCTGTGCCAAGGCCAAACATTCCAGGGTATGTAAACTTTTTATCAGGGCCATTTAGGTGATTTCTGTTATTATGATTTAAAAAGGATCCAAAAGACTATGTGATAATAAATGGCTTCATGTGATTGCTATCTTTAAATAAAAGACAGTTTTTTGGCATGATCAGTCATATTTTCATTATTGATGCCAAAATTTCACAATTTCTGCCAGGGTATGCAAACTTTAAGCACAACTGTATAAATGTACTCTGCATTCCGTGTAGACTATATATACAGCGCATTCGTCTGTGTACAGTATATAATACATTTCAGGCAGTGTATGTATATATACTGTGTGTATATATATATATATTGTGAGGGGGTTAGCTCGGCAGCGGGTGTGTGTGACCCCCGAGATGGGCTCCCCACACAAAAACAGGCCCAGCAAACGGAGGTTGTGGTTTTCAAAATCAAAAAGGTGCGGTTTATTTTCTATTTACAGTGACAAAACACAGCAAAGCAAAAGAAACATAAACAAAATAAATCCTGGTCAACTTGACCTCTGACTAAACATACAGGTTTCCTAACTAACAACTGGGATCAGCCTAGTGCTGTCCTAGTCCCTAAGTCCCTGGTTTTAAATGTCCAAGCAAATAGCCACACAGGCTTTGTCTCACCGCACAGGGGTTCACTCTCCCTAGACAGTCCACACAGGTCTGGTTCCAGGCATGAGCTAACATCTAATGAAGCTGGGAGTTCTTATAGAGGCCTGAATGAGCTGACAAGCTTCAGCTGGTCTCATCAAGTCCCTGTCTGCGCGACGCCCCACACTCTCCCTAGAGGTATGAGTCATCCATGAGCCCACTAGCCTCAGCTGGGCTTATACAACACTCCACCTAGTTGTATAAGTCGGCGTAAAGCCTGAATCTGGGCGAAATATATCTACCCCCCTGGATGCAACCAGGTGACTTTACCTTCCTGCTGTCACATACCCCCCCTCTTGTTTTAACCTCGGGGTTGGAACACCAGCAATCAGGCATTCATGTACTCGAGACAAAGCATCCACATTCCCCATTTGAACGCCAGGGCGATGCTTTACTGTGAAGTTGAATTCCTGGAGGGCCAGGAACCACCTATTCACTCTTCTATTTGTTTCCTTGTTTTGAGCCATCCACTTTAACGGAGCGTGATCCGTAACCATGTCAAAGTGCCTACCTAGCAGGTAGTACCGAAGGGAATCTAGAGCCCACTTCACCGCTAAACACTCCTTTTCAACGGTGGCGTAATTTACCTCATGGGACTTCAACTTCCTGCTGAGGTAAATGACTGGGTGCTCTTCCCCGTTCCAGACCTGGGACAATACTGCTCCTAACCCCACATCTGACGCATCACTTTGTACGACAAAGTCTTTAGAGAAGTCGGGTGAGTACAACACTGGCTGGCTACATAAGGCTTGTTTCAAGAATTGGAATGCTGCCTCAGCCTCGGGGGTCCATTTAATCATGACCGACCCTTTCCCCTTCGTCAGGTTGGTTAGGGGCACAGCCTTAGAAGCAAAGTGGGGAATGAATCGCCGATAATACCCAGCGATTCCCAGAAAGGCTCGTACCTGCTTCTTGCTGTTGGGACGTGGCCAACTCTGGATGGCCTCGACTTTGTTGAGTTGGGGTTTTATTACTCCCCTCCCAATGGTGTACCCAAGATATTTGGCCTCCTCCTGCCCAATGGTACACTTCTTGGGGTTAGCCGTAAACCCCGCTTCCCGAACAGAGTCCAGGACTGCTTGCACTTTTGGCAGATGTGAGGCCCAATCTGTGCTATGGACAATTATGTCATCCAGGTAAGCCGCAGCATACTTCCGATGGGGCCTCAGCATCTGGTCCATTTTCCGCTGGAATGTGGCCGGCGCATTCTGTAACCCGAACGGCATTCTTTTGTATTGGAACGCCCCGTCTGGGGTTACAAATGCGGTTTTCTCTTTGGCCGACTTGGCCAGGGGGATTTGCCAATACCCTTTTGTGAGGTCAAGAGTCGTCATGTATCGGGCTGTTCCCAGCCGGTCGATCAACTCATCTATACGTGGCATGGGGTAGGTGTCAAATTTTGTAACTTTGTTCAACTGACGAAAATCGTTACAAAATCGCCAGCTCCCATCCGGTTTAGGCACCAACACAATGGGACTAGACCAATCACTTTGGGACTCCTCTATCACCCCTAAGTTCAGCATTTTCTGTACTTCCTCCCGTATTGCCTCCCGTCGGGCCTCTGGGATCCGATAGGGTTTTAACTTCACCCTTTCACCGGGCGGGGTAATGATGTCATGCTCTACCCCAGATGTTTGTCCCGGCAGCTCAGAGAATACCTCCTTGTTGCGAAGCACAAACTCCTTAACCTCCTGTTGTTGGGGTTGTGACAAGGTGGCTGCTATTCCAACCTCAGGAATCACGCAACCAGTTTGAGCTGGTGACCAAGTGTCTGCGACTAGGGACTCTCTATCCCTCCAGGCTTTCAACAGATTAACGTGATAGATCTGTTCGGGCTTTCGCCTTCCTGGTTGTCTGACCTTGTAATTCACTTCGCTCACTTTTTCCATTATCTCGTAGGGGCCTTGCCATTTGGCAAGGAATTTACTTTCAACCGTAGGGACAAGTACCAGTATCCTATCCCCCGGGGAAAAGGTACGGGTCTTGGCTCCACGGTTGTACACTCTCTGCTGTGCTAACTGCGCTTGGGCCAAATGTTCCTTCACGATGGGCATTACCTGTGCAATTCGGTCTTGCATCAGGGCGACATGCTCAATCACACTCCTGTGGGGAGAACGCTCACTTTCCCAAGTTTCCTTGGCAATATCCAACAGCCCTCTTGGGTGTCTCCCATACAGTAACTCAAAAGGGGAGAATCCCGTAGAGGATTGGGGCACCTCCCTAATAGCAAACATCAGATAAGGAAGTAGACAGTCCCAATCCTTTCCATCTCTATCCACCACTTTCTTCAACATTTGTTTTAGGGTTTTGTTGAACCTTTCAACCAGCCCATCGGTTTGGGGGTGATACACAGATGTACGTAATTGCGTCACTTTGAACAATTTACACAGCTCCTTCATAACCCGGGACATAAAGGGTGCACCTTGGTCCGTAAGCAGTTCTTTACAAATACCCACCCGGCTAAACACAAGAGATAGCTCTTTGGCTATGGTTTTGGCCGAGGTATTTCGGAGAGGGATCGCTTCTGGATAACGGGTGGCATAGTCCATTATAACTAATATGTACTGGTGCCCCCTAGCGGACTTGATTATAGGACCTACCAAATCCATGGCGATCCTCTCAAACGGGACCTCAATGATGGGTAGAGGGACCAGCGGGCTACGGAAATGTGGCATCGGGGCCGACCTCTGACACACAGGGCAGGAGGAACAATAATTTTCTATGTCCTTCATCACCCCCGGCCAATAGAATCTCTGTAATACCCTCTCTCGGGTTTTCTCTGTCCCCAGATGACCTCCAAGAATGTGCCCAGGGGCCAACTCCAACACCAACTTCCTGTAAGGTTTGGGCACCACAAGCTGCTCAACGGTTTCTTCTGCCCTTTTTGCCACCCGATACAGTAGGTCCTTCTCTACGCTGAAGTATGGGTAAGTGCAGGTATTATCTGGGTTCACTAACTCGCCATCTATTTCCACTACGTTTTCCCGTGCCTTTATTAGGGCGGGGTCTTTCAACTGTTCTGTGGCAAAATTTTCCCTGTGAACCTCCAGATCAGAAAACTCCACAGACGGTAGGTTTTCGTCTGAGGAGGTGGGCTCCTCTCCAGTTTCTTGAGTCTCCCCTGCCAATACTGATAAGGGAAATTCCGGAGAGTCCTCACCACTCTCAGGGGAGTTCTGGCTATCACATTCCTGGTACATAGGGGCACCAGTGGGGGGCTCAGGATCATCCCACAGTTCGCAGAACTTCGGAAAATCCCTTCCCACAATGGCGTCATGCGGTAACTGAGATACTAAGCCCACTGGATGAGAGAGGGTACCTTTGGGGGTCTCGAAACACACTGTAGTCACTGGATACTCTCGGGTGTCCCCATGCACACAAATAACAGCTACCTTGCTATTCCCAGAGACCTCTGTTTTAACTAACTCAGCCTTTATCAGGGTCACAAGGCTACCTGAATCCAGCAATACCACAACATTTCTACCATTAACACACATTTTGCATAAATGTTTCTCAGTTCCTCGAATGGCAGTGCATGCGACTGTCGCACACAGCGACTGACGTCTGCCCGTCAGAAAGTCACACTGCATGGGTTCCTCCACAACCGGGCAATTGGCTGCAATATGTCCCGCTTGCCGGCAGCGGTAGCAAACGATCCTTCTTGCCGCCTCTTGAGCCGCTGATTTCCCAGGCTGTTCTCGCCAAACTTGGGGTAGAGCTCCCACCCTCTCACTCTCTCCACCCTCACCCCTTGGAATCCTCTTATCCGCCCCTGGGGATGGTCTGGTCTTAGGGTGGAAAGTCCGAGTGTCTCTGGAAGAGGCCGTCAGGTTCTCTGTAGCCAAGTATTTCTCCACACGATCCACAAGACCATCGGCCGTCTCTGGGTCTCCATGGCTTACCCACTTTTGGATGGCAGTAGGAAGAGCTCTCAAAAACCGATCCATTACACCACGTTCCACAATCTTTGGTGCGGACAAAGTCTCTGGCTGTAGCCACTTTCTGCTCAGGTGAATGAGATCATACATTTGAGACCTGGGGGGTTTTCCAAGCTGGAAAGTCCAGTTATGCACACGCTGAGCCCGGACAGCCTGGGTGACACCCAGCCTTGCCAATATTTCAGCTTTTAGCATCACATAGTCTTTTGCTTGGTTAGGCTCTAGGTCATAGTAAGCTTTCTGCGATTCACCAGTTAACAGAGGAGCCACCAGTCCAGCCCACTGCTCCTCAGGCCACTTTTCTCTTTCAGCGGTCCTTTCAAATGTGGTCAAAAATACCTCTGGATCATCCTCTCCAGTCATTTTTGTCAATAAACGACTCACCCCAAAGGACGCGGTATTAGTGGGACGGCTTTCCTCACTGGTCTGCGGACGTTGCTGCATTGCTGCTTCCATCTGTTGTTGTAGTCTCTGCTCTTGCTTCTGCAACAGGTCTATGAAGCGGGCCTCAGATTGCTGCTGGGCTTGTTGCTGAGCCTCCAGACTCTGTTGCAAAGTTGCGTTTGTCTGCTGCTGGGCTGCAAGGCTCTGTTGATGAGCTTGCTGCTGGGCTGCGAAGTTCTGTTGTTGAGCTGCAAGGCTCTTTTGCAAACCTGCATTTGTCTGCTGTTGATTGGCATTTGCTAGAGCCAGCTGCTTCAGTATCTCCTCCATGCTGGCTTAAAAAAAAAACTGCCACTGGTTCTCCACCAACTGTGAGGGGGTTAGCTCGGCAGCGGGTGTGTGTGACCCCCGAGATGGGCTCCCCACACAAAAACAGGCCCAGCAAACGGAGGTTGTGGTTTTCAAAATCAAAAAGGTGCGGTTTATTTTCTATTTACAGTGACAAAACACAGCAAAGCAAAAGAAACATAAACAAAATAAATCCTGGTCAACTTGACCTCTGACTAAACATACAGGTTTCCTAACTAACAACTGGGATCAGCCTAGTGCTGTCCTAGTCCCTAAGTCCCTGGTTTTAAATGTCCAAGCAAATAGCCACACAGGCTTTGTCTCACCGCACAGGGGTTCACTCTCCCTAGACAGTCCACACAGGTCTGGTTCCAGGCATGAGCTAACATCTAATGAAGCTGGGAGTTCTTATAGAGGCCTGAATGAGCTGACAAGCTTCAGCTGGTCTCATCAAGTCCCTGTCTGCGCGACGCCCCACACTCTCCCTAGAGGTATGAGTCATCCATGAGCCCGCTAGCCTCAGCTGGGCTTATACAACACTCCACCTAGTTGTATAAGTCGGCGTAAAGCCTGAATCTGGGCGAAATATATCTACCCCCCTGGATGCAACCAGGTGACTTTACCTTCCTGCTGTCACAATATATATATATATATATATATATATGTAGCAGGGTGTTACATTTAGGGGACAGGTGTCTGAGTGTAATCAGGCTCAGATGCACTATTGTTAGGGTCTATGAACCATATTTTCCTGTGGAGGAGATCAATGGTGCCTAGTTCCCTGGAGTCTATAGGTGGCGCTGTCGCCATAGACTGGGGTTGAACCATTGTTGTAAGGTTGCACCTTTTTGTGTCCCCTCTCGGCGGTGGTACGCCGGGGCGGGGAACCCGCTGTGCCTGCTGGGAGGGGGTATAAAAGGGGCGGCCATTTTCCACATGGGGTCCGAGTCCCAGGCACCTTCAGCCTCGGGCTGCTGTTCCGGTTCGTTCGCACCCAGGTGCCCTTGGCCTGGGTGTAGGGGATTGAATGCCATCCCAGGCACCTTAGGCCTGGGGTGAGGTACTGCTTGAGAGGGCCTGGGGCCCAGTACCTTCGACTGGGTCCCGCAAGGGATCGAGGAATCCTAGGGGTCCACCGAGGGAGGGAACCCGAATCTAGGACGAGGGGGACCAGAGAGGTTACCCTTCCCGAAGACCCATTGCAGCAATTTGGTGACGATGGGGCCTCTGGTGACCGTCCGGATGGATGTCTTCTCCCTGACAGGGTCACAACTTTTTGAAGGTAGTCCACGCTTTCATGGTCTGTGGCAGGGACCCAACGTGAATCAGGTCGGTGGCAGAGACCCAACAATCATGGTCTGTGGCAGGGACCTTATTTCACCCGGTTCATGGCAGGGACCAACCTCACGGTTGGTGGCAACGACTGTGCGCCATAACTGTTGTGAAATACTAACAGTTTGGTTTCATTGATAGGATTGTGCCTGGACCTCCTTCCCACTTTGTTCTGAACTGTTCTGTGTCTAACCAGTCGCTCTCAAAGGACTATTTATTGCTCAAAAGAATAAATAAGTGTTGGACTTTCAGTGGTGTGGAACTTGACTTTCTGGGAGCTACAGGAACTTGACTTTCTGGGAGCTAAAGGGTCCTACCTCCACCTGCGTGGAGGGTGGGAATCATCCTCAAGGGAAGTTTTGGCTCTGGACAGGGACACAGGCCCGAAGGTAAAAGGTTATAGCTCACACCTCTGCACACAAGAGGATACGAGCTGGTGGTGCACCATACTCTCCTCCCTGGTCCCCTAGACGAGAGCCATTGACCGAGAAGAGAAAGAGGGAGTGATAGGTGAGGTCGCTACACGTGGGGGCTCATCCGGGATCTGTGTTTGTGTTGATGGAGCCAAGACTTTCAGAGCTTGAACTTTGCTGCCCAGAGGAGTTCCGAGGAGGTCGGCCATATTGGCCAACGCGCCACGAGGCACACCCTGGCTGCGCAGTTCGTGGCCATGACACAACAGAAGCCCGCGAACAGGTGCGGAATATGGGAGGAGTCTGGCCATGTAAAGTGTTACACGTGGGGGCTTTGGCGCAAGATAGTCAGTGCGCGATGGAGCAGCAAGCGGTCAGCACGTTCACTACTGCCTCGTGGGTTCCTACTTCCACAGCCACGAGGATGACTTTGTTTGCTACTCCCCTGACAGATACGGGGATTAGGCTCAAGCCCCGAGGACGGTTTGCCCTCTATGTATGCAAGGACATAGAGGCCCTCGTGTGATTTGTCCCGGCTGTTCGGGACTGGTGGTTCAGCTAAAGCCGTTCGGGAGATGTGAGGCCTGTAAAGAGTTCACTTTTGAGGTGGAGCAACCCACGGAAAGGCCTCGGGCCTTCCACCTCAACTGTATAACAGGCGCCACCACTCTGGAAGGAGAAGTCAGAGCTTGTACAGCCATCCCTACGCGCACTGACCGGGCTCTGGAGGAAGCCCCAGCGGAGATTGAGACTGAGACTGAGAAACCCGAAGATGCTGCTTTGGTCACCACGGAATCCCTGCTTCCACCGCAAAAGAGGAAAGTCGGTTTGGTCAAGGCTTCCTGCGGCCGTGGGAGAGTCACACCCCAGAGCTTGCCTGGCCTGGATGGATCCGGAAGGAAGAGCCCCGGACATCCCAGCTCAAGTAAAGGCCGAGGTAAGCCGAGGGACGGGACCTGGTGTGTTGTTGGAGGTGTCAGGGATCCAGAGGCCCTGGAACCTGTCCAAGGGGGTGACTCCACGTCTACATGGAGTTACTGTCCCGCGGAGGAGTATGACACCTCCGACCTGGTGTCGATCTCTGATGTAGGAGACGACGTTATAATAGATGAACTTTTCGCTCAGAAGGGCTGGGACAAGATACCCCTTTCCTCGTCCTGTGTTAAAAGGGACCCACTCATGTCCACTGGGGATAGTAAACCCCGGGTGGAGGCCCCAGCGCCTGAGGAGGGATCTGGTCCCCTGCATGCCTCTCCACCCCCGGAGTCGACTGCGCCCATTGCTGGGGAGAAGCGAGTGTCTCTGCGGGCTCCTATGCCCAATCTACAGGTGGTGATGCCACCCCTTTCCCGATTGCAGAGACTTTTCGGTCAGAAAGTTGCCAATGAGTATGGGTGGGAGTACCCATATTTGTCCAAGGAACTTTTGTACGAAGTGGAGGCCTGCAGACAGCGATGGTATGATGACTTCATTTGGACACATCTCAAGGTGCCCCACGCTCGCAGGTACCTCTCATGTTCCCCTGCAGCCTCCAAAAGGTTCAAAGACTGCAAGGCAGAGTGGATGTTGGGTCGGCACATCCATGCTGACCGGGTGCTTATTTGTCGGAGGGAGGGGGATGATGTGGAATATCACATGGAGACTTTCGACAGGTATTTGAAACCCTTGGTACTGCCGCACCCAAGGTTTTATTTGTAGGAGAATAGACTCCTTGCTGTTGCTACATTTTCCGGTGTGCCTTTACCGGGATCCAGGGACTTTTGCCCTGCAAAGGGTGACCTATTTGAGAAAGACTGGGAGCAGTTTGTTTGTCGTTCTCCCTGTGTTTTTTCCTTTCTTCACCGCAATGTTACAGAGACTTTGGGGTGTAGTTGAGACAGGGCCACAGTACAGAGAAAAGGATTTCTGGATGTAAAAGAAAACAAGTGTTATGACCGCGACACTACCACCAGGTGGTGGTGTTGCGCTACGATTGCTTCATAGTCACACTACTCTTTGGAAGGAAGGGGTTTCTCTAATGGGAGGCCTGTTCATTCCAATATTATATGTTGTGTTAGAATGTTTTTTTTCTTTCCCTCTGCAGGAGAACATCAATCAAGACTGCTGAAAATGGGGCAGATCTTAGTCAGTGATGTGGGAGGGCGGAATAAAAAAAAAAAAAAGATATTCTACATAGTGATGTATGTTTTGATGGAACACAAATGTTTATACCTGTGTGTGTTTTCTTCTTTTTTCTGTTACCCTTCCCCTGTTAGGTTCCGGCACAATCCATTTTTTTTTCGAAATTGGGTTTTGTGTATAGTTTAGTCTCTGGATCGAGCCCGCGTTAGCTCTCTCTTTTGAGGCATGGGTTTGTTCCAGACACTGTGGACCAGTGTCTAACTGCCGGGGGGTGAGTGTAGCGGGGTGTTACATTTAGGGGACAGGTGTCTGAGTGTAATCAGGCTCAGATGCACTATTGTTAGGGTCTATGGACCATATTTTCCTGTGGAGGAGATCAATGGTGCCTAGTTCCCTGCAGTCTATAGGTGGCGCTGTCGCCATAGACTGGGGTTGAACCATCGTTGTAAGGTTGCACCTTTTTTGTGTCCCCTCTCGGTGGTGGTACGGCAGGGCGGGGAAACTGTGCCTGCTGGGAGGGGGTATAAAAGGGGCAGCCATCTTCCACACGGGGTCCGAGTCCCAGGTACCTTCAGCCTGGGGCTGCTGTTCCAGTTTGTTCGCACCCAGGTGCCCTTGGCCTGGGTGTAGGGGATTGAATGCCACCCCAGGCACCTTCGGCCTGGGGTGAGGTACTGCTTGAGAAGGCCTGGGGTCCAGTGCCTTTGACTGGGTCCCGCGAGGGATCGAGGAATCCTAGGGGTCCACCGAGTGAGGGAACCCGAATCTAGGACGAGGGGGACCAGAGAGGTTACCCTTCCCGAAGACCCATTGCAGCAATTTGGTGACGGTGGGGCCTCTGGTGACCGTCCGGATGGATGTGTTCTCCCTGACAGGGTCGCAACTTTTTGAAGGTAGTCCACGCTTTCATGGTCTGTGGCAGGGACCCAACGTGAATCAGGTTGGTGGCAGAGACCCAACAATCATGGTCTGTGGCAGGGACCTTATTTCACACGGTTCGTGGCAGGGACCAACCTCACGGTCGGTGGCAGCGACTGTGCGCCATAACTGTCCTGAAATCCTAACAGTTTAGTTTCATTGATAGGATTGTGCCTGGACCTCCTTCCCACTTTGTTCTGAACTGTTCTATGTCTAACCAGTTGCTCTCAAAGGACTATTTATTGCTCTGAAGAATAATAAGTGTTGGACTTTCAGTGGTGTGGAACTTGACTTTCTGGGAGCTAAAGGGTCCTACCTCCACCTGCGTGGAGGGTGGGAATCATCCTCAAGGGAAGTTTTGGCTCTGGACAGGGACACAGGCCTGAAGGTAAAAGGTTATAGCTCACACCTCTGCACACAAGAGGATACGAGCTGGTGGTGCGCCACACTCTCCTCCCTGGTCCCCTAGACGAGAGCCATTGACCGAGAAGAGAAAGAGGGAGTGAGAGGTGAGGTCGCTACATATATATTATATATATTGTAACCTGGGGGACAGGTAGCTGGTACAAAGCTCCCTGGGATGAGCAGTCTTTCAGACACAGATACCAAATCCAGTGAGGTAGTGACAAACAGTGCAGTGTTTATTGGTGATATATACCAAAAGTCTATAAAACAGGTGCTGTACAGTGTTTCAGAAAAACAAACAGAACAAAAATAGCCAAACAAAAACCTAGCCGTGTCTCGGAACTAACTACACAATATATACAGGCCCTAACTACCAGGCTGAGCAAGCCTACAGCTTGTCAGCTTCCACAGATACAGCTTTTCACCAACCCTTTGCTCTCACAGACCCTAGTTGTCTGTATTTCCCAGGCAAAGAGCAAAGGCTGTCTGATCAGGTGAGATTAAATTAGCCTGGGGAAGAGGACCAAGACCCGAACTGGACCATGGATCAGAGATCCCTGAACGTGTATGAGAGGAGCCTGGGAGATGTATAAACCCTCAACAGGACTTTTCCCGCCTCTCTCTGGGACGCTCTGCTACATATCCCCCCCCTTGTTTCAACCCCAGGGTTGGAACACCTGTGGCCCAACAGAAGTGAACACGGGACAGGGCATCTATATTCCTCATCTCAACACCTGGCCTGTGTTTTACAGTGAAGGAGTAATCCTGTAGAGCAAAAAAACACTGGTTCACCCGTCTATTAGTTTCCTTCTTTTGAGCCATCCATTTCAGGGGAGCATGGTAAGTTATTAACTCAAACTGGCACCCTAACAAATAGTACCTTAGTGCGTCGACAGCCCACTTTATGGCTAAACATTCCTTTTCAATGACTGCATACTTTTTCTCATTGTCATTCAGCTTTCTGCTTAGGTAAACCACAGGGTGTTCTTCCCCATTATGTACCTGTGACAATACTGCCCCGATACCAACATTAGACGCATCTGTCTGAACCAAAAAAACTTTGGAGAAATCGGGGGAGTATAGCACTGGCTGTGCACAAAGAGCCTTCTTCAAGACTTGAAATGATTCCTCTGCTACTGGGGACCATTTCACTATTACGGAGTCTTTCCATTTTGTAAGGTCCGTCAGTGGGGCAGCTATAGTTGCAAAATTCTGGATAAACCTTCTATAATACCCCCGCGATCCCAAGAAAGGCCCTGATCTGCTTCTTGTATGCAGGATGTGGCCACTCCTGGATGGCTTTTATTTTATTCACTTGAGTTTTTATGACACCACAGCCAATAGTGTAGCCCAAATACCTGGCTTCCTCTAAACCAATGGCACATTTTTTTGGATTTTCAGTAAAACCTTCTTTGAAGAGGTAATCAAGGACAGCCTGGACACGGGGCAAGTGAGACTCCCAGTCAGTGCTATGTACCACTATGTCGTCTAGATAGTCTGCTGCATACCGTCGGTGGGGTCTTAGGGTCCTGTCCATAGCCCTCTGAAATGTCGCTGGGGTATTTTGCAACTCAAAAGGCATTTTTTTATATTGAAAGGAACCCTCTGGGGTCACAAATGCAGTCTTCTCTTTGGTGCTACCAGTCAGGGGTATTTGGCAAAAAATTTTTTGTCAAGTACAAAGTGGTCAGATAGCGGGCCTTGCCAAGTTGGTCTATAAGTTCACCTACCCTGGGCATTGGGTACGTGTCAAACTTTTACTGCATTAAGCTTTCTGAAGACATTACAGAACCTCCACGTGCCATCCGGTCTTGGGACTAACACGATGGGGCTAGACCAGTCACTACTGGACTCCTCAATGACATCTAGTGCTCCAACATCCTCTTAACTTCAAGTATTCTTTTACCATTGGCATGATTACTGCAATCCCGTCCTGCATTTGAGCGATATGTTCAATGACACTTTTGTGGGGTGTCTGCTCCCTCCCCCAGGTTTCCTTGGCTATGTCTAAGAGTCCCAGAGGGTGTCTCCCATAAAGCAACTCAAATGGAGAGTACCCTGTAGAGGACTGGGGAACCACACTGATGGTAAACATCAAGTATGGAAACAGGAAGTCCCAGTTTTTCCCATCTGTAACGAGCCCCTGCTCGCTCGGTTCCACTCTTCCGACACTCCTATGCTACTATTGGATCAGATTGCAGATCGCAACGTCTGATGGTTCGGTCATCCGATGCTCAGGGATTCGAACTACAGCTATGTGCCGTTCTAATCCATTTGTGATAGCTCAGAACAAACACCAGGCAGGCTGTATGTAAGTTCAAACAGGAATGACACACTTTATTGAGAAATACAAACTCTTATATACAATTTAGGATACTGTAGTACCCACAGGAGATATGACCCAGGTCCACCCACAACATCACACAATGGATACATAGCGAGCCCCAATGCACATTATTCTGAGTGTCAATACATCCTTTAGCAGACAAAATGACTCAGAGACCTGACCTTTGAGTTCCCTAGACTGGTTGACTACTAACACATTATCATGAACACACCTTCACACAATTGCAGGGTCAATTAGCACAAGCCTCACTAGACTCTTTTACATTATAGAAGGCAACCGACAGACAGGTGGCTGAAGGTGATGACATTTTCATCTCCTTACAACAGTAGGAATGAGTCACTCTTCTAATAAGGCATATACAGTATCCTGGGGGATATTGTGGATTACAGTCCCATTTTAAAGCAATCCAAGACATATGCATTCCTTCCAGACCACGGAGCCGTCTGGAGGGGGGGGGGGGGGGTTTAGCCTTAAGAAGACCCACCACTGTGTAATAGACTCAACGGAGATATACTTCAGTATTCCAAGGTTCATGACACCATCCTTGTCAACAACCTTTTTTAACATGCTCTTTAATGTTTTATTGAAGTGTTCCACCAAGCCAGTGGAAGTTTGAGGGTGGTACACAGAGGTTTGCAACTGCGTCACCTTAAATAACTTGCACAGCTATTTGTGACATAAATGGGGTGCCCTGGTCTGTAAGGACTTCCTTAGGGATTCCAACACGACTGAACACCATGAACAGCTGTTTGGCAATGTTCTTAGCAGATGCGGTGCATAAGGGAACTGCCTTGGGGTAACGGGTAGTATAATCCATGATTACAAGGATGTGCTGATGACCCAGGGCAGACTTGGAGAGTGGACCCACAAGGTCCATGGGAATCCTCTCAAAGGGCACTTCAATAATGGGCAAGGGCACTAAAGGACTACTGAAGTGGGGTAGTGGGGCTGACATCTGACACACAGGACAGGATTGACAATAATTCTCAATATCTTTCTGTATCCCGGGCAAGTAAAACCTGTGCAACACCTTTTCAGTGGTTTTCTCAACCCCTAAATGACTTCTTAGCAAGTGCCCATGAGCAAGTTCCAACACCACCTGTCTGTATGGCTTAGGGACCACCAACTGTTCAAGAATTTCATCATTCTTTTTATAGACACGATACAGTAAATCCTCATTGCTGCTGAAATAAGGAAAACAAGGTCTGTCCCCTGGTTCGACAGGTGCATCATTAATCACATACATACATTTTCCAAGGCCCTGGCAAGGGTATGGCCTTTTCTCTGCTTGGACAGGTAGCTGGTACAAAGCTCCCTGGGATGAGCAGTCTTTCAGGCACAGATACCAAATCCAGTGAGGTAGTGACATACAGTGCAGTGTTTATTGGTGATATATACAAGTCTATAAACAGGTGCTGTACAGTGTTTCAGAAAAACAAACAGAACAAAAACCTAGCCGTGTCTCTGCACTAACTACGCAATATATACAATGCTGATGCTGGAGGTGAAGCAGAGCGAGCCGCTGCCATCCTAGGAGGACTGTATGTGGAACCGTGGGAGATATGAATGACAGCGGGACCTCCCGCCGTTTATACGCTGATGCCTCAGCTCCCTGACGCCCATAACGGACCAAGCATGGGTGTCTGCCCCCTCTCCCTCCTGCCCCTCACTCTCCCCTGGCTCTCAGGCGCTGTGATCCCTGCTGCTTACTCGATCTGACAGTGTGGAGGATACTGAGCCTGGGATAGGCTCAGAGGACAGGGGGGTATTCCCCCCCCCCCGCTGATTGCCTAAGCTGAGACACGATCCCCATTTAGAAGGCTGTGGATGCTGAGCAGAAAGATCCATAGGATGCTGTGGGAACCCATAAAACTGACATTCAGATAATCTATATCCTTGATCTGCCTAGATGAAACTGTTTACTGCATACCTAAAAGTGTGGGAGAGCAGTTAAAAACTTTCCTTTTTTTTTTAAAGCTCTCAAAAGAAAGTCTGTTGTTAAGTGCTGATAACTGTTGCTAAATGCAGAGGAATAAGGGTAAAGACTGCTCAAAAGTGCTATTACTTGCTGCTAAATATACTTCATCTGCATAAACAGAACTGTTTGCGGCCTGAGAAAAGCATGCAAAGCAGCGGAAAGCCTCCCCTTATTTGAGTTCTTAAAAATGGCTGCCAAAATGTTGATAACTGATGCCAATCTATGAGAACTGTGGAAGGGTGGGAAAGGTTCTCTCTGCTTTGTTCTGCTGCTTCCCCACTGCATGGGGACACAAATGATTATTTATCTTTTTTTTTTTTTTTTTAAATCATTGCTATCACTTGATGATTACTGTTGTCCCCTGATGACCGCTACTTCTGCTGATAATTGCTGCCGATAATCTTAACTTACCGATAACGGCCACTACATGCTCATAATCACTGCTGCTATTGGATAATTGAGGCTGTTTATCGATAATCGATGCAGATAATTATCGCTTCCTCTTGACGCTACTATTTGTTGATGACTGCTGTAGACAATTAACGCCTCCTTTCAATATTCACTGCTATTTGCTCATAAACGGCTGATGCCTGTAGGTGATTCTCCCACCTGTGGATAACTGTCGCTGTACCCTGACAATTGCTGATTTAATCTAAAGTTGATAACTGCATATATCGGTGGATAGGGGCCATCATTTGCAGATGATTGTTGCTATGCTATAAGAATTGCTCCTGTTCCTTGATGATTGCTGTTACTCCCTGCGATTTGCTGATAACTACCGCCATTGATTGATAAATTGCTGCTATTACTAGACAACTGTCGTTAACTATTGATAACGGCTTCTGATAAACTGTCTTAAAATCTGGACAAGCTTCACACTTCCATATACAGAAAACCGACTGACCGATGCAGCTATCTTCATAGTTCCAGTTTTCATCCCCAACACACTAAACGAGCCATCATACACAGCCAGGCCATCAGATACCACCGAATTTGTTCAGACCCAGAAGTCAGAGATAAACATCTCAGAACACTGGCAGGCTCTTTCCAGAAGAAAGGATATAAAGACAAAACCATCAACAACAGCATAAACACAGCCTTGAAAACCCGAAGAGAAAATCTCCTCCAATACAAAGAGAAAAAAACAAATAACCGAGTACCTCTAGTCACCACATACAACCCAACACTAGAAGGGATCAAAAAGATAATCAAAGATTTACAGCCCATTATAACAGAGGATGAAACTCTGAAATAAATATTCCAACAACCCCCATTATTGGCTTTCAGACAACCACCCAACCTCAGACACAAACTAATCAGCAGGAAACTTCACTCTGATTATGAAGTCACAAATAATGGAAGCAAACCCTGCAATAAAAAACGCTGCAAACTGTGCAACCAGATCAATCCATCCAAAAGTGTCACACACACAAATGGGACCTTCACCATCATGGGATCTTACAACTGTACCTCCAGTAATGTTGTGTACCTCATCCAATGCAACAGGTGTGGCAAAGGATCTTATGTTGGTGAAACAGGACAGAAGTTGCAAGCGAGGATGAATTTTCACAGACATACCATCAAGGAACATAAAGAAGAGAGTTTCTGCACACCTGTGGGACATCACTTCTCACAACCAGACCACACTATAGAAGACCTCAATGTTTTAGTTCTTAAAGGGAATTTCAGAACTATCCAGGAAAGGAAAACATTTGAACTAAGAATGATAATTCTTTTTAACACAAAAACGAATGGCCTAAATTTAGATATTGGTTTCCTTACCCATTATACTAAGGTTTTATGACCTCCTCTGTGACCAGCATCTCCCCCCTCAAGTCTATAGCTCTCCCTCTGTCTTATCTCACTAACTCTGTCTTATCTCACTAACTCTGCTGCTATCTTTATTAACATTGATTTGTATGTGTTTTTTTTCCTTTCCCTCTGAGATTTTTTTCTTGTTTTGTTTCAACATTCTGCTAAAAAAATTGTGAATCAGTACTGCTTGGACCTTGAAGAAGGGGACATACCCCGAAAGCTTGTCCTGAAAAATTCTATGTTAGTGCAAATAAAAAAAGTATCACGGACAGTACTTAATTTTCTCTGTCACAATTGCACTAATACGGCTACAATTACGTCAGTTAAAATCTGGACAATTTACTCGTTAACTTTTACTACCTCCTGTCAACTGCTGCTACTTGTCGAGAAATATTGTTATCTGATAAACCGCTGACTGAAGGTCGCTACCTTTCACTAAGGACTGTTGTTACTCTTTGAAAATATTCCTCCTATCTGTTGATATCATTGATAGCTGGGGCTATTAGAGGTCAATTTTCTCTTTTCCTTTTTCTTTTTTCTTTTTCCCCTAGGAATATTTAAAGGAACGCAGTCTTTAAGCCAATACGTGAGAAAAGCCAGCCAAAACAGGGAAAGGGGCACCACCTGTGGCGACCCCAAGGGGTATTCAGCGTTATATGTCAGCTGAAACAAGTATGACAGAGAATGGACATGGCAGCTCTAGGCAGGTAGTCGCAGCATGTATGAGATTGGGTACACCTGTAACGTGGCCAAAGAATGTAGGGAGTGAACAAAAGAATTTCACCTCAAAAGATTGGGATTTTAAGGGCAATGAAAATAAATATAAAAATTATATAGAGAAAAAATATAGAAAAATATAATTTATTACAAATCCATAAATAACACAAATCACCATGAAGTTATGAACACTTAAACAGGTATACATAGATATTACATAACCATATGAATCCCACAGAATGATGACTGTATAGAACCCCAAAGAAAATGGAATCCTGGCGATGATGAGGCTGCTAATGCCGACGCGTTTCGAAATATGTGAGTATATAAATTCTTCTTCAGGGATAGCAGTATCTCTAAAATTGCAAAATACATCAAAAGTGCAATATATGGCATGACAGATCATTGCAATACATTCAATATACATAATGAATGACCAAAGCAAAAAACAAAAAACAGCGAGAAAAAAAAAAAACTTACATACATTTGCATCCATAAAATGGGAACAAACCAGTCCCCCAAATATTCCAGACTCCCACAGAGTGGTCCACCAATCCTATTGCAGCATGAAGTAGCCCAAGAACCGGAAGGTTAACTTGCACTGCCAAACAAAAATAATCCACACAAACTCCTCAACCAAAGAAAGGGGAGGGAGAAATGGACAAAACCTATGGAGGAAGAGAATAACGGAATAAACGTCTATATAGTCAAAAGACCACTCTTAGAAAATCCCTCGAAAAAACTTTCATTAGAGGGAGGGGGGGGGGAAGGGTTTTTGGGTTAAGATATTACTAAAAAACCTGCCTATATTGTATTCCATAATACTCACCCTGATCCTTGGGAACCTCAGCAAGCACAACCAGCCAAGAGCGTGGAGGAACAAGAGTGCCGTGAGATGGTTGGACAATAGACGGATGCAGAAGAATCCACAAAAGCCTCAAAAGAGGAAAAGGGGGAGAGACCTAGAAAAGAGGGGGGTAGAAATGAACACCAAAATTATCCCCCTTAAAACACCAAGAGGGGTAAGGGATGCAAGGCTATCACCAACATATATCCGGAGTACACACATAAATCCTTAGGATCCCCAACAGGCACCAATTGACCAAGGGTATCACGGACCTTAGGCATAGAAATACAGATCCATCAATGCTACCTTCCACCTCGGTGTCCAGAGGAGACTGGCAGTGAAGGACTCCTGGCATCATCCTTAAATAGCCCAAAAATGCGCGCCAAGAGCGGCGTCCATGGGCGGAGCCCAGGCACCGTGGGCGGGCATGGATACTGCCAAACAAATAAGTGCGTCTGCACTGGAGGTCCCTGAGCCATCCATGGGCCGGCCCCAACCGGAAATGACGCGACACGCGTCCGGAACTGCTGAAAAACCGGAAGCGGTCGGACGTCAAGAGGGCCGGAAGGGCGTCATCACGCATCCGCAAATGCAAAGCTTAGAACCGGATGTGAACAGACGCGGCAGTAGGTAGGGATAGGTATAGTGTCTGCGGTGAACCACAGACAAAACACCTAAAGAAAAAAGGGCTGCTAAGATGACCAGGAGACTGGGACAAGAAGCAGAAGCTAAGTCCCAGAAATCCTGCAGCCAAAGAGCAGTAAGTAGGGGCAAAATTCCAAAAGGAATATGCAAGTGGGCAGGGCCAATGGAAAAGCTCACGTCCCTGCACAAAAGTGCAGAGTATCCTAGGCGTCCTAAAAAAAAACCCAACCTTGCTAAGGATGAAAAAAGACCCCTAACACAGAAATTTGCATAACAAAGTACCGGTAACCACATTGTACTGGAAATGATCATGCACAGCCCCTCCAACAGGAGGGGCTGCCTGTGCCAGGCATGCCGCAATGGTGAAGGACCCCTGTCCGAGAGGGAAAAAGGAAGGACAAGCCAACCCCCACAAAAAGGATGCACATATGCTCAAAAATAATATGTCCATGTGTGTGATACCCACGCGGAGAGCGGAGGGCATCGCCGCCACAGCACAAGGGTCCACAAAGCCGGACATACAACCAAAAATATTACAACAAACACATATATACCAAATAATAAATAAATAAACCCCCTTTACCGTTTTTCAATAAAATGTCCCTATATACATATCTGAGTCACATAGAGCAAAAAAATAGATCAAAGGAGGAGAGGAAGACAGCACCGACATCACATAGCAAGATGGAAAATAGGCAAATATATAGGGTATCAGTCAGTTTTTCCCGAACTGAAACCCTCCAAAAAAGGTCGGTAACTTTCTGCCTCATTTAACCCTGGAGGGATAGTAGCCTCAAGGTATTTGATCCACCTCATCTCCCGTTGTAATAATGTCTTATTCCAGTCACCCCCCCATCGGGGGATGTGTACCCAGTCTAGAACAGTAACATTAACTGTTGGCATTCTATAGCCATGACATTTGGCCACATGCCTACCCAAGGGTAGGTATAGATTGCACATTTTCATACTTGCCAGATGTTTGCTTACACGTTGGCCCAACTCCTGCCGTGTTTTGCCCACATAGAACGCTCCACATTGACAAACCAATAAGTACACTACACCTTGCGTTTTGCAGTTAACAAAATGTTTGGGGTGGAAACGTTCCCCATTGGGCAATGTAAAGGACGTTCTTTTACTAATCACTCCACAGAAAGAACAAAATCCACAGGGATATGTACCCCATACTTTGCAAGGATCTTTACTCTGGTCTCCCCTGTATTCACTTTTGGTAAGCAACTCACCCAAGGACCCAGCCCGTCTGTATGTAATCTGTGGATTTTTTGTCACCAATCCCGCCAGGGATGGTTCTTAAGTAGTGATGAGCCGAACACCCCCGGGTTCGGTTCGCACCAGAACCCGCGAACGGACCGAAAGTTCGAACGAACATTAGAACCCTATTAAATACAATGGATGCGAACGTTCAAATTCTAAAGTGCTAATTATAACAACTATTATGCATGTTATTGTCATAAATAAGGTTTGGGAACCCGGGTTCTGCACCAGGGGACATGTATCAATGCAAAAAGAAGTTTTAAAAACAGTGGTTTTTCGGGAGCAGTCATTTTAATGATGCATAAAGTGAAAAAAAAAAGTCAAATATTCCTTTAAATATCGTACCTGGGGGGTGTCTAAAGTATGCCTGTGAAGTGCCACGTGTTTCCCGTGTTTAGAACTGTCCCTGCACAAAATGACACTTCTAAAGGAAAAAAAAGCCATTTAAAACTGCTTGCGGCTTTAATGTAATGTCTGGTCCCGGTAATATGGATGAAATTCTTTAAGAAAAATGGCATAGCTACCCCATGACCCCCCCCCCTACCCCAGCCCATTACCAGCCCCTTTGGGTCTTGTATGGATATTAAGGGGAACCCCGCACATAAAATAAAAAAGGCCCTATATACTCTGAACAGCCGTATACAGGCGGTGCATACAAGACAGGGACTGTAGGTTTGTTCTTATGTAGAATCTGTTTGTAATTTTGAACAGGTACATTGTTGAAGTGTAGCTCCAGCCCAAAAATCTATTTTTAAACTTTTTGGGAAACATAGGTAAGGGTTATCACCCCTGTAACATTTGTTTTGCTGTCTGTGCCCCTGTTCAGAACATTTCACCTCACTTTCCGTCCCAATGACAACTGTTTTTGAAATGTGGTGTTTTTCTTGAAACAAGGATTGCTGATAAAGCATCAGTACAGATGAGACCCCTTTCTCCCATATTTATTCTTACAGGAGAGAATTTTCCTTTCTAGGGGTAGATTTCCTCTCACTTCCTGTTGTCTTCTTTCGTTTGCAAGTAGGAGTCGTTTGTAAGTTGGATGTTTGAAAGTAGGGACCTGCCGTATATACTCTGCAGAAATAGGCCCCTTAGTTGTTGGTGTTGGCACAACACTGTAAGCACTCAGTTACTCTTGGTTGGTGCTGGAACGCCCTGCTGTCAACTATTATATCAGGAATTTTAATTACATATAATTGTTGAACAGTGGTAGTAAAAATTGGGGCTTTGATGGTGGTGCTGGTGCCACAACACTGTAAGCCCTGACAGTTACTCTTGGTGGGTGCAGCAATGGGCCCTGCTGTGAATTATTAGATCAAGAATTGTAATTACATGCCCCTTTTGAACAGGGGCTGAAAAATTGGGCCTTTCGTGGTGGTGGTGGTGGTGGCGTTGCCACAAGACTGTAAGCCCTCAGAGTTACTCTTGGTGGGTGCAGCAATGGACCCTGCTGTGAATTATTAGATCAAGAATTGTAATTGCATGCCCCTGTTGAACAGGGGCTGAAAAATTGGGCCTTAGGCACTGGTGGCACAACACTACAACCCCTCACAGATACTGTACTTGGAGCACAGCAATGAGCCCTGTTGCAAAGTATTGCTTCAAAAATTGTAATGACACGCCCCTGTTAAACAGGGGCTGAAAAATTGGGCCTTAGGCACTGGTGCCACAACACTCCAACCCCTCACAGATACTGTACTTGGAGCACAGCAATGAGCCCTATGGCAAATTATTGCTAAAAAAATTGTAATTACACGCCCCTGTAAAACAGGGGCTGAAAAATTGGGCCTTAGCCACTGGTGGCGGCACCCATAAACAAAAATGATCTTCCAAGCTATCATCATCAATCGTATCATTGAGGACTCGGAGGAGGAGGATAGCCAGTCAACATAACAGCACAGGCACTCAGCATCAGCATCAGTCTTGAAGGGATGTGACATGTTAAAATCAATTAGTATGTTATATCAGCATCAGGTGTGTGGTAGCTGGTGGTGATCCAAGACTGGTTCATCTTGATGAAAGTCAGTCGATCAACCGAGTCGGTGGACAGGCGCACCCTGTGATCCGTGACAAATCCTCCAGCAGCACTGAATGTGCGTTCCGAAAGAACGCTGGATGCAGGACAGGCCAGTAGCTCAATTGCATACTGTGCAAGCTCTGGCCAGTGATCCATCCTCAAGACCCAGTAAGCCAGAGGATTTTCGGTGGGGAAGGTGTCCAAGTCTGACCTTGCCCCTAGATATTCCTGCACCATGTTTATCAGACGCTGGCGATGGTTGCTGGAACAGATCATACTTTGGGGCTGCGGACTAAAGAATTGTCTGAACGCATCGGTCAGACGGCCACCTTCCCCACCGCTCCTTCTTTGACTGGCCGAAGCCTCAGCAACTCGTTGTCCAGGACCAGGAGTTTGTAACCTCCCAGTCTCTGGGAACGCGTTGCACAGACCTTTCTGCAAGGCCTCCCGGAGTTGTCTCATCCTCTGCTCCCTCTGCGACGGTAACATAAGGTCCGCAACCTTACCCTTGTACCGTGGATCAAGGAGAGTGGCCAGCCAGTAATGGTCCCTCTCCTTGATCCGAAGAATACGAGGATCCTTCCGCAGACTTTGCAGGATCAGGGAGGCCATGCAGCGTAGGTTTGCTGAGGCATTCGCTCCGGAGTCCTCTGGGTCACTAAGGACGACATGATC
Organism: Rana muscosa; assembly: GCA_029206835.1. Classification (NCBI taxonomy): domain Eukaryota; kingdom Metazoa; phylum Chordata; class Amphibia; order Anura; family Ranidae; genus Rana; species Rana muscosa. The sequence goes on along the minus strand of CM055123.1, from coordinate 333,601,963 downwards.
CGCAGCCACCTCCTCCCAGCCACGTACAAGTCCACTGGTTTCTTGGGACTGTAAATCATCCCTAAAAGACTGCTGCTGATGATGCTGAGTGCCAGCCTCCACCTCCATGCTGACACAATCCTCCTCCTCCTCCTCCTCCTCCTCCTCCTCCTCCTCTTCCTGTGCGATGGGTGGGACAGAAGGAACACTGTCTGGGTAAAGGGGGCCTTGAGAGGCAAGGAAGTCCTCCTCTTCCTGCCTCTGTTCTGCCTCAAGTGCCCTGTCCATTATTCCACGCAGCGTGTGCTCCAACAGGTGGACAAGAGGTACAGTGTCACTGATGCATGCACTGTCACTGCTCACCATCCTCGTGGCCTCCTCAAATGGTGCCAGGACAGTGCATGCATCCCTGATCATGCCCCACTGGCGTGGAGAAAAAAAACCAAGCTCCCCTGACCCTGTCCTGGTGCCGTAGTCGCACAGGTACTCATTGATGGCCCTCTGCTGCGTGTGCAGCCGCTGCAGCATGGCCAACGTTGAGTTCCACCTGGTGGGCATGTCACATATAAGGCGGTTCTTGGGCAGGTTCAACTCCTTTTGCAGCTCAGCCAGGCGAGCACTGGCATTATAAGATCTGCGGAAATGCACACAGACTTTCCTGGCCTGCCTCAGGACATCCTGTAAGCCCGGGTACCTGCCCAAGAACCGCTGCACCACCAGGTTAAGGACGTGAGCCACACAGGGCACATGGGTCAGTTGTCCCTGTCGGAGGGCGGAGAGGAGGTTGGTGCCATTGTCGCAAACCACCATTCCTGGCTTAAGCTGGCGTGGCGTCAACCACCTCTTGGCCTGGCCCTGCAGAGCAGACAGGACCTCTGCCCCAGTGTGGCTTCTGTCCCCCAAACACACCAGCGCAAGCACGGCATGGCATCTTTTTGCCTGCGTACTTGCGTAGCCCCGTGAACGGCTACGGAGCACCGCTGGTTCATAGGACAAACCACAGGAAGAGGCCATGGAGGAAGAAGAAGAGGAGGGGGTGGAGGAGAGAGGTGTGTCACAACCAGTAGTAGCATTTTGGAGGCGTGGCGGTGGGACAACCTCCAACACTACTGCACCTTGTCCTGCATCCTTCCCAGCTGCCAAAAGAGTGACCCAATGGGCCGTGAAAGAAAGGTAACGTCCCTGTCCATGCCTGCTGGACCATGAGTCAGCGGTAATATGCACCTTACCGCTGACCGCCCTGTCCAGCGAGGCCAAGACATTGCCTTCCACATGCCGGTAGAGAGCCGGAATAGCCTTCCGTGAGAAAAAGTGGCGTTTGGGAACCTGCCACTGAGGAACCGCACATTGCACAAACTCACGGAAGGGGGCCGAGTCTACCAACTGAAAAGGCAGCAGTTGAAGCGCTAGCAATTTAGCCAAGCTAGCATTCAACCGCTGGGCATGTGGATGGCTGGGAGTGAACTTCTTTCGACGGTCCAGCAGCTGGGGCAGGGAAATTTGCCTGCTAGAATCGGACGTCGGTGTACTGCTAGCAGAGTGGCCGCAAGTACTTTGCTGTGACACACCTAATTCTACACCTTCATTCCTCTCAGTGCATGTTTCAGAGAGGACTGAAGTTATAGTGGGGTTGGAGATCCCAGCTGATGTGGTGCAAGGAGAGGTCCGCTTTGTTCTTTGGTGTGGGTCTTTGAGGTAGGCTTGCCAACGAGCTGCATGGCAGGTCAACATATGTCTGGTCAGGCATGTGGTACCCAAGCGGCTGATGTTTTGGCCACGCGATATACGCTTGAGACATATGTTGCAAACAGCAGCTGTGCGATCTGATGCACTAGCCTCAAAAAAGGCCCACACCAAAGAACTTTTTGAATGACGGGCAGAGGCAGCGCCCTGCACAGGCGGAGCTCTGCGGTGTGATTCCGTCGGTGTACTGCCCTTACGCTGGCCACCAAAGGGCATCCTGCCTCGTTGGAGATGTGCCTCCTCCTCATCCTCCTCCTCCTCCTCTCTCCTATTAGGCACCCACGTGGAGTCAGTGACCTCATCATCACCTCCCTCCTCATCACTGGAGCCAATCTGGCAGTATGCTGCAGCTGCTGGAACATGACTGCCAGATTGGTGTCCTTCTTGAGCATCCCCTCTGTCTGCTCTCACGCTACTGCCTTCCTCTAGCTGGGTTTCATCATCAGACCCTTCGAAACGCTGGGCATCCTCCTGAAGCATGTACCCAACACTGTGCTCAAACAGTTCGGGGGACTCCTCAGGAGGAGGACATGGTGGGTCTAGGGAAGGAGTGACTGATGATGAGTCTGACATTGATACCAGGGAAGAGGACGCTTTGGCAGCTGCTTTTCCAGTACCCTGAGCCTGGGTGAGAGAGGATGAGGAGGAGGAGGAGGGCTTGGTCATCCACTCTACCAAGTCTTCGGCATGATGTGGCTCAACATGTCCAGCTGCCGAAAAGAAGGACAAGCGTGTCCCATGGCCATGTGCTGATGACAATGCACCGCGTCCACGACCAGCACTGTTGCCCCCAGACACAGAGCCTGCTTGCCCTCTTTTATTGCCTCCTGACTGTCTGCCTCTCCTTGTTTGCCTTCCAGACATTCTAATAGATGGCCTGCAGGGAGATGGGAAAAAAGCAATAAGGGCTACCTTCAGGTGTCCTTCTCTGTCCCTTGAAACAAGGACTTTGACAGTGAAAGAAACTGACACACTCTCCCTACCTACAGTTTTCTGTCCCTAGAAAAAATGTTTTTTTTAAGCACAATTTAGCACAAGGAGAATTCACTCACTGTCCTTCCAGGTCCCTGGAAACAAGGACTTTGACAGTGAAAGAAACTGACACACTCTCCCTACCTACAGTTTTCTGTCCCTAGAAAAAATGTTTTTTTTAAGCACAATATAGCACAAGGAGAATTCACTCACTGTCCTTCCAGGTCCCTGGAAACAAGGACTTTGACAGTGAAAGAAACTGACACACTCTCCCTACCTACAGTTTTCTGTCCCTAGAAAAAAATGTTTTTTTTAAGCACAATTTAGCACAAGGAGAATTCACTCACTGTCCTTCCAGGTCCCTGGAAACAAGGACTTTGACAGTGAAAGAAACTGACACACTCTCCCTACCTACAGTTTTCTGTCCCTAGAAAAAATGTTTTTTTTAAGCACAATTTAGCACAAGGAGAATTCACTCACTGTCCTTCCAGGTCCCTGGAAACAAGGACTTTGACAGTGAAAGAAACTGACACACTCTCCCTACCTACAGTTTTCTGTCCCTAGAAAAAATGTTTTTTTTAAGCACAATTTAGCACAAGGAGAATTCACTCACTGTCCTTCCAGGTCCCTGGAAACAAGGACTTTGACAGTGAAAGAAACTGACACACTCTCCCTACCTACAGTTTTCTGTCCCTAGAAAAAATGTTTTTTTAAGCACAATTTAGCACAAGGAGAATTCACTCACTGTCCTTCCAGGTCCCTGGAAACAAGGACTTTGACAGTGAAAGAAACTGACACACTCTCCCTACCTACAGTTTTCTGTCCCTAGAAAAAATGTTTTTTTTAAGCACAATTTAGCACAAGGAGAATTCACTCACTGTCCTTCCAGGTCCCTGGAAACAAGGACTTTGACAGTGAAAGAAACTGACACACTCTCCCTACCTACAGTTTTCTGTCCCTAGAAAAAATGTTTTTTTTAAGCACAATTTAGCACAAGGAGAATTCACTCACTGTCCTTCCAGGTCCCTGGAAACAAGGACTTTGACAGTGAAAGAAACTGACACACTCTCCCTACCTACAGTTTTCTGTCCCTAGAAAAAATGTTTTTTTTAAGCACAATTTAGCACAAGGAGAATTCACTCACTGTCCTTCCAGGTCCCTGGAAACAAGGACTTTGACAGTGAAAGAAACTGACACACTCTCCCTACCTACAGTTTTCTGTCCCTAGAAAAAATGTTTTTTTTAAGCACAATTTAGCACAAGGAGAATTCACTCACTGTCCTTCCAGGTCCCTGGAAACAAGGACTTTGACAGTGAAAGAAACTGACACACTCTCCCTACCTACAGTTTTCTGTCCCTAGAAAAAATGTTTTTTTTAAGCACAATATAGCACAAGCACAAAACACACTGACACTCTCCCTACCTATCCTTCTCTTTCCCTAAACTAAAGGAATCCAGGTTAAGCAAGAAAGAAATAAAAGTCACTGTCCCTGCCTATGCTGCTCTATCCCTGCTCCGGAACACACTACACTAGGCCGCCGTGCTGGCGGCCTTTTATAGTGTGGGGCGTGTACTAAACACCCTCAGCAATAATTGGCCACAGGCATCCTGCCTGTGGCCAATCATTGCTCTCCTCGCTGCCGGCGCTGTGATTGGCCAAGCATGCGGGGTCACAGTGCATGCTTGGCCAATCACAGCGCCTGGATGACACTGCGATGGCGTAGTGCATTGTGGGCCGTTCGCGTCACTCGAATTTGGCGCGAACGGCCCAAATCGTTCGATCTTCGTCGAACGATCGAACAGCCGATGTTCGAGTCGAACGTATGTTCGACTCGAACACGAAGCTCATCCCTATTCTTAAGTTAGAATGGCCCAGTGTTTGGACAGAATTTTCCGAATTTGTTGGTATTCATTGGAAAAACGAAGGATGATTCTCAAAGCATCATCACTTTTTTTTAGGTTTATTTTTAAAGATCAGATCATGTCTGTCCAAAACTTTAACCCTATTGAAAGCTATTTTTAGGGAGGATTTGGTATAGCCCCTCAGAAGTAATCTTCGAGTAAGTTCATCAGCTTCCGACTGGAAGTCTTCTGCTGTCACGCAGTTACGTTTGAGCCGCAACAGTTGGCTATACGGTATAGATTTCTTCAGTTCTGGGTGGAAGCTTCCGGCATGTAAGATAGTATTGTCGGCAGTCTCCTTCCTATATAATCTGCTACCAAGTTTGCCAAATTGGTCCTTGGTAATACAAATATCCAGAAAATGTATCTTATTGGGGTCAAATGACATGGTGAAAAAAAGGTTAAATTCATTCTGGTTCATAACTTTTAAGCATTTTTTGAAGCCTCGTACACACGATCGGATATCCTATGGATTCTGATCCGATGGTTTTGTCCATCGGAAATCCGATTAAGCTGACTTCCATCAGTCTTGCCTACACACCATCAGTCAAAAAACCGACCGTTCCAAACGCGGTGACGTAAAACACTCGGTGAGCCGAGAAAAATTAAGTTCAATGCTTCTGAGCATGCGTCGACTTGATTCTGAGCATGCGTGGGTTTTTTATCCGATGGACTTGCCCATAGACGATCAGAGTTTTCGATCGGTTTTTTATCCATCTGAAAAATGTAAAACATGTCCTATTTTTTAAAACTGATGGAAAAAAGACTGATGGGTCCCATACACGATCGGTTTGTCTGATGAAAACAATCCATCGGACGGTTTTCATCGGTTAAACCGATCGTGTGTACAGGGCTTGAGAGTTTCTTCAGGACCATTCCATATAACTAGCACATCGTCAATGTAGCGTTGCCACAACACGGTGTGCTGTATAAATGCTGTAAGATCATCATTAGACAAAAAAGACTTCTCCCACTCCCCCAGGTACAGGTCGGCATATGAGGGTGCGCAGCATGTCCCCATAGCCACCCCCTATACCTGGAGGTAGTGGGAGTTCCCAAAGAGGAAGACATTATGCTTGAGAATAAACTCAAGCATACATAATATGAAATTATTAAATTTCCATTCTGTGGTAGCTTTCTGTTGAAGGACACGACCGATGACAGCAATTCCTCGATCATGAGGTATACTGTTGTATAAAGATTCAACATCGATCATGACCAAAAACGCAGACTTTGGAATTTCCATATTATCCAGAGTCTGCAATAGGTGAATAGTGTCCTTGATTTAGGAGGCAAGTTTTAAAACGTGGCCTGAGGTGGCGATCAATAACCTGGCTAATCCCCTCAGAGATACTCCCATTGCCCGAAATGATGGGCCTCCCTGGGGGATTTTTAATGTCTTTGTGCACTTTGGGCAGTGCATACATGGTGTCAAGGTCACCTGTGGCCAGGTGACAGATGCACACCGTAGGGGGACAGGAGTGCACCGCAAGGTAGTGAACCCTATGGCTGACTGCTGCGGATAGGAAACTGGGTGGTTGTGGAAAGCGGGACCAGAGGAGCACAACCGGGATCCTAACGGAAGCTAGAGCCAAGATTCCCCAGGGCGCGGAGTCTAAGACCCAGCAGGTCTTCTCCAGGGCCTCTAGTGGTGAGGATATTATGCTGCAGGCTGGGACCAGGTCACGGCCCCTGGAGTTTCCTAGCTCACGCCCCGTAGGATAAGGGGAAAAGAGGGGAAGCAGCAGCACAAGATATGAGAGAACCAAATAACAAGCTGAAGGTCAGGGGCCACAAGCAGACAAGGATAACGAGAGAATGAGCCGAAGGTCAAGGGTCACGAGCAGACAGGGATAGTCGGGGACAAGCCAAATATGTAACAGAGAGCCAGACGAAGCACACGGCAGGCAGGAACCCAAACACACAATGCCTAACAAACACGTTGATCAGCAAAGCAGGCTTGCAGTGCACAGGTTAATATAGTGTTCTGTGATAGGGCCTGGGGTGGAGTCAGGCTGGGAGGAGATTATAAAGGAAGCCAGGTGAAAGGGTTCTGGCCTCTAAGATGAACACATGGGAAGGAAGGTAAGCTGACAGACAAACACTACTGCATATCCATGACAGTACCCTCCCTCTTATGGGCCCTCCCCCGCCTGGGCCCAGGCTTAAAGGGAAATCTCAGATGAAACCTCCTCAACAGATGAGGTGCAACGACATCAGATACAGCGATCCAAGACGCCTGCTCAGGACCAAAACCTCTCCAATGCACAAGGTACTGAAGAATACCTCTGCAGAGCCGAGAATCCAGAACTTGTCTAACCTCGTACTTTAGATTATCCTCAGAGACCAGAACCGAGGTAGGGAGATGACAAGAAGATCTATTGAGGACCTCTAGGAATAAGCAAGGGCATGAGAGGATCAACAGAAATCTGAGGAGGGTCCCCTAGACCCTTAAAGATGAACTGGTCATCTAGCACAGGACCATCAAACTGGGCAGATGTCAGTGGAACCCTGAAGTCAGGTTGGTTAGAGGGTGACATGTCACAGGAGTCAAGCTGAATAGCTGAAAGACAAGCAGAATGTCCTAAACAAGAAAAAGTAGGCGGCTCACTGGGCATGGGCTGGACTGGCATAACTAGTACAGAGGCCGAGTGAATAGCAGAGTCAGGTGTAGCGACTACCTGAATCGCATCGCAAGACGTAGCGACTGCAGGACTTGTAGACAAGCTAGCCTGGCTGTGCGTCCAAGGGCGATTAGGGACAGAGAAATGTAAATGGTTATGCGACCTGGAATAAATGACCGGCTCAGGTTCACAGGGGGCAACCTTGGGTAGGCAGGACGAGGAACAGGAGGAACCCCAAGCCAGGATCTGTCCAGTAGTCCAGTCCACATGAGGAGAATGGAGCTGTAACCATGGGAGACCCAAAATTATAGGCGTTGAGGCCTTGGGTAAGATAAGGAAGGATATCCACTCCTGGTGGAGTGTCCCTACCGACATCTTAACAGGGAGGGTCTGGAAGCGGATAGGTCCCCCTGGGAGAACAGTACCATCAATCGCCAAGACCACCAATGGCGTGGTGAGGGGCAAAAGAGTAAGTCTCATGGACGACGCGATTTCCCAGTCCATGAAATTACCAGCGGCTCCGGAATCCAGATATGCTGAGACCGATTGAGAAGAAGCACCAACATGAAGGAACACAGAAAGCAGAAGACGAGAAGGGGAAGGTGATATTTCTGGGTCCAATACTCCACTTTCCAGATGAAGTGGACCCAAACGTTTTTCTGGACAAAGAGAGCAAGTGTCACGAAAATGACCTTTGCCCCCACAGTAGAGACACAGGCCTAGAGTTCTGCGCCTAGCACGTTCCTCTGGGGATAGCCTGGTCCTGCCCAGCTGCATGGGTTCCTCAGCTGGCAGGAGATGCTCCACGGGTCGAGGAGAGGGGAGCTCAGGCTGACTAAGGACCAAGGAGTGCTGGCGCCGCTTTTCTAGGGTCCTTTCCTGAAAGCGAATATCGATCTGGTTACACAAGGAGATAACTCCGTCCAGATCAGTGGGGATGGTTCTTCCTGCTAATTCATCCTTCACTCTATCAGAAAGGCCATGCAAAAAGGTTGCGACTAAGGCCTCATTGTTCCAGCTCAACTCAGCCGACAGTATGCGGAAATTAAGGGCGTACTGGCGTAAAGTTTCAAGAAGCCAGACAGGCTAGAAACCACTGGATCATTCAGTTCCCACAGAGGGGCTGCCCAGGCTAAAGCTTCACCGGAGAGGAGGGAAATGATATAGGCTACCTTTGCCCTATCAGACAGAAAGTTTTGAGGCTGAAGCTCAAAATGAATCGTGCATTGGCTAAGGAACCCTCTGCAGGCCTTGGAGTCCCCAGAGAAACGGAACGGAGCTGGCAGTGTTAGTGAGTGTGTGGCTGCGACTGGTGCGATAGGTACCACCGCTGGTTGTACTTGAGTTTGCAGATTCGAGGTTCCCAAGGAGGCCTGAAGCTGCTCGAATCGAGAAGCCAGATCCTGGAGGAATCGCATCACCTGAGTCTGATTCGATTCCTGGGTTTCAAGTCTGTGGACTATGCCCCGCAATGGATCATCCGCGGGGATCGGGATGTCAGCCGGGTCCATGGCTGATCAAACTGTCAAGGTCACCTGTGGCCAGGTGACAGATGCACACCGTAGGGGGACAGGAGTGCACCGCAAGGTAGTGAACCCTATGGCTGACTGCTGCGGATAGGAAACTGGGTGGTTGTGGAAAGCGGGACCAGAGGAGCACAACCGGGATCCTAACGGAAGCTAGAGCCAAGATTCCCCAGGGCGCGGAGTCTAAGACCCAGCAGGTCTTCTCCAGGGCCTCTAGTGGTGAGGATGTTATGCTGCAGGCTGGGACCAGGTCACGGCCCCTGGAGTTTCCTAGCTCACGCCCCGTAGGATAAGGGGAAAAGAGGGGAAGCAGCAGCACAAGATATGAGAGAACCAAATAACAAGCTGAAGGTCAGGGGCCACAAGCAGACAAGGATAACGAGAGAACAAGCCGAAGGTCAAGGGTCACGAGCAGACAGGGATAGTCGGGGACAAGCCAAATATGTAACAGAGAGCCAGACGAAGCACACGGCAGGCAGGAACCCAAACACACAATGCCTAACAAACACGTTGATCAGCAAAGCAGGCTTGCAGTGCACAGGTTAATATAGTGTTCTGTGATAGGGCCTGGGGTGGAGTCAGGCTGGGAGGAGATTATAAAGGAAGCCAGGTAAAAGGGTTCTGGCCTCTAAGATGAACACATGGGAAGGAAGGTAAGCTGACAGACAAACACTACTGCATATCCATGACACATGGTAGGAATACGGGGATACTGAGCACGTATAAAGTTCAACATATCAATATCAATGGCACCCAATCTGTGGGCTTCGTCTACTAACTCGTAAAACTCTTGATTAAATTTATCAACCAAGGATGCAGAGATAGGACGATAGCACTTGCGATTGTTCAGTATTTTAAGACACATTGGGGCTGATTTACTAATAACAGTGCGCTGCGCTGGTTCTAACCTTAATTGGTGCACCAGATAACTCCTTCACTGGGCGCAGGAACCAGCGGCGCACAGCGGCGCACTGTTATAGTAAATCCAAATGTCAGCGGCGCTCTATTGAAAATGAATGGTTCCCTATGGGAGCCCATTGATTTGAATAGAGGTCCTAGAGGCGACTAGCCGGCTGAGAATGTCTCCAGCGCGATGTCATCGCGCTGGTCCTTAGCAGCCTCGCTGTCCCGTGTTTGGTATGAATCATGAAGGGGAACTGCAGGCCAAATTTTAATGAAAAAACCGGCATGGGTTCCCCTCCGGGAGCATACCAGGCCCTTAGGTCTGGTCTGGATTTTAAGGTGAACCCCCTAAGCCGAAAAGCGGCGTGGGGGTCCCCCCAAAATCCAAACCAGACCCTTAGGTCTGGTCTGGATTTTAATCCTAACCAGACCCTTATCCGAGCATGCAACCTGGCAGGCCGCAGAGGAAAAGGGGGGGACGAGAGAGCGGCCCCCCTCCCTCCTGAACCGTACCAGGCCGCATGCCCTCAACATGGTGGGTTTGGTGCTTCGGGGCAGGGGGGCGACCTGCGGCACCCCCACCCTAAAGCACCCTGCCCCCATGTTGATGGGGACAAGGGCCTCTTCCCGACAACCCTGGCCGTTGGTTGTCGGGGTATGCGGGCGGGGGGCTTTTCGGAATCCGGGAGCCCCCTTTAAAAAGGGGGCCCCCAGATGCTGGCCCCCACCCTATGTGAATGAGTATGGGTACCCATTCACCTGGTGGCAAAATAAGTCAATAAAAAAGACAACACAGTTTTGAAAAGTAATTTATTGGGCAGCTCCGGGGGTCTTCTTCCGACTTCGGGGGTCTTTCTGCCGGGCGCCCCGCTATCTTCTGCCAGCTCTTTTGCTAGCGGGGGTCCCGGGCTTCCTCGCCATCTTCTTCCAACTTCGGGGGTCTTTCTGCCGGGCGCCCCGCTATCTTCTGCCAGCTCTTTTGCTAGCGGGGGTCCCGGGCTTCCTCGCCGTCTTCTCCCGCTCTCCGGTGCCTTCTCCACGATCTCCGGTTCTTCTCCCGCTCTCCGGTGCCTTCTCCACGATCTCCGGTTCTTCTCCTGCTCTCCGGTGTCTTCTCCACGATCTCCAGTTCTTTCTGCCTTCTGCTGGGCGCCCCGCTATCTTCTTCCAGCTCTTTTGCTAGCAGGGGCCGGTCTTCTTCGTCGCCTTCTTCCCTCTTCTCTTCGCCCGATGTTGCCTCGTCGCTGTCCACCACAGGAGCCCCGCTATCTTCTGCCAGCTCTTTTGCTAGCGGGGTCCCGGGCTTCCTCGCCGTCTTCTTCCGACTTCGGGGGTCTTTCTGCCGGGCGCCCCGCTATCTTCTGCCAGCTCTTTTGCTAGCGGGGTCTCAGGCTTCCTCGCCGTCTTCTTCCCTCTTCTCTTCGCCCGGGGAATGATGGGACTGTGACGTGAAACGGGGGTGGGTCAGCGGTGGCATCAGCCGGTGACCACGCCCCATGCCAATATAAGTGGCACCGCTGCTCGGACAGAGCATTGTAGCGGTGGACAGCGACGAGGCAACATCGGGCGAAGAGAAGAGGGAAGAAGACAGCGAGGAAGCCTGAGACCCCGCTAGCAAAAGAGCTGGCAGAAGATAGCGGGGCGCCCGGCAGAAAGACCCCCGAAGTCGGAAGAAGACGGCGAGGAAGCCCGGGACCCCGCTAGCAAAAGAGCTGGCAGAAGATAGTGGGGCTCCCGGATTCCGAAAAGCCCCCCGCCCGCATACCCCGACAACCAACGGCCAGGGTTGTCGGGAAGAGGCCCTTGTCCCCATCAACATGGGGGCAGGGTGCTTTGGGGTGGGGGGGCCGCAGGTCGCCCCCCTGCCCCGAAGCACCAAACCCCCCATGTTGAGGGCACGCGGCCTGGTACAGTTCAGGAGGGAGGGGGGCCGCTCTCTCGTCCCCCCCTCTTCCCAAGGGCCTGGTATGGACCTGGGGGGGGCCCCACGCTGTTTTTTTTCTATTTTTTTTTTAACCGGCATTTTTTTTCTTTTTACATTTCCTTTAACAACCAGCTATAAACAGGTAAAACAAAAAATCGCCGCAAAATTGCAGTACTTGCGTTTTGGATGCGGGTCCATTGAATTCTATTACATCCAAAGCACTGTTTTTGGCCTGGCCAAAAAAATCTGCAGTTGCGTTTAAAATCGTTTTTCACAAAGCCTAAAAATGCCTTCAGACGCCAAAGATTTCCACGTTTCAGACGCGGTACCAGCGTTTAGCCGCATTTTAGTTTAGAAGCGTTTTTAAAGGTGACCTATTTTTTTACATTGATAAACTCCAAATTTATGGCAAATGAGGAAAAACCATAAAATATATATATATATATATATATATATATATATATATATATAAATGAAATTGCTTCCATTGCATTGTGGACAATCCACAACTTGGGGCAGCTGACGTGGCAAGTGGACAATCCACAACTTGTGGCAAGTGATGTGGCAAGTGACACGCTAAATACAACTACACTGCTGCTCTCAGCTGCTGATATCACTCTGGTCTCACAAAATAGCTAAAATCGTAAATAATACTGTTTTTGGAGCTTAGCGCGGCTCCTTATCATATACACGCAATTGTGGTAAAACACGCCATGCAAACGCCACAAAGCGCGCCTTTCTAAACGCCACTTTCAACCTTAGTTCTGAACACTTTGCACCAGCGTCCCGTGTACATGGGGCCTAAAATCGCCTATGCCATTTACAGCTCAAAAACGCCATGGTGGCCATAGGCTAACATAGAGAGATGTTTTTAAGCTGCAAAAAACGCTCAAACAAGCGGCTTGAAAAACGTCCGTGTGCATGTAGCCTTATATTAACCACTTGCGCACTGCCCAGACCAAGTTTCACATTTCAGCGCTGATGCACTTTCAATGACAATTGCGTGCTCATACAACACTGTAACCCAATGAAAATGTATTATTTCTTGGCACACAAATAGAGCTTGCTTTTGGTGCTATTTGATCACCTTTGTGTTTTTTTTTGTTTTTTTTTCTATAAATACAAAAGACCGAGTTTAAAAAAAAAAAAATGGATATTTTACCCACTTCAGCACTGGGCCTATTCTGGCACTTCTCTCCTTCATGTAAAAATCATAAATTTATGGCTATAAAATTACTTCAAAACACCAAACATTATATATGTTTTTGGAGCAGACACCCTAGGGAATAAAATGGCGGTCATTGCAAATTTTTATCTCGCTCGGTATTTGCGCAATAAATTTTCAAACGCCTTTTTTTTGCTAAAAATATTACAAAACAGTAAAGTTAGGCAAATTTTTTGGTATAATGTGAAAGATGTTGTTATGCTGAGTAAATAGATACCTAACACGTCACGCTTTAAAATTGCGCACACTCATGGAATGACACCAAACTTCAGTAATTAAAAATTTCCCTAGGCGATGCTTTAAAATTTTTTACACGTTACCATTTTGGCATTACAGAGGAGGTCTAGTGCTAGAATTGTTGCACTCGTTCTAACGCACGCAGCAATAACTCACATGTGTGGTTTGAACGGCGTTTACATATATGGGCGGGACTTACGTGTGTGTTCGCTTCTGAGCGCGAGCTACCGGGGACATGGGCGTTTTTTCTTATTTTTGCTTATTTATTTTTTTATTTTATTTTTTTACTTTTTTGTATTTCTTACTCTTTTTTTAACTTTTTTTTTTTTTTGGATCACTTTTATTCCTATTACAAGGAATGTAAACATCCCTTGTAATAGGAATGTGTGTGACAGGTCCTCTTTGTGGAGAGATGCGGGGTCAATAAGACCCCGCATCTCTCCTCCAGGCTGGAAAGCATGATATTGGTCAAAAAAAATCACCAATCTCATGCTGACAGCCGAGATCACGGTTTGGTTAACATACAGGAACACGGCGTGATGTTATAACGTCGCGCCCGGGCCTCCGACGGTCATAGAGATGACTGGTGACCATCTGCTCACCAGTCATCTCCAAATCGTTCTCCGAGCCCAAGATGGCACGGGTGAGCCTGGAGAAGCACCGGATGGCGGCAAGAGGGGGGGGGGAACGTCCCCTCCCGCCGCCTATAAGAACAATCAAGCGGCGGAACTGCCACTATGATCGTTTTTATTGTGCACAGAATCGCCAGGTGAAAAGAATGATATCTGAATGATGCCTGCAACTGCAGGCATCATTCAGATGTCACCGCACAAAGCCAAGGATGTCATTTGACGGTGGGCGGTAGGAAACTGGTTAATATTTTTAAAAAAGGTAATTTTTCTTCTTCATTGATGTACACTGATGAGACTGCACTGATGGGCACCGATAAGGTGGCAAGGGTGGGCACTGAGAGGTGGCATTGCTAGTTGGCACTGGTGGGCAGTGAGAAGTGGCACTGCTAGGTGGCAATGATAGTTGGCAGTGATGGGCACTGATAGGCAGCACTGCTAGGTGCCACTGATTGGCACCAGTGGTGGGCATTGATACGTGGCACTGGCAGGGGCTACTAATTGTCACAGATGACGCAGAATTGCCTCTTCCTCTTCGGGCCCGATGTCCCTTGCACATAAGCTGGTGATTGCCTTTTTTTATGCTCACGCTGTCAGCACAAGGAGAAAACAAAAACCATTACCCAGCTTTTGTTTACATCACGTGATCAGCTGTCATTTGCTGACAGCTGATCACATCGTAAAAGGGCAGGGATCGGCCCCTTACTCGGATCTGTCATCACCCAAGTCTCAGTGACTCTGTGACCACAGCGCGCGCAAAGGGGAGGACGTTTATTGACGGACTCCCGGCAATTGAGGACCATGCTGTGGCCGTCAATCAGTTATAGCGCTGATCTCAAGTGATTAAAGAGGGTCTAAATGGGCCATTGACGTGCATCACAATTCAACTTAGGAATGAGTCTTTGAAAAGTTAAACTAAATAATTTGGCCACTTTATCCTTCCAAATAATTCACTTCCTGTCACATAGCCACACAGGAAGTGAGGGAAAATCCCTCCCAATGTCTTTCCTTGGGGCACACAGGTCAGTCTAAATACTTTCCCCATTATGCACAATGCACTCCAGCATATTGCGGGGTACACCACAAATTATTAGGTAGTTTGGACTTTAGGGTTTATTTACTAAAGGCAAATCTACTTTGCACTACAAGTGAACTTGCTGTATATCTGAGGGGGACATGCAAGCAAAAAAAAAACACCATCTTTGCTTTTACATGATTGTAACATCCAATCACCAGTACTTTCCCTCAGATTTTCAGCAGCTACACTTTTACTGCAGAGTGGATTTGTCTTTACTAAACCCCAAACTATACAATGATTTGGGGTGTACACAACAAAGTGCTAGAGTGCAATTTGCTTAATGGGGACACTAGTTAGATTGATCTGTGTGTCCCCAAGAAAAGACATTGGTAGGGTTTTACCTTCACTTCCTGTTTAGCTGTGTGACAGGAAGTGAAGCCAATTTTAAGAAAGGGAGACACAAAGGCCAAACTACAAAAAAAAAAAAACACACACGCAGGGGTTCTAACACTTACTTTGTTTCCCTCAAAATGCCCACAATTATAATTGTATTGCCTTGAGCTATTTTTAAGTGCAGTGCTCTAAATCAGTGCTTCTCAAGTACCCCCAACAGGCCATGTTTGCAGGTTTTCCTTCATCTTGCACTGTGCTTTAAATCACAGTCAATGGTTTTGATTTTTGAACAGCAAATCTCCATGAGATAAATTCACAAAACATGTCCTGTTGGGGGTACTTGAGGACTGAGGCTGAGAACCACTGCAGTAAAAAAGGAAAATTGAATACTTACCACTCTGTATTTTTGATTTCCTGGTGACGCTCCATGGCAGCACACAATCCATGCATATGCTAGCATGAAGGCACCAGGGTAGACAAATCACACCTGTTTTGTTTTGACATGCCAATCAGCTGTCACATTTGTTGCAAAGAAAACACAAAACAAACATCAAAACTTTGCATCAAATTTTATTGGTCAACAAAACAAAAGGGAAGGCAAAATAAAAAACATGGTCAATTTGAAACAGTTACAGACTCAACATCTTGAGAAATATTTGGCCAAAAAAAATGCAGCACAGACAATTAAATCAAAGTGAACAAACAACACACATTAACAACATCAGAATTATTTCAGGGGAACATTTTCCCCACACAAAAAAATACAATCCACAAAAGTTAACCAATCACCTGTTTTGCAAAGACATAACAAATAAAATACATGTGTTACAAACTCGATAAGGACACCAACATGTACATTTTGCCCCCCACACACACACACACGCACACACACTTGCCTCTTCTCAGAGCAAGCGAACGAATGCTCCCTGTGAGCTTTATATAACATATGTTTGTGTGCTAATGAGGCAATTGAAAACACATGCACAGTCCATGAAACACCCAAAATGCAAGTTCTCCCAATGTAGAGACTGAAATTCAAAGTGGCTACACCTGTTAAGGATGTCCTTCAATTATTAACCCATAAAAACACTCTGAGTGAGCATGCCCAGAAATATCCAGGCGCTGTTCACACACAAAAAGCACCCAAAAAAAACTAACTGGCTGGGCATGTGCAGAACAACACCAATGCAGCTAGCAAAAAATAACCCCCCTCTCCCCCCATCCAAAATTAAGCACATCATCCAGCATGCTACAAAATTAGGGATGGGACAATCACCCCTCCCCCCCCCCCACCAACAAATACCATTGCAGTCTATGGGAACTGGCTTGTTAATTTTGCTAGTCCCCACTTAGCTGGCTTATCTTCTAGTTATTGGCCTTAAAATGGGGGCCCAGGTCCCACCCTAAGGGACATATATCAATGTCACCAATTTGGAAAACACCAAAAACAAAACAAGGAGAAGTGCCTTTAAATATGCCAAATTTCTTAAGGGCCATTTCACACCACATGCAGTGCATTGCGTTTTTTATGCATCCAAAATGCATGGAAAGTTGGTTATATGGTTCTAAATGGCAGTGTTTCTTCCAGTGCATTCCAGTTCCACCAAAAAAGTAGAACATGCTGCATTTTACCTGCACTGGACTGTACTGGAACGCAGCAAAACGCATCATAAACGCACTGGAACGCACAGGAACACACCTAAATGCACCAAAAACGCGCTGGAACACACCTGTCCTTATCTATGGTTAATAAAAAAGAGGGGTGAAAAAAAGCACTGAACTGCATCAAAAACGTACCAAAAATGCACTGGAACGCATGAAAAACGTGCATGCAGAAAAGCACCTGGAACACATCCGGATTGCGTTTCTATGGTGTGAACTGGCCCTAGTTCACACTATAGAAACGCAGTCTGGGTGCGTTCCAGGTGTTTTTCTGCATGCGCGTTTTTGACACATTCAGTGTATTTTTGATGCGTTTTTGATGCAGTCCAGTGTTTTTTTCCCCCTCTTTTCACTTAGGACAAGTGTGTTGCCTTTGGTGCATTTAGGTGCGTTCCGGTGCATTCCAGTGCATTTTTGGTACGTTCCGTTGCGTTTTTGATGTGTTTTACTGCGGTCCAGTACAGTTTTGTACCTAAAAAATGCAGCATGACCAATTTTTTTTTTGCTTTCTGAAACACACTGGAACGGACTGCAGTGGTGTGAACTATGCCATTGGCATTAATGTGATCAACTTTCTTTGCGTTTTTCATGCATCAAAAAAACGCACTGCACTGCATCAGGTGTGAACTGGCCCTAAATATCATACCCGGGGGTGTCTATAGTATGCCTGTAAAGTAGCACATGTTTTCCATGTTTATAACAGTTGGAGAGCAAAATGACATTTCTAAAGTAAAATAATAGTCATTTAAAAGTCCTTGCGGCTGTAATGAATTGCTGGTTCCCGTCAATACAGATAAAAGTCATTGAAAGTCTTTGATTACACAAAAAACAAAAGCGTGGGGGTCCCCCAAATTCCATTGCCAGGCCCTTCAGGTCTGGAATGGATATTAAGGGGAACCCCGCTGCATATTTTTTAAAAAAATGACGTGGGGTTCCCCCCAAATATCCATACGAGGCCCTTCAGATCTGGCATGGATTTTAAGGGAAACTGCACCCCAAATTTAGAAAAAAAATGGCGTGGAGTCCCCCCAAAAATCCACACCAGACCCTTATCCGAGCACATAACCTGGCCAAACGCAGGAAAAGAGGGGGGGGTGAGAGAGCGCCCCCCCTCCTGAATCGTACCAGGCCACATGCCCTCAACATGGGGAGGATGTCCCCATGTTGATGGGGACAAGGGCCTCATCCCCACAACCCTTGCCTGGTAGTTGTGGGGGACTGCGGGCGGGGGGCTTATCGGAATCTGGAAGACCCCTTTAACAAAGGGCCCCCCCCTGTGTGAAATGGTAATGGAGTACAAATATACCCCTACCATTTCACAAAGAAAGTGTAAAAAATGTAAAAAATTACAATAGCCGGTTTTTGACAATTCCTTTATTAATGTCTTCTCTTTTCTTCCATCTTCTTCCAACTTCTTCCATCTTCTTCCATCTTCTTCTTTTCTCCATTCTGGTTTCTTCCTCCATCTTCATCTTCCTCTTCATCTTTATCTTCATCTTCATCTTCATCTTCCTTCTTCCTTCGGTCTTCTCGTCCGCATCTTGTTTCGGCGTCTTCCCTTCTTCTTTCTTTTCCGGCCGCTCCGTTTGAATTGGAGGTTCCCGCTGTGCGACGCTTCAGTTCTTCAGTTCTCCTCTGGGTCCGCTTACACCCGGTGACCCCGCCCCCCTCTGACGCACATGGATTTCACGGGGACTTTCCCCGTGGTGTCAGAGAGGGGCGGAGCCACCGGGTGGCAGCGGACCAAGTGGAGAACTGAAGCGTCGCACAGCGGGAACCTCAAATTCAAACGGAGCAGCCGGAGAAAGAAGAAGGGAAGACGCCGGAGCAAGATGCGGACGAGAAGACCGAAGGAAGAAGGAAGATGAAGATAAAGATGAAGATGAGGATGAAGATAAAGATGAAGAGGAAGAAACCCGAATGGAGAAAAGAAGAAGATGGAAGAAGAAGAAGGAAGAAGATGGAAGAAAGGAAAAGACATTAATAAAGGAATTGTCAAAAACCGGCTCTTGTCATTTTTTACATTTTTGACACTTTCTTCATGAAATGGTAGGGGTACAATGTACCCCATTACCATTTCACATAGGGGGGCCGGGATCTGGGGGTCCCCTTTGTTAAAGGGGTCTTCCAGATTCTGATAAGCCCCCCGCCCGCAGACCCCCACAACCACCGGGCAAGGGTTGTGGGGATGAGGCCCTTGTCCCCATCAACATGGGGACATCCTCCCCATGTTGAGGGCATGTGGCCTGGTACGATTCAGGAGGGAGGGGGGGCGCTCTCTCGTCCCCCCCTCTTCCCTTGCGGCCGGCCAGGTCGCGTGCTCGGATAAGGGGTCTGGTGTGGATTTTTAGGGGGACTCCACGCCATTTTTTTTTTAATTTGGGGTGGAGTTCCCCTTAAAATCCATGCCAGATCTGAAGGGCCTGGTAATGGAATTTGGGGGGACCCCCACGCTTTTTTTTTTGGTTAGCAAAGACTTTCAATGACTTTTCTCTATATTGCCGGGAGCCGACAATTAATTTCTGCCGCGGGTGCTTTTAAATGCCTTTTTTTTTCCTTTAGAAATGTCATTTTGCTGGCGCAATGGGAAGTTCAGAGCTCCGCCTGTTCAACTTATGCAAATTAGTTTACGTGACTTGACATTTACTAAGATTTTGCCGGCGCAGTGTCTTGGCACATTTGAACCATTGAAATTCCCGCGCTGAGCTCAAAAAAACCTCTCGCAGCTCGAATCGTACTTGCTGGCGCAGCAGGCTGGTTTTGAAAAAGTTACTTTCTCACTCTATTTTGGGAATATTTGTTATTTGGGCAGGTGCCCCTACACTTCCTCACATCACCCCACATCACCCCCATTATATTCTCACTTCCAGCTTCTTTATATTTAGAGTTTAACATGCCGTGCGCCAGGTCCATAGTGGCGCACTGAGCGCCTCCTCCCATCCGCCGACAACACTATAGTAAATGGGAAATAGGGCTGCGCTACAGGCGCTAATGTTTTGTAAATACCAAAACAGCCATTGCGCACGCAGATGCGCCAATACTCATGGCGCAAACATTTCGTAAATCAGCCCCATTGCTTCGTACATGGAGTTGTCCATCAGCACAACGTTTCCACCCTTATCTGAACCCTTGATGGTGATCTTGGCATTTTCTTCAATGCCATCTTTTCTTCCTGACTAAGATTTTTAACAGTTTTTTCTTTGTTAATCAGTTTGATTTCCTTCGTTGTTTATTTAACAAACAAGGCTAATGCTGGGTTTTGTTGTAAAGGTGGAAATTTATTAGATTTCCTTTTGAACGTATTGGACAACTTTTTCGATGGTAATTCCTCCTCCTCCTCCTCACTATCAAATTCCTCTTCCCATATGTAACGGGAGGGCCCGGGGAACCCAGAAGCTCTTAGAAAGTATGAGATACCCTTGCGTCAGCTTTCCCAATGCCTCTTATGTGTAAACCACCCTGTGTCTCACTTGGGGCACAGGGTGAATGAGAACCCCACCATGATCTGTGATAGCCATATCCCATACTGTATATACATAGCAGATTTGGGTATATACTGTGTGTGGGCTGTTTATGTAATACTTGCTGTGATGATGTGTGATTACATTCTATTGTCTATTGTGGCTTGTGGGAGTTAAGCCTGTAATTATAGGTTGTGGAACTAGCAGACGGACAGGTTAATTGAAGAGATGCTGAGGTGTCACCTGTCTGCTTGTGTAATGTTAATGAACCTCAAATATGCTACAGATCCTTTCATTCTGTGAAGTCTTTTGATAATGTGGATTGGGAGACAAAAGCTAAACACAAAAGGTCATGCATAACCATTTAAACTGAAATGTAAATTGGGTCTGGTCAGAGGTGTATGATGGGAGGAGGGTCAGAAGCTTCTCTCTGTGTGTATAAGAGTTGTAGTACTTTTGCAATAAAGGATCAGTTCATTTTGGAAAGATACAGAGCGTTTTGTCTCATTCTTTTGGAAGGATTGATTCCTATGGGAAGTGGTCGCCTGACTGTGGAGGATCGGCAGCGAATGTGTGTCCAGGAGAGGGAATATCGGAAACGGCGTTAACCCCCTTTCAGATTTGGAGTGCCGTTACATTGGTTGGCAGCGGTGGGATCTTCCCTCCAGTTCCTGGGACACTCCAAACCACCACAGTGAATGACCAGCTATGCAGCCTGCAGGAAAGCCACGCTGAAAGACCTACTTGAGAGCCGTGGAGGGACCAGTGGGACAAAGAACAAGGCCACCCTGATCAGGGAGCTAGCCGAGATGGACCAGAAGGATGGTGATGCAGGACCCCGGTCAGTTGAAGATTTGTTTCAGCAACGAGTTCGACAGCGCTTGGCATTATATGGTGCTAACCCATCAGACACCGCCATACAGAATGCCATTAAAGGCATCCAGCTGCAGGATGCGCGACAAAAGAGAGAACTAGAGCGACAAAAGAGAGAACTAGAGCGACAAGAGAAAGAACTAGAGAGACAAGAGAGAGAACTAGAGCGACAACATGAGCGGAGAATGGCGGAAATACGGCAATCGGAGATCGCCTACAGACAGCTGCGAGAATCTGCTCAGCAGCAGGGTGGTGCTACCATTGCCTGGGACGATCAGGAAATACCAGTGGACAACTCTGAAATCCTGGCTGAAGAATCGGCAGTGGAAAATCTGAAGATTGCCATCCCTAAAGCCGAAGTGGATGATATGGAGTTCCTGGGAGCTAGGGCAGTTGGCTCATCTCCCCAGCCACAGATTACAGAAGGTATGGACTTAAGGGACTGTTCAGAGGATGTTAGGGATTATGCATCGCCTGCCCAAGTACTGGCAGCAGGACAGAGTACTGCAGACCCCTGCTCTACACCCGTGGCAGTTTTGGAGGCCCGAGGTGAGAAGGTGATGGTTCCTCTTTCCCAGGGGATTTCAGAGATGCAGGGAGGAGAAGCAGCCCTTTTCCCTCCCCAACAGTTAGCCAGAGCAGATGGTGTGGAGTCCCCAGCAAAAGTGCTGGCAACAGGGCAGAGTGATAGCAACCTCTGCCCAGCACCGGAAACAACTGTGGAGTTTCAGGGAGCCGGGGCAGTTGGCCCATCTCTCCAGCAACAAGCTGAGGTGGTAAAGCTTTTACCCCCAGCTGAATCACTGGCAGCAGGGCAGAATGCTACTGGCCGCTGCACACAACTGCCACTTGAGCTGATATCGGTGGATGGGACTGCGGTCTCCACTCACAGCAACCCAGCACAAGAGCTGGCAACAGAGCAGAGTGCCGCGGGCCTCTGCTCTCAACTAACAGAAGAGGGAGTTCCTGTGGTACTGGATGGGACTTCGGTCCTCACTGACACAACCCCAGAAAATGGTGTGACACTGAGACAGGAGGATGTCAGCCTTGCTTTGCAAGCACTGGGGGATTTTCACCTACCACAAGTGGATGGGACTTCAGTCTCCACTTGTATACTCCAGGGATGCTGGGCAGTCGGCCCAGATCCCCAACAGCATGATGGACTGAGCCCAGTCACCCTGTCTTCTCTCTCGCAGCTGAAAGGACCCCAGGGAGAAGGGCCAGTCCAGGCCTCTCCCCAGCGGCGGGTATGTTCTCTGAGAGAGGCAGAGGTTGGCCGGGGAAGTAATGCTCTGTTTGGAGCAATTTATTTGGAGTACTGTGTGGATACCGGCATTAGGGGAATGGAACAGTGGCGGCTGGTGCTCAAAATTTTTGGGGGGGCACAAACAAACTGAAAAAATAAATAAAAATCAATTGCCGCCACTGTGCCCATTAAACGCAGCCACTGTGCCCAAATGCCACCAGTTTTCCCCCTCAAATACAGCCAGTTTGTTTCCATATACAGCCAGTGTGCCCCCATATATATACAGCCAGTGTGCCCCCATATACAGCCAGTGTGCCCCCATATATATATATAGCCAGTGTGCCCCCATATACAGCCAGTTTGTCCCCATATATATAGCCAGTGTGCCCCCATATACAGCCAGTTCCCCCCAAATGCAGCCAGTTTGTCCCCCATATTCAGCCAGTTCCCCCCAAATGCAGCCAGCGTGTCCCCCATATACAGCCAGTTCCCCCCATATTCAGCCAGTGTGTCCCCCATATACAGCCAGTTCCCCCCAAATGCAGCCAGCGTGTCCCCCATATTCAGCCAGTTCCCCCCAAATGCAGCCAGTGTGTCCCCCATATACAGCCAGTTCCCCCCATATTCAGCCAGTTTGTCACCCATATACAGCCAGTTCCCCCCATATTCAGCCAGTTTGTCCCCCATATACAGCCAATTCCCCCCATATTCAGCCAGTTTGTCCCCCATATTCAGCCAGTTTGTCCCCCATATTCAGCCAGGTTGTCCCCCATATTCAGCCAGTTTGTCCCCAAATGCAGCCAGTTTGTCCCCCATATTCAGCCAGTTTGTGCCCCATATTCAGCCTGTTCCCCCCATATTCAGCCAGTTCCCCCCATATTCAGCCAGTTTGTCCCCCCAATATTCAGTCAGTTTGTCCCCCATATTCAGCCAGTTTGTCCCCCATATTCAGCCAGTTCCCCCCAAATGCAGCCAGTTTGTCCCCCATATTCAGCCAGTTTGTGCCCCATATTCAGCCAGTTTGTGCCCCATATTCAGCCAGTTTGTCCCCCAAATGCAGCCTGTCCCCCCCAGCCCTGCACTTACCTTCCTCGGTCCGCGCCGTCCTCGATGTGTTCCCCCGCCCTCGATGTCGCTTCAGCCAATCAGGTTACCGGTAACCAGATCCGGTGAACCTGATTGGCTGAAACTTCCACACAGTCTTCTTCCAGGAACGCACCCCCGTGCGTACCTGGGAGGAGTTTTTGGAAGCCGAATACAGCGTGAGAGCTGTATTCGGAAAGCCTATCAGAGCCGCTGGCTCTGATAGGCACTTCCAAGCCACACCCACCGCCGGCCGCCGCTCTAATTCATATGGCCGGAGCTCACCAGGAGGCCGGCCATATGTATAGTGGGCAGCGCGGCAGCGGTGACAATACACAGATTCATGCAATGCATGAATCTGTGTATTGTCTTTCAGTGGCGGTGCGGGAGCGAGAGGGGGCGGCGCTCCAGATATATGGTGCCGTTACACCATATATCCATACAGGATGCACTTTCCTGTAACAATATGTTTAAATCACGCAGAGCTCTAAAATCTGCGGCCTTGAGACCTGGGGCCACAGGTTCATCCTTAATGGATTGTTTTTCGAAAACATGCTCCTGAAGAGCAGCTTCCTTGCAAAAAGGTGAATATCCTTTATAGTCTCAAAGTCATCAAACATTTTGTTGGGACAAAAAGATAACCCTAAAGAGAGTACACGACTCTCCACTGATGTCAGTACGTGAGAGGATAAATTAATGATATTTAGTTGGTCCCCACCGGTGAAAAGGTGGTTTCCTGTGTTTTTAGAGGGGTCTGCGGTTGTGTCAGAATACACTTGTCTAAAAAATCATCGAGCTGTGTTTGAGTCTTCGGAATAGCACCAGTGTCTTTAAACATCTTAATATTACCACTTTTACATACATTAGTGCTTTTACTAGGGTCAATATTGCCTTAAATAGCCCAAAAATGTACGCCAAGAGCAGCGTCCATGGGCGGAGCCCAGGCGCAGTGGGCGGGTATGGATACTGCCAAACAAATAAGCGCGTTTGCGCTGGAGGTCCCTGAGCCGTCCATGGGCCGGCCCCAACCGGAAATGAAAAACCGGAAGCGGTCGGACGTCAAGAGGGCCGGAGGGGAGTAATCACGCATCCGGAAATGCAAAGCATAGAACCGGATGTGATCAGACGTGGCAGTAGGTAGAACGGCGGAGGGATAGGTATAGTGTCTGCGGTGAACCACAGACAAAACACCTAAAGAAAAAAGGGTGCCGGTGTCTGTTGGGGATCCTAAGGATTTATGTGAGTACTCCAGATATATGTTGAGTGATAGCCTTGCATCCCTTACCCCTCTTGGTGTTTTAAGGGGGTTATTTTGGTGTTCATTTCTATCACCCTCTTTTCTAGGTCTCTCCCCCTTTTCCTCTTTTGAGGCTTTTGTGGATTCTTCTGGATCCGTCTATTGTCCAACCATCTCACGGCACTCTTGTTCCTCCACGCTCTTGGCTGGTTGTGCTTGCTGAGGTTCCCAAGGACCAGGGTAAGTATTATGGAATACAATATAGGCAGGTTTTTTAGTATTATCTTAACCCAAAAACCCTTCCCCCCCCCTCCCTCTAATGAAAGTTTTTTCGAGGGATGTTCTGAGGGGGTCTTTTGACTATACAGACGTTTATTCCGTTATTCTCTTGCTCCATAGGTTTTGTCCCTTTCTCCCTCCCCTTTCTTTGGTTGAGGAGTTTGTGTGGATTCTTGTTTGGCAGTGCAAGTTAACCTTCCGGTTCTTGGGCTCCTTCATGCTGCAATAGGATTGGTGGACCACTCTGTGGGAGTCTGGAATATTTGGGGGACTGGTTTGTTCCCAATTTAAGGATGCACATGTATGTAAGTTTTTTCTCGCTGTTTTTTGCTTTGGTCAGTCATTATGTATATTGAATGTATTGCAATGATCTGTCATGCCATATATTGCACTTTTGATGTATTTTGCAATTTTAGAGATACTGCTATCCCTGAAGAAGAATTTATATACTCACATATTTCGAAACGCGTCGGTTTTAGTAGCCTCATCATCGCCAGGATTCCATTTTCTTTGGGGTTCTATACAGTCATCATTCTGTGTGATTCATATGGTTATGTAATATCTATGTATACCTGTTTTTTGTCATGGATATGCATTAATGTCTGTCTGCCATCTTACCTTTCCTCCTCATGTGTTCATCTTAGAGGCCAGAACCCTTTCACCTGGCTTCCTTTATAATCTCCTCCCAGCCATACTCCACCCCAGGCCCTATCACAGAACACTATATTAACCTGTGCACTGCAAGCCTGCTTTGCTGATCAACGTGTTTGTTAAGCATTGTGTGTTTGGGTTCCTGCCTGCCGTGTGCTACGTCTGTCTCTCTGTTACGATATTGGCTTGTCCCTGACTATCCCTGTCTGCTTGTGACCCTTGAACCTTCGGCTTGTCCTTCGTTATCCTTGTCTGCTTGTGACCCTTGACCTTCGGCTTGTTCTTCGTTATTCTTGTATCTTGTGCTGCTGCTTCCCCTCTTTTCCCCTTACCCTACGGGGCGTGAGCTAGGAGACTCTAGGGGCCGCGACCTGGACCTAGTCTGCAGCGTAACATCCTCACCACTAGAGGCTCTGGAGAAAACCTGCTGGGTCTTAGACTCCGCGCCCTGGGGAATCTTGGCTCTAGCTTCCTGTAGGATCCCGGTTGTGCTCCTCTGGCCCCGCTTTCCACAACCACTCAGTATCCTATCCGCAGCAGTCATTAATAGGGTTCACTACCTTGTGGTGCACTCCTAACCCCCTACGGTGTGCATCTGTCACCTGGCCACAGGTGACCTGACAGTTTGATCAGCCATGACCCCGGCTGACATCCCGCTCCCCGCGGATGATCCATTACAGGGCATAGTCCGTAGACTTGAGACCCAGGAATCAGATCAGACTCAGGTGATGCGATTCCTCCAGGATCTGGCTTCTCGCTCCGAGCAGCTTCAGACCTCCTTGGGAACCCCAAATCTGCAACCTCAAGTACAACCAGCGGCTGCGCCTTTCGCATCAGTCGCAGCCACACACTCACTAGAACTGCCAGCTCCGTTCAGTTTCTCTGGGGACTCCAAGGCCTGCAGGGGGTTTCTCAGCCAATGTACGATTCATTTTGACCTTCAGCCTCAAAACTTCCTGTCTGATCGGGCTAAGGTAGCCTATATCATCTCCCTCCTCTCCGGTGAAGCTTTAGCCTGGGCTGCCCCCCTGTGGGAAAGGAATGATTTGGTGGTTTCCAGCCTGTCCGACTTCTTGGAGCTCTTTCATAACATCTTCGAGGAGCCGGCTCGGGCTTCTTCAGCGGCTAGTGCTGTCTTACGTCTTCGCCAAGAAGCTAGTTCAGTGGGGCAATATGCTCTTCAGTTCCGTATCCACACAGCTGGATTGAGCTGTAATAATGAGGCCCTGGTCGCTACCTTTTTACATGGCCTCTCTGACCGAGTGAAAGATGAATTAGCGGGAAGAGCCATTCCCGTCGGTCTGGACGATGTAATTTCTTTGTGCAACCAGATCGACATTAGTTTTCAGGAGAGGTCGCTAGAAAAAAGACGCCGGCACTCTCTGGGTCCTAGCCAGTCTGAGCTCCCATCCCTTTGTCCCGTGGAGCATCTTCTGCCTGCTGAGGGACCTATGCAGCTGGGCCAGACCAGACTAACCCCCGAAGAACGTGCTAGGCGCAGAACTCTGGGCTTGTGCCTCTATTGTGGGGGCAAGGGTAATTTTCGTGACTTTTGCTCGCTTCTGTCCGGGAAACGCTCGGAAGGTGGAGTATTGGACCCTGAAACATCACCTTCTCGCCTTCTCCTGCCGGTGTTCCTTCATGTAGGCACTTCTCCTCAATCAACCCTTGCATATCTGGATTCAGGGGCTGCCGGCAATTTTAGGGATTGGGGAACTGCTTCTTCTATGAAGCTTACCCTTTCACCTCTCGCTACCCCATTGGTAGTCTCAGCAATTGATGGCACTGTTCTCCCAGGGGGCCCTATTCGCTTCCAGACGCTACCCATTAGGATGTCGATAGGGATTCTCCACCAGGAGTGGATATCCTTTCTCATTCTACCCAAGGCCTCTACCCCCATTGTATTGGGCCTTCCTTGGCTGCAGCTCCACTCTCCACATGTTGACTGGGCCTCTGGGCAGGTCCTGGCTTGGGGTCCCTCATGTTTCTCGTCATGTCTTCTCAAGGTGGCCCCCAAGGAGAGACTTCCGGTTGCCACCACTTCTGTTTCTTCTGATCTTCCTGCTGCATACAGCGATTACCGGGATGTGTTCTGTAAGAAATCAGCTGAGGTGCTTCCTCCCCACAGGTCTTTTGACTGTGCTATTGATCTTGTCCCCGGAGCAACTCTGCCCAGGGGTCGTACCTACCCTCTGTCCATCCCAGAGACCCAGGCCATGTCTGAATATGTTGCAGAGAATCTGGAGAGAGGTTTCATCCGTAAATCCGCATCGCCTGCAGGGGCAGGGTTCTTTTTCGTTGCCAAAAAGGATGGTACCCTAAGACCCTGCATCGACTATCGAGGTTTAAACGCGGTTACTATTAAAAATCGATACCCCTTACCCTTAATATCTGAGCTATTCGATAGGTTGAAGGGTGCCTCCATTTTCACCAAGTTGGATCTCAGAGGCGCGTACAATCTCATTTGAATACGGGAGGGTGAGGAATGGAAGACTGCATTCAACACTAGAGACGGGCATTACGAATACCTGGTGATGCCTTTTGGTTTGTGTAATGCCCCAGCCGTCTTTCAAAACTTTGTCAATGAAATCTTTAGAGATCTGCTGTACCAGTTTGTTGTCATCTATCTGGATGACATTCTGATCTTTTCTGAAAATCTGCTCGTCCACATAAACCATGTCCGCACTGTACTTCAGCGTCTTAGAGAGAACAATCTCTATGCCAAGCTGGAGAAATGTTCCTTTGAATGTTCTGAGGTCCTGTTTTTGGGGTGCTTTGTCTCATGTTCGGGTCTTCGTATGGATCCTGCGAAGGTCTTGGCTATTACCAACTGGCCTCTTCCTGCTAGCCTCAAGGCCACACAGCGCTTTCTTGGCTTCACAAATTATTATAGGCAGTTCATAAGGAATTACACTTCCATTGCCGCGCCTATTATCGCTTTAACCAAGAAGGGTGCGAATGCCAAAGACTGGCCTCCCGAAGCTGTCTCTGCATTTCACGACCTGAAACAGGCCTTTGTTTCTGGACCACTCTTGAGGAGACCAAATCTTGGGGATGCATTTTTTATTGAAGTGGACGCTTCCTCAATGGGGGTGGGAGCTGTGCTTCTTCAATTCTTTGAGAAGAGACGTCAACCATGTGCGTTCTTCTCCAAAAAAAATCTCAGGCAAAGAGAAATTATGCCATCGGTGATCGGGAACTTCTCGCGATTAAACTGGCGTTAGAGGAGTGGCGTCATCTCTTGGAGGGTTCCCCTCACTCCATTACGATCTTTACTGACCACAAGAATTTACAGTATCTACAGAATACTAATCGTCTGAATCCTAGACAGGCCAGGTGGAGTCTCTTCTTTGCCCGTTTTAATTTCACGATTACTTACAAGCCTGGTTCCTGCAACGGTTGGGCTGGTGCGCTCTCTAGGTCATTTGACACTTTTGACGAGGAGTCCGCCCCTGAACCTGAGCCGATCATTCCAACCTCGTGCATTGCTGCCCACTCTACCACCCTGAAGTCAAAGATTCCGCCTGGTAAGACCTTTGTCCCCACTGAGTTAAGAGCTAAGATCCTTCGTTGGGGACATGATTCCAAGGTGGCAGGTCATTCTGGATTCCTCCGATCCTTCTTACTCATTAGTCGTCACTACTGGTGGCCTAATCTCCGCTCAGATGTCAAAGACTACGTTAAGGCTTGTCATGTCTGTGCTCAGTCTAAATCCTCCACACAAGCTCCTGCTGGTCTCCTCATGCCCTTGCCCATTCCTAAGGAGCCCTGGGCTCATATTGCCATGGATTTTATCACCGACCTCCCACTGTCTGAGAATAATACAGTCATTTGGGTGGTAATTAATCGGTTCTCCAAGCTCATTTTGTTCCTCTTCCTGGTCTTCCTTCTGCTCCTGCCTTGGTTCCCATTTTTATTCGAGAAATTTTCCGCCTCCATGGGGTTCCTTCTCATATTGTTTCCGACAGGGGAGTCCAATTTACGTCTCGTTTTTGGAGAGCCTTTTGCAAATCCCTCAATATTGTCTTGGATTTTTCCTCTTCTTACCATCCTCAATCCAATGGACAGACTGAGAGGGTTTATCAGGAGTTAGAGGTCTTTCTTCGCACCTTTGTGTCTTCTCACCATGACGATTGGTCCTCCCTACTCCCATGGGCAGAATTCTCCCATAACAATCATGTGAATACCAGTTCGCAGAAGACACCCTTTTTCACAGTTTATGGAAAACACCCTCAACTTCCTCTTCCCATGATCTGTTCTCCAGATATTCCAGCTTTGGCTTCGGTTCAGGAGTCTCTCAATTCTGTTTGGGGTGACGTTCATGATTCCCTCCGGGCAGCTTCTGAAAAATTCAAAGGCTTTGCCGACCGCCGCAGGCGTAAACCGCCTTCTCTGCAGCCAGGGGACAAAGTCTGTCTCTCTACCAGGAACATCAAGCTCCGAGTTCCTTCTCTGAAGTTTGCTCCATGATTCATCGGTCCATACACTGTAACTGCTAAACTGAATCCTGTTTGTTTCAAACTCCAGATTCCTAAGAGCCTTAAAATCACTAACTCCTTCCATAATGCTCTTCTAAAGCCTTTAGTCCTCAATAAATTCTCTCGTCCTCTCCGTACCGTGGCACCTGTCTCTGAGGATAATCAGGAGTAGGAGGTCAGTCAAATTCTGGACTCCCGACTCTGTAAAGGCGTTCTTCAGTACCTCGTTCATTGGAAGGGGTTTGGTCCTGAGGAAAGGTCTTGGATCACTGCATCTGAGGTCTTTGCACCTTGTCTGTTAAAGGAGTTTCATCTGAAGTTTCCCTCCAAACCTGGGCCCAGGCGGGGAAGGGGGAGGCCTCATAAGAGGGAGGGTACTGTCATGGATATGCATTAATGTCTGTCTGCCATCTTACCTTTCCTCCTCATGTGTTCATCTTAGAGGCCAGAACCCTTTCACCTGGCTTCCTTTATAATCTCCTCCCAGCCAGACTCCACCCCAGGCCCTATCACAGAACACTATATTAACCTGTGCACTGCAAGCCTGCTTTGCTGATCAACGTGTTTGTTAAGCATTGTGTGTTTGGGTTCCTGCCTGCCGTGTGCTACGCCTGTCTCTCTGTTACGATATTGGCTTGTCCCTGACTATCCCTGTCTGCTTGTGACCCTTGAACCTTCGGCTTGTCCTTCGTTATCCTTGTCTGCTTGTGACCCTTGACCTTCAGCTTGTTCTTTGTTATTCTTGTATCTTGTGCTGCTGCTTCCCCTCTTTTCCCCTTACCCTACGGGGCGTGAGCTAGGAGACTCTAGGGGCCATGACCTGGACCTAGTCTGCAGCGTAACATCCTCACCACTAGAGGCTCTGGAGAAGACCTGCTGGGTCTTAGACTCCGCGCCCTGGGGAATTTTGGCTCTAGCTTCCTGTAGGATCCCGGTTGTGCTCCTCTGGCCCCGCTTTCCACAACCACTCAGTATCCTATCCGCAGCAGTCAGTCATAGGGTTCACTACCTTGTGGTGCACTCCTAACCCCCTACGGTGTGCATCTGTCACCTGGCCACAGGTGACCTGACATTTTTAAGTGTTCATCACTTCACGGTGATTTGTGTTATTTATGGATTTGTAATAGATTATATTTTTCTATATTTTTTCTATATATATTTTTTATATTTATTTTCATTGCCCTTCAAATTCCAATCTTTTGAGGTGAAATTCTTTTGTTCATTCATTGGGGATGGTGGCAATGTACATGACATTTAGTTGGAGTCAAACCTTTTTGTAAGAATGTAGGGAGTAATTCCCAAGGAAGCTCTAAGGCACAAAATGGAGAGCAGAAGAAGAAAGGAGGTGTGGAAGTAGAAACTGAGGAGAATTTAAGGCTAGAGGGAGTCCAAGCAAGCCTACCTCAAAATAAAGAGATACTGACTGAGATGCTGGCGAAAGTGGAAGTATCATTGAAAACAGATATAGTGGCAGTCAGAGCAGACATTGGACAGGTCTTGGGACGAGTAGAAGAAATAGAGGAAAGAATGGATAAATGTGATCAAAGGCTGGAGGAAATGACCAAACAGATGAAATCCCTGCAGGAAACAAATAGATTGTTATTCTATAAAATGGAGGACCAAGAAAATGGAAGCCGACAAAAAAATCTGCGTATAAGATACAAAAAAAATACAAAAATGATGAATTAATAAAAGTGATGCATGAACTGTTTAACCCCGTGCTGGGGAGGGATGCAGCAGAAATATTGAAATTGGACAGGGTACCTTGTTAGGTTCCATTATGCCGAAGAGAAGTCTAAAATCATGGAAGGCATATGAACATCAGCGGGAATCTCATACAAAGGAATTGAATTGCAAATATCCTCAGATCTATCAGCAGAGACTTTAGCAAGAAGAACACTGCTTAAACCACTGACAGAACAAATGCGGGCCCTGAATGTGACATATCAGTGGGGATTCCCAGCGTGCCTTAGGGGGAAAAAAGATGGACGCAGTGCAGTATTAAGATTCCCCGAAGATCTAGGGGACTTTCGCAGCAAACTGGACCTCTCGCCCACTTCTCTAGTCAAGTCAAGCTTTATTTTCATTCTACTACACGTGAAGACATACAGTAGAACTAAATGTCGTATCTCACAGGGCCACAGTGTTACATGCAAACTAAACATAATTATAAGTAAATATACAAAAAAAACGGGCTGGGAGGAGACTAACGGGACAACAATAGCCTTAAGTACTGCACTGAAATCGCAGTCGGGGGGGGGGGGATTGGGGTAGAGTATGCTATGTGTAATAAGTTAGGAAGGTAGTGGAGCAGGTGGGTGGGGTGAAGGGGGTGGGGCTCGGAGGGACAGTAGAGGGGCTAAGGACGTGGGAGTACCCTCCCCAAGGAGATATGGGAACCGAACGACATCTAAATAGATGTCGCCGGACCCACACATGGATCAACATGGAGCTAGTCCGTCCTGGGAGGTGGAGGACTCGGGGGAAGGGGGTAGGGAGTAGGGGAGGGAGGGGAATTCCAGGGGGCAGGGATGGAGGGGGCGGTGTGGGGGTCTCTTTAAATTATTATTTTTTTCTTCTTTCTCCTCCTTCTCTCTGGATTTGTTGCAGTCTGTCAGGTGCTCTCCGTGATGATCCATGGCCACAATAAATGTAATTACCTATAATGTAAGGGGGATGAATACCCCAAGCACTTTTGCTATAAAGTATAAAGTAACGCATATTGCTCACGCTTTGGGGCGTAGACTGGCTTCACATTCGTTCCCTATGTGGTTCTATGGCGGCTCAACATCTAGCCATTTGAGGGGTGTGGGCATAGGCTATGATAAGACCACAGTTTTTACAGTAAGAAAGTAACTGGCAGACCCTGAGGGTAGATTACTCTTTGTGAAAGGGATTCGGTTTAATATGGAATGTACACTGGCAAATATATACTCACCAAATAGGGAACAAGACTTATTTCTAAAGAAAGTTTTAAAAAAACTTGAAATATTTAACCACTTCCCGCCCAGTCAATAGGTAATTGACGTCCGGGAAGTGGTTCAGTTATCCACACTGGACGTCATATGATGTCCTGCAGGATAACAGCCGCTGCGCGCCCGGGGGCGCGCATCGCGGCGATCGGTGGAGCGGTGTGTCAGTCTGACACACCGCTACACTGATCTCGGTAAAGAGCCTCCGGCGGAGGCTTTTTACCACGTGATCAGCCGTGTCCAATCACGGCTGATCACGATGTAAACAGGAAGAGCCGTGGAGGGCGTGTCCGGATGTGAGAGCCGGCGGACGTGTTTTTGAGGAGCTCCGGCTATCCTGTTTGAATCCTTTGCCATCCGTGCATTTCCATCGACTTAAAAGAGTAAATACTCACTCCAGCCTGTTCCCCTGTGTCCCCTGTCTCATCCTGGGACAGAATTGTGGAGACTCTCTGCCCGGATCGCCTGCACGCCTGCACGCCTGAACCTCCACTCACCTGCGGCCGCCGCCATCTTCCCGGCCTGCAACTGTGTTGTACTGAAAGGACCTGATCCCAGCTTGCCTGCAGGTAAGAGACTGTCATCCGGCCACATCTGCCTGCCCATCCACCTTCCTGGCCCGATCCGGAGGTCCGCCGGGCCGAAAAAGGGATCCGTGGAGGCCGCGACCCGGTGCGGCCTAGTGCGGCCTGTGAAGCACCGGTCTTTCCTAAACCGCCGTCCCGCCGGAAGTGCACCGCGGCCGACATCGACGAGCGCAACAGTGCGGATCGCCTGCCTTCTCACGCCCTGTCATCCCTGCCAAGGCCTGGGGTACTGTAGCACTGAAATTGCCTAAATTGGATCAGCTGCGTTACCCCTGGAGCCCAACTTCTCCGGTCCTCCGCCACCCCTCTGCCTCAGCCTTGCTGCTCTGGTCCCAGCTTCTCATCCTTACCACCCTGTCCCTACTTATTTGTCTGCTGTGGGGTGGGGGGCTGCCGGTAACCACTGACGGCCTGCCCTGCTGGAGGGCTGTCTTTACCTGGTGTCTGCAGTGGAGCCTGACTGGTGGCGGCACCTGACATAAACTCTCCTGAGACACCTGCTGTGGCCTGGGTCGCCCCTTACCTACCTCCTGGGTGCTCATCTGAACACCGACAAATCTCCTGAGAGTGGGCCCCCCCTGGCGAACTGTCAGATGTCCTCCTCCTCCAAAAAAGGGAACAGGTCCTCTAAAGCCGCAAAGACCAACGTACCACTCCTGCTGCCACCGCCATCTTCCCCACAATCTGATCCCATACTTCTGGGTCGGCTTCGGGCCTTGCTGGCTGGCTTAGAAATGGACCCCATTGAAGCTCCGCCGACAGAGGGGCCAGCCCCACTGGCTAAGGATGGTACAGCGGTGATCCTCGCTGCGATCGAGCAGAGTAGGACCTCGCTTTTGGTGCATATTGACCACCTCGCTGAAGAATGTAACCTCATACGAAATGACCTTGACAAAATGAGGGGTAGAATGGCGGAAACTGAGTCCAGAGTGTCGACCACCGAAGATCTTACGGCCTCCCATGCCGCCTCCATTGCCGAGCTGCAGCGCACAGTGCAGTCCCTCGTCGCAAAGTCAGATGATGCCGAGAACAGGCTGAGGCGCAACAATGTCAGAGTCCTAGGTTTTCCTGAGGGGGAAGAGGGAGACCACCCTGCTATATTTGCGGAGGAGTTCTTTAAAAATCTCCTGGGCCTTACAGACGTTCCCCCTACCTACGTGGTGGAGAGGGCCCACCGGGTGCCCACGGGCCGAGCCACCCCGGGGAAACCCCCCAGGCCCTTCTTAGTCCGCTTCCTTAACTATCGGGACAGGGACAAGATTCTGTCGGAAGCCCGCCAACATCCCACGCTCAAATATTGTAACTCCTCTGTCCTCCTCTTCCCTGACTTTTCGGCGGACTTGCAGAGAAAGAGGAAAACCTTTAACGATGTCCGCAAACGACTTAGAGATAAGAACATTAAATATGGCATGCTTTACCCAAGCCGCTTACGAGTCCAACATGAGGGGGCGGTCCGCTTCTTTGATAACCCAGCGGATGCTGACGACTGGCTGACCAACTTGCGTTGAGGGGATCTTCTCACGGACTCCTATGATGCACGGATCTTCCACATCCTTGTTCGCTCTATCCTACTACACTTTCTTCAACCACCGGAGTTACTTCAAATGTACCTTTACACGAGACCCCCACGAGGCTTTAGATTGCCCTTGTTTTCGCTTTTGTTTTTTGTTTTTCCTCTTAAAACACAGACTTTATTTTCCGCTGACTTTGAGGATACAGGTTTATGGGATAGATATCCCACGTCCCTCTGCTCCTTGTTCTTACGAGACGGACGAGACACTGTCGACAGAGTGGATGAATTACTACCAGAAGTGTAGGGCCCCCAGTGTAAGGGTTCACTAGCACTCTTTATAAAAGTTTTTCTTTTGGGTAAAAACTGTTCCCAGACCTTCCCCCCCTGTTAGGAGGTAGGCTGGGTATAGTAGGATAGGCACCGTGCCTGGGAAGTTAGATTAGGGATTTAGTCATCCCTTGTTCTTATGGTTTTCTATTTCTTATTTGTATACTTTTGTTTTGTGTTACGCTTGGGTACTGTCAGCATTTTCTGCAATGTGACCGGGATCTTGCTGCTTGTGGGGTGCACCGGTACATGCCCTCTAGAGTATCTCCTTAATTGTTCTTCCCCATCACCCAATGGCTAGTCAAGTAGCAGACTCCTTCACTGTTCTCACCTGGAATGTCAGGGGTCTTAACTCCAAATTTAAGCGAGCCCTTTTATTCAAATACTTAAAATCTCACTCCCCCCAGCTTATTCTCCTTCAGGAGACTCACCTCACGGGCAGCAAGATTTTGACTCTCAAGAAACCGTGGATACAGCGAGCGATACATGCCACATATTCTACATACGCCAGAGGTGTATCGGTCCTTGTCCACAAGAATTTCCCCTGTGTTATTGAGGAGATCCGTACTGATCCCCAGGGGAAATTTGTGATAGTGGTGTTCACGCTATGGTCTGTCAGGTATATTGTTCTTAATGTATACATCCCTCCCCCGTTTTCATCCGCATTATTGTATGAGGTTCTAGAAAAAATTTCACCTTTCTGCCCAGGGAAGGTTCTGGTAATGGGTGACTTTAATGCCATTTTATCGCCTGAGCTAGATAGACCTGCCCCGACTAAGAAACAGTGTATGGACCTCTCTGCCTGGGCTCAGGCGGTGGGGCTGGTGGAGATCTGGAGGTGGAGGCACCCTACCACAAGGGCCTATTCATGTTTTTCGGCATCCTATAAGACTGCGTCGTGGATAGACCTAGCCTTCTCCAACCCTGCACTGTTAGCGGATGTTCTGGAGACGTCCTATCTGCCTAGCGGTCTGTCCGATCATAGTCCCTTAGTGGTGGTGCTTCGCTCCCCGGCTTCCCGGAGCGCTGCGCTCTGGAGGTTGGGCACACAATGGGTCTCTCATCCTGACCTCGCTGGCCAGCTGCCACCCCTGCTGTCTGAGTTCTGGGAAAATAATAAAGACTCCTCTTCTCCCGATATTGTATGGGATGCCTTTAAAGCTTTCACGAGGGGACAGTATATTTCTTCTATTGCTAGCATCAAAAAACAACAATCGGCTGCAGCGCTGGCGCTGCAGAAGGCTGTTGACGATCACACTGCTACATATAGCAATGACCCCACCCCAGTTCACTTTGACCTACTAATGGCGGCTCAGAGGGAACTGCAGTTGCACCTGGCTGAGGTCACGCGACTTGAGTCGTATAGAGGTAAACAGAGGGCCTTTGAACAGGGTGACCGGAATGGCCGCCTGTTAGCCATGATGGCACAACACGACCAACCCCTTACCCTTGTATCCACCCTACAGACCCCGGGGGCGGGACGGTGTCCTCCCCCTCTGATATTCTACAGACGTTTAACTCCTTTTATGGCAAGTTATAC
Organism: Rana muscosa; assembly: GCA_029206835.1. Classification (NCBI taxonomy): domain Eukaryota; kingdom Metazoa; phylum Chordata; class Amphibia; order Anura; family Ranidae; genus Rana; species Rana muscosa. Next base: position 333,564,979 of record CM055123.1, on the reverse strand, counting down.
TCGTCCGGTCTGTCCTCAGAGTTTCAGCCGGAGTCGCTGAACGGTCTGTTAGACCCGTTGGTGCTTGGCTGGCTCTCGGACCACGAAAGAGAGATTTTGGTCCAACCTTTTATGGTCTCGGAGGTCGTAAAGGCTATCCGATCCTTCCCCCCCGGCAAGGCGCCGGGGCCGGATGGGCTTCCAATAGACTTTTATAGGGCTCATGTGGAACTTCTAGCACCCCTGCTGGCACAACTATATACTGTATGCCTGGCAGACGGTAGTCTGCCTGTTTCAATGTACCATGCCTACTTGACACTGATATATAAGGCTCCCAAAGACCCCACTTCCTGTGCTTCATATCGTCCTATTGCATTGCTTAATTCTGACTTTAAAATTCTGAATAAGCTTCTGGCCCTTCGGTTGTACCCCATGCTACCCTCAGTGATAGACCCAGACCAGACGGGTTTCATGCCCCGTAGGTCCACGGATGTGAATCTCAGAAGACTATTCACCAACATACATGCTCACCACCTCAATAAGGGATCTCGAACGGTGGCCTCTCTGGACGTGGAAAAGGCCTTTGATACGGTCAAGTGGCCCTTCTTGTGGGAAACTTTACGCAGGATGGGGTTTCCTCTGCTGTTTATCAGGTGGCTCCAGGTGATCTACAAATGCCCCACTTCCTCGGTGCGCTTGGGAGGTGGACTATCGGCCCCCTTCGGGCTTACCAGGGGAACGGGGCAGGGCTGCCCTCTCTCTCCGGCTTTGTTTGCCCTTGCTATCGAACCGGTGGCGGAGGCACTTCGCACCTCACCGCACATTAGGGGTCTCCGACTCGGGTTGCTGGAGGAGAGGGTGGCCCTGTACGCGGATGACATGCTACTCTTCCTAAATGATGCCGGCCCGTCCCTGCAGGGAGCGCTGAATATTCTGGACACCTTTGCAGAGGTCACCGGTCTTAGGGTAAATTGGTCTAAATCCCTCCTGTTCCCAATTGATCCAGCGGCTAGGTCCACATCCCCTCCTGATAGCCCCCTCCTGTGGGTAGACTCCTTTACATACTTGGGGGTACATGTCTCTGGTTCAGCCTCAGACTATATATCCTTAAATCTAGCCCCGTTACTATTGGAGTCCCAGACGAAGCTCAAATCCTGGAGTAACCTGCCCCTGTCTTTATGGGGGCGAGTTAATCTCATAAAAATGAAGATTATTCCCAAACTGACATATCTTTTCCGCCACTCCCCACAATGGGTGCCCAAGTCCTTTTTTTAAAAATTGAACTGCATCTTTTCTTCCTTCTTATGGGGCCCCTCTCCTCCCAGATATAGATTGACGACTCTAATGAGGCCACGAACGCAGGGTGGCATGGCATTCCCGGACTGTCATAAGTAATACCTCTCCGCGCAGTTGGTGACTGCGGCGTGGTGGCTACAGCCAGACAGAACGAACTCGTCGACTGTGCTGGAAGCAACAGTGGTCGGTTCGTTGGAAGCTCTTCAATTATTACTTTTTAGGGGCCCTCGTGCCCCGTATCCTCTGACCCCTTCTATGCTTACCACCCTGCGGGCATGGCGGACAGGATTAGCCATTGAGAAATGTAAACAGTCTGAAATCTCCCCCAATGCCCCTATCTGGCTGAACCCTAGTCTATCTCACATTTACAAGATCCCTGACCCCTACGCGTGGACAAAATACGGTATCAAACTTGTGTCACACATAATATCTCAAAACTCCCTACTCCCCTTCTCACACCTTTCCTCCCAATACAACCTACCCAACCATTTCCTATTTAGATATCTGCAACTGTCCCACGCATTTGCGGCGCAATTTCCGCAATCTTCGTGCATCGTGGCCCAGTCGGAACTGGAGAGGACACTTAGATTTAGCTGTGAAGACAAACCCACCTCACATCTTTATTCGTACTTGATCTTTGTGTCTCTTCCACCTCTGGATAAACTCTGGAATAAATGGCAGACTGATATCCCCACATTAGATAGGGATGACTGGGACGACGTGTGGGACCTCCCCTTCAACTCCTTAGTCTCCATGCGTGACAGGTTAGTGCAGTACAAAATAGTTCATAGAGCTTATTTCACCCCACACAGACTGCATAGACTGGACCCTGCCCATTCCTCGGGGTGTTGGAGATGCGGCGCCTCACCGGGCGACTTCTCCCATATCTTCTGGCGGTGTTCAGGGGTCCAGCAGTATTGGGAAATGGTGCTGGATCTAATTAACAGAGTTGCCTCAGTCGCTGTGCCTTTGTCAATGGAGGTGTGCCTTTTGGGGCTCATTGAGACCATTGTACCATCCTCTGCCAAACGCACGCTAATTTCCTTGCTGCTCTTCTATGCCCGAAAGAATATTGCTATGCAGTGGAAGAAGCCTGCCCCCCCTCTTTGGCGCAATGGAAACACTTGGTAAACAGCAGCCTTCCTTTATACAAAGATACCTATGCCAATCGGGGCTGCCCACTGAAATATGACAAGGTCTGGCGCAATTGGTTAGATGAGCCCGAAACAGCCTAGTGAGTTGGGGGTGAACCAGGTCATTGTGTCAAGGTCTTGCCTTGCTCTTCTACCTTCCTCTTCCTCCGATGACCTCTGATATGTTTTTATTTACTAGTGGGTCTTACCATACTGGATGCCCTCCTAGATTTTATTTGGGCGGTGCTGCTGTACCCTTCCATGACTGTGCATTGTATCGCTGGGTTCACATTGCAATTGTATTCTCATCTGTACATGTTCTTTTTCTATGACTGTAGGTGCTTAAGCTGTATGTTTTGTACGTGTTAGAAAATTCAATAAAAAACAATTATAAAAAAAAAAAACAGGAAGAGCCGTTGATCGGCTCTTCCTCACTTGCGTCTGACAGACGCGAGTAGAGGAGCGCCGTTCGGTGGCTCTCCTTAAAGGGGGGGTTCGCGCTGATTGTTTATCAGCGCAGCCCCCCCTCAGATACCCACACTGGACCATCAGGGAAGCCCCCAGGACCACCAGGGAAGCCCCCCAGGACCACCAGGGAAGCCCCAAGCATGTGGATGGCCAGGTAAGTCCCCCATGGCCATCCACATGCACATATACACACAAAAAATATGCCAATCAGTGCCCACAAATGGGCACTGACTGGCACCATCATGGCATGTGATGCCCAGCAATGCCAGCCACCAGTGTCCTCAGTGCCACCTACCAGTGTCATCAGTGCCACCTACCAGTGTCATCAGTGCCACCTATCAGTGCCCATCTCTGCCCATAAGTGCCCACCTATCAGTGCCCGTCTGTGCCACCTATCAGTGTCGCCTATGAGTGCCCATCAGTGCCGCCTATGAGTGCCCATCAGTGCCGCCTATGAGTGCCCATCAGTGCCGCATACCAGTGCCGCATACCAGTGCCACATATCAGTGCCCATCAGTGCCGCCTATCAGTGCCCATCATCAGTGTCCATCAGTGCCACCTCATCAGTGCCACCTCATTGGTGCCACCTCATCGGTGCCCATCAGTGTCGCCTTATCAGTGCCCGTTAGTGCCGCCTTATCAGTGCATTGAAGTAGAAAAGGTACTTATTTACAAAAAAATGAACAGAAAAAAAGAAAAAAATATTTTTTTTTCAAAATTTCCGCTCATTTTTTATTTGTTGTGCAAAAAATAAAAATCGCAGAGGCGATCAAATACCACCGAAAGAGAGCTCTATTTGTGGGAACAAAATGATAAAAAAAATGTTTGGGTACAGTGTTGCATGACCGCGCAATTGTCATTCAAATTGCGACAGCGCTGAAAGCTCAAAATTGGCTTGGGCAGGAGGGTGTATAAGTGCATGGTATTGAAGTGGTTAAAGAAGGTAAACTCATAATGGTGGGGGATTTAAATTTGAGCATATATCCGCAGATAGATACAGCAGGGGGCCCCTCTCGCTATACAGCTAAAAGACAGAAGGCCGTAAAAAAATTACTACTGAACATCAGCTCGTAGATACATGGAGGGTTAGGCACCTAGGAAATAGAGACTACACTTTCTACTCCCCAGTCCACGGGTCATTTTCAAGGATTGTGAATAAAAGAAAAGTAGATGTGGTGCTGTTCTGATGTCAATATATATGTGATTAGATATGTGTATGAAGTGCACCTGCAATTGCTATATTCCTATAAGCAAACAACAATAATGTTGATAGATTTTAAATTCCACGGCGTGCAACTTTAGAATAAGTGCAAAGTGCAAAAAATGAAAAAAAGCAAAAAAATGAAAAAAATCCCACATAAATTATTCAATGTGCATAAATGAAAGTAAAAATAAAAATGGAAATATATAAAATGAATAAAAATGAATTGAGGAAAACATTGAGGAATGTCCAGGTAGAAGAACCCATATTAACCCAGAGAAGAGAAGAAAGGAGCCCAATTCGTAGGATTTTCAGCCAACAGGAACAAAGTGGAAATAGGACACAACAAATTAACATGCCAACTACACCAAGGATACCCAGACATCACAACAGATTCTTACCACTCCGACACTACCCTCAAGATACCCCATATAGGGAGCCACAATTCAGGCGTGATTTTTTTCCAAGGGGATACAGAGGGAGACCACCAGCAGCCAGAGGGGGCAATGGACCCTTCCGACCACAAGGATGGAGGAGACCATTCAGGTATCCACCCCAGAACCATTACCAAGGAGGCCCCAGACAACAAGGTGGACAACAATATCCCAGAATAACCAGGAATATGGGGAGGAGATCGGACGAATGGGAACAAGAAGAGAACGAATGGGAGGAGAGGAGAAAATATACACACAGACCCCAGAGATGGCAAAGAGGAAACAGACCAGAGGAAAACGAGGGGGCATCAAGAAAAAGAAGGCGAGAGTATTAGGACGTGGTATTTTTAATCTAAGTGAAGACATTTTTAATGAAGAAGGATTTTAAATTTAGGACTAAAATATGCCCCTGATAAGGAATTGGATACATTTGAAACTTACATTGATCTACAAAAATTCATAAGAAAAATGAACATCAAAAAATAATTTGCAACAAAAGAAAAGAAACTAGGAGAAAAGGAAGTTCCAACATACAAACACTCCAATCTGAGAAATAACTCAACATTCAATCCGAAGATGCAACAAAATGAAAGTTTAATAATCTTTAAAAAGATGGTGGAAGATGACATCAGAAAATTAAAAGTAAACAAACCAAAAAGAAACAATATCTGGAAGACAATCACAGAACTAGAAAAAAAGAAAAACATAATCATCCGCCCAGCGGATAAGGGGGGGGGGGGGGTTTGGTTATCCTCAACAAGAGAGATTATGAACTAGAAATGAATAACCTACTAAATGTAAAAGATACATATAAGAAGTTGAAAGGAAATCCAAAGAAGGAATATGAAATTAAATTAAGATCTTTTGTGAAGAAAATAGAAGAGAGGGGTATCCTTACAAAGAAAGAAGCCACTTTTTTAACTCCAGAGGCAGCAAAGACGCCTGTAATATACTATGCCCCTAAAATCCATAAGAACCAGGAAAAAACGCCGGGAAGGCCAATAATCAGTGGCATTGATTCACTCTTTTCAAGACATGGGGCATATATTGATGGTTTCTTACAGCCATTAGTAAAAGAAGGGAAGTCATACTTGAAAGACAGCAGGCAACTTATCGATGAACTGAGAGACCTTAAGGTAGAAGAGAATGATATCTTGGTCACAATAGACGTTAATGCCTTGTACACAAATACAGTACAAGATGGGATACAGATTGTAAATTGGGCATTACGCAAATATACAAATTAAATACATAATTAAAGGTCTAACGTTGGCTATGAGCCATAATTATTTTTGGCATAAGGGGGAATTTTTTACCCAAACCAAGGGCATAGCAGTGGGGGCTAAATATGCCCCCAGTGTAGCAAATATTTTTCTTAACCACTGGGAGGAAGAGCAAATTTATAGTGTGAAGAGGAAGAACCTCAAGATCTACCGCAGGTATATTGATGACATCGTCATCGTATGGAGAGGAACAGAAGAGGAGTTACAAATCTTCTTTGATGAGATAAATCAAAATATTTATGGAATCACTTTCTCTGGATCATGGAACAATCAAACAATTGACTATCTGGATTTACAACTTTATAAGAATAATGAACACATCAATACCAGAACTTTCTTCAAAACCTACGGACAGGAATGGGTATATCCCAACTTATAGTTGCCACCACAGACAGTGGATAGGCAATATACCCAGGGGACAGCTAATGAGACTGCATAGGAACTGCAGTAATATAAACGACTATAACACTCAAGCTGATACCATCATTAACAAATTCATGGAGTAAGGGTATAAGAAGAAAGATATGTTAATACTAAAAGAAAAAGTGAGAAAAATGAACATTCTATCTCATGATAGAAGGGACATCAAATACCAACAAGAAAAAGAAAAAAAATAAGCACACAGACCTGGTCTTCCTAACAGGTTACAATATCCAACATAAGGCCTTAGAAATGGTCATTAAAAAACACTTGCCCATCTTATAATCGGATAAAATATTAAAAACAATAATACCCACAAAGCCCACTTTTATTTATAGGAGGGCGCCAAATCTCAGAAATCGACTTGTACACAATGCTCTGGATCCATCTAAACATATCAAAATATTCAAACAGCTTAAAGGTTTTTTTAAATGTGGCAAATGCCTTCCGTGTAGGGAAAGCAAAAAGACAAATAGAAAAGTAGGATCTTTCACCTCCCTAACAAATGGCACTGAACATAACATCAAGGAACTAATAACATGTAATAGTACCCATGTGACGTACGTGATTGAGTGCCCTTGCCGCAAGCAATACATGGGAACAACAACAAGGGAACTACACGCACGCATTCGGGAACATATAACCAACATAAAAAACGGTTTCAATAAACACAGTGTCTCAAGACATTTCAGAGATTTCCACAACAGAGACCCCAAACACATGACGTTCTATGGCATTGATAAGATCAAGGGACACTGGAGAGGTGACAATAAGAAAATAAAGATTTCCCAGAACGTGACCAAATGGATTTTACAATTAGAGACTCTCCAGCCCCTGGGCCTGAACATAGATCTAGATTTAAATTGTTTCTTAACTAATTTTAAGTTTTAAATTTTAATTACATTTTATTTTTAATCTGATTCTTAATTTTAACTAATTTTATTAAATTAGTTCAAAGATGTCCAATATCCACCATCAACGCACACACTTCCATTTTATATATATATATATTTATTATATTTTATTCATATTTTAATTTATTTTATTCATATTTTATTCAATTAATGCATATAAATTTATCCAATTTTAATTAATGTGTATACCTCCTAAACTAAGTTTCTGACCCCATCAACATATATAATTTAGTGCAATAAATTTTATTTTTATTTTTATTGTTATTCTTATATGTCCCTCATATATAATTTCCACATCCTTATAAACACTATATAAGGTCCAATTCACCCATATCCTCTCCCAGTAATAATAAAAATAAAAATACAAATATTCTTAAAAATAACCTTATTTAATACATACTAGTGGTCAAAATGTCTGTATACGTTTTTAAAGTATTTTATATAATTATGTTATTTTAATGTATTCTAATCAGTGTTTGGACTGTATTGTTGTGACATTTACAGCACACTGCGGCATGTAAACAACAGGCGGAACATGGGAAATTCTGAGAAATATCTGTAGTATACATCTATGCTTTAGATATATAGACTGCGATAGCACCAAATATGGGTGATAAGATCCCAAAAACACTAAGTAGGCTTCGGTCTGCAAAAAACCTAATATAAATGGTGGCTGCAATGATAGTGTATGGCAGACAATACCTTAGCACTATGCGGGCTTCGGTCTGCAAATCTAACCAAAAATGGCCGCCGTATAAATATACTACGGCGGACTCCTGTCCTCAGAATCTCACCCAAAATGGCCGCCACGTCCACGTGACCGCGATCTTCTATAAATAGGAAGTGAGGCGAGTGTTGTGCATGCTCCAGATGAAGTCGGCACGACGAAACCGGAAGGGCGTGGTTAGCACAGATCGTATCACTTCCGGTCGGACTAAACAAGTGTCAGCATTATATGCCTTTTTATCTTTGATGAAATGTGAGTACCTTTCCACTAATTTTCCTAATAAACTGTGTCCAAACAGTATCACACTATTGGGCATTCACCTTTCTTCTTCTTTTATGGGTCATAATTGCAAGCCATCGTAGCAGTGATAAGTGAAAAGCCAGAGTGCCCCACAGTGGCAGACACTGTGAATGCTCCATATCCCCAGTGGGGGTAAGATATCTATTTAAAATATATCATTTGCACATAATTGTTGTTTGCTTATAGGAATATAGCAATTACGTATGCACAGGTGCACTTTATACACATATCTAATCGCATATATATTGACATCAGAACAGCGCCACATCTACTTTTCTTTTATTCACATTTCTTACTACACTTAGGTGGTAGTAATCTGTAGAGGCAGCAGTTCTCATATTTATTGCCTGCTGGTATTTAGTCCATTGCGCGGGTTCACATACACCTATTTAATTTTCAAGGATTGATTACATCTAGCGCTCACATGCGAACTGAATCGCCTCTAGGCGCTTTTGCAGCCAGTGTCTGCTTGGCTGGTGCGGTCATTTTACCCCGTAGGATCTCAACGCGCTTGGGACACACAGTCGTACACACATATATACTGGGCCAATTTGGACAAGATCCAATTAACCTACCAGCATGTCTTTGGAGTGTGGGAGGAAACCGGAGTACCCTGAGGAAACCCACACAGACACAGGGAGAACATGCAAACTCCAGGCAGAGGGTGTCGTGGTCGGGATTCGAACCAGTGACCCTTTTGCTGCTAGGTGAAAGTGCTAACCACTACACCACTGTGCTGCCTCTTCATAGACCATCAATTATTACCGTCGCTTAAAAGTGCGGAGATTAAAGCAATTACTTTATCTGACCATGCTCCAGCAGTGATTAAGTTAGAAATAATAAGATGGGAAGGAACTGGAGACTAAATAACTTGCTTATTCAGGACCTGGTGATAATTAAGAAGATTGAGCAGGAACTTGAAAACTTCTTTGCAGTAAATGATACACCAGAAATCCCCCACTCTGCCTTGGGGGAAGCACACAAGGCTGTTATGAGGGGATACTGATAGGGGCAGGCTAAGGGGAAAAAGAGAGAAAGGGGAGAGAAACTCTGCACTCTATATAGAGAGATACAGGACTTAGAACAAATCACAAGTCCCCAAGGTATTATGGAGATACAGGAATTATTTGTAAACAGGGCGCAATTAGCAGACCATTTAGAACAGGAGAAAAAAACGCACCTTTTATATGGTAAACAAGGAGAGGTATCAATGGGGAAATAAATCCGGGAAGTGGTTGGCTAGAGCAATAAGGGGAAAAAAATCGTTCCTTTATCCCTAAAATTAAGAGCGATCAGGGAGAAATGGTTCACTCGTCCCCAGAAATAGCAGAGGTCTTTCATGAATACTATAACTCATTATACAATGTCAATCAGAGAGAAGTACGTAGGGAGGGAGAGAGGCCTTGACCTTCCCATGGTGCCTAAGGAGGAACTGGAGCAACTTGAAGTTCCAATTACTCCAGAAGAAGTAAGAGCTATGAGTAAGCGTCAATTCGTGACGTGAAACGCGTTAGCCACCCTTCCCTGCATGCACACCATCTGCATTTGTTGTTTTGGATTTATGGATTTATTTTGAATTTGGATTTTTTACCTGAAATTTTGGAATAAATAACTGTCTATACAGAGTGCGGCAGTCCAGGGTTTCTTTTTCTCCCAAGAAGTAAGAAGAGTAATAAATTGCATGGCTCTGGGAAAGTCTCCGGGCCCTGTTGGGTACTCTATCTTATATTATAAGAGATTTAAAATGTTTCTGATCCCTAAACTATGTGAATATCTTAACGCCCTGGCCGAAGGAGAGACCCTGCGGGAGGAATCATTACTGGCCTATATAACCCTCATCCTAAAAGAAGGGAAGGATCCAACCGTCCCAGCGAGTTATCGCCCAATATCCCTGTTGAATACAGATATAAAGATTTTTGCTAAAGTAATAGCGGAAAGATTAAAGCTCCTACTACCAAGCTGGGTAAACAATGATCAGGTAGGGTTTGTACCAGGGAGCAGGGCCGGACTGGCCTACTGGGATACCGGGAAATTTCCCGGTAGGCCGCCTGCCCTGGGGCCGCTTTAGGCTAAGCTGTGGCTGCAGTGCAGCGTAGCGCTCCCCTCCTCCTCCTCCTCCAGTAAATGTCACACACAGTCAGCGGGCATCTCCCGAGCTGGTCTAGGAGGAGGGCCGGACCTTTCTCACAGCGCGGCCAAACTTTTCACACTGAGCTCCGAGATACACAGCGGGAGATGCCCCTGTGTGTAATCCATGCACAGGCACTGACTGTAGTGAGGCTGCGATTATGGCAAGGTGAGGCTGCGATTTTGGCTTGGTGAGGCTGCGATTATGGAAAGGTGAGGCTGCGATTATGGGCACGGTGAGGCTGTGATTATGGGCACAGTGAGGCTGCGATTATGGGCATGGTGAGGCTAAAATTATGGGCAGGGTAAGGCTGCAATGATGGGCACTGTTAGACTGCAATGATGGGCAATGTGAGGCTGCATTGATGGGTACAGTGAGGCTGCAATGATGGGCACAGTGAGGCTGCATTGATGGGCACTGGTGAGGAGGCTGCATTGATCTCTTGTACCATGTCTGCAGTCTCTGACCATCTCCTGTATCATGTCTACATATCTTACCATCTTTAGTATCATGTCCTCAGTCTCTAACCATCTCCTGTACCATGCCCGCAGCCTCTGACATCTCCTGTACCATGCCCGCAGCCTCTGACATCTCCTGTACCATACCCGCAGCCTCTGACATCTCCTGTACCATACCTGAAGCCTCTGACATCTCCTGTACCATGCCCGCAGCCTCTGACATCTCCTATACCATGCCCGCAGCCTCTGACATCTTCTGTGCCATGCCCAACGCCTCTGACATCTCCTGTATCATGTCTACAACCTCTGACCATCTCCTGTTTTATATCATTTCTGCAGTCTGGAGGGGAGTCAAGAGTGGGAACGCCGCTGGGATGGGGGTCATGGGAGAAGTCAGATTTGTGTGGACTGTGGAGAGGAGACTATAGGATAAAACCAGAGCCACCAAGCTGGAGCCGATTGACTGAGCCCTGCACTGTGCACCTGAGAGGAGGTCAGTGACAGCACCACCAGGCCAGTCTGAGGGGGGTCATTGATGTAAGGGGGGAGTGAATACAATAATGTAAGGGGGCACTGATATAAAGGTTTTCCCCTTATATCAGTACCCCACCCCCCTTACCTTAGTGTATTCTTTCTGCGGAAGGTCGTCTCTGGTCATCAGAGTCCCCCCCACATTCCCAGAGTCCCAGGTGTCCCCCTTGATGATTGCTCCATTTTTACCAATTTAACTGGAATTTGCTGCTATATATATATCCCTAGCCCTATGTGCTTTTATATCTGTCTTATCTTTATATAATACGCTCTTCAAATGAGCTTTAAAATGCATGGTTTTCCCATTAATGAACAAGAAAATAATGACGTTATAATGGTTATGCTGTTGGGCTGGTATAATAATGCTATGGGGCTGGTATGACATTTTTCCAGGGCTGGTTTTTATTCCCAGTCCGGCCCTGCCAGGGAGAGAGGGAAAAGATAACGGGCTGAAGTCACTGTGTTTGAACCATGAAACAGAGGGGGGGAAGACCCCAGTCGCATTCCTGTCGATTGATGCTGAAAAGGCCTTCGACAGGGTGGACTGGGGCTTCATGTTTGGAACATTACGACATCTGGGTATTGGGGTAAAAATAATGAAATGGATATCGGCCTTTTACCATCACCAAACAGCCAAAATCTGAATAAATGGGAACTTATCCCCCCCTTTGGACTTATTTAACGGGAAAAAGGCAGGGGTGCCCCCTGTCGCCAATGCTGTTTGTAATAGCATTGGAACCCCTGTTAGCGGCTATCCGTAAAAACCCAGATATTAGTGGGGTAAAAGTAGGGGAAAGGGAGTTTAAGGTAGCTGCATATGCTGACGACCTGCTTTTCTATGCGTCTAATCCTAAAATAACAATCCCAGTTATATTAGATTAGTTAACTAGATACGGAAAACTGACTAACTTCAAAATAAATATGTCTAAATCTGAGATTTTGAATATTATTATCTCAAAGGAGGAATAGCGGGCGATCCAACCTAAATTCCTCTTTGTATGGTGTAAGGAGGGATTGGGGTATCTGGGAATAAAACTGACTGCATCTGTAGGGACTATGTTCAAGGCCAATTATATACTCAATAGGATTAAAGAACACTTGGAGAACCTGAGACATAAGCCCCTCTCATGGACAGGAAGAATTAATGCTTTAAAAATGAATATTCTACCAAGGTTGACTTATATTTTCCAAATGATTCTAATAACAGTACCCCAGGACTATTTTAAGAAACTAAGATCAATGATATTAAAATATATCTGGGCACATAAACAGCCCAAAATTGCATATGCAATACTGGAGAAAGCTAAAAGGTCGGGAGGATTAGCAGACCCAGATTTCAAGAAATACTATCAGGCGATTTGTATTTCTCGGATGGTAGAGTGGATTCATAATAAAGAGGGGAGAAGCTGGGTAAATATGGAGATTTCACAAAGCAAGGTAGATTTAGGGAAGATGGTTTGGATACCACGGCAGCACCGAGAATTAGCTAACAGTACAAATCCACTAACCAGAATAACCTTCAAAATTTGGGATGGTTTAGGAAGAATGCACCATTGGGATCATAATTCACCACTATTATCGATATTGGGCACAAATTATTTCAAGCCAGTGTGAGGGGGTTAGCTCGGCAGCGGGTGTGTGTGACCCCCGGGATGGGCTCCCCACACAAAACAGGCCCAGCAAACGGAGGTTGTGGTTTTCAAAATCAAAAAGGTGCGGTTTATTTTCTATTTACAGTGACAAAACACAGCAAAGCAAAAGAAACATAACCAAAATAAATCCTGGTCAAGTTGACCTCTGACTAAACATACAGGTTTCCTAACTAACAACTGGGATCAGCCTAGTGCTGTCCTAGTCCCTAAGTCCCTGGTTTTAAATGTCCAAGCAAATAGCCACACAGGCTTTGTCTCACCGCACAGGGGTTCACTCTCCCTAGACAGTCCACACAGGTCTGGTTCCAGGCATGAGCTAACATCTAATGAAGCTGGGAGTTCTTATAGAGGCCTAAATGAGCTGACAAGCTTCAGCTGGTCTCATCAACTCCCTGTCTGCACGACGCCCAGCCCTCTCCCTAGAGGTATGAGTCATCCATGAGCCCACTAGCCTTATACAACTCTCCACCTAGTTGTATAAGTCGGCGTAAAGCCTGAATCTGGGCGAAATATATCTACCCCCCTGGATGCAACCAGGTGACTTTACCTTCCTGCTGTCACATACCCCCCCCTCTTGTTTTAACCTCGGGGTTGGAACACCAGCAATCAGGCATTCATGTACTCGAGACAAAGCATCCACATTCCCCATTTGAACGCCAGGGCGATGCTTTACTGTGAAGTTGAATTCCTGGAGGGCCAGGAACCACCTATTCACTCTTCTATTTGTTTCCTTGTTTTGAGCCATCCACTTTAACGGAGCGTGATCCGTAACCATGTCAAAGTGCCTACCTAGCAGGTAGTACCGAAGGGAATCTAGAGCCCACTTCACCGCTAAACACTCCTTTTCAACGGTGGCGTAATTTACCTCATGGGACTTCAACTTCCTGCTGAGGTAAATGACTGGGTGCTCTTCCCCGTTCCAGACCTGGGACAATACTGCTCCTAACCCCACATCTGACGCATCACTTTGTACGACAAAGTCTTTAGAGAAGTCGGGTGAGTACAACACTGGCTGGCTACATAAGGCTTGTTTCAAGAATTGGAATGCTGCCTCAGCCTCGGGGGTCCATTTAATCATGACCGACCCATTCCCCTTCGTCAGGTTGGTTAGGGGCACAGCCTTAGAAGCAAAGTGGGGAATGAATCGCCGATAATACCCAGCGATTCCCAGAAAGGCTCGTACCTGCTTCTTGCTGTTGGGACGTGGCCAACTCTGGATGGCCTCGACTTTGTTGAGTTGGGGTTTTATTACTCCCCTCCCAATGGTGTACCCAAGATATTTGGCCTCCTCCTGCCCAATGGTACACTTCTTGGGGTTAGCCGTAAACCCCGCTTCCCGAACAGAGTCCAGGACTGCTTGCACTTTTGGCAGATGTGAGGCCCAATCTGTGCTATGGACAATTACGTCATCCAGGTAAGCCGCAGCATACTTCCGATGGGGCCTCAGCATCTGGTCCATTTTCCGCTGGAATGTGGCCGGCGCATTCTGTAACCCGAACGGCATTCTTTTATATTGGAACGCCCCGTCTGGGGTTACAAATGCGGTTTTCTCTTTGGCCGACTTGGCCAGGGGGATTTGCCAATACCCTTTTGTGAGGTCAAGAGTCGTCATGTATCGGGCTGTTCCCAGCCGGTCGATCAACTCATCTATACGTGGCATGGGGTAGGTGTCAAATTTTGTAACTTTGTTCAACTGACGAAAATCGTTACAAAATCGCCAGCTCCCATCCGGTTTAGGCACCAACACGATGGGACTAGACCAATCACTTTGGGACTCCTCTATCACCCCTAAGTTCAGCATTTTCTGTACTTCCTCCCGTATTGCCTCCCGTCGAGCCTCTGGGATCCGATAGGGTTTTAACTTCACCCTTTCACCGGGCGGGGTAATGATGTCATGCTCTACCCCAAATGTTTGTCCCGGCAGCTCAGAGAATACCTCCTTGTTGCGAAGCACAAACTCCTTAACCTCCTGTTGTTGGGGTTGTGACAAGGTGGCTGCTATTCCAACCTCAGGAATCACGCAACCAGTTTGAGCTGGTGACCAAGTGTCTGCGACTAGGGACTCTCTATCCCTCCAGGCTTTCAACAGATTAACGTGATAGATCTGTTCGGGCTTTCGCCTTCCTGGTTGTCTGACCTTGTAATTCACTTCGCTCACTTTTTCCATTATCTCGTAGGGGCCTTGCCATTTGGCAAGGAATTTACTTTCAACCGTAGGGACAAGTACCAATATCCTATCCCCCGGGGAAAAGGTACGGGTCTTGGCTCCACGGTTGTACACTCTCTGCTGTGCCAACTGCGCTTGGGCCAAATGTTCCTTCACGATGGGCATTACCTGTGCAATTCGATCTTGCATCAGGGCGACATGCTCAATCACACTCCTGTGGGGAGAACTCTCACTTTCCCAAGTTTCCTTGGCAATATCCAACAGCCCTCTTGGGTGTCTCCCATACAGTAACTCAAAGGGGGAGAATCCCGTAGAGGATTGGGGCACCTCCCTAATAGCAAACATCAAATAAGGAAGTAAACAGTCCCAATCCTTTCCATCTCTATCCACCACTTTCTTCAACATTTGTTTTAGGGTTTTGTTGAATCTTTCAACCAGCCCATCGGTTTGGGGGTGATACACAGACGTACGCAATTGCGTCACTTTGAACAATTTACACAGCTCTTTCATAACCCGGGACATAAAGGGTGTACCTTGGTCCGTAAGCAGTTCTTTACAAATACCCACCCGGCTAAAAACAAGAGATAGCTCTTTGGCTATGGTTTTGGCCGAGGTATTTTGGAGAGGGATCGCTTCTGGATAACGGGTGGCATAGTCCATTATAACTAATATGTACTGGTGCCCCCTAGCGGACTTGATTATAGGACCTACCAAATCCATGGCGATCCTCTCAAACGGGACCTCAATGATGGGTAGAGGGACCAGCGGGCTACGGAAATGTGGCATCGGGGCCAACCTCTGACACACAGGGCAGGAGGAACAATAATTTTCTACGTCCTTCATCACCCCCGGCCAATAGAATCTCTGTAATACCCTCTCTCTGGTTTTCTCTGTCCCCAGATGACCTCCAAGAATGTGCCCATGGGCCAACTCCAACACCAACTTCCTGTAAGGTTTGGGCACCACAAGCTGCTCAACGGTTTCTTCTGCCCTTTTTGCCACCCGATACAGTAGGTCCTTCTCTACGCTGAAGTATGGGTAAGTGCAGGTATTATCTGGGTTCACTAACTCGCCATCTATTTTCACTACGTTTTCCCGTGCCTTTATTAGGGCGGGGTCTTTCAACTGTTCTGTGGCAAAGTTTTCCCTGTGAACCTCAAGATCAGAAAACTCCACAGACGGTAGGTTTTCGTCTGAGGAGGTGGGCTCCTCTCCAGTTTCTTGAGTCTCCCCTGCCAATACTGATAAGGGAAATTCCGGAGAGTCCTCACCACTCTCAGGGGAGTTCTGGCTATCACATTCCTGGTACATAGGGGCACCAGTGAGGGGCTCAGGATCATCCCACAGTTCCCAGAACTTCGGAAAATCCCTTCCCACAATGGCGTCATACGGTAACTGAGATACTAAGCCCACTGGATGAGAGAGGGTACCTTTGGGGGTCTCGAAACACACTGTAGTCACTGGATACTCTCGGGTGTCCCCATGCACACAAATAACAGCTACCTTGCTATTCCCAGAGACCTCTGTTTTAACTAACTCAGCCTTTATCAGGGTCACAAGGCTACCTGAATCCAGCAATACCACAACATTTCTACCATTAACACACATTTTGCATAAATGTTTCTCAGTTCCTCGAATGGCAGTGCATGCGACTGTCGCACACAGCGACTGTCGCACACAGCGACTGACGTCTGCCCGTCAGAAAGTCACACTGCATGGGTTCCTCCACAACCGGGCAATTGGCTGCAATATGTCCCGCTTGCCGGCAGCGGTAGCAAACGATCCTTCTTGCCGCCTCTTGAGCCGCTGATTTCCCAGGCTGTTCTCGCCAAACTTGGGGTAGAGCTCCCACCCTCTCACTCTCTCCACCCTTACCCCTTGGAATCCTCTTATCCGCCCCTGGGGATGGTCTGGTCTTAGGGTGGAAAGTCCGAGTGTCTCTGGAAGAGGCCGTCAGGTTCTCTGTAGCCAAGTATTTCTCCACACGATCCACAAGACCATCGGCCGTCTCTGGGTCTCCATGGCTTACCCACTTTTGGATGGCAGTAGGAAGAGCTCTCAAAAACCGATCCATTACAACACGTTCCACAATCTTTGGTGCGGACAAAGTCTCTGGCTGTAGCCACTTTCTGCTCAGGTGAATGAGATCATACATTTGAGACCTGGGGGGTTTTCCAAGCTGGAAAGTCCAGTTATGCACACGCTGAGCCCGGACAGCCTGGTTGACACCCAGCCTTGCCAATATTTCAGCTTTTAGCATCACATAGTCTTTTGCTTGGTCAGGCTCTAGGTCATAGTAAGCCTTCTGCGATTCACCAGTTAACAGAGGAGCCACCAGTCCAGCCCACTGCTCCTCAGGCCACTTTTCTCTTTCAGCAGTCCTTTCAAATGTGGTCAAAAATACCTCTGGATCATCCTCTCCAGTCATTTTTGTCAATAAACGACTCACCCCAAAGGACGCGGTATTAGTGGGACGGCTTTCCTCACTGGTCTGCGGACGTTGCTGCATTACTGCTTCCATTTGTTGTAGTCTCTGCTCTTGCTTCTGTAACAGGTCTATGAAGCGGGCCTCAGATTGCTGCTGGGCTTGTTGATGAGCTTGCTGCTGGGCTGCAAGGCTCCTTTGCAAACCTGCATTTGTCTGCTGTTGATTGGCATTTGCTAGAGCCAGCTGTTTCAGTATCTCCTCCATGCTGGCTTAAAAAAAACTGCCACTGGTTCTCCACCAACTGTGAGGGGGTTAGCTCGGCAGCGGGTGTGTGTGACCCCCGGGATGGGCTCCCCACACAAAACAGGCCCAGCAAACGGAGGTTGTGGTTTTCAAAATCAAAAAGGTGCGGTTTATTTTCTATTTACAGTGACAAAACACAGCAAAGCAAAAGAAACATAACCAAAATAAATCCTGGTCAAGTTGACCTCTGACTAAACATACAGGTTTCCTAACTAACAACTGGGATCAGCCTAGTGCTGTCCTAGTCCCTAAGTCCCTGGTTTTAAATGTCCAAGCAAATAGCCACACAGGCTTTGTCTCACCGCACAGGGGTTCACTCTCCCTAGACAGTCCACACAGGTCTGGTTCCAGGCATGAGCTAACATCTAATGAAGCTGGGAGTTCTTATAGAGGCCTAAATGAGCTGACAAGCTTCAGCTGGTCTCATCAACTCCCTGTCTGCACGACGCCCAGCCCTCTCCCTAGAGGTATGAGTCATCCATGAGCCCACTAGCCTTATACAACTCTCCACCTAGTTGTATAAGTCGGCGTAAAGCCTGAATCTGGGCGAAATATATCTACCCCCCTGGATGCAACCAGGTGACTTTACCTTCCTGCTGTCACACCAGGGAAAGAGGAACACATATATTTCACTAGATGGGCAAAAAAAGAAGAAATATTATTACAAGATATAATGAAAGGAAATAGGATTTGCACGTATGAGGAAATCACACAAAAATGGGGAAATATGCCACTAGATAAATGGAGGTACACACAATTACAGCATTTTACACAATCACTGCCACAACCGCTATGGGGAAAAGGACACATGAGGACAATAGAGAATTTTTTTCACTCTCCCCTTAGTTTAAATCAAAGTATATCCAAAATCTATAGGATACTAATTATAGAAACAGAACCGGAATTCCCTCCATATTTGGGGAAATGGGAAGAGAAGATAGGCTCGCTCAGAGATGAGGAACATAGAAGGAAAATTCTGAGAATGGCGTGCTATTCCTCAGGAGATACAAAGACAGTTGAAATGTTTTAAAAGCTATTGGCGAGATGGTATGTGACCCCCCAGAGGGTGCACAGGATCGGGGCAGAGGGACCCCCAACTTGTTGGAGGGGATGTGATGCCCCGGGGACCTTTGCGCACCTCTGGTGGGAATGCACCAAGATCCAACCCTATTGGGAGGGAATCTTGGCAGCAACCTACCAAATCACAGGAGAACAGATTCAGAAGAATCCTTGGGATTGCTTATTTCATGATACAAGGAAAACGGCCCCTCAATATAAGAATACTTTAGTTCCATTTCTTTTAAATGCGGCAAAAAGCCTGATCCCAAGTCTCTGGAGGTCCCAGGAAGTTCCAAGTATGAAGGATTGGGTTGCAAGGGTTGAAACAATAAGAGTCATAGACATAGACGTGCCCACGCGGTGTGCCGGGTGTGCCTGGGCACACCCTAATGTATGTCCCAAGATCTGCTGTAATATGCTGCA
The DNA here is from genome assembly GCA_029206835.1 of Rana muscosa. Classification (NCBI taxonomy): domain Eukaryota; kingdom Metazoa; phylum Chordata; class Amphibia; order Anura; family Ranidae; genus Rana; species Rana muscosa. Next base: position 333,545,675 of record CM055123.1, on the reverse strand, counting down.
AGAGAGTGTATAGCACGCTGCCCGTTTCACATTGAGCAGTCATGGAGGCTTGTGCTCAGTGTGTGAAACGGTAATGTAATGTCACTGCTTGCAGATGCAGAGACAATCTGTCAGTTCTCAGAGGTGATGTCGGGGGTGAGGGGGACCAAACAGCTACCAAACACAAGCCAACGGGATAGGGGCTGGGTGGGCTGCTCCGTGTATGTGGCTCTGCCCCCTTTCTATCAGGTATTAAACACCAGCCAACGAGATAAAGGCTGGGCGGGCTGTTCCGTGTATGTGGCTCCGTCCAATCACTGGCTGGTGTTTGATAGCTGATAGAAAGGGGGCGGATCCACATTCACGGAGCAGCCCGCCCAGCCCCTATTCCATTGGCTTATGTTTGGTAGCTGTTTGGTCCCACCCACTCCCGAAATCACTGCCTCTTTTAACAGCTCCTCTCTCACTGCAAGCATTTACATTACATAACAGTTTCACGCACTGAGCGGCTCATACATGCCTTGCTGACTGCTCAGTGTGAAACTCCCCCTCTCCTAGCTCAGTGCATATTGGTGCCATCTATCTAGCTTACAGCTTCACCAGTCAGTGCCCATCTGTGCCACCTGCCAGTGCTAATCAATGCCACCTATCAGTGCCAATCAGTGCCACCTGCCATTGCTAGTGCCCATCTGTGCCACCTGTCAGTGTTAGTGCCCATCTGTGCCACCTGTCAGTGCCAGTGCCCATCAGTGCCACCTGTCAGTGCCAATCAGTGCCAACCAATGCCACCTGTCAGTGCCCATCTGTGCCACCTGTCAGTGCTAGTGCCCATCTGTGCCACCTGTCAGTGCCAATCAGTGCCAACCAATGCCAGCTGTCAGTGCTAGTGCCAATCTGTACCCCATGTCAGTGCCCATCTGTGCTACCTGTCGGTTCCAAGTAGTGCCCATCAGTGCCACCTGTCAGTGCAAGCACCACCTGTCAGTGCCAATCAGTGCCCATCAGAACCACCTGTCTGTGCCAATCAGTGCCAACCAATGCCATCTATCAGTGCCCATTAGTGTCACCTGTCAGGGCCAATCAATGCCACCTATCAGTGCCAATCAGTGCAAACCAATGCCACCTATCCGTACCAATCAGTGACAACCAATTCCACCCATCAGTGTCAATCCTTGCCCATCAGTGCCGCCTATCAGTGCCAATCAGTGCCACCTATCAGTGCCAATCAGTGCCACCTATCAGTGCCCAGTGTTTCCTATCAGTGCCACCTATCAGTGCCAACCAATGCCATTAATCAGTGCCCATCAGTGCTGCCTATCAGTGCTGCCCATCAGTGCTTACAATCAGTGCTGCCTATCAGTGCCAATCAGTGGCCATCAGTGTTGCCTATCAGTGCCAACCAGTGACCATCAGTGCTGCCAATCGGTGACAACCAATTACACCTATCAGTGCCCATCAGTGCTTCCAATCAGTGTCACCTATCAGTGCCCATCAGCGCCGCTTATCAGTACCCATCAGTATTTCCTATCAGTGGCAATCAGTGCCACCTATCAGTGCCAACCAATGCCATTTTTCAGTGCCCATCAGTGCTGCCTGTCAGTGCCAACAAATGCCACCTACAGTGCCAATCTGTGCTGCCCATCAGGGCTTCCAATCAGTGCTGACTATCAGTGGCCATCAGTGACCATCAGTGCTGCCTATCAATGCCCATCAGTGCCCCCTATCAGTGCCCGTCAGTGCTGCCAATTAGTGCCCAGTGCTGCCAATCAGTGCCACTAAATGCCGCCAATCAGTGCACTGAGTGCAGGGATGGGGAGTTGAACTCCGCAGACAGGCACATTGTCCATGGGAGGGCCGGCCTGATGGGGCACAACTGAAATCCATTATTTATTAATGGCACATGCCGATCTTTAGTATAATAGGTAATCACCACACTACTATTTACAGTAAACTATTGGAGGTAAATTTAAAAAGTGTCAGTAAAAGGCTTGCTGCTAAGCACTGATATGTGTTTCTACACCACAAAAAAAAATGTAGCGCTAACTTACTAATCAATAACTTAACAAATAATGGTGGAACCCTCTAATGTATGGAAATCTCAATAAACTTCAATATTACCACAATACCAGTCTCTGTGATATGTAACGTCACATAAAATACACATCAAACTAAAAAAAAAAAAAAAAAAATGAAACTTAGCAGGGATGGTGGAAACCCCTCCTATAGATATTTGCCATACAGATTAACTTCAAGTGCAACAACTTTTTAGATGGGAGGTTCCCACCATTATAGCACTTTGGGATTTTTATTACACTTAATTTTATATGTTTTAGTTACTATTATAATGTGAATTTTTGCACTTGAAGTTAATTTCCCACCACCCCTGCTAAGTCCATGTCGTTATGGAACAGAAAGGGGCCATCCCCAAACTGTTCCCACAAAGTTGGGAGCATGAAATTGTCCAAATTGTATTGGTATGCTGACGCCAAGCCCAACCCCTGAAAAACAACCCCACACCATAATCCCCCCTCCACCAAATGATTTGGACCAGTGCACAAAGACATGGATGAGCGAGTTTGGGGTGGAGGAACTTGACTGGCCTTCACATTAAAGTGGAGACTGTGAGCCAGGCCTTCTCATCCAACATCAGTGCCTGACCTCACAAATGCACTTCTGGAAGAATGGTCAAACATTCCCATAGACACGCTCCTAATCCTTGTGGACGGCCTTCCCAGAACAATTGAAGATGTTATAGTTGCAAAGGGTGGGCCAACTCAATATTGAACCCTACGGACTAAGACTGGGACATCAGTTCATGTGTACAGGCAGGCGTCCCAATACTTCTGGTAATTTCTGTAAATATATATATACGCATTTGTGTTTGAGCTTTGGGGTGCACACCCTAATGCAATAGGCTGTGCACGCCTATGGTCATAGAAGAAACTATCCATATAGAAGAAGACTCACTGGAGAGATTCTGGAATATATGGGGGAAATGGCGGGAGTTCAGGGAGACGGGAATCTAGAGGAATTAATGAAGGTGTAGGCCGGGAATCGATGAGGGAAGGAGGGAAGGGGGGGTGGGATGGGTTTTCTTTTCTCTTTCTTTCTTTCTTTCTTTCTTTCTTTCTTTCTTTGTAGGAGGGTTTATAGGGGCAGGGGGAACAAATGTATAGAGCATAGATAAAGAAAATAGGATGTTTTTAACATGTGATTGTATTTATTTATGTCTATACAATAAAATAAAAAGTGAATATTTAAAAAAAACAAAAAAACTACACAATATATACAGGCCCTAACTACCAGGCTGAGCAAGCCTACAGCTTAACAGCTTTTCACAAACCTTTTGCTCTCACATACCAGTGTTTCCCAGGCAGAGAGCAAAGGCTGTCTGCTCAGGTGAGCTTAAATTAGCCTGGGAAAGAGGACCAAGACCCAAACTGGACCATGATCGTGTATGAGAGGAGCCTGGGAGACGTATAAACCCTGAACAGAACTTTTCCCGGCTCTCTCTGGGACGCTCTGCTACAATGTGTATATATATATATATATATATATATATGTATGTATGTATATATATATACACATATACACACACAGGTGTTGATTTACGAACCGTTTGCACCATGAGTATCTGTGCATCGGCGTGCGCAACGGCAGTTTTGGTATTTACGAAACATTTGCGCCGGTAACGCAGCACTATTCCCCATTTACTATAGTGTTCTCGGCGCACGGGAGGAGGCGCTCAGTGCACCACTATGGACCTGGCGCACGGCATCTTCAAATCAGAATATAAAGAAGCTGGAATTACCAATATAATGGTGTGATGTGGGGTGATTTGAGGAAGTATAGTGACAACTGCCCAAGTAACAAATATGCCCAAAATAGAATGAGAAAGTAACTTTTTCTGAACCAGCCTGCTGCGCCTGCAATTACGTTTATAACTGCGAGAGGTCTTTTTGTACACCGAGCGGCATTAAATCTTAGTAAATGTCAAGTCACGTAAATGCATTTGCATAAGTTGAACAGGCGCTCCTCTAAACTTGCCATTATATAACTGTCCCTGCACAAAATGACATTTCTAAAGGAAAAAAAAAGTAATTTAAAAGCACTCGCGGCTGTAATGAATTGCCGGTTCCCGTCAATACAGAGAAAAGTCATTGAAAGTCTTTGAAAAAAAATAAAAATGGATATTAAGGGGAACTCCTTGCCAAATTTAGAAAAAAAAATGGCGTGGGGTCCCCCTCAAAATCCGTACCAGGCCCTTCATGTCTGGTATGGATATTAAGGAGAACTCCTCGCCAAATTAAAAAAAAAAATGGCGTGGGGGTCTCCCTCAAAATCCGTACCAGGCCCTTCAGGTCTGGTATGTATTTTAAGGGGACCCCCGCGCCAAACTTAAAAAAAAATGGCGTGGGGGTCCCCCTAAAAATCCACACCAGACCCTTATCTGAGCACGCAACCTGGCAGGCCGCAGGAAAAGAGGGGGGCGAGAGAGCGCCCCCCCTCCTGAACCGTACCAGGCCACATGCCCTCAACATGGGGAGGATGCTTTGGGGGTCTGTGACCCCTCAAAGCACATGTCCCCATGTTGATGGGGACAAGGGCCTCATCCCCACAACCCTTGCCGGTGGTTGTGGAGGTCTGCGGGCGGGGGGGGGCTTATCGGAATCTGGAAGCCCCCTTTAACAAAGGGGACCCCCAGATCCTGCCCCCCCTGTGTGAAATGTTAATGGGGTACAAATGTACCCCTACCATTTCTCAAAAAAAAAAAGTGTCAAAAAATGTTAAAAATGCCGATAGCCGGTTTTTGACAATTCCTTTTGTAGCGGGTATTTGTATTTAGGGGAAGCATCTGGGTGGTAGTGTAACCCAGATGCACTGATTGCTAGGGAATCTGAGACCCTTTTATGGTTCTTGGAGGACTCTGGTGGTGTGAGGTTCCCTGCGGCCTACAGGTGGCATTGTTGCCGGGGGCCGGGGTTGAACTCACATCGCAAGACTGTGCCCTTTTGTCCTCCCCTGGCGCTGGTACAGCTGGACGGGGAACCCGCTGTGACGCAAAGGGAGAGGGGATAAAAGGGGCGGACACCCTTACCACGGGGTTCAGAGTCGGAGGATGCGGCCGCACCCAGGCACCTTCAGCCTGGGTGCTGGCGTTCCGGAGTTCCGGGCCCTGGTGCCCTTGACCTGGCCGAAGCGAGAGATGGAGTCCATCTCAGGCACCTTTAGCCTGGGGTGAGGTACTATGGCGGATGCCTGGGGCTCAGTACCTTCGACTGAGTTCCGCGAGGGTGGAGGAATCCGAGGGGGCCCTAACTCCTTAGGTGCCCGTGTCTGAGTTCGTGAGGTCTGGTGAGCAGAACTTCTCTGAAGAGTCCGGCGCAGCATTGCTGGTGACAGAGAGGCCTCCGGTACCTCCCTTGGACGGATATCTTTCCCCTGATAGGGGCCGAGCTAGTGAAGGTAATTCATGTTCTATTTTACATAGCCAGTGGCAGTGACTATTCGCCACTGGTAACACCACAGTGGTTAGCTTTATCTGGAAGGATTGTGCCTTGGCCTACTCCCATTGAACTGTTGCAAAGGTCCCCACTGGAATGTGCTGTATGTTTATTCGCTGAAAGAATAAAACTGTGTTGGACCTATTCAGTGTGTGGAACTCTGGTTACTAGGAGCAAAGGAGTCAAGGACGAAGGACAGTACTTGACTCTAGGACACCTACACAAAGCCCGATCTTTCTGGCCTTCACCTCGTTACTATGGAGGACATGGGCCGTGGTGTATCTCATCCCTCCCCCCAGTACTAACACCCCTAGACAAAGACAGACAAGCCGAGAATGAGAAGGGGTGAGAGGGGTGAGGCCGCTACACTTTATTAATGTCTTCTCCTTTCTTCCATCTTCTTCTTCCATCCCCTTCTTTTCTCCATTCGGGTTTCTTCCTCCATCTTGTTTTTCCTCTTCATCTTCATCTTCCTTCTTCCTTCGGTGTTCTCGTCTGCATCGGCTTCTTGTTCCCTGCTTCGTTCTCCGGACGATCCGCTTGCATTCGAGGTTCCTGCTGTGTGACGCTTCAGTTCTTCTGACAGTTCTCCTCTGAGTACGGGGCCACCCAGTGACCCCGCCCCCCTCTGACACCACAGGGAAAGCCATAGGGCAGTCCCCGTGAAGTCCATGTGCGTCAGTGGGGGGCGGGGTCACCGGGTGGCATCACCGGGTGACCACGCCCTATGCCTATATAAGTCGTTGCATTATAGCAGCATTATAGCGGTAGAGAGCAACGAGTCAACATCGGGCGGAGAGAAGAGGGAAGAAGACAACGATAAAGACCAGGCCCCCGCTAGCAAAAGAGCTGGAAGAAGATAGCGGAGGCGCCCGGCAGAAGTCAGAAAGAACCGGAGAGTGTGGAGAAGGCACCGGAGAGCGGGAGAGGAACCAGAGAGCACGGAGACGGCACCGGAGAGCAGAAGAAGAGACCCCCGAAGTGGGAAGAAGACCCCCGAAGTAGGAAGAAGACCCCCGGGGCTGCCTAATAAATTACTTTAAAAACCTGTGTAGTGTTTTTTTATTGACATTTCTTTTCCACCAGGTGAATGGGTAGGGGTACCCATACTCATTCACATAGGGGGGGCCGGGATCTGGGGGCCCCCTTATTAAAGAGGGCTCCCGGATTCTGATAAGCCCCCCCGCCCGCAGACCCCGACAACCAACGGCCATGGATGTCAGGAAGAGGCCCTTGTCCCCATCAACATGGGGGCAGGGTGCTTTGGGGGGAGCCGCAGGGCGCCCCCCTGCCCCAAAGCACCCACCCCCCCATGTTGAGGGCATGCGGCCTGGTATGGTTCAGGAGGGGGGGGGCGCTCGCTCGTCCCCACCCCCTTTGCTGATCGGCCGGGCTGTGTGCTCGGATAAGGGTCTGGGGTTCCCCTTGAAATCCATACAAGACCTAAGGGCCTGGTATGCTCTTGGAGGGGAACCCATGCCGTTTTTTTTTTTTTTATTTGACGTGGAGTTCCACCTCATGATTCATACCAAACACAGGGGACAGCGAGCGCGAGGTGTGCAGTACCCTGTAGCCGAGAACCAGCGCGATGGGATCGCGCTGGAAACATTCTCGCGGGCAGGTACTGGCAAAGAAGCCTGTCCTGGAGGCGACTTCAAGTCGCCTTTAGGACACGACTTGAGCGTGTGGTTCACGCTCAAGTCGTGTCCAAGTTGCCTCGCAAAGTCGCGCTGCCCCTGTGTGAACCGGCACACGAGTCGCCCCGCAAGTCGGATCATCTTCATCCGACTTCTGGTGCGACCTCTATTCAAATCAATGGGCTCCCATAGGGAACCATTGATTTTGAATAGAGAAAGAGAAAAACCGCTGATATTTTTATTTACTATCATATTGCTCCGCCGGTTCACACGCCCAATTAATTATTTATCCGGCGCACCAATTAAGGTATCAACCGGCGCAGCGCAGTGTTCTTAGTAAATCACTGCCCAATATCTTGATAAGTGTATAACACCATTACTATTAAACACTAAATCATATATAAGAGATACTACAGATTTTCTTGACAAGATCAAAAACTTTAAATTGTCATCCGATTCCATCCTAGTTACATGGGACTAGGGATGAGCTTCGATCTCGAGTCGAACCCATGTTCGACTCGAACATCGCCTGTTTGCCGAATTTCGAACATTATGGGCCGTTCGTGACAAATTCGAGTGGCGCGTCATGGCCCAAAATTCACTGCGGCATGGCAGTGCATTGCTGGCTCATGATTGGCCAAGCATGCACTATGACCCGCATGCTTTGGCCAATCACAGCACGCAAATGACGGAGAGCCATAATTGGCCAAAGCCAGGGTGGCTTTGGCCAATTATGTCTCAGGGGGTTTAGTACATGCCCCACACTATATAAGGCCGCCTCCGTGCCACATCTCTCTGCTCCACCCTCTCCTCTTCTTCTTCTTCCTCTATGGCCTTTTCTGCAGAATTGTCTTCTGAACCAGCAGTGCTCCCTAAGCGTTCAAGCAGTCAGGTTAAAAGATGCCATACGGTGCTTGAGTAGGTCTGCCTAGTGGACAGGAGCCACACTGGGGCAGAGATTCTGTCAGCTCTGCAGGGGCAGGCTCAGAGGTGGTTGACGCCACAGCAGCTTGAGCCAGGAATGGTTGTATGCAACAATGGCACCAACCTTCTCTCTGCCCTCCGATAGGGACACTTGACCCATGTTCCATGCTTGGTACAATTTCCGGCGATCATACAATGCCAGTGCTCGACTGGCTGGCATTTAACCGGAATTCAACCTGCTCACCAACTGCCTCATTTGTGACATGACCACCAGGTGGAATTCAACATTGGCAATGCTGCAGCGGCTGCACATACAGAAGAGGGCTATAAATGAGTACCTGTGTGAGTATGGCACCAGGAGAGGTTCAGGGGAGCTTGGCTTCTTTTCCCCACACCAATGGCTACTGATTAAGGATCACTGTCCTGTCACCATTTTAAGGAGGCCACAAGGATGGTGAGCAGTGACAATGCATGCATCAGTGAAACTGTCCTTCTAGGCTTCCTGCTGGAGCACACGCTTCGTGGAATCATGGACAGGGCACTTGAGGCAGAACAGCGGGAGGAAGAGGAGGACTTCCTTTCCTCTCAAGGCCCCCTTTATGCAAATAGCATTCCTGCGGGGCCACCAAAGACACAGGAAGAAGGACACAGGAAGAAGAGGAGGAGGGATGTGTCAGCATGGATGTAGAGAATAACATGCAGCAGTCTTCAAGGGATGGTTTTCAGTCCCCAGAAACCCAAGGAGCTGTACGTGGCTGGGAGGAGGTAGTGCCTGACAATGTCATCCTTAGAGACCCAGAGGACTCAGAATATTATGCCTCTGCAAACTTAGGCTGCATTGACTACCTGATTCTGCAAAGCCTGCAAAAGGACCCTAGGATTCATGGGATCATTACTGGCTGGCAACCCTTCTTGATCCACGTTACATGGGTAAAGTTTCAGAACTCATCCTGCCTTCGCAGAGGGAGCAGAGGATGAAACATCTTCAGGAGGCCTTGAATAAAAGTTTGTGTAACGCCTTTCCAGACCCTGGGAGGTTACCATTTCATGGTGGTGGACAACGTGTTTCGGAGGCTTTGTTCGGTCAGAGGAAGAGCGGTGGAAAAGGTGGCCAGCTGACCGATGCCATTAAACAATTTTTCAGGCCTCAGTGCCAAGGGCTGATCGGTTCAAGCAACCATCGCCAGCATCGGCATTATGTAGTGCAGGAATATCTAGGGGGAGGAGCAGACTTTGAGACCTTTCCAACAGAGCATCCACTGGGTTACTGGGTCTTGAGGATGGACCACTGGCCAGAACTTGCTCAATATGCAATCGAGCTACTGGCCTGTCCTGCATCCAGCGTGCTTTCTGGACAGACATTCAGTGCTGCTGGAGGGTTTGTAATGGATCAAATAGTGAGCCTGTCCACAGACTCCGTTGATAGGCTTACATTTATAAAAATGAACCAGTCCTGAATCAGCAGCTATCAAGCCTCTGATGCTTATGTAACTGATTGGACTTGCTAGGGATCTGAGATCCCTTGAAGACTGCCTATGCTGCCTATCCTATTCCTCCTAAATCTTGATGATACTAGCTTCAAACTATATTTTTGGTTTAGGGTTAAACAGGGGCATTTCATTTACATTTTTTAACAAATTTTTAACAGCAGGGTCCATTCCTGCGCCCAACAAAAGTAACTGTGAGGGGTTACAGTATTCTGGCACCACCAACACCCAAGGCTAAATTTTTCTGCTCCTGTTTGACTGGGGCATGTTATTACAATGTTTTAAATATTATTTAACAGCAGGGCCAGTTCCCTGCACCCAACAAGAGTAACTGTGAGGGGTTACAGTGTTCTGGCACCACCAACACCTAAGGCCCAATCTTCAGAGTATATGGTGCAGTCTGTATAGTATATATATACTGCAGTTCAGAGTATTTAGTGCAGTCCGTACAATATATGTACTGCAGTTAAGAGTATATAGTGCAGTCAGTGTAGTATATATAATACAGTGCAGGGTATATAGTGCCGTGCAGAGTATATATTATAGTGTATTGAAGTGGTTAAGGGGAACCCTAGGATATATATACGAAAAAAAGCATCATGGGTCCCCCCCAGTCCATACCAGGCCCTTTGGGTCTGGTATAGATTTTAAGGGGAACTCCACACCCAAGTTTTCTTAAAAATTGGCGTGGGGTCCCCCCCAAAATCCATATCAGACCCTTATCCGAGCAAGCAGCCTGGCAGGCCAGGAAAGGGGGGACAAGCAAGTGCCCCCCTCCTGAACCATACCAAGCCACATGCCCTCAACATGGGGAGGGTGCTTTGGGGTCTCCCCAAAGCACCTTGTCCCATGTTGATGGGGACAAGGGTCTCGTCCCCACAACCCTGGCCCGGTGGTTGTGGGGGTCTGCGGGTGGGGGGCTTATCAGAATCTGGAAGCCCTCTTTAACAAGGGGGCCCCCAGATCCCGCCCCCCTATGTGAATGGGTAGGGGGTACATTGTACCCCCTACCCATTCATTAAAATAAAGTGTCAAAAAGTAAAAACCACAAAAGACAGTTTTTGACAATTCCTTTCTTAAAAAAATAAAGTGTCCAGATGAGAAGGTGATTCAGTAGTAAGACAGAAGAGCATGGGGATACGGCGGTGGAGCAGATGTGCAGGGAGGTACAGTGGTGGGGCAGATGAGAAAATGGGTACATAGATGGGTCAGATGAGCAGGGGGGTTATAGTGGTGGGACAGATGAGCAGGGGGGTACAGAAGTGAAACAGATTTGCAGGGGGGACAGTGATCTGAAGTGTGGAGTTGCAGGAATTGAGGCTGATCTGAAGTGTGGAGTTGCAGGAAATGGGGCTGATCTGAGGCATGAGAGTGCAGGATGTTAATTTATCACTACTACTCAAGTAGTTTACAGCATTTATTTTATAAAAAATCATTTTCGTGATTGAAGCCTCGTACACACGAACGAGTTTCTCGGCAAAAACCAGCAAGAAACTTGCTGGCAGAGATTTTTTGCCGAGAAATTCGTTCGTGTGTATGGTTTCTCGTCAAGAAAAGCGACAAGTATCTCGACGAGAAAATAGAGATCCTGCTCTCTATTTTCTCGTCGAGATTCTCGTTGGCATGTTTCTCGACGAGAAAAGTGAGTCTGTGTACACTTACCTGTCCTCCCGGAAGCCCGCGCATGTTCGAAATGAATTCGACGCATGCGCGGTAGCTTCCTAGGCATACGTAGGGTATACCAAGATGGCGGCGATGGCATCGAATGTGACGAGCGCATGCTCGTCGTAGTCGATGACGTCACCGCGTACGCTCCATTCAAAGAACCGCGGGTTCTTTGAATCGAGCGTGTGTACACTCGGCCAGGACAAGTTTCTTGTCCAAGAATCTCGTTGAATAAAACGACATGTTTTTTTCGACGAGAATCTCGGCCGTGTGTACGAGGCCTGAGAGTGTGAAGTTGACATTTTTTTGTTATAAAATCGGCACGCTCAATTTCTTTGGAAAAAAAAAATTGGCACAAAAGGTTGCCCACCCCTGGTTTCGATTAAAGCATATTCATGTGTTAAGCCCCGTACACACAGTCTATCAAACTTTTCCGTGTTTTTTTGTCCGAACAGAGTTGGTCGGGAACACCCATAGCATACACACGTTCTGACTTTTCTGCAAACTTTCCCAAAACTTTTTGCAACATCACGTGGTTTTTCTACTCTTTTCTGCTCTTTACCGCCACCCTTTGGTCAACTTCTGCTATTGTTGATTTATTTTAACATTAGTTGTTTTGTCCATCGGACAAAAGTCTGATGGTTTTCTGTACACACGGTCGGACTTTGCTCCATCTGACTTTTGTTGGGAAAAAGTTTGTCCATTTGCAGACCCAACTTTTGTCCGATGAAAACAAGAAAAAAGCAAAAAAAGTTTGTCCGATGGAGCGTACACACGGTCGGATTGTTGGTCCAACGTGCTCAAAATGAAGTTTGTTGGCCAAAAGTCCGACCGTGTGTACGGGGCTTTAGAATGGCCCTGTCAAAGTCCAGATCTAAGCCCTGGTTCACACTGGTGCGATTTGACATGCGATTTGACATGTCAAATCGGCGATATTTGCCACAAACTGCGGGCAATGGCACCATCCTAATCGGTGCGACGCCGCATCTGCGGCGCTGCACCGATTACAAAAAGTAGTTTTTGTACTACTTTTTGCGATTTCAGCCGCGATTTACATTGACATCTGTGTCAGATGTCTCTGTAATCGAGCTGAAATCGGGACTGACAGGCAGGAGTGAAATCGTGCGAGTTCAGTGAACCTGGGCTAAATCCAATTGACAATCTGTGGCAAGACTTGAAAATTGCTGTTCACAGACGCTTTCCATACAATCTGACAGCTTGAGCTATTTTGCAAAGAAGAATGGGCAAAAATTTCACTCTCTAGATGTGCAAAGCTGGTAGAGACATCCCCAAAAAGAGTTGCAGCTGTAATTGCAGTGAAAGGTGGTTCTACAAAAAAGTATTGACTCGGGGGGGGGGCTGAATATAAATGCACGCCACATTTTTTTGTAAAACATTTTGAAAAATATTTATAATTTTCCTTCCACTTTGCAATTATGTGCCACTTTTTGTTGCATGACTGTGCAATTACCAAGTAAAGTAGCGCAGTGCCACATAGCATAAAATGTTCAGGAAGAGGGGTAAAACCTTCCGGGGGTCAAGTGGTTAAATAAACCTACTGGTCCTTTAAGGGATATATAAGGAAAGGAAACAAAAGTTTTAATAAAGAACTTGTTTTACCTATCTGCTTGAGCTCCAGGATCTGCAAGTCCAAAATCAAAACCAAAGAGAGACGCCCTGGGACTTTGTATGAGGTGGAAGAGATAGGCACATGTAAGGCAAGGAGAAATTGTGATGTAATCTATTTTATTCGTAACAGATATGTCTGTACATCAAAGGAGGAGACAACAATGAGTGTGTGTCACCAGGCATAGTGGCCGTGATGTACAGCAAAAGTACAGAACATAGATAAAAAACAAGCAACAATACATCCATATAACAATGATAAAAGGTAAATGTACATGTAGCGGGGTGTTCCCCTATAATGGGAAGAGACTACATCACCCATAACCCCATTCTTCAGATGTTCCACCGCAGAGACTCATGGGAGGGGTTATAAAAGGAGGAGGCGAGGCCGGGCTCGGCCTCTTTGGGACACGAGACTTCACAGACGGATCCTCCTGTGCGGATGTGTCGGAGTGCAAGGCCTGAAGCCTGAGGCCTTACTCTGCATCAAAGAGCCTTCCACCCCCCTCTGCGAGCCTGGGTGGCATCTGACTTTGTGCGCTACAGCCTTGTGGGATCGGGGGCCCGTTCGTTGGAGAGATCGTGTGTGTGTGACACGGCCAGGGGAGGTTTCCCGGACTGGATCCGTAGTCCGGCGGGTGAGAGGGCATAAGCCCAGCTAAGATACTGTTACTGTATATAGGCCTATAGACTGCCGTGGCCTACAAGTTATTTTGATACCCCTATTGAAGAGCCTTGTCAGAACTGAGCCTGCGGCTTTATTTAACCAAGTTCTATACCCCTTGGATTACAAAGTTATACTCTGTTTAAAGTGCACCACCATTACAGACCTGCCGGTAAAGAAAGGAGGACTAAGTTAAATATTAGAACCAGGCCTGGTGGGGATTCTAGCGTGTTTAATTACTGCGCCATAGGGCACTTAGTTAACGGTCGCCCGTATGGCGCACCTGTAGCGTGTGTTACTACATAGTGTGTTAGAGTGGCAGGACGCTGCCCTTAGGAGTGATTATCTTGAACTGTGATTACTGTTAGCCCTTTTTATCCATATTGAGAAAATGAGTAAAACACTTTATCTATTACAATTCATTACTGTGTCCTGGCTTAGTTATTATATTGCATAGGATATATCATTGATTATCAGTACTAGCTGTGCCAGAAGGGGGTAGAGCCTATTGCCGGGGGTTGGCGGAGCTGCACTCAGGGCCCAAATCTAATTCTGCGGCCTCCTTAGTTGAAGGTATCGCTACATACATATACAGAAAGACCAGTGAGTAAATTGCACACAATATAAAAGTACATGAATTCATGTGAGGTACACATAGTGTTGGCATATATGGTAATTGAAGTACAGTGGCACAGATACTGGGTAAATCAGATGGATGGGGCATCAGGTAAGCCCAAAATCAGCTGTGCCTTTTCTACTTTCTTGCTCCTTTTTAGCGTCACCCTTTATATCAGCTACTGCTGGCTTGGTGTGTGTTGTCTCTTCATGTTTTTCAGTGTTTTGGGTAGACATCTCCTCTGCGACTTTGATTTTAATTCCAGGTGAAATCTGACTTTCTTCAGAATGAAGATTTCCTTCATTGTCAGTCTGGTGTTCACCTGATCTTACTACTTCATTCCCAGACCTATTTATCTTTTCTACTGAATAAAAATCATATCTTCCTTCCTGTTTTTTTTCCTCTGTTGCTGCTGCCTCTTCTGCCACAACCAATTCCTCTTCCACATTTCGATCCATAACATCTTGTGTTATTGCTTTGATTTGGTTTAGCTCAGCTTCCATTCCAATGACTGTATTTCCCTCGAATTCTCCAAACACAGAATTCAGAGGACCCTGTTTGTCCATCCACTGAAGCCTGAGCCTCAGATAAAACAGCTCTGAATAGTATCTTTCTTCTTTAGTGCTCTTCTCTTTTCCTTATGGGTGCCTATTTTTATTCAGGATTAGCTGGGATTATCCATGCTCCTTATGATGATATATCCTGCCAGCTGTCACCTCTGTTCTCTGTCCCTAGACAACTAAAAACAGTTCTGCATTATGTCACCATCACTTTTACTTTCTCTAGTAAATACTTGTACACTCAGCCCTGATGTGGTCTATTTATAAAGCAGTGAATGTGACCTTCACCACACATCCACTACAGGTGAATAAATCTGTCATTTAAAACACATATGCCCCATGCTTGTGGGCAATCTCAAAACAATCTTGTTTGTGCTATTTGTGACCTGTGTTTTTTTCAAGTGAATAAAAGCAGGTCACACCTAAGGCACATAGAAAACAATTGTTAAAGCAGAGGGGCATGTTGTGCTGCCCTGCCTACTCCCCCTCCCTCTCTTACACATGAAAGTTTTTTTTTAAGTACTAAAAGCGGAGCTCCACCCAAAAGGGGAAGCTCTGCTTTTCTGCCTCCTCCCTCCGGTGCCACATTTGGCACCTTTGGGAAGGAGCGTGTACCTGGTTTTGACAGGCACTGTGACGTGGCAAGATTACTTTGAAGTTCGGCCCCCTCCTCCCTCCCCCGCCGCCGGGATGTTCACAATGCGCAGCACGCTCCGCCATATTTGGCACATTTTGGGGGTTACCTGGTTTTGACAGGTATCCGCTCCCACTTCCAGGTGATCTCGCCACAGCCGCCGTGGCGCGGCGAGATCATCCGGAAGTTTGTCCCCATGTCCTTCCCCTGCTCCCGGGCCATTCACAAAGCGCAGCACGCTTTGCGCATGCGCAGTAGGGAATCAGCTTCACTGCCGGTTTCCCATACAAGCAATGGTGACGGCAACACCCGAGAGCCGATGGAAAATTGGATGGGTTGCCGACATCACTGGATTTCTGGACATTATTTGTAGCTGCTGATTTTATTTTATTTTTCTGAAGGAGCCTGGATCTCCTCTTTAAGGTGTAGGTGAAAATTTCTCCCTGCCCCTGCACAAGCTCAGGTCCTAGTCATCTGTGAAAAACTTCCCTGTCTTTGCACATGTGTGATAAATCACCTGCCTGTGCAGGAATTTGACGGTGGGCTCTGCCAGAACCCAAAGACCAAGCAGAGCCCATAGGTACATCTGCACATGTGCCATAATGGTGGCGCCCCGAGGGGGGGTGGAGCCACCTGGGAGGTGGACTCCGCTTCTGGCTAGGTTCTGCTTTAAGTAAAATAAATAAATAAAAATGTAGAAAAGAAAAAAAATTTAAAGCACCCCTCTCACTCCGCCCACAAATGCACTCATTGATTTGGTCTGTATATGAAATCTATGTATTACATATGTAAGGTATGTACGATGATTGTGCCATACATGTTGGGTATCACCACGAACTTTAGAATGAGAGCACTAATTTTATTTCTCTAATTTGCAGCTTTCTGAACTGATGACCCGTAATAGCAAATAAATCGTTACCTATTGGTAATTTTGGGTACCACCATTGTTCAGCGTTTTGCAGGTGCATGCAGTTTTGAGGCCTGACACATTTAATATCTATTTACTTGACACAACCACAATCTTACTCTCAACCTCAATCTTAATTTGCACAAAAATTCAGGGATTATTATGTGTTTGTTTGCACTAAAATTTATTTTAGTGTATTTTTTATTGAAAATATAGAGCTGATAAACCGTTTTACCAATATTGTGCGACATAAAAAATTGAAGTTACCACCTTTTTACAGGGCCTCTGCTTTCAGAACATTTTGTAGCCTGGTCCAAAATGCACTATAGTATAGGGACACTGTCACTATACGGTTGTGAGCAGCCTGATTTAGTCCCATCTGACAACTTGGAAAGACAGACAAAAGGAGAATATGCCTTTCTAAGCCTGCTGAGAGGAACTGGGGCTGATGGGAGATGCAGTCTCCACACTGTGCCACAGCCCAGTGGGAAGGAGCTGCAGGAGAGCAGAAAACTACCATACCCAGTGTGCTGTGAGTGAGGGTGCAGAGCAAGGAGAGTAGGAGAGATAACTGATAGCTCAGGTGGAAAAAGGGTGTTTCGTCAAATTAGGCGACCCACCAGACAGAGGCGTACCTAGGGTCTCCAGCGCCCTTGGCGAGAATCTGTATCGGCGGCCCCCCCGGCACCCCCCCTTCATTAAAGAGTTAGAATTTCAGTTGTTTGTTTTTTTACATCAATTTCCTTTAACTTTTAATTGTCTGCATATCCATTAACCACTTCCCTACCCAGCCATAGTCAAATGACGTCCACAGATGGGATGTTCCATCCTGGGTGGACATCATATGACGTCCTCGGCTTTAAGGGGGGATATCTGAATGATGCCTGCAGCCAGAGGCATCATTCAGATATCCTTGTTTAGAGCCGGCGATCCTGCGCACCATAAGAATGATCATAGCGGCGGTTCCACCGCTTGATCGTTCTTATAGGCGGCGGGAGGGGACATCCCCCCCTCCCGCCACCATCTGGTGCTTCTCCGGGCTCTCCCGTGCCATCGGGGACACGGAGAGAATCGTCCGGCCCCGGTGGTGGGTCACATGACGAGCATAGAGATGACTGGTGACCAGATGGTCACCAGTCATCTCTATGATCATCGGAGGCCCGGGCGCGATGTGATGACATGACACCCGGGTCCTCATATGTAAACAAAGCCGCCATTGCGGCTAGTAAGTATGAGATCAGTGAAAAAAATTTCACTGATCTCATGCTTTCCAGCCTGGAGGAGAGATGTGGGGTCTTATTGACCCCGCATCTCTCAATAAAGAGGACCTGTCACACACATTCCTATTACAAGGGATGTTTACATTCCTTGTAATAGGAATAAAAGTGATAAAAAAAAGGAAAATAAGTGTAAAAAATAAATAAAATAAGTAAACAAAAAAAATAATAATAATAAAAAATAAATAAATTAAACGCCCCTGTCCCCGGTAGCTCGGAATCAGAAGCGAACGCACACGTAAGTCCCGCCCACATATGTAAACGCCGTTCAAACCACATATGTGAGGTATCGCTGCGTGCGTTAGAGCGCGTGCAACAATTCTAGCACTAGACCTCCTCTGTAACTCTAACCTGGTAACCTGTAAAATTTAAAGCGTCGACTATGGAGATTTTTAAGTACCGAAGTTTGGCGTCATTCCATGAGTGTGCGCAATTTTAAAGCGTGACATGTTAGGTATCTATTTACTCGGCGTAACATCATCTTTCATATTTTCACAAAAAATTGGGCTAGTGGAAGTGGTTAAAGATAATGTTTAGGCTATACAGTCCCTTTTCAATTGTTTTGACTTTTGAAAAAAGATATTGCATATAAACATAGTAGTCAGATGAGATTTAGGATAAACACGTGGTATCACATTCAGAAGAAATATAAAACCTTATAAACCTTAATAGGTTTTATATTTTTTCTAATATAACTCATTTTACATTTTTAAAGGTGCTAAATATAATAAAAGATAAGAATCTGTATTCATATTATGCTTATGCTTCATATTGTGCTTAGCTTGGCTATCTAAAATTTCACTTTTCTCGCTTTGACTGTAGCAAAATCTTCTACTATGGCGTCTAAAATAATCTGTGAAACCATTTTATGTTCGATTGATAATAAGTCAAGGCTGGTTAATCTTTCTTGGCTCATCATAGAACGTAGATAATTCTTTATTAACTTGAGTTTGCTAAAGCTGCGTTCACTGGTAAGGTTAAATAAATTCGAAGTGCTGTTTTAATGTTTGGATAGATATCACCCAGAGAGTACTCTTCAATCACCCTGTATATATATATATATATATATATATATATATACACATATATATATGTAGCGGGTATATACTTTTAAATTCTGGTGAAGACACCAGTGATGCATAGTTCCCTGCGGCCCAGCAGGTGGCGCTGTCACTTTGGGCCGGGGTTGAACCATCACTACAGTGCCGTACCCTTTGTGACTTCTCGCAGCAGTTGTACGGCGGGGCGGGGAACCCGCCGTGCTTGCTGGGAGAGGGTATAAAGGGGGCGGATATCTTCGCCACGAGGTTCGAGTCCCAGGCACCTTCAGCCTGAGGGCTGCTGTTCGCGGTCGGTGTCCAGGCGGCCTAGGTCTGGACACCTGGAGTTCGTGTTGCATCCCAGACACCTTCAGTCTGGGGTGAGGTACTCAGCCGGAGACCTGGGGCCCAGTACCTTCCGCTGGGTCCCGCGAGGGAGGGATTGTCCTAGGGGGCCCCGGGAGTGGCATAAGGGACCGGAGGCATAAGGGACCGGAGGAGGGACTCATCCGAAGACCTGGTGCAGCAGATTGCCAGTGCCGGGTGAACCTCTGGAGACCGCCCGGAGGGGATATCTTTCCCGAACAGGGGCCAAGTTCAGAGAGCAAGGTGGTTCATGTTCAATGACCGGTGGCAGCGGTCCAACTATTCAACTCAGGTCAGTGGCAGAGACCTGCTATTAGGCCTGTGGCAGGGGCCTCAACGGTTCATCTGGTCGGTGGCAGCGACCAAAACTCACGGTCGGTGGCAGAGACCGTGCGCCAGGCCTATTCGCTAGCAAAGGAATAGGAGAGTTCAGTTGTGCCTGGGCCTACTCGTATCCACACCCCTGTCTGTCTGTTACTGAAAGTTCAACTGATTGTGTTCACCCTGAAAGCAGAGAAATAAAGGAGTGTTGGACTTTCCATTGGTGTGGGGCTCTATGTTATTGGCAGACACATCTCCATGGGACAGCTGGAGGCTTCGTATGCAGTGAACAGACCCGGAGGTAATTCAAGTAACTCTGCTCAACCCTCATACACATACGAGGGGAGAGCTTGGCGTAGTGTTCCTGCACTCTCCTCTCCCAGGTACCCCTAGACACAAGCCACTCAAATGAGAAAACCTGAGAGGGAGAGTGAGGCTCCGCTACATATATATATCTATATATATATATATAGATATATATATGTAGCGCACCCACCCCAGCCTTTACCTGCTTTTCTATTAGTTGGCTCCTTCGCAGGAAAGACTGAGGCACACCGCACCACAAGCCCATACCCCAGTGGCGACTGGTGCTCAAAATTTTTTGGGGGGGCGCAAACAAACTGAAAAAAAAAATAATCAATTGCCGCCACTGTGCCCATTAAACGCAGCCACTGTGCCCAAACGCCACCAGTTTGCCCCCTCAAATACAGCCAGTTTGTTTCCATATACAGCCAGTTTGTCCCCATATATATATAACCAGTGTGCCCCCATATATACAGCCAGTGTGCCCCCCATATACAGCCCGTGTGCCCCCCATATACAGCCAGTGTGCTCCCATATACAACCAGTTTGTCCCCATATATAGCCAGTTTGTCCCCATATATAGCCAGTGTGTCCCCATATACAACCAGTTTGTCCCCATATACAGCCAGTTTGTCCCCATATACAGCCAGTTTGTCCCCATATATAGCCAGTATGCCCCCCATATACAGCCAGTGTGCCCCCATATACAGCCAGTGTGCTACCATATACAGCCAGTGTGTCCCCATATACAACCAGTTTGTCCCCATATACAACCAGTTTGTCTCCTATATAGCCAGTGTGCCCCCATATACAGCCAGTGTGCCCCCATATACAACCAGTGTGCCCCCATATACAGCCAGTTTGTCCCCCATATACAGCCAGTTCCCCCCATATGCAGCCAGTGTGCCCCCATATACAGCCAGTTCCCCCCAAATGCAGCCAGTGTGCCCCCATATACAGCCAGTTCCCCCCAAATGCAGCCAGTGTGCCCCCATATACAGCCAGTTCCCCCCATATGCACCCAGTTCCCCCCAAATGCAGCCAGTTTGTCCCCCATATACAGCCAGTTCCCCCCAAATGCAGCCAGTGTGCCCCCATATACAGCCAGTTCCCCCCAAATGCAGCCAGTTTGTCCCCATAATACAGCCAGTGTGCCCCCATATTCAGCCAGTGTGCCCCCATATACAGCCAGTTTGTCCCCCATATACAGCCAGTTCCCCCCATATGCAGCCAGTGTGCCCCCATATACAGCCAGTTCCCCCCAAATGCAGCCAGTGTGCCCACATATACAGCCAGTTCCCCCCAAATGCAGCCAGTCTGTCCCCCATAATACAGCCAGTGTGCCCCCATATGCAGCCAGCATGTCCCCCATATACAGCCAGTTCCCCCCAAATGCAGCCAGTTTGTCCCCCATATACAGTCAGTTTCCCCCCAAATGCAGCCAGTTTGTCCCCCATATACAGTCAGTTCCCCCCCAAATGCAGCCTGTTCCCCCCCCCCCCAGCCCTGCACTTACCTTCCTCGGTCCGCGCCGTCCTCGGTATGTTCTCCCGCCCTCGATGTCGCTTCAGCCAATCAGGTCACCGGTAACCAGATCCGGTGAACCTGATTGGCTGAAACCTCCACAGTCTTCTCCCAGGAACGCACCCCCATGCGTACCTGGGAGGAGTTTTTGGAAGCCGAATACAGCGTGAGAGCTGTATTCGGAAAGCACTTCCAAGCCACACCCACCGCCGGTCGCCGCTCTAATTCATATGGCCGGCACTCACCAGGAGGCCGGCCATATGAATAGTGGGCAGCGCGGACAATACACAGATTCATGCAATGCATGAATCTATGTATTGTCTTTCAGTGGCGGTGCGGGAGCGAGAGGGGGCGGCGCTCCGGCGCCCTCTATGGACGCACCGCCACTGCCGTACCCTCCTGGATGGGGAGGTTGAGCGGTGTTAGTTTTCTCGGGCCTGCTTGCAGCCAGTGTTTAAAACCTCCAGAGCTAACCTCGTTTCTGGGGTAGCCAGAAACAAGTTCTTAGTTCTCCCCAGTAAGCAACTGTCCACACCAACTGAAAAGTCCAACTTCTTATTTATTCTTAAGGGCAATAAATAGTCTCTTTGAGAGCAGACAGGTTGAGAAAAACACGGGTCAGATAAGGTGGGAGGAGGTCCAGGCACAAACTTAATTCAGGGTTTCTCCTATTCTGATTTGCACGAACAGGCTTGGCGCACGGTCCCTGCCACGGACCATGGGGTTGGTCACTGCCACTGACCGGGTGAATAGTTGCAAGTCACTGCCACTGACCTGGTGTGCGTAGAGTCACTGCCACTGTGACATAAAGAACCCGCACTTCCTTCCTTGAGTAACTTAGCCCTTTTTTTAGGATAAGAACATCCCTCCGGAGAGTTACCAGAGGCCCCCTCTGTCACCACGACTCTGCGCTGGGTCTTCAGAAAGGGTCACCTTCCTGGCCTCCTCGCAAGGCAGATCCCTGGGAGCTTGGTCCTTAGCGGACCCCAGCCAAAGGTTGCTGGGTTCCTGGCCCACACCAAAGTACCTCACCCCAGACTGAAGGTGTCTGGGATGGAACAGCAGCTCCGTCTCCGGGCCTAGGGCACCCGAAGACAACCCACACGCACCCAGGCCTAAGGTGCCTGAGCGCGGAACCGACCAGGCCTCCGGGCCTAGGGCACCCGGAGGTAGTGATGAGCCGAACACCCCCGGGTTCGGTTCGCACCAGAACCCGCGAACGGACCGAAAGTTCGTACGAACATTAGAACCCTATTAAATACAATGGATGCGAACGTTCGAATTCTAAAGTGCTAATTATAACAACTATTATGCATGTTATTGTCCTAAAAAGGGTTTGGGAACCCGGTTTGTGCACCAGGGGACATGTATCAATGCAAAAAGAAGTTTTAAAAACGGTCGTTTTTCGGGAGCAGTCATTTTAATGATGCATAAAGTGAAAAAAAAAAAGTCAAATATTCCTTTAAATATCGTACCTGGGGGGTGTCTAAAGTATGCCTGTGAAGTGCCACGTGTTTCCCGTGTTTAGAACTGTCCCTGCACAAAATGACACTTCTAAAGGAAAAAAAAGCCATTTAAAACTGCTTGCGGCTTTAATGTAATGTCTGGTCCCGGTAATATGGATGAAAATCTTTAAGAAAAATGGCATAGCTACCCCATCACCCCCCCCCCCCTACCCCAGCCCATTACCAGCCCCTTTGGGTCTTGTATGGATATTAAGGGGAACCCCGCACATAAAATAAAAAAGGCCCTACTATATACTCTGAACAGCCGTATACAGGCGGTGCATACAAGACAGGGACTGTAGGTTTGTTCTTATGTAGAATCTGTTTGTAATTTTGAACAGGTACATTGTTTAAGTGTAGCTCCAGCCCAAAAATCTATTTTTAAACTTTTTGGAAAACATAGGTAAGGGTTATCACCCCTGTAACATTTGTTTTGCTGTCTGTGCCCCTGTTCAGAACATTTCACCTCACTTTCCGTCCCAATGACAACTGTTTTTGAAATGTGGTGTTTTTCTTGAAACAAGGATTGGTGATAAAGCATCAGTACAGAGGAGACACCTTTCTCCCATATTAATTCTTACAGGAGAGAATTTTCCTTCCTAGGGGTAGATTTCCTCTCACTTCCTGTTGTCTTCTTGCGTTTGCAAGTAGGAGTCGTTTGTAAGTTGGATGTTTGAAAGTAGGGACCTGCCGTATATACTCTGCAGAAATAGGCCCCTTAGTTGTTGGTGTTGGCACAACACTGTAAGCACTCACAGTTACTCTTGGTTGGTGCTGGAACGCCCTGCTGTCAACTATTATATCAGGAATTTTAATTACATATAATTGTTGAACAGTGGTAGTAAAAATTGGGCCTTTGATGGTGGTGCTGGTGCCACAACACTGTAAGCCCTGAAAGTTACTCTTGGTGGGTGCAGGAATGGGCCCTGCTGTGAATTATTAGATCAAGAATTGTAATTACATGCCCCTTTTGAACAGGGGCTGAAAAATTGGGCCTTTCATGGTGGTGGTGGTGGTGGCATTGCCACAACACTGTAAGCCCTCAGAGTTACTCTTGGTGGGTGCAGCAATGGGCCCTGCTGTAAATTATTAGATCAAGAATTGTAATTGCATACCCCTGTTGAACAGGGGCTGAAAAATTGGGCCTTTCGTGGTGGTGGTGGTGGTGGCGTTGCCACAACACTGTAAGCCCTCAGAGTTACTCTTGGTGGGTGCAGCAATGGGCCCTGCTGTGAATTATTAGATCAAGAATTGTAATTGCATGCCCCTGTTGAACAGGGGCTGAAAAATTGGGCCTTTCGTGGTGGTGGTGGTGGTGGTGGTGTTGCCACAACACTGTAAGCCCTCAGAGTTACTCTTGGTGGGTGCAGCAATGGGCCCTGCTGTGAATTATTAGATCAAGAATTGTAATTACATGCCCCTTTTGAACAGGGGCTGAAAAATTGGGCTTTAGGCACTGGTGGCGGCACCCATAAACAAAAATGATCTTCCAAGCTATCATCATCAATCGTATCATTGAGGACTCGGAGGAGGAGGATAGCCAGTCAACATAACAGCACAGGCACTCAGCATCAGCATCAGTCTTGAAGGGATGTGACATGTTAAAATCAATTAGTCTGTTATATCAGCATCAGGTGTGTGGTAGCTGGTGGTGATCCAAGACTGGTTCATCTTGATGAAAGTCAATCGATCAACCGAGTCGGTGGACAGGCGCACCCTGTGATCCGTGACAAATCCTCCAGCAGCACTGAATGTGCGTTCCGAAAGAACGCTGGATGCAGGACAGGCCAGTAGCTCAATTGCATACTGTGCAAGCTCTGGCCAGTGATCCATCCTCAAGACCCAGTAAGCCAGAGGATTTTCGGTGGGGAAGGTGTCCAAGTCTGACCTTGCCCCTAGATATTCCTGCACCATGTTTATCAGACGCTGGCGATGGTTGCTGGAACCGATCATACTTTGGGGCTGCGGACTAAAGAATTGTCTGAACGCATCGGTCAGACGTCCACCTTCCCCACCGCTCCTTCTTTGACTGGCCGAAGCCTCAGCAACTCGTTGTCCAGGACCAGGAGTTTGTAACCTCCCAGTCTCTGGGAACGCGTTGCACAGACCTTTCTGCAAGGCCTCCCGGAGTTGTCTCATCCTCTGCTCCCTCTGCGACGGTAACATAAGGTCCGCAACCTTACCCTTGTACCGTGGATCAAGGAGAGTGGCCAGCCAGTAATGGTCCCTCTCCTTGATCCGAAGAATACGAGGATCCTTCCGCAGACTTTTCAGGATCAGGGAGGCCATGCAGTGTAGGTTTGCTGAGGCATTCGCTCCGGAGTCCTCTGGGTCACTAAGGACGACATGATCCGCAGCCACCTCCTCCCAGCCACGTACAAGTCCACTGGTTTCTTGGGACTGTAAATCATCCCTAAAAGACTGCTGCTGATGATGCTGAGTGCCAGCCTCCACCTCCATGCTGACACAATCCTCCTCCTCCTCCTCCTCCTCCTCCTCCTCTTCCTGTGCGATGGGTGGGACAGAAGGAACACTGTCTGGGTAAAGGGGGCCTAGAGAGGCAAGGAAGTCCTCCTCTTCCTGCCTCTGTTCTGCCTCAAGTGCCCTGTCCATTATTCCACGCAGCGTGTGCTCCAACAGGTGGACAAGAGGTACAGTGTCACTGATGCATGCACTGTCACTGCTCACCATCCTCGTGGCCTCCTCAAATGGTGCCAGGACAGTGCATGCATCCCTGATCATGCCCCACTGGCGTGGAGAAAAAAAACCAAGCTCCCCTGACCCTGTCCTGGTGCCGTAGTCGCACAGGTACTCATTGATGGCCCTCTGCTGCGTGTGCAGCCGCTGCAGCATGGCCAACGTTGAGTTCCACCTGGTGGGCATGTCACATATAAGGCGGTTCTTGGGCAGGTTCAACTCCTTTTGCAGCTCAGCCAGGCGAGCACTGGCATTATAAGATCTGCGGAAATGCACACAGACTTTCCTGGCCTGCCTCAGGACATCCTGTAAGCCCGGGTACCTGCCCAAGAACCGCTGCACCACCAGGTTAAGGACGTGAGCCATACAGGGCACATGGGTCAGTTGTCCCTGTCGGAGGGCGGAGAGGAGGTTGGTGCCATTGTCGCAAACCACCATTCCTGGCTTAAGCTGGCGTGGCGTCAACCACCTCTCGGCCTGGCCCTGCAGAGCAGACAGGACCTCTGCCCCAGTGTGGCTTCTGTCCCCCAAACACACCAGCGCAAGCACGGCATGGCATCTTTTTGCCTGCGTACTTGCGTAGCCCCTTGAACGCCTACGGAGCACCGCTGGTTCCGAGGACAAACCACAGGAAGAGGCCATGGAGGAAGAAGAAGAGGAGGGGGTGGAGGAGAGAGGTGTGTCACAACCAGTAGTAGCATTTTGGAGGCGTGGCGGTGGAACAACCTCCAACACTACTGCACCTTGTCCTGCATCCTTCCCAGCTGCCAAAAGAGTGACCCAATGGGCCGTGAAAGAAAGGTAACGTCCCTGTCCATGCCTGCTGGACCATGAGTCAGCGGTAATATGCACCTTACCGCTGACCGCCCTGTCCAGCGAGGCCAAGACATTGCCTTCCACATGCCGGTAGAGAGCCGGAATAGCCTTCCGTGAGAAAAAGTGGCGTTTGGGAACCTGCCACTGAGGAACCGCACATTGCACAAACTCACGGAAGGGGGCCGAGTCTACCAACTGAAAAGGCAGCAGTTGAAGCGCTAGCAATTTAGCCAAGCTAGCATTCAACCGCTGGGCATGTGGATGGCTGGGAGTGAACTTCTTTCGACGGTCCAGCAGCTGGGGCAGGGAAATTTGCCTGCTAGAATCGGACGTCGGTGTACTGCTAGCAGAGTGGCCGCAAGTACTTGGCTGTGACACACCTAATTCTACACCTTCATTCCTCTCAGTGCATGTTTCAGAGAGGACTGAAGTTATAGTGGGGTTGGAGATCCCAGCTGATGCGGTGCAAGGAGAGGTCCGCTTTGTTCTTTGGTGTGGGTCTTTGAGGTAGGCTTGCCAACGAGCTGCATGGCAGGTCAACATATGTCTGGTCAGGCATGTGGTACCCAAGCGGCTGATGTTTTGGCCACACGATATACGCTTGAGACATATGTTGTAAACAGCAGCTGTGCGATCTGATGCACTAGCCTCAAAAAAGGCCCACACCAAAGAACTTTTTGAATGACGGGCAGAGGCAGCGCCCTGCACAGGCGGAGCTCTGCGGTGTGATTCCGTCGGTGTACTGCCCTTACGCTGGCCACCAAAGGGCATCCTGCCTCGTTGGAGATGTGCCTCCTCCTCATCCTCCTCCTCCTCCTCTCTCCTATTAGGCACCCACGTGGAGTCAGTGACCTCATCATCCCCTCCCTCCTCATCACTGGAGCCAATCTGGCAGTATGCTGCAGCTGCTGGAACATGACTGCCAGATTGGTGTCCTTCTTGAGCATCCCCTCTGTCTGCTCTCACGCTACTGCCTTCCTGTAGCTGGGTTTCATCATCAGACCCTTCGAAACGCTGGGCATCCTCCTGGAGCATGTACCCAACACTGTGCTCAAACAGTTCGGGGGACTCCTCAGGAGGAGGACATGGTGGGTCTAGGGAAGGAGTGACTGATGATGAGTCTGACATTGATACCAGGGAAGAGGACGCTTTGGCAGCTGCTTTTCCAGTACCCTGAGCCTGGGTGAGAGAGGATGAGGAGGAGGAGGAGGGCTTGGTCATCCACTCTACCAAGTCTTCGGCATGATGTGGCTCAACATGTCCAGCTGCCGAAAAGAAGGACAAGCGTGTCCCATGGCCATGTGCTGATGACAATGCACCGCGTCCATGACCAGCACTGTTGCCCCCAGACACAGAGCCTGCTTGCCCTCTTTTATTGCCTCCTGACTGTCTGCCTCTCCTTGTTTGCCTTCCAGACATTCTAATAGATGGCCTGCAGGGAGATGGGAAAAAAGCAATAAGGGCTACCTTCAGGTGTCCTTCTCTGTCCCTTTACTTAAGGATTTCTAAATATGGTTGAGGATGATTGCTTTTGCACAGAATAGCACAACGACAATTTCCCTGACTGTCCAAAAAAACAAGGATTTCAAAGATGGTTGATGAGGAATGCTTTAGCACACTATAGCACAAGGAGAATTTTCCTCACTTTCCTTCTTTGTCCCTAGAAACAAGGATTATCACAGTGAAAGAAACTGACACTCTTCCTTCCTATAGTTTTCTGTCCCTAGAAAAAGTTTTTTTAAAGCACACTATAGCACAAGGAGAATTTTCCTCACTTTCCTTCTTTGTCCCTAGAAACAAGGATTATCACAGTGAAAGAAACTGACACTCTTCCTACCTATAGTTTTCTGTCCCTAGAAAAAATGTTTTTTTAAAGCACACTATAGCACAAGGAGAATTTTCCTCACTTTCCTTCTTTGTCCCTAGAAACAAGGATTCGCACAGTAAAACACACTGACACTCTCCCTACCTATAGTTTTCTGTCCCTAGAAAAAATGTTTTTTTAAAGCACACTATAGCACAAGGAGAATTTTCCTCACTTTCCTTCTTTGTCCCTAGAAACAAGGATTATCACAGTGAAAGAAACTGACACTCTTCCTACCTATAGTTTTCTGTCCCTAGAAAAAATGTTTTTTTAAAGCACACTATAGCACAAGGAGAATTTTCCTCACTTTCCTTCTTTGTCCCTAGAAACAAGGATTATCACAGTGAAAGAAACTGACACTCTTCCTTCCTATAGTTTTCTGTCCCTAGAAAAAATGTTTTTTTAAAGCACACTATAGCACAAGGAGAATTTTCCTCACTTTCCTTCTTTGTCCCTAGAAACAAGGATTATCACAGTGAAAGAAACTGACACTCTTCCTTCCTATAGTTTTCTGTCCCTAGAAAAAATGTTTTTTTAAAGCACACTATAGCACAAGGAGAATTTTCCTCACTTTCCTTCTTTGTCCCTAGAAACAAGGATTATCACAGTGAAAGAAACTGACACTCTTCCTTCCTATAGTTTTCTGTCCCTAGAAAAAATGTTTTTTTAAAGCACACTATAGCACAAGGAGAATTTTCCTCACTTTCCTTCTTTGTCCCTAGAAACAAGGATTATCACAGAGAAAGAAACTGACACTCTTCCTTCCTATAGTTTTCTGTCCCTAGAAAAAATGTTTTTTTATAGCACAAGGAGAATTTTCCTCACTTTCCTTCTTTGTCCCTAGAAACAAGGATTATCACAGTGAAAGAAACTGACACTCTTCCTACCTATAGTTTTCTGTCCCTAGAAAAAATGTTTTTTTAAAGCACACTATAGCACAAGGAGAATTTTCCTCACTTTCCTTCTTTGTCCCTAGAAACAAGGATTATCACAGTGAAAGAAACTGACACTCTTCCTTCCTATAGTTTTCTGTCCCTAGAAAAAATGTTTTTTTAAAGCACACTATAGCACAAGGAGAATTCCCTCACTGTCCTTCCCTGTCCCTAGAAACAAGGATTCGCACAGTAAAACACACTGACACTCTCCCTACCTATAGTTTTCTGTCCCTAGAAAAAATGTTTTTTTAAAGCACACTATAGCACAAGGAGAATTTTCCTCACTTTCCTTCTTTGTCCCTAGAAACAAGGATTATCACAGTGAAAGAAACTGACACTCTTCCTACCTATAGTTTTCTGTCCCTAGAAAAAATGTTTTTTTAAAGCACACTATAGCACAAGGAGAATTTTCCTCACTTTCCTTCTTTGTCCCTAGAAACAAGGATTATCACAGTGAAAGAAACTGACACTCTTCCTACCTATAGTTTTCTGTCCCTAGAAAAAATGTTTTTTTAAAGCACACTATAGCACAAGGAGAATTTTCCTCACTTTCCTTCTTTGTCCCTAGAAACAAGGATTATCACAGTGAAAGAAACTGACACTCTTCCTTCCTATAGTTTTCTGTCCCTAGAAAAAATGTTTTTTTAAAGCACACTATAGCACAAGGAGAATTTTCCTCACTTTCCTTCTTTGTCCCTAGAAACAAGGATTATCACAGTGAAAGAAACTGACACTCTTCCTACCTATAGTTTTCTGTCCCTAGAAAAAATGTTTTTTTAAAGCACACTATAGCACAAGGAGAATTTTCCTCACTTTCCTTCTTTGTCCCTAGAAACAAGGATTCGCACAGTAAAACACACTGACACTCTCCCTACCTATAGTTTTCTGTCCCTAGAAAAAATGTTTTTTTAAAGCACACTATAGCACAAGGAGAATTTTCCTCACTTTCCTTCTTTGTCCCTAGAAACAAGGATTATCACAGTGAAAGAAACTGACACTCTTCCTTCCTATAGTTTTCTGTCCCTAGAAAAAATGTTTTTTTAAAGCACACTATAGCACAAGGAGAATTTTCCTCACTTTCCTTCTTTGTCCCTAGAAACAAGGATTATCACAGTGAAAGAAACTGACACTCTTCCTTCCTATAGTTTTCTGTCCCTAGAAAAAATGTTTTTTTAAAGCACACTATAGCACAAGGAGAATTCCCTCACTGTCCTTCCCTGTCCCTAGAAACAAGGATTCGCACAGTAAAACACACTGACACTCTCCCTACCTATAGTTTTCTGTCCCTAGAAAAAATGTTTTTTTAAAGCACACTATAGCACAAGGAGAATTTTCCTCACTTTCCTTCTTTGTCCCTAGAAACAAGGATTATCACAGTGAAAGAAACTGACACTCTTCCTACCTATAGTTTTCTGTCCCTAGAAAAAATGTTTTTTAAAGCACACTATAGCACAAGGAGAATTTTCCTCACTTTCCTTCTTTGTCCCTAGAAACAAGGATTATCACAGTGAAAGAAACTGACACTCTTCCTTCCTATAGTTTTCTGTCCCTAGAAAAAATGTTTTTTTAAAGCACACTATAGCACAAGGAGAATTTTCCTCACTTTCCTTCTTTGTCCCTATAAACAAGGATTATCACAGTGAAAGAAACTGACACTCTTCCTTCCTATAGTTTTCTGTCCCTAGAAAAAATGTTTTTTTAAAGCACACTATAGCACAAGGAGAATTTTCCTCACTTTCCTTCTTTGTCCCTAGAAACAAGGATTATCACAGTGAAAGAAACTGACACTCTTCCTTCCTATAGTTTTCTGTCCCTAGAAAAAATGTTTTTTTAAAGCACACTATAGCACAAGGAGAATTCCCTCACTGTCCTTCCCTGTCCCTAGAAACAAGGATTCGCACAGTAAAACACACTGACACTCTCCCTACCTATAGTTTTCTGTCCCTAGAAAAAATGTTTTTTTAAAGCACACTATAGCACAAGGAGAATTCCCTCACTGTCCTTCCCTGTCCCTAGAAACAAGGATTCGCACAGTAAAACACACTGACACTCTCCCTACCTATAGTTTTCTGTCCCTAGAAAAAATGTTTTTTTAAAGCACACTATAGCACAAGGAGAATTTTCCTCACTTTCCTTCTTTGTCCCTAGAAACAAGGATTATCACAGTGAAAGAAACTGACACTCTTCCTACCTATAGTTTTCTGTCCCTAGAAAAAATGTTTTTTTAAAGCACACTATAGCACAAGGAGAATTTTCCTCACTTTCCTTCTTTGTCCCTAGAAACAAGGATTATCACAGTGAAAGAAACTGACACTCTTCCTTCCTATAGTTTTCTGTCCCTAGAAAAAATGTTTTTTTAAAGCACACTATAGCACAAGGAGAATTTTCCTCACTTTCCTTCTTTGTCCCTAGAAACAAGGATTATCACAGTGAAAGAAACTGACACTCTTCCTTCCTATAGTTTTCTGTCCCTAGAAAAAATATTTTTTTAAAGCACACTATAGCACAAGGAGAATTCCCTCACTGTCCTTCCCTGTCCCTAGAAACAAGGATTCGCACAGTAAAACACACTGACACTCTCCCTACCTATAGTTTTCTGTCCCTAGAAAAAATGTTTTTTTAAAGCACACTATAGCACAAGGAGAATTTTCCTCACTTTCCTTCTTTGTCCCTAGAAACAAGGATTATCACAGTGAAAGAAACTGATACTCTTCCTTCCTATAGTTTTCTGTCCCTAGAAAAAATGTTTTTTTAAAGCACACTATAGCACAAGGAGAATTCCCTCACTGTCCTTCCCTGTGTCAGGGTCACCTGTGGCCAGGTGACAGATGCACACCGTAGGGGGACAGGAGTGCACCGCGAGGTAGTGAACCCTATGGCTGGCTTCTGTGGATAGGAAACTGGGTGGTTGTGGAAAGCGGGACCAGAGGAGCACAACCGGGATCCCAACGGAAGCGAGAGCCAAGATTCCCCAGGGCGCGGAGTCTAAGACCCAGCTGGTCTTCTCCAGGGCCTCTAGTGGTGAGGATGTTACGCTGCAGGCTGGGACCAGGTCGCGGCCCCTGGAGTTTCCTAGCTCACGCCCCGTAGGATAAGGGGAAGCAGCAGCACACGATAGAGAGAACCGAATAACAAGCCGAAGGTCAGGGGCCACAAGCAGACAAGGATAATGAAGAACGAGCCGAAGGTCAAGGGTCACGAGCAGACAGGGATGGTCGGGGACAAGCCAATAACGTAACAGAGAGACAGACGTAGCACACGGCAGGCAGGAACCCAAACACACAATGCCTAACAAACACGTTGATCAGCAAAGCAGGCTTGCAGTGCACAGGTTAATATAGTGTTCAGTGATAGGGCCTGGGGTGGAGTCAGGCTGGGAGGAGATTATAAAGGAAGCCAGGTGAAGGAGGTCTGGTCTCTAGATGAACACATGAGGAGGAAGGTAAGATGGCAGACAGACATTAATGCATATCCATGACAGTACCCTCCCTCTTACGAGGCCTCCCCCTTCCCCGCCTGGGCCCAGGTTTAGAGGGAAACTTCAGATGAAACTCCTTTAACAGACGAGGTGCAAAGACCTCAGATGCAGTGATCCAAGACCTCTCCTCAGGACCAAACCCTTTCCAATGAACGAGGTACTGAAGAACGCCTTTACAGAGTCGGGAGTCCAGAATTTGACTGATCTCGTACTCCTGATTATCCTCCGAGACAGGCGCCACGGTAGGAAGAGGACGAGAGAATTTATTGAGGACTAAAGGCTTTAGAAGAGCAACATGAAAGGAGTTAGTGATTTTAAGGCTCTTAGGAATCTGGAGTTTGAAACAAACCGGATTCAGTTTAGCAGTTACCGTGTATGGACCGATGAATCGTGGAGCAAACTTCAGAGAAGGAACTCGGAGCTTGATGTTCCTGGTAGAGAGCCAGACTTTGTCCCCTGGCTGAAGAGAAGGCGGTTTACGCCTGCGGCGGTCGGCAAAGCCTTTGAATTTTTCAGCAGCTGCCCGGAGGGAATCATGAACGTGACCCCAAACGGAATTGAGAGACTCCTGAACCGAAGCCAAAGCTGGAATGTCTGGAGAACAGATCATAGGAAGAGGAAGTTGAGGGTGTTTTCCATAAACTGTGAAAAAGGGTGTCTTCTGCGAACTGGTATTCACATGATTGTTATGGGAGAATTCTGCCCACGGGAGTAGAGAGGACCAATCGTCATGGTGAGAAGACACAAAGGTGCGAAGAAAGACCTCTAACTCCTGATTAACCCTCTCAGTCTGTCCATTGGATTGGGGATGGTAAGAAGAAGAAAAATCCAAGACAATATTGAGGGATTTGCAAAAGGCTCTCCAAAAACGAGACGTGAATTGGACTCCCCTGTCGGAAACAATATGAGAAGGGACCCCATGTAGGCGGAGAATTTCTCGAATGAAAATGGGAACCAAGGCAGGGGCAGAAGGAAGACCAGGAAGAGGAACAAAATGAGCCATCTTGGAGAATCGATCGATTACCACCCAAATGACTGTATTATTCTCAGACAGTGGGAGATCGGTGATAAAATCCATGGCAATATGGGCCCAGGGTTCCTTAGGAATAGGCAAGGGCATGAGGAGACCAGCAGGAGCTTGTGTGGAGGATTTGGACTGAGCACAGACATGACAAGCTTTAACGTAGTCTTTGACGTCTGAGCGGAGATTAGGCCACCAGTAGTGACGACTGATGAGTAGGAAGGATCGGAGGAATCCAGAATGCCCTGCCACCTTGGAATCATGTCCCCAACGAAGGATCTTAGCTCTTAGCTCAGTGGGGACAAAGGTCTTACCAGGCGGAATTTTAGACTTCAGGGTGGTAGAGTGGGCAACAATGCATGAGGTGGGAATGATCGGCTCAGGTTCAGGGGCGGACTCCTCGTCCAAAGTGTCAAATGACCTAGAGAGCGCATCAGCCCGACCGTTGCAGGAACCAGGTTTGTAGGTAATCGTGAAATTAAAACGGGCAAAGAAGAGACTCCACCTGGCCTGTCTAGGATTCAGACGTTTAGCATTCTGTAGATACTGTAAATTCTTGTGATCGGTAAAGATCGTTATGGAGTGAGGGGAACCCTCCAAGAGATGACGCCACTCCTCTAACGCCAATTTAATTGCGAGAAGTTCCCGATCACCGATGGCATAATTCCTCTCTGCCTGAGAATTTTTTTTGGAGAAGAACGCACATGGTTGGCGTCTCTTCTCAAAGATTTGAAGAAGCACAGCTCCCACCCCCATTGAGGAAGCGTCCACTTCAATAAAAAATGCATTCCCAGGATTTGGTCTCCTCAAGAGGGGGCCAGAAACAAAGGCCTGTTTCAGGTTGTGAAATGCAGAGACAGCTTCGGGAGGCCAGTCTCTGGCATTCACACCCTTCTTGGTCAAAGCGATAATAGGCGCGGCAATGGAAGAGTAATTCCTTATGAACTGCCTATAATAATTAGTGAAGCCAAGAAAGCGCTGTGTGGCCTTGAGGCTAGCAGGAAGAGGCCAGTTGGTGATAGCCAAGACCTTCCCAGGGTCCATACGAAGCCCCGAACATGAGACAAAGCACCCCAAAAACAGGACCTCAGAACATTCAAAGGAACATTTCTCCAGCTTGGCATAGAGATTGTTCTCTCTAAGACGTTGAAGTACAGTGCGGACATGGTTTCTGTGGACGAGCAGATTTTCAGAAAAGATCAGAATGTCATCCAGATAGATGACAACAAACTGGTACAGCAGATCTCTGAAGATTTCATTGACAAAGTTTTGAAACACGGCTGGAGCATTACACAGACCAAAAGGCATCACCAGATATTCGTAATGCCCGTCTCTAGTGTTAAATGCAGTCTTCCATTCGTCACCCTCCCGTATTCGAATGAGATTGTACGCGCCTCTGAGATCCAACTTGGTGAAAATGGAGGCACCCTTCAACCTATCGAATAGCTCAGATATTAAGGGTAAGGGGTATCGATTTTTAATAGTAACCGCATTTAAACCCCGATAATCGATGCAGGGTCTTAAGGTACCATCCTTTTTGGCAACAAAAAAGAACCCTGCCCCTGCAGGCGATGAGGATTTCCGGATGAACCCTCTCTCCAGATTCTCTGCTACATACTCCGACATGGCCTGGGTCTCTGGGATGGACAGAGGGTAGGTACGACCCCTGGGTAGAGTTGCTCCGGGGACAAGATCAATAGCACAGTCAAAAGACCTGTGGGGAGGAAGCACCTCAGCTGATTTTTTACAGAACACATCCCGGTAATCGCTGTATGCGGCGGGAAGATCAGAAGAAACAGAAGTGGCAGCAACCGGAAGACTCTCCTTGGGGGTCACCTTGAGAAGACACGACGAGAAACATGAGGAACCCCAGGCCAGGATCTGCCCAGAGACCCAGTCCACATGTGGAGAGTGGAGCTGTAGCCAAGGGAGGCCCAATACAACTGGGGTAGAGGCCTTGGGTAGAATAAGAAAGGATATCCACTCCTGGTGGAGAATCCCTACCGACATCCTAATGGGTAGCGTCTGGAAGCGAATAGGGCCCCCTGGGAGAACAGTGCCATCAATTGCCGAGACTACCAATGGGGTAGTGAGAGGTGAAAGGGTAAGCTTCATAGAAGAAGCAGTTCTCCAATCCATGAAATTGCCGGCAGCCCCGGAATCCAGGTATGCAAGGGTTGACTGAGGAGAAGTGCCTACATGAAGGGACACCGGCAAGAGCAGGCGAGAAGGTGATGTTTCTGGGTCCAATACTCCACCTTCCAAATGTATTAGACCCGAGCGTTTCCCGGACGAAGCGAGCAGGAGTCACGAAAATGACCCTTGCCCCCACAATAGAGGCACAAGCCCAGAGTTCTGCGCCTAGCACGTTCTTCGGGGGTTAGTCTGGTCCGGCCCAGCTGCATAGGTTCTTCAGCAGGTAGAGGATGCTCCACGGAATGAAGGGAGGGGAGCTCAGACTGGCTAGGACCCAGAGAGTGCTGGCGTCTTTTTTCTAAGGACCTCTCTTGAAAACGAATGTCGATCTGGTTGCATAATGAAATTACATCGTCCAGACCGACGGGAATGGCTCTTCCCGCTAATTCGTCTTTCACTCGGTCAGAGAGGCCATGTAAAAAGGTAGCGACCAGGGCCTCATTATTCCAGCTCAATTCAGCTGTGTGGATACGGAACTGAAGAGCATATTGCCCCACTGAACTAGATTCTTGGCGAAGACGTAAGACAGCACTAGCCGCTGAAGAAGCCCGAGCCGGCTCTTCGAAGATATTACGAAAGAGCTTCAAGAATTCGGACAGACTGGAAACCACCGGATCGTTCCTCTCCCACAGGGGGGCAGCCCAGGCCAAAGCTTCACCGGAGAGGAGGGAAATGATATAGGCTACCTTAGCCCGGTCAGATAGGAAGCTTTGAGGCTGAAGCTCAAAATGAATAGTGCATTGGCTGAGAAACCCCCTGCAGGCCTTGGAGTCCCCAGAGAAACGGAACGGAGCTGGCAATCTTAGTGAGTGTGAGGCTGCGACTGGTGCGATAGGTACAGCCGCTGGTTGTACTTGGGGTTGCGGATTCGGGGTTCCCAAGGAGACCTGAAGCTGCTCGAATCGAGAAGCCAGATCCTGGAGGAATCGCATCACCTGGGTCTGATTTGATTCCTGGGTCTCAAGTCTGCGAACTATGCCCTGCAATGGATCATCCGCGGGAAGCGGGATGTCAGCCGGGTTCATGGCTGATCAAACTGTCAGGGTCACCTGTGGCCAGGTGACAGATGCACACCGTAGGGGGACAGGAGTGCACCGCGAGGTAGTGAACCCTATGGCTGGCTTCTGTGGATAGGAAACTGGGTGGTTGTGGAAAGCGGGACCAGAGGAGCACAACCGGGATCCCAACGGAAGCGAGAGCCAAGATTCCCCAGGGCGCGGAGTCTAAGACCCAGCTGGTCTTCTCCAGGGCCTCTAGTGGTGAGGATGTTACGCTGCAGGCTGGGACCAGGTCGCGGCCCCTGGAGTTTCCTAGCTCACGCCCCGTAGGATAAGGGGAAGCAGCAGCACACGATAGAGAGAACCGAATAACAAGCCGAAGGTCAGGGGCCACAAGCAGACAAGGATAATGAAGAACGAGCCGAAGGTCAAGGGTCACGAGCAGACAGGGATGGTCGGGGACAAGCCAATAACGTAACAGAGAGACAGACGTAGCACACGGCAGGCAGGAACCCAAACACACAATGCCTAACAAACACGTTGATCAGCAAAGCAGGCTTGCAGTGCACAGGTTAATATAGTGTTCAGTGATAGGGCCTGGGGTGGAGTCAGGCTGGGAGGAGATTATAAAGGAAGCCAGGTGAAGGAGGTCTGGTCTCTAGATGAACACATGAGGAGGAAGGTAAGATGGCAGACAGACATTAATGCATATCCATGACACCCTGTCCCTAGAAACAAGGATTCGCACAGTAAAACACACTGGCACTCTCCCTACCTATAGTTTTCTGTCCCTAGAAAAAATGTTTTTTTAAAGCACACTATAGCACAAGGAAAATTTTCCTCACTTTCCTTCTTTGTCCCTAGAAACAAGGATTATCACAGTGAAAGAAACTGACACTCTTCCTTCCTATAGTTTTCTGTCCCTAGAAAAAATGTTTTTTTAAAGCACACTATAGCACAAGGAGAATTCCCTCACTGTCCTTCCCTGTCCCTAGAAACAAGGATTCGCACAGTAAAACACACTGACACTCTCCCTACCTATAGTTTTCTGTCCCTAGAAAAAATGTTTTTTTAAAGCACACTATAGCACAAGGAGATTTTTCCTCACTTTCCTTCTTTGTCCCTAGAAACAAGGATTCGCACAGTAAAACACACTGACACTCTCCCTACCTATCCTTCTCTTTCCCTAAACTAAAGGAATCCAGGTTAAGCAAGAAAAAAATAAATGTCACTGTCCCTGCCTATGCTTCTCTTTCCCTCCTCCGGAACACACTACACTAGGCCGCCGTGCTGGCGGCCTTTTATAGTGTGGGGCGTGTACTAAACACCCTCAGCAATAATTGGCCACAGGCATCCTGCCTGTGGCCAATCATTGCTCTCCTCGCTGCCGGCGCTGTGATTGGCCAAGCATGCGGGGTCACAGTGCATGCTTGGCCAATCACAGCGCCTGGATGACACTGCGATGGCGTAGTGCATTGTGGGCCGTTCGCGTCACTCGAATTTGGCGCGAACGGCCCAAATCGTTCGATCTTCGTCGAACGATCGAACAGCCGATGTTCGAGTCGAACATATGTTCGACTCGAACACGAAGCTCATCCCTACCCGGAGGCGACACACATGCACCCAGGCCTAAGGTGCCTGAGCGCGTAACCGAACCCCCCCTGGATGATGGCCGCCCCCTTTTATGTCCTCTCCCAACAGGCACAGCAGGTTCCCCGCCCCACCGTACTGCTGCCGAGAGGGGACAAAAAGAGGCACAACCTTGTACTGCGGTTCAACCCGGACCCATGGCAACATTGCCACCTATAGGCCCCAGGGAACTGCACACCAGTACTATCTCCCAGGGATAGAAATGGTCCATGAAACCTAACAATTATTGCATCTGAGCCTAGTTACCACTCAGATGCTCCCCCTAAATATGACACCCTGCTACATATATATATATATAAAAAATTGTAATAAAAAATAAATAAAAATAAAAAAACAACATTAACACATGTGCTACTGTCACATGACATTTTAAAAAAGTATCGGTAATCGGCGAGTACTTGAAAAAAAATTATCGGTACTCCATCTTAAAAAAGTGGTGCAACCCTAATTGCAACAATGTCATTATTAGGGATGAGCTTCGAGTTCGAGTCGAACTCATGTTCGACTTGAACATTGCCTGTTCGCCCGTTCGCCGAACAGCGAACAAATTGGGGTGTTCGCGGCAAATTCGAAAAATCTATGGGAGAAATCTAAAGTGCTAATTATAAAGGCTTATATGCAAGTTATTGTCCTAAAAAGTGTTTGGGGACCCGGGTCCTGCCCCAGGGGACATGTATCAATGCAAAAAGAAGTTTTAAAAACGGACGTTTTTTCGGGAGCAGTGATTTTAATAATGCTTAAAATGAAAAAATAAAAGTGAAATATTCCTTTAAATTTCGTACCTGGGGGGTGCGTATGATATGCATGTAAAGTGGCGCATGTTTCCCGTGCTTAGAACTGTCCCTGCAAAAAATGTCATTTTTGAAAGAAAAAAAGTCATTTAAAACTCACTCGCGGCTATTAATGAATTGTCGGCTCCCGGCAATACATACAAAAGTCATTGATAAAAATAAAAAAAAGCGTGGGGGTTCCCCAGAATTCAATTACCAGGCCCTTCAGGTCTGGAATGGATATTAAGGGGAACCCCGCTGCAAATTTTAAAAAAAATTGACGTGGGGTTCACCCAAATATCCATTCCAGGCCCTTCAGATCTGGCATGGATTTTAAGGGGAACTCCACCCCAAATTTAAAAAAAAATGGCATGGAGTCCCCCTAAAAATCCATACCAGACCCCTTATCCGAGCACGCAACCTGGCCGGCCGCAGGGGAAAAGGGGGGGACGAGAGAGCGGCCCCCCCTCCCTCCTGAACCGTACCAGGCCACATGCCCTCAACATGGGGAGGATGTCCCCATGTTGATGGGGACAAGGGCCTCATCCCCACAACCCTTGCCCGGTGGTTGTGGGCGTCTGCGGGCGGGGGGCTTATCGGAATCTGGAAGACCCCTTTAACAAAGGGGACCCCCAGATCCCGCCCCCCCCTATGTGAATTGGTAAGGGGTACATTGTACCCCTACCATTTCACGAAGAAAGAGTAAAAAAATGTTTAAAAAAACACACAAACACCTTGAAAAAGTCCTTTATTTAAAAAAAAAAAACATACCACACACACAGCCCGGCTCTCCTTCTCACCTTCAGCAGGTCCAGCGGGTGTGTGCAGCAGGCCACCCCACAGGAGGCCAGGCCCCCTGAAGTACCAACGAGACACCCTCCGCTCCGCCATCTCCCCCCGGCTCTTCTTCTTCTTCTCTCCCCGGATCCGGGCGTGCTGCACAGTCCAAGGGCCAGGGGAGGAGCTGTGCCCGGGAGAACGAGAAGAGCCGGGGCCAATCAAGTTGCAGCGCGAGGCGAGGCCCCGCCGAGCCAGCGCTGCCAAACCACGAGACGCGGCCGCCTTAAAGTGGCGATGGGGAGGTGTGGTGGGCCCAGGGGGGAGGAGGAGGGAGTACACGTGCTGCGGTGCAGATCTGTGCGGTGCTGGAAGTGGGTGAAAGGGGTAGCGGAGTGTGTAGAAGCTGTAGAACATTGACAATTTGCGCCCCCCCAGGCCTGCGCCCCTGGCGGGCGCCGATCTCGCCAACCTGTCGTCAGAATGTGTAGCAGAAGTTACCGTTCATCGCCGCCATCTTGCTACACCCCGCACTCGTCCACAGTTAAGGATACAGTGAGAAGGCGGCAGACAGAAGCAGACATCTTGTTACACCCGCCAAAGTTTTGCACTTTACACTTTTTTTTAACAGTAAACTGAGTTTATATAGTAAAATACAGTACTTAGAACTCCGTCTGAATGTTTAGATGATAAATTTTAAAAGCAGCAAACTTCTTTTAGATTAGCAGGCTTGCCGATGCTTTTAAAATTCAACATCTAAACAGTCAGACAGAGTTCTAAGTCCTGTATTTCACTATATAACCTCAGTTTACTGTTAAAAATAAGTGTAAAAGGCAAAACTCTGGTGGGTATAACAAGATGTCCACTTGCCACCTTCCCACTCTATCCTTACTGTGGGCGACTGCAGGATGTAGCAACATGGCGGCAATGGAACGTCACTTCCGTTACAAATTCTGACGTCTCGCCTAATCTGAAGAAACACTGGACACACATTGAGAAACAGAGCTGGCAGGTAGGTTGTAGAATATGCTGCAGACTGAGACAGGAGAAAATGGTCTCTGCATACCTCTCAACTTTCTGAGATGGGAACGAGGGATACCTATTAGAAAAAGTATGTAGGCATAGGACACACACCCTGCCTCACCCCCTTAACCACTTTACGACCGCCCACTGTATATATACGTAGGCAAAATGGCACGTACAGGCACAATCACGTACCTGTACGTGACTGCTATCGTATGGGTGGGGGGTCCGATCGGACCCCCCTCTGGTACAGTGAGCGGTCAGGATCGCTCCGGGAGCGATCTGTGATGAGGGGGCGGCCATTGGTTTCTGGCCACCCCCTCGCGATCGCTCCCGGCGAATGGGATGCTTCCTCTGCCTGTGTAATGTAAACACAGGCAGAGGAAGTGATGTCATCTCTCCCTGCGGCGCTCACACATACCGGAGCACCGTGGAGAAAAGATGTCAGGTTAGTGCACAAACACTACACTGACACCAGCACACATAGGAACACGATCGCCCCCCCAGTCGCCCCCCCAGTCACCCCCCCAGTCACCCCCAGATCACCCCCCAGCCACCAGTCACAGTGTCACTGATTGCAGTGATCATTTATTTACTGATCACTGCAAACAGTGACATTTGTAACTGTAAAAGTGTCAGGGCAGTTAGTGTAGGTCCCTTTAGGTCCAGGGTAGCCCCCTAACCCCCCTAATAAAGGTTTAACCCCTTGATCGCCCCCAGGTAACCCTTTCACCCCCTAGCACCACTGTCACTAAGCGATCATTTTTCTGATCGCTGTATTAGCGTCGGTGATGCCGCTAGGTAATCAGTTATTTTTTTAGATTCGCCGCCAGGTTTTTATAGCGTCAGGTACCCCCATATATTACCTAATAAAGGTTTAACCCCTTAACCACTTAACGACCGCCCACTGTAAATATACGTCGGCAGAATGGCACCGACAGGCAGAATCACGTATATGTACGTGATTGCCTTTGTATAGTTGGGGGGTCCGATCGGACCCCCCTTCTTTACAGTGAGCGGTCGTTTTACCTTCGGGAGCGATCCGGCATGAGGGGACGGCCGTTCGATTCCGGCCACCCCCTCTCGATCGCTCCCGGCGAATGAGAGCTTCCCCTGCCTGTGTACTTGTTTACACAGGCTGGAGGAAGTGATGTCATCTCTCCTGCGGCACTCACATATACCGAGCGCCGTACAGGAGAAGATGCAGGTTAGTGCACACAACACTACACTGACACCAGGACACATAGGTACATAAATCGCCCCCCCAGGCCCCCCCAGACACCCCCAGATCACCCCCCAGATCACCCCCCAGCCCCCAGTCACAGTGTCACTGATTGCAGTGACCATTTATTTAGTGATCACTGCAATCAGTGACATTTGTGACTGTAAAAGTGTCAGTACATTTAGTTTTAGGTCCAGTGTAGCCCCCTAACCCCCCCTAATAAAGGTTTAACCCCCTGATCACCCCCCAGATAACCCTTTCACCCCCTAGTACCGCCGTCGCTAAGCGATCATTTTTCTGATCGATGTCTTAGCGTCGGTGATGCTGATCGGTAGCCAGTAATTTTTTTTAGGTTCGCCGCAGGTTTTTATAGCGTTGGGTACCCCCATATATTACCTAATAAAGGTTTAACACCCTTGATCGCCCCCCAGGTAAACCTTTCACCCCCTATCACCACGGTCACTAAGCGATAATTTTTCTGATCGATGTTTTAGCGTCGGCGATGCTGATCGGTAGCAAGTAATTTTTTTTAGGTTCGCCGCAGGTTTTTATAGCGTCGGGTACCCCCATATATTACCTAATAAAGGTTTAACCCCCTTGATCACCCCCCAGGTAACCCTTTCACCCCCTAGCACCGCCGTCACTAAGCGATCATTTTGCTGATCGATGTCTTAGCGTCGGTGATGCTGATCGGTAGCCAGTAAATTTTTTTAGGTTCGCCGCAGGTTTTTATAGCGTCGGGTACCCCCATATATTACCTAATAAAGGTTTAACCCCCTTGATCGCCCCCCAGGTAACCCTTTCACCCCCTATCACCACTGTCACTAAGCGATAATTTTTCTGATCGCTGTCTTAGCGTCGGTGATGCAGATCGGTAGCCAGTAATTTTTTTTAGGTTCGCCGCAGGTTTTTATAGGGTCAGGTACCCCAATATATTACCTAATAAAGGTTTAACCCCCTTGATCGCCCCCCAGGTAACCCTTTCACCCCTATCACCACTGTCGCTAAGCGATCATTTTTCTGATCGCTGTCTTAGCGTCGGTGATGCAGATCGGTAGCCAGTAATTTTTTTTAGGTTCGCCGCAGGTTTTTATAGCGTCAGGTACCCCCATATATTATCTAATAAAGGTTTAACCCCCTGATCGCCCCCCAGGTAACCCTTTCACCCCCTATCACCACTGTCGCTAAGCGATTGTTTTTATGATCGTTGTCTTAGTGTCGGTGATGCAGATCGGTAGCCAGTAATTTTTTTTTAGGTTCGCCGTCAGGTTTTTATATAGCGTCAGGTACCCCCATATATTACCTAATAAAGGTTTTAACCCCCTAATTGCCCCTAGTTAACCCTTTCAC
Organism: Rana muscosa; assembly: GCA_029206835.1. Classification (NCBI taxonomy): domain Eukaryota; kingdom Metazoa; phylum Chordata; class Amphibia; order Anura; family Ranidae; genus Rana; species Rana muscosa. The sequence goes on along the minus strand of CM055123.1, from coordinate 333,502,339 downwards.
CAGTAATCACCATATAAGTGTTACGGGTGACGCTGGTTAGTTAGTTTGCTTTTTATAGTGTCAGGGCACCCGCCGTATATAACCCAATAAAGGTTTAACCCCCTGATCGCCCGGTGGGTGATATCAATTAGGTTTTAGCGTCAGAGAGGGTCTGCGTCACACCCCAGGCAGCGTCAGGTTAGTGCCAGTAACGCTAACACCCACGCGTGAAGCATACACCCCCCTTAGTGGTATAGTATCTGAACAGATCAATATCTGATCTGATCAGATCTATACTAGCGTCCCCAGCAGTTTAGGGTTCCCAAAAACGCAGTGTTAGCGGAATCAGCCCAGATACCTGCTAGCACCTGCGTTTTGCCCCTCCGTCCAGCCCAGGCCACCCAAGTGCAGTATCGATCGATCACTGTCACTTGCAAAACACAACACACATAACTGCAGCGTTCGCAGAGACAGGCCTGATCCCTGCGACTCCAGTGCTGTAGGAGGTGATTTCACCACCACAGTTAAAAAAAAAAAGCATATATGCCAAAGCATTGGGGCAGCAGGGGCGGAGGAGCGATTTTGCTCCTAATGCCGTGTACATACAGTCGAAATTCCGACGGAGGCTTGCCCGTGGAAAAGTCTGACCATGTGTACGCGGCATAACTTTTGCGGGAAGATGCCCCCATGCTTCGGCATATATAAATGGTGCATGTATGCCCATCATTAGAAGTGGGTGGATGAAGGGCGGTATTCTAATGGTGGGCATACCCACCGATCAATCTTTTTTTTTCGTTCAGCCAACAGGCTGCATGAAAAAAAAGATTACAATACATGTCCAACAAGGACCAGCAACGTACTGGTATGTTGCTGGACTTTGAATGTTTATACCAGAATGATGCCTGCGGGTTTAGGTATCATCTTGGTATCATTCTTTTCAGCCAGCGGCCGGCTTTCATGTAAAAGCAATCCTGGTGGCTAATTAGCCTCTGGACTGCTTTTACAAGCAGTGGGAGGGAATGACCCCCCCGGATATAAAAAGCGCCATTGGGAAATTGGGAAAGCATTTTATCACACCGATCTTGGTGTGGTCAGATGCTTTGAGGGCAGAGGAAAGATCTAGGGTCCAATAGACCCCAGTTTTTTTTAAAAAGAGTACCTGTCATTACCTATAGCTATCATAGGGGATATTTACATTCCCTGAGATAACAATAAAAATGATAAAAAAAAAAAATATGGAAGCAACAGTTTAAAAATAAAATAAAAAAGCAAAATTAATAAAAAAAAAAAAAAAAAAAAAAAAAAGCACCCCTGTCCTGCCCTGCTTTTGCCCAATGGCGAACGCAAGCGTCGGTCTGGCGTCATATGTAAACAGCAATTGCACCATGCATGTGAGGTATCACCGCGAAGGTCAGATCGAGGTCAGTAATTTTAGCAGTAGACCTCCTCTGTAAATCTAACGGGGTAACCTGTAAAGGCTTTTAAAGGCTTTTAAAAATGTATGTAGTTTGTCGCCAATGCGCGTTTGTGCGAAATTTTAAAGCATGTCGTGTTTGGTATCTATGTACTCGGCCTAAGATCATCTTTTTTATTTCATCAAACATTTGGGCAATATAGTGTGTTTTAGTGCATTAAAATTAAAAAAAGTGTATTTTTTCCCCAAAAAATGCGTTTGAAAAATCGCTGCGCAAATACTGTGTAGAAAAAAAAATGCAACACCCACCATTTTATTCTGTAGGGCCTTTGCTTTAAAAATATATATAATGTTTGGGGGTTCAACATAATTTTCTTGCAAAAAAAATATGTTTTTATGTAAACAAAAAGTGTCAAAAAGGGCTTTGTCTTCAAGTGGTTAGAAGAGTGGATGTAAGCTTCCTAATGTTGTGTATAAAATGCCAGAACAGTTCAAAACCCCCCCAAATGACCCCATTTTGGAAAGTAGACACCCCAAGCTATATACTGAGAGGCATGTCGAGTCCATGGAATATTTTATATGTTGACACAAGTTGCGGAAAAAAGACAATTTTTTTTTTTTTTTTTGCACAAAGTTGTCACTAAATGATATATTGCTCAAACATGCCATGGGCATATGTGGAATTACACCCCAAAATACATTCTGTTGCTTCTCCTGAGTACGGGGATACCACATGTGTGAGACTTTTTGGGAGCCTAGCTGCGTACGGGACCCCAAAAACCAATCACCGCCTTCAGGCTTTCTAAAGGGTGTAAATTTTTGATTTCACTTCTCACTGCCTATCACAGTTTCGGAGGCCATGGAATGCCCAGATGGCACAAAAGCCCCCCAAATGACCCCATTTTGGAAAGTAGACACCCCAAGCTATTTGCTGAGAGGTATTGTGAGTATTTTGCAGATCTCGCTTTTTGTCACAAAGTTTTGAAAATTTAAAAAAAAAAAAGAAAAAAAAAATGTTCTTTCTTCATTTTCAAAAACAAATGAGAGCTGTAAAATACTCACCATGCCTCTCAGCAAACAGCTTGGGGTGTCTACTTTCCAAAATGGGGTCATTTGGGGGGGTTTTGTGCTATTTTGGCATTTTATGGCCTTCGAAACTGTGATAGGTAGTGAGGAGTCAAATCAAAAATTTGTGCCTAGAAATCCTGAAGGCGGCGATTGGTTTTCGGGGTCCCGTACGCGGCTAGGCTCCTAAAAAGTCCCACACATGTGGTATCCCCGTACTCAGGAGAAGCAGCAAAATTTATTTTGGGGTGCAATTCCACATATAACCATGGCATGTGTGAGCAATATATCATTTAGTGACAACTTTTTGTAATTTTTTATTTTTTTTTGTCATTATTCAATCACTTGGGACAAAAAAAAATATTCAATGGGCTCAACAGGCCTCTCAGCAATTTCCTTGGGGTGTCTACTTTCTAAAATGGGGTCATTTGGGGGGGGGGGTTTTGTGCTATTTTGGCATTTTATGGCCTTCAAAACTGTGATAGGTAGTGAGGAGTGAAATCAAAAATTTAAACCCTTAGAAATCCTGAAGGCGGTGCTTGGTTTCCGGGGTCCCGTACGTGGCTAGGCTCCTAAAAAGTCCCACACATGTGGTATCCCCGTACTCAGGAGAAGCAGCAGAATGTATTTTGGGGTGCAATTCCACATATAACCATGGCATGTGTGAGCAATATATCATTTAGTGACAACTTTTTGTAATTTTTTTTTTTTGTCATTATTCAATCACTTGGGACAAAAAAAAAATATTCAATGGGCTCAACATGCCTCTCAGCAATTTCCTTGGGGTGTCTACTTTCTAAAATGGGGTCATTTGGGGGGGTTTTGTACTGCCCTGCCATTTTAGCACCTCAAGAAATGAGATAGGCAGTCATAAATTTAAAGCTGTGTAAATTCCAGAAAATGTACCCTAGTTTGTAAACGCTATAACTTTTGCGCAAACCGATAAATATACGCTTATTGACATTTTTTTTACTAAAGACACGTGGCTGAATACATTTTGGCCTAAATGTATGACTAAAATTGAGTTTATTCGATTTTTCTTATAATAAAAAGTAGAAAATATCATTTTTTTTCAAAATTTTCGCAGAAATCGCAGAGGCAATCAAATACCATTAAAAGAAAGCTCTATTTGTGGGAAGAAAAGGACGCAAATTTCGTTTGGGTACAACATTGCATGTCCGCACAATTTACAGTTAAAGCAGCGCAGTGCAAAATTCTGAATTCACCTCTGGTCCTTTAGCTACCAAATGGTCCGGGGCTTAAGTGGTTAATTGCCCCCCAGGTAACCCTTTCACCCCCTTTTGCCAGTGTCACTAAGCGATCGTTTTTCTGATTGCTGTATTGGTTATGCTGGTGCCGCTAGGTAGTCAGTTATTTTTTTAGGTTCGCCGCCAGGTTTTTATAGCGTCAGGTACCCCCATATATTACCTAATAAAGGTTTAACCCCTTGATCGCCCCCCAGGTAACCCTTTCACCCCCTTTTGCCAGTGTCACTAAGCGATCGTTTTTCTGATCGCTGTATTAGGTATGCTGGTGCCGCTAGGTAGTCATTTATTTTTTTAGGTTTGCCGCCAGGTTTTTATAGCGTCAGGTACCCCCATATATTATCTAATAAAGGTTTTAACCCCCTGATGGCCCCTAGAGTTAACCCTTTCACCAGTGATCATCGTATAAGTGTCACTGGTGACACTGGTTAGCCAGTTAGTTATTTCGTTATTTAGGTTCCCCGTCAGGTTTTTATATAGAGTCAGGTATCCCCATATATTACCTAATAAAGGTTTTAACCCCCTGATTGCCTCTAGTTAAACCTTTCACCAGTGATCACCGTATAAGTGTTACGGGTGACGCTGGTTAGGTAGTTTGCTTTTTATAGTGTCAGGGCACCCGCCGTATATAACCCAATAAAGGTTTAACCCCCTGATCGCCCGGCGGGTGATATCAATTAGGTTTTAACGTCAGAGAGGGTATGCGTCACACCCCAGGCAGCGTCAGGTTAGTGCCAGTAGCGCTAACACCCACGCGTGAAGCATACACCTCCCTTAGTGGTATAGTATCTGAACAGATCAATATCTGATCTGATCAGATCTATACTAGCGTCCCCAGCAGTTTAGGGTTCCCAAAAACGCAGTGTTAGCGGAATCAGCCCAGATACCTGCTAGCACCTGCGTTTTGCCCCTCCGTCCAGCCCAGGCCACCCAAGTGCAGTATCGATCGATCACTGTCACTTACAAAACACAACACACATAGCTGCAGCGTTCGCAGAGACAGGCCTGATCCCTGCGACTCCAGTGCTGTAGGAGGTGATTTCACCACCACAGTTAAAAAAAGAGCATATATGCCGAAGCATGGGGGCAGCAGGGGCGGAGGAGCGATTTTGCTCCTAATGCCTCGTACATATGGTCGAAATTCCGACGGAGGCTTGCCCATGGAAAAGTCAGACCGTGTGTACGCGGCATAACTTTTGCGGGAGGATGCCCCCATGCTTCGGCATATATAAATGGTGCATGTATGCCCATCATTAGAAGTGGGTGAATGAAGGGAGGTATTCTGATGGTGGGCATACCCACCAATCAATCTTTTTTTTTTCGTTCAGCCAACAGGCTGCATGAAAAAAAAGATTACAATACATGTCCAACAAGGACCAGCAACGTACTGGTATGTTGCTGGACTTAGAATGTTTATACCAGAATGATGCCTGCGGGTTTAGGTATCATCTTGGTATCATTCTTTTCAGCCAGCGGCCGGCTTTCATGTAAAAGCAATCCTAGTGGCTAATTAGCCTCTGGACTGCTTTTACAAGCAGTGGGAGGGAATGACCCCCCCCCCCGGATATAAAAAGCGCCATTGGGAAATTGGGAAAGCATTTTATCACACTGATCTTGGTGTGGTCAGATGCTTTGAGGGCAGAGGAAAGATCTAGGGTCTAATAGACCCCAGTTTTTTCAAAAAAAGAGTACCTGTCACTACCTATTGCTATCATAGGGGATATTTACATTCCGTGAGATAACAATAAAAATTATAAAAAAAAATATATATATGGAAGGAACAGTTTAAAAATAAAATAAAAAAAGCAAAATTAATAATAATAATAAAAAAAAACACCCCTGTCCCGCCCTGCTCTTGCGCAAAGGTGAACGCAAGCGTCGGTCTGGCGTCATATGTAAACAGCAATTGCATCATGCATGTGAGGTATCACCGCGAAGGTCAGATCGAAGGCAGTAATTTTAGCAGTAGACCTCCTCTGTAAATCTAATGTGGTAACCTGTAAAGGCTTTTAAAAATGTATGTAGTTTGTCGCCACTGCGCGTTTGTGCGAAATTTTAAAGCATGTCGTGTTTGGTATCCATGAACTCGGCCTAAGATCATCTTTTTTATTTCATCAAACATTTGGGCAATATAGTGTGTTTTAGTGCATTAAAATTAAAAAAAGTGTTTTTTTTACCAAAAAAAATGCGTTTGAAAATCGCTGCGCAAATACTGTGTGGAAAAAAAAATGCAACACCCACCATTTTAATCTGTAGGGCCTTTGCTTTAAAAAATAAATAATATTTGGGGGTTCAACGTAATTTTCTTGCAAAAAAAAAAGAAATGTTTTCATGTAAACAAAAAATGTCAGAAAGGGCTTTGTCTTCAAGTGGATAGAAGAGTGGATGATGTGTGACATAAGCTTCCTAATATTGTGTATAAAATGCTAGGACAGTTCAAAACCCCCCCAAATGACCTCATTTTGGAAATTAGACACCCCAAGCTATTTGCTGAGAGGCATGTCGAGTCCATGGAATATTTTATATGTTGACACAAGTTGCGGAAAAAAGACAATTTTTATTTTTATTTGTTTTGCACAAAGTTGTCACTAAATGATATATTGCTCAAACATGCCATGGGCATATGTGGAATTACACCCCAAAATACATTCTGTTGCTTCTCCTGAGTACGGGGATACCACATGTGTGAGACTTTTTGGAAGCCTAGCCGCGTACAGGACCCCAAAAACCAAGCACCGCCTTCAGGCTTTCTAAGGGTGTAAATTTTTGATTTCACTCCTCACTGCCTATTACAGTTTCGGAGGCCATGGAATGCCCAGATGGCACAAACCCCCCCCCCCCAAATGACCCCATTTTGGAAAGTATACACCCTAAGCTATTTGCTGAGAGGTATGGTGAGTATTTTGCAGATCTCGCTTTTTGTCACAAAGTTTTGAAAATAAAAAAAAATAAAAAAATTAATTATTTTCTTTCTTCATTTTCAAAAACAAATGAGAGCTGTAAAATACTCACCATGCCTCTCAGAAAATAGCTTGGGGTGTCTACTTTCCAAAATGGGGTCATTTGGGGGGGTTTTGTGCTATTTTGGCATTTTATGGCCTTCGAAACTGTGATAGGTAGTGAGGAGTGAAATCAAAAATTTGCGCCCTTAGAAATCCTGAAGGCGGTGCTTGGTTTTCAGGGTCCCGTACGCGGCTAGGCTCCTAAAAAGTCCCACACATGTGGTATCCCCGTACTCAGGAGAAGCAGCAAAATGTATTTTGGGGTGCAATTCCACATATTACCATGGCATGTGTGAGCAATATATCATTTAGTGACAACTTTTTGTAATTTTTTTTTTTGTCATTATTCAATCACTTGGGACAAAAAAATAAAATATTCAATGGGCTCAACATGCCTCTCAGCAATTTCCTTGGGGTGTCTACTTTCCAAAATGGGGTCATCTGGGGGGGAGGGGGGGTTTTGTGCTATTTTGGCATTTTATGGCCTTCGAAACTGTGATAGGTAGTGAGGAGTGAAATCAAAAATTTTCGCCCTTAGAAATCCTGAAGGCGGTGCTTGGTTTTCGGGGTCCCGTACGCGGCTAGGCTCCTAAAAAGTCCCACACATGTGGTATCTTCATATTCAGGAGAAGCAACAAAATGTATTTTGGGGTACAATTCCACATATAACCATGGCATGTGTGAGCAATATATAATTTAGTGACAACTTTAACTGTAATTTTTTTTTGTCATTATTCAATCACTTGGGACATATTGAAAAATTCTCAATGGGCTCAACATGCCTCTCAGCAATTTCCTTGGGGTGTCTACTTTCCAAAATGGGGTCATTTGGGGGAGTTTTGTACTGCCCTGCCATTTTAGCACCTCAAGAAATTAGATAGGCAGTCATAAATTAAAAGCTGCGTAAATTCCAGAAAATGTACCCTAGTTTGTAGACGCTATAACTTTTGCGCAAACCAATAAATATACGCTTATTGACATTTTTTTACTAAAGACATGTGGCTGAATACATTTTGGCCTAAATGTATGACTAAAATTGAGTTTATTCGATTTTTCTTATAACAAAAAGTAGAAAATATCTTTTTTTTTTTAATTTTCGGACTTTTTCCATTTATATCGCAAAAAAAATAATTGCAGAGGCAATCAAATACCATTAAAAGAAAGCTCTATTTGTGGGAAGAAAAGGATGCAAATTTCGTTTGGGTACAACATTGCATGTCCGCACAATTTCTAGTTAAAGCAGCGCAGTGCCAAATTGTAAAAACACCTCTGGTCATTAAGCTGCGTAATGGTCCGGGGCTTAAGTGGTTAAAGGAGAATTATACAAAAAAAATTATTAGTTAAACCCACAAGTGCTTTTTTTTTACCACTACTATTTCTTTATATTGGTTTTTGAAATGTACAAATGCAGTAATTTAGAAATTGGTTGAAAGGTTTAGCACTGGGAAATAGTGCATTTTATATATAGGTACCGTATATACATCAGACCAAAATGAGGGACAAATGAAGAGGAATGAGGGACAAAGGGACATTGTTCCAAATCAGGGACAGTCCCTCACAATCAGGGACAGTTGGGAGCTATGTCTGTACAGTGCCTGTATGAACTGAACTGCTTACTGGGAGACCAGTTTCCTAATCTGTTTACTGTTGTGCTGCTATTGAACACAGAGAGGGGAACAAGTGAGTACCAACATCTGTGGTGCTTGGTGCTTCAGACTGAGAAGCTGCCATTGTTGTCTGGGAGTGTTGGCTCATCTGAGGCTGTGTCACTTCACCGTGCCCACTAGAGACTGAGTCACTAAGACCCCTTTCACACTGAGGCACTTTACAGGTGTTTTTGCGCTAAAAATAGCACCTGAAAAGCGCCTGTAAACTGCCTCTCAAGCCACCCCAGTGTGAAAGCCCGAGTGCTTTCACACTGGGGCGGTGCGCTTGCAGGACAGGAAAAAAAGTCCTGCAAGCAGCATCTTGGTGTATCCGCCGCTCCTCCACTGCCCCTGCCTATTGAAATGAATGGGCACCGCTGCCGAAGCGCCTGCACAGCGCTTTGGCAGCGGCGCTTTTCGGGTGCTATTAACCCTTTGCTCGGCCGCTAGCGGGGTTAAATTTGCTTGCTAGCGGCTGAATAGCGCCGCCATAACAGCAGTAAAGCGCCACTAAAACTAGCTGAGCTTTACTGCTAACGCCTGCACAGCCCCAGTATGAAAGGGGTCTATAAATACTGTACTGTACTACTGCTACGGATTTCAGGGAGTGAGACTCCAGGCTGCAGTTTCATCTAACACCAGTTTGGGAACTTTTATCCCCTAATTGTGACGAAAAATTATGTTTAGTGAAAAAATAATTGAAAAGTGTAAAAAAACTAACCACTTACCACCCAGCCCATTGTAAAATGCTCTCCTATCCTGGATTGACGATATATGACATCCTCCCAGTCACGGTGCCTGGATCTGTCAATCACAGTGGTCATTTACCATGTGAAAGCTGTGGCAATTCACAGCATCACAATAGTAAAACAAAAATCACGAATAAAGCCATTCATGACAGTTGAAATAATTGCTGTGCTGTTCTCATCATAAGCAATCACAATGATTTTTTTTTTTTTAATCAACTTGTCTGAGTAGTACAGTGTCACTATGGTGACACTGCACTACTCTGGTGATAGTATGTAAAAAAATAAATAGAAAAAAAAATAAGAATTGTAAGAAAGGATACACTCAGAACACAGGGAAAGCTGAAGACCAGTCAGCATTCACATTGAGCAAGAGCATTCCTTAAATAGCCTTCCTGGCGCCAGAAACTGTGGGCACGCTTCCGCGTGCCTGCACATGTGTGTGCGCATGCACATTTGTACGAGCAATGTGTCCACGCTCATTTCTATTAGCAATACGTCTATGCTCATTTCTATAAGCGATGCTATCTATGCGCCAGTTACCAAACTGGAATTCCCTTACAGATGTTATGTAAATCCATTCAGTGCTAGATCCATGGCCAAAAGAGGGATCATTTCCCACATTTTACATGAATTTAGCAATGATCAGAGGAAAACAGTGTGACCCGAATTGGGATTATAATTACATGGGTGACTGTTTAATTAAATGGGAATCTCTTGAGGAAAAGACAGTCTTACAACAGTCTTCTCTGGGCTCAAAGGTGGGGAAAATTTGAGGTATGTGCCTTGGTCCCATATGGATCAGGAATATCTCATAAAAGTGCTGCCCTCATTGAGAGGAGGTGCAAGTGAATGGATAAGAAAGCTGGAGGTAATGACAACAGGGTAATCCATAACAATAGGGGATGTGAAAGCATTGTTGGGGAGGTCAAAGACCAATGAAGTCTTTGTAGGTGCAGGACTGAAATTATCTTACAGGTAGATGTGCATGATGGGGTACATTGAAATCCTTACAAACAGTTAATTTGAAACTAAATACAAGAGATCCATGCACATAAACAAGAAATAACATGAAACTGATCACATTGAGGAAAAAAGTGACAGACCAAATAGTGTCTAAATATTTAAAGTAAAGTGACAATCATAAGTGCAGATAGTCCAGATTAGGTACATATAGTTCTACTGAGGGGGGTATCCAGTGCAAAAAAAGAAAGGGGAAAAAAAAGAAGGGGGATCCATTTGCAGCGATAAGGCAACAAAAGGGCTTATTAGTCGTTATATGAGACCCAAAGGGAACATACTCCCGGGGCAAAGATTCACTATGCCTCCCGTTTGCAGAACAACTGAAGTCTGTGTCTGTAATGCTTATGGCAGTGTAACTATAATGGTTGGCGTGGATCACAGCTTCGGAAGTCTAAAGCCCCGTACACACGGTCGGACTTCCATCGGACTTTTCCATGGTTTTTTGTCCGAACGGAGTTGGTTGGGAACACCCATAGCATACACACGCTCTGACTTTTCTGCAAACTTTCTTAAAACTTCTTACAACATCGCATGTTTTTTCTGCTCTTTTCTGCTCTTTACTGCCACCCTTTGGTCAACTTCTGCTATTGTTGGTTGATTTTAACATTAGTTGTTTTGTCCATCGGACAAAAGTCCGATGGTTTTCTGTACACACGGTCGGACTTTGCTCTATCGGACTTTTGTTGGGCAAAAGTTTGTCCGTTTGCAGACCCAACTTTTGTCCGATGAAATCCAAAACCAAACGAAAAAAGTTTGTCCGATGGAGCGTACACACGGTCGGATTGTTGGTCCAACTTGCTCAAAACGAAGTTTGTTGGGCAAAAGTCCGACCGTGTGTATGGGGCTTATGAATATGATATACTAAACAGTTATCTTCAATTTGACAGACATCAGGAAGGAAGACTCAGATAAATTGGAAAACCAAGTGGTTTTATTTAGTGTGGTAATACACAGCCGTAAGGGGGAGCACCCGAGGTAACTTGAGTGTAGTAGCAGTACACAGGAATACAGTTTATAGTAAACAAAAGGATACTTGCTGTGAGTGGACTTCTGGTGTTGGTGTCACCCAGTGGCTTCTGGAGATATGTACTGGTCTCCTATAGTAGTGGTATAGGTAGGGAGTTCTGCCAGCAGAGTAGGCTGACTGAGGGCAGGTCAGTGGAGAGTCTCTGACTACCAGTGAGGAAGGGGCTCTGACCGCACAAAAGCTGGAAGTTGGAGGGGCTCTGTCCGGTCCAAAAGCGAGGAGGCAGACGGGGCTCTGTCCGGCCCAAAAAGAGAGATGGCAGTCGGGGCTCTGTCCGGCCCAATAGAGAGATGGAAGTCGGGGCTCTGACCAGCCCAATAGTGAGTGAAAACGGCAGTCTTCTGATGGAGGTATTTTCCTGGCATCAGGTTCCTAGCACGAACGTCAAGCAAATGGCGGCGGCTGCTTAAATAGGGATAAGAGGAGGAGCCGGGTGATGTCGCTGTGACGTTACCTATCTGCAACGGAGTTGGTGGAGATGTCGGAGCCCCCAGTGGAGAGATAAGAACATTACAGGATAAGAACATTACACAGAGTTGGTGGAGATGTTGGAGCCCCAGTGGAGAGATAAGAACATTACAGGATAAGAACATTACAGTTTCCTGCGTCTAGGTCACCCCCCCCCCACTGCCTCAATGTTGAAGACTTTCAAACCAGAAGGATCTTGATGATGGTAATCTTTGAAGTGTCGTGGGATGGAATATCTCTCTTTATAGGTAATAATTCCACATTTGTGTTCCCTAATTCTAACCCACAATGGGTGAGACGTGTGTCCCACATAAAGATGGCCACAGGGGCAGATGATCCCATAAACCATGAAAGCGGTAACCACAGTTGATAAACTGTTTGATATTATGGGACTTACCATCCATACCCGTCACCGTCCATTTTCTATGCCACATAAAGGGACAGGTGTCACAGTTTTTTATACCACACCTATAGTTCCCTTTCTGGTCAAAAAGTGTGGACCATTTGTTGTCGCCTCTACCTGCAAGTCTTTCTTGACTCTACTAGGGGCCACTATACTTCTGAGATCCCTGGGTTTCCTATAGATGTTTTTTTTTTGTTTGTTTTTATTTAAATTGTATTAAAAGAGAAGTATGGGGTTTAGGATTATTGCACATTTATACTTACCTATGCTGCATCTGTCCCCTGGTGCCTCAAACACTCAGAACCGAGCGATCAAACACCACCGATTGCTCGGTTCTCACAGCTCTGTGAACAGAGTGCTGGGCTGTGGAGGAGGCGGGAGCGGCCGGCTCAGGCTCTCAGCAGCTCGCTGAAAGCCTGAGCCAGGTTCCAGTCCAGGCATGTGGGCGGATACTAACTTTATGGCCGTGATGATGTCCAAGCCAGGACCGACTCTTTGACGTCAGCAGGCAGCAGACTTCAGCCCGCTGTATGCTGCAAATGGGTCACCGGAGAGCAAAAGGGAATTGCACTCCTGTGATCCATAGGAGAAGTACAGCCAAAGAGCTTTGGCTGTACTTCTCCTTTAATCACTTGCCCACTGGGCACTTAAAGGGGTTGCAAACCCTCGTTTATTTTTTTTTAAATAACAAGCATATCATACTTACCTCCACTGTGCAGTTAGTTTTACACAGAGTGGCCCTGATCATCGTCTTCTGGGGTCCCCCAACAGCACTCGTAAACCCCCTAGGAGAAGCGCTCTCCCTGGGTGTTACCGTGCGGGCGTGCTCCCCAAACCAGCATTTGCGTCCATAGACACAGAATTCCCGACTCAGCCCCGCCCCCCGTCGTTGACAAAACATGAGGGTTTATAACCCCTTTAAACCAGACAAAGTTTAACTTTCAGTGCTCTCACATTTAGAATGACAATTACTCAGTCATGCAACATTGTACCCATATGAAATTTAATTTTTTCACACAAATAGAGCTTTCTTTTGGTGGTATTTAATCACCACTGGGTTTTTATTTTTTGCGCTATAAGTAAAAAAGAAAAATACAATTTTGAAAAAAAAAACTTTTTTCTTTGTTTCTGTTATACAATTTTGCAAATTAGTAATTTTTCTCCATAAATTTTGGCCAAAATTTATACTGCTACATATCTTTGGTAAAAATAACCAAAATAATTTTTTATTATTTGGACTTTGTGAAATGCTGGCCATACACGCACAGAATTTTGCCCGTTTGCAGATTGAACGATTATTCGACGGTCGTAAGCGAGTTGCCCACTAACTGACAGAATAAACTTGTTTACATGATCGTTTCCGTGATCATTGTTACCAATGGATAATATTAAAAACATATATAAATTATACAAGACAGAATATTCTTATAGTTTCGATTACAACATACACATATACACTTTAGTTGAAACGGTAAAAGTTTTCGCTTCGGATCCATCGACATTAGCTGGGCCCACAGTCAAAATCGTTGGTAAAGTTGGGTCCACTAATTTTCATATTAACAGGTTATTTCGCACACGCATATACATACTTGCAACTACACCCCAAAACACATTCTACTACTCCAAGGGCCAGGCTACAGGAGAGGAGTTTGGAGGGTATGACAGTGGGCAGTATGTAGGGGTGCAACGGATCAAAAAACTCACGGTTCGGATCGTTCCTCGGATCAGAGTCACGGATCAGATAATTTTTCGGATCAGCAAAAAAAATTGCAGCCTCAATGTGCCCCCATTGCAGCCTCATTGTGCCCCCATTGTAGTCTCACTGTGCCCCCATTGTAGTCTCACTGTGCCCCAAATTGTAGCCTCACTGTGCCCCCACTGCAGCCTCACTGTTCCCCAAATTGCAGCCTCGCCAGAGCGGAGGAAGTGAGAGGGCGGCCAGCAGGGCCGGATTTGCTCTCCCTGCCGCCCCAGGTCCAGGTTCCGCAATGCACCCCCTCCCCACCAACCGAACCACCCCCCCCCCCCCAAATCAACGGAGAATGGCAATTGGATGGCAGGGGCGGCACAGTTAGTTCAAATATTTTTTGTTTCTTTTTTTTTTTTTACTTTATCACTTTTTTTTATTCGTAGCTTGTCGTTTACTTTTTTTTATTTTTGTAGAATTTTCTTCATTTTAATATTATTTTTCTTATTCTTTACTTTTTAATTACTTTTTTATTTAATTAATTTAATTATTCTTTTTTTTAATCAATTTTTTTTCACTTAACTTTATTGCTATCACACAGGAGAAAACAATTCCCTGTGTGATAGCAATTGGAGGAGACAGGTTCTCTTTATTGACCCTGTCACCTCCAAAACAGGAGTCCTAGCACTAGCACTGTGCTAGAACTCCTGTCACCGCTGAGATGGGAACAGCACAGTTTACTCCTCTCACTGTGTACATAGGCGGCAGGGACAGGAGACAGACTCGGCGGCCGGGGGGAGGAGGGGGGGAGGACGGAGTCCCGAAGACAGAGCCAGCCAAGTGTGGTATGTGGGGGGGAGAGGGGAGGACGGACGGCAGCACGCATTTTCTGCTAGAAAGCAACTCACCACCCGTATGTTGAAACTGTCTCCGCTCTGCTCGCACACAGCCCTGCCTCCTCCTAACCCCGCGCTGTGATAGACAGAACACATCCCAGCATTGGACCCGCATTCTGTCTATCACAGCGTGGGGTTAGGAGGAGGCGGGGCTGTGTGTGAGCAAAGCGGAGACAGTTTCAATGTGTGTTTTAACCCTCTGCCATCCCGCGGCGCGCCGCAGATTACGTGTGTGCCGATCCGAAGTCATTTATCCGTGCGGATCACGGATCAATGATGATCCATTGCACCACTAGCAGTATGTACAGGAGAGGAGTGTGGAGGGTATCACAGTGGGTGGTATGTACAGGAGAGGAGTGTGGATGGTATGATAGTGGGCAGTATGCACAGGAGAGGAGTGTGGAGGGTATGACAGGGCAGTATGTACAGGTGAAGAGTGTGGAGGGTATGACAGTGCCAAATATCACAAGTAGTGGAGAATGTGGGCAGAACTGGAGATCCCTAGAAAAAGTAAGTTCATCTGTTTTATGAACTGTGTTTGTGTGCATGAGACAGCACAATCTGTGTGTGCAGGTGAGGAATGCTTGCATGAAGAGAAAAGCAACTTGCTTTAAAGAGACAGTGCTTAATTTTTCCTGGACAGTGCAAAGTTGTTATGGAGTGACTAAGTATGGGGCGATCAAAGCTCCTAAAAGAAGCAAGGTTTGCTGAAATGAGAGACAGTGCTCTGTTGCTAGAGGGGTTGTTACCACCTGAACGAGCCCCATGCATGCCTGATCAGAGTTTGCCAAGGAGAAAAAAGGGCTGGTGTTGTCCCTAGCAACACTGGTGCAATGAGTGCACAGGTGACTGCAAGTATGGAGAGTCCATCAAAGTCTGAGTCTGCAGTTGTCATGGATATGCAGTAGTGTTTGTCTGTCAGCTTACCTTCCTTCCCATGTGTTCATCTTAGAGGCCTGAGCCCTTTCACCTGGCTTCCTTATAATCTCCTCCCAGCCAGACTCCACCCCAGGCCCTATCACAGAACACTATATTAACCTGTGCACTGCAAGCCTGCTTTGCTGATCAACGTGTTTGTTAGGCATTGTGTGTTTGGGTTCCTGCCTGCCGTGTGCTACGTCTGTCTCTCTGTTACGTTATTGGCTTGTCCCCGACTATCCCTGTCTGCTCGTGACCCTTGACCTTCGGCTCGTTCTTCATTATCCTTGTCTGCTTGTGGCCCCTGACCTTCAGCTTGTTATTCGGTTCTCTCTTATCGTGTGCTGCTGCTTCTCCTCTTATCCCCTTATCCTACGGGGTGTGAGCTAGGAAACTCCAGGGGCCGCGACCTGGTCCCAGCCTGCAGCGTAACATCCTCACCACTAGAGGCCCTGGAGAAGACCAGCTGGGTCTTAGACTCCGCGCCCTGGGGAATCTTGGCTCTCGCTTCCGTTGGGATCCCGGTTGTGCTCCTCTGGTCCCGCTTTCCACAACCACCCAGTTTCCTATCCGCAGAAGCCAGCCATAGGGTTCACTACCTCGCGGTGCACTCCTGTCCCCCTACGGTGTGCATCTGTCACCTGGCCACAGGTGACCCTGACAGTTTGATCAGCCATGAACCCGGCTGACATCCCGCTACCCGCGGATGATCCATTGCAGGGCATAGTTTGCAGACTTGAAACCCAGGAATAAAATCAGACTCAGGTGATGCGATTCCTCCAGGATCTGGCTTCTTGCTTCGAGCAGCTTCAGGCCTCCTTGGGAACCCTGAATCCGCAACCTCAAATACAATCAGCGGCTGCACCTATTGCACCAGTCGCAGCCACACACTCGCTACAACTGCCAGCTCCGTCCCGTTTCTCTGGGGACTCCAAGGCTTGCAGGGGGTTCCTTAGCCAATGCACGATTCATTTTGAGCTCCAGCCCCAAAACTTCCTGTCTGATCGGGCTAAGGTAGCCTATATAATTTCCCTCCTCTCTGGTGAAGCTTTAGCCTGGGCAGCCCCTCTGTGGGAACTGAATGATCCAGTGGTTTCTAGCCTGTCTGGCTTCTTGAAACTTTTTCGGAATATCTTCGAAGAACCGGCTCGTGTCTCTTCAGCGGCCAGCGCCCTTTTACGTCTCCGCCAAGAGTCTGCTTCTGTGGGACAGTATGCCCTTCATTTCCGCATACTGTCGGCTGAGTTGAGCTGGAACAATGAGGCCTTAGTCGCAACCTTTTTGCATGGCCTGTCTGATAGAGTGAAGGATGAATTAGCTGGAAGAACCATCCCCACTGATCTGGCCGGCGTTATCTCCTTGTGTAACCAGATCGATATTCGCTTTCAGGAGAGGACCTTAGAAAAGCAACGCCAGCACTCCTTGGTCCTTAGTCAGCCTGAGCTCCCCTCTCTTCGACCCGTAGAGCATCTCCTACCAGCTGAGGAACCCATGCAGCTGGGTCGGACCAGGCTATCCCCCGAGGAACGTGCTAGGCGCAGAACTCTTGGTCTGTGTCTTTACTGTGGGGGCAAAGGTCATTTTCGTGACACTTGCTCTCTTTGTCCAGAAAAACGTTCGGGTCCACTTCATCTGGAAAGTGGAGTATTGGACCCAGAAATATCACCTTCCCCTTCTCGTCTTCTGCTTTCTGTGTTCCTTCATGTTGGTGCTTCTTCTCATTCGGTCTCAGCATATCTGGATTCCGGAGCCGCTGGTAATTTCATGGACTGGGAAATCGCATCGTCCATGAGACTTACTCTTTTGTCCCTCACCACGCCATTGGTGGTCTTGGCGATTGATGGTACTGTTCTCCCAGGGGGACCTATCCGCTTCCAGACCCTCCATGTTAAGATGTCGGTAGGGACACTCCACCAGGAGTGGATATCCTTCCTTATCTTACCCAAGGCCTCAACGCCTATAATTTTGGGTCTCCCATGGTTACAGCTCCATTCTCCTCATGTGGACTGGACTACTGGACAGATCCTGGCTTGGGGCCCCTCCTGTTCCTCGTCCTGCCTACCCAAGGTTGCCCCCTGTGAATCTGAGCCGGTCATTCATTCCAGGTTGCATAACCATTTACATTTCTCTGTCCCTAACCACCCTTGGACGCACAGCCAGGCTAGCTTGTCTACAAGTCCTGCAGTCGCTACGTCTTGCGATGCGATTCAGGTAGTCGCTACACCTGACTCGGCTATTCACTCTGCCTCTGTACTAGTTATGCCAGTCCAGCCCATGCCCAGTGAGCCTCCTACTTTTTCTTGTTCGGGACGTTCTGCTTGTCCTTCAGCTATTCAGCTTGACTCCGGCGACATGTCACCTTCTAACCAACCTGACTTCAGGGTTCCACTGACATCTGCCCAGTCTGATGGTCCTGTGCAAGATGACCAGTTCCCCTTTAAGGGTCTAGGGGACCCTCCTCAGATTCCTGTTGATCCTCTCATGCCCTTGCTTATTCCTAGAGAGCCTTTGGTCCTCAATAGATCTTCTTGTCATCTCCCTACCTCGTTTTCGGTCTCTGAGGATAATCTTAAGTACGAGGTTAGACAAGTTCTGGATTCTCGGCTCTGCAGAGGCATTCTTCAGTACCTTGTGCATTGGAGAGGTTTTGGTCCTGAGGAGGCATCTTGGATCGCTGCATCTGATGTCGCTGCACCTCATCTGTTGAGAAGGTTTCATCAGAGATTTCCCTTTAAGCCTGGGTCCAGGCGGGGGAGGGCCCATAAGAGGGAGGGTACTGTCATGGATATGCAGTAGTGTTTGTCTGTCAGCTTACCTTCCTTCCCATGTGTTCATCTTAGAGGCCTGAGCCCTTTCACCTGGCTTCCTTATAATCTCCTCCCAGCCAGACTCCACCCCAGGCCCTATCACAGAACACTATATTAACCTGTGCACTGCAAGCCTGCTTTGCTGATCAACGTGTTTGTTAGGCATTGTGTGCTTGGGTTCCTGCCTGCCGTGTGCTACGTCTGTCTCTCTGTTACGTTATTGGCTTGTCCCCGACTATCCCTGTCTGCTCGTGACCCTTGACCTTTGGCTCGTTCTTCGTTATCCTTGTCTGCTTGTGGCCCCTGACCTTCAGCTTGTTATTCGGTTCTCTCTTATCGTGTGCTGCTGCTTCCCCTCTTTTCCCCTTATCCTACGGGGTGTGAGCTAGGAAACTCCAGGGGCCGCGACCTGGTCCCAGCCTGCAGCGTAACATCCTCACCACTAGAGGCCCTGGAGAAGACCAGCTGGGTCTTAGACTCCGCGCCATGGGGAATCTTGGCTCTCGCTTCCGTTGGGATCCCGGTTGTGCTCCTCTGGTCCCGCTTTCCACAACCACCCAGTTTCCTATCCGCAGAAGCCAGCCATAGGGTTCACTACCTCGCGGTGCACTCCTGTCCCCCTACGGTGTGCATCTGTCACCTGGCCACAGGTGACCCTGACAGCAGTGGATTGATGCAAGCGGCACCTGGTAGCACTGAATCAAGTTAAAGGGGAAGTGCATGCAGTTGCCCCTGGAAACGCTGGTGCAAGCAGGCCAGCTATCAATGTGCAAAGTCCCAAGTTTACAAGAGAATGCAGGTGGGGAGGCCCTGTCAAGAAGCAAGAGCGCTGTTTGCGGTGCAGAGAGTGGGGGGGGCATGTTGTCTACACGTGTCCTTTGTCTCAGTCTCCAATACAAGGTGACACAGCAAGACAAAGGTCTTAAATTAGGTTTTGGAAGCCTGGTTTGAGTGCTAGGAGTGACCGACAGGCTGACTGGAAGTTCGAGAGGTATGTGGTTGCCCGTAGAAATGGCGGTAATTCAAGTCCGTGGACCACATGAGAAAAGTATTGCCTGCAGAGGATCGTGGCAAGTTAAAAGCAACAATGCTTCAAGGAGAGCAAAGTCGTTGTGCTTGGGAGTCAGCAAAGTACAGCTGGAAGAGTGCCATCTCCCTTAGCAAGGAGAGATCGAGTGTAAACCGGAAGGAGGAGCTACAGTGGAGATGTGGAGCAGCATCCCACTAAAGATATGTGCAGAAATGTACCATGCCTGGAATGTGGTCAACAGGGGCATGGAATTTTTTCTTGTCCCAGTTTATGTAACATGCCTGGGGATATGGTTACTGGGCAGAAGTCTTTGTCTGCAAGCCCAGATTTTTGTGCAACCATGTTTTCAGTCACCTCTGGCAACAGTGAGGAAGTACCTGTTGTGCCTGCAGGGGGTGCTAAGGAGTCAGAAGTGGCTGCTGCAGTTTCATCCCATGGCCACCAGGGAGAGTTGGCCAGTGAAAGTGCAACAAAGGATAGACAACGTACTTAAATGAACACGGCAACCCCTGTTACAGTGATGGGTAAGACTAGAGCTGGTAAATGCATAGAAGAGACTGAGTATGTGACTGTGCACACTGGAGTGGAAGGGACCCCAAATGGGAGATCCACTGTCTGTGTGGAAAAGGACTTGCCTCGCTGCAGTGCCCTTTCCAGTGGGGAGGCAAGTGGTAAACTTGAATATGACCATGTGATGGGTAAAACTGCTAATATTGTGTTGGCTAAAGTTGATGGTCCAGGTGCTAATGGGCTAGTGCAGCTCACTAGAGGTAAAAACATTGCTATGAATGCGATTAAAGATGTGCTATCTCCCCTAGCAACTGTGACGAAGTCCACAGAGGTGTCCCTAGAAACCCCCAGGGAGCTCTGCGTTTTGGAGCCGGAGATTGCCTGGGACAACTATGGTACCGCTCTGAGGGATAACAGGGTACCTGAACCTGGCTATAACAGGATGTTAAATGCTAAAACGGAAATGTTTGAAAACACTCATGATGGAAATAGGTTATTACAGTCTGGCAGTGACAGGTGTGAAAGCGTTCATGCATTTAATAAAGCGCCACCAGAGAAAGGTGGTGAGAGTGTGGTATTGCAGCCTGCTATGGTTAAAAATGTATTGCCGGGCACCGGAGCATGATGGCAGCGTAGAAGGAGAGCTCCACCATCCAGAGATCCAGATTAACCTTTCATTAGCGGAAAAACCTCAGCATTCAGGCAAAAAGATGACCGGTAGAAGCCAGTCATCTACCCGGTCTCAGCTGGACCCATCTACCCAAGCTAAGTAAAAACATACCGGTGATGTTCCGCACACAGCACGCTGACTCGCAGGCCGCATCTCAAGCTGCGGACCGTAGTACAGCGACTCCCACAGCCACCACAGACTTTCCGGCCACTACTCACGCAGGTAATGCAGCCTCATACCTCGCCTCTCCCCTATGCCTAGCCGACCTCCAGCAAGAGGCCATGGACATTAAAAGCTCCCTGTTTGGGGCGATCTCGGACCTGAAAAGTGAAATCCAAGCGGTGGCATCTAGGCTGGACCATGTGGAATCGGCCGCCATGACACACGGAGCGGCCATACACCAAGTTCAACGAGCCTCTGCGGTACACAACCAACACCTCATGGAGATGCATAGGCACCTGGATAACAGGGGTCGCAGACGCAATCTGCGAATTAGGGGGATACCAGAATCTGTGGAAGGCCCCCAATTGCAAGCAGCTGTATGGGCAATTTTTAATACTCTGCTGGGCAGGCCACCTGATGCCCCTGTGGAAATGGAACGATGTCACAGAGCACTCAGACCTAGGGGCAGAGACACGACCCCCCCCCCCCCGAGATTCTGTTTGTTGCCTAGTGAACTTTACACAAAAAGAAAAAATATTGAGATTGGCACGCAATCATGCAAACTTGGAATATGAAGGGGTGTGCATACAGCTATACCAGGATCTTTCATCCATCACTTTGCAACACAGGAGAGATCTGTGCCCTCTCCTACAAGTTTTGCAAGATAGACATATCCCCTATCGCTGGAGGTTCCCTTTCTGCCTCCAAGCAACAGCGGGAAATCGCACGGCTTCGCTGAGAATGCCAGCAGACCTACAGCAGTTTTGCAACACCCTAGGCATTCCGCCAATTGATGTTCCTGCATGGTATGGCACATTTCTGCAACCTGAACTCTGGATTCCAATCCAACCTGAAGACACCCCAAAGTCGCAAAGGAGCAGGCAACGGCGTCGCAGACCTTCAGCGACCTCTCCGCCAAGAGTGCGCGGAGACATGGAAACAGACAAGAGCCCATGAGTTTCACCATCGTCGGTTCACCGCAGAACCGAGCATTGATATCTCAGTGACTGGTGCGGTAAGCTGACCCTTTGATTGCCTCTGCATTGTATACCATGCCTTAGTTTACATTGACTATTGCTACTGACTGATTGCTTAGCTTTATGTTCGGGCATAATGGTCGACTCTTGCAAAGGATAAGCTAGACCATGACGGCCAGACATGTTGTTTCTGTTACCCTGCTCAGCACCCCCCGGAGCTTGACCACCAAGGACCAAGGATTCAGATGATCTTCCCAGGCTAGGGAATACATGCTTGCAGGAACAGGCTCTGTTGCAGCCCGGTCACATGTCAGGTGCTTACGCTTCCTGACCCTGTAGCAATGAGGACCAGAAGTAAGCTCATACTTCTCAAGCTGCTGCTGTACTCTCCATGCTATATGCCCGGCATACATGCAGCTGCTAATGGAAACGATTTCAGACAGGGTCACATCTCAGTAGGGATGTGCCGAACACCCCCTGGTTCGGTTCGCACCAGAACCTGCAAACGGACCGAAAGTTTGCGCAAACTTTAGAACCCCGTTAAAGTATATGGGACTCGAACGTTCGGAATCAAAAGTGCTAATTTTAAAGGCTAATATGCAAGTTATTGACTTAAAAAGGGTTTGGGAACCCGGGTCCTGCCCCAGGGGACATGTATCAATGCAAAAAAATTGGCTGTTTTTTCGGGAGCAGTGAAATATTCCTTTAAATATCATACCTGGGGGGTGTGTAAAGTATGCCTGTGAAGTGGCACGTGTTTCCCGTGTTTAGAACTGTCCCTGCACAAAATGAAAGTTCTAAAGGAAAAAATAGGATTTTTTTGTACTCACCGTAAAATCCTTTTCTCTGACGTCCATGGACTGACACAGCATCTTCAATCTTGACAAAGTGGGTTATGTTCCTGCTCATAGGAGAAGACTAGGCAGCATGTTAGATGTTTTAACATACATTCCAAAACCAGAGCTCAACAGCCCAGGGGGCGGTTCCTCCGGACATAACCCTCCTACCTGCAGCCAGCAGCCAGCAGCTTCAGTTCGTAGTAAAGCAGTACAAATTTAAAGAAAGGAGGGGTGGGTGGCTGTGTCAGTCCATGGACGTCAGAGAAAAGGATTTTACGGTGAGTACAAAAAAATCCTATTTTCTCTTTCCGTCCATGGACTGACACAGCATCTTCAATCTTGACAAAGTGGGACGTCCCAAAGCAGTGTCAAAGAACGAGGGGTGGGAACAGTATCAAGGAAAAACCAAACTTCACCCCAAACAAGCAGAGCTCCTCAATGGAGGAGTTGTAACATTAAACAGCCGCCTGCAAAACCTTGCGGCCGAAGGAAGCATCAGAAGATCAACCTTATAGAACTTTGAAAAGGTATGTGCGGACGACCTTGCACACTTGTGCAACAGACGCTTGATGTCGGAAAGCCCAGGAAGCACCAATTGCCCCGGTTGAATGAGCCGTAACCGGAAAGGGAGGCTCCCGCCCCTTAAGGGCATAGGCCTTGTATGACGGTCTGCCTGATCCACCGAGAAATGGTGGCAGACGAAACCGCTTGGCCCCGTTTTGGACCAGACACATACACAAACAGTGAGTCAGACTTCCGAATCGAAGCTGTTGCAGACAGGTACACCCGCAGGGCACGTACCATGTCTAACGTGTGGTGCAAAAACTCTCTGGGATGCGACGGACGAGGACAAAAGGATGGAAGCACAATGTCCTCATTAAGGTGGAAGGCCGAGACCACCTTTGGGAGAAAAGGAGGCTGCGGGCATAGCACCGCCTTATCCTTATGGATAATCAAGTATGGTGGTTTGTAAGACAAGGCCGCCAATTCTAAAACCCTTCTGACAGAAGTAATGGCTACCAGAAAATCCACCTTCTGAGGTAAGGTCAAGAGAGGAATCTGACCCCTGAAGAACCGAGAGCACCAAATTCAAATCCCAAGGAGGAAGAGGTGGCTTAACAGGGGGGAGCACATGTCAGACCCCCTGTATGAAAGTACTAATCAAAGAATGGCCCGCTAGCGGCCTCTGAAAGAAAATAGCCAAAGCTTAATGGTGCTTAAGGCAAGCTTTTGGGTCACAGCATGCTGTAAGAACAGCAAGATTCTGGGAACGGAATACGTCCGTGGACGCCAATCCAGCTCCTCGCACATAGCGATGAAGGTCCTCCAGGTACGGTGGTATATCTTCCTGGAAGAAGATTTCCGTGCCATCAGCATGGTCGAAATGACCGAATCCGAGAGACCCCGGTCTCTCAGCATCTGGCTTTCAATAGCCATGCCGTTAAAGCCAGCGACTGTAAAGCAGGGTGAAGTATGGGACCTTGAGACAAAAGGTCCTCCCGCATCGGCAGTCGCCACAGAACGTCCGCCACTAGGCGCACAAGATCGGCGTACCAGGGACGCCGAGGCCAATCTGGAGTGATAAGGATCACCGGAATCCCTTCGGCCTCCACCCTGCGAAGCAATCGAGGAAGCAGCTTCAGTGGAGGATAGGCATAAATCAGCTGATACCGACCTCACGGGGCCACCAAGCGTCTGACGCGTCTGCTCAGGGATCCCTGGACCTGGCCACGAATCTCAACACTTTGCGATTGAGTCGAGAGGCCAATAGGTCCACAGCCGGCATGCCCCACCTCCGGTAAAGGAGTTGAAACACCTCCGGATGCAAGGACCATTCCCCCTGGTCCAACATCTGGCGGCTCAGATAGTCCACCTGCCAGTTGTCTACTCCTGGAATGTAAACGGCCGACAGAGCCGGCACGCTTCTTTCCGCCCATCTCAGGATGTGAGCGACCTCGGACGCCGCAGCTGAGCTCTGAGATCCCCCCTGATGGTTGACATAAGCCACTGCTGTGGCGTTGTCCGACTGGATCCTGACTGAGCGCCCCTGTAGTCTCTTTGACCAGGAGGAGAGGCACAGTCTGATCGGCCGGAGTTCCAGAACATAGATCGGCAGACGGGACTCGTCCGGGGTCCAGAGCCCTTGGGCTGACAGAACTCCCCAGACTCCGCCCCAGCTCGAAAGACTGGTGTCCATTGTGATCACAGTCCACTGGACAGGAAGGAACGACTTCCCCCGACCGAAGGGCCGGGAATCTCAGCCACCACTTCAGGGATGCACTGACCAGATGACTCACCTGGACCTGATGATCCAGTGATAATGGAGACTTGTTCCAACAAGATAGGACCTCCTTTTGTAAGACTTGAGTGTGGAATTGGGCGTATGGCACCGCCTCAAAGGAAGTCACCATGAGTCCCAGGACCCTTATGCAAAAACGGAGTGACGACCATTTGTGGGACGTCAGCACCCGTACCGCAGATTGAAGAGTCTGTAATTTGTCCAAGGGTAGAAATACCCTCGCCTCCGAGGAGTCCAGGATCAATCCCAGGTACTCCAGACGCTGAGTCGGAACCAGGACCGACTTCTGAATGTTTAGCAGCCATCCGAATTCTCAAGGGCCTGACTGGCTATCTCCACATTTTCCTCTAATTCTGAGCCAGAGTCTGCTCTCAGAAGAAGATTGTCTAGATAGCCCACAATAGCAATGCCTCGCTGTCTCAGCAAAGCTAGAATCGGGGCAAGCACCTTGGTGAAAACCCGTGGTGCTGACGCCAAACCAAAGGGAAGAGCCACAAACTGATAGTGGTCTTCGCCTATCGCGAAGTGCAGAAACTTCTGGTGACCCGCGCAGATTGGGACATGCAAGTAGGCGTCCGTGATTTCCAAGGACGCCAGAAAATCCCCCGGGTGGAGCGCAGCAATCACTGAGCGAATAGATTCCATGCGGAATTTCCGCACATTCATAAAGGCATTTAGGGCCTTGAGATCCAGAATTGGATGGACTCTGTCCTTCTTTGGGACCACAAACAGATTCGAATAAAAACCCTGAAACCTCTCCTTTGACGGTACCAGCACAATTACTCCGCACCTCAGCAAGTCCTGCACTGCCCCTAATAGGGCAGTCCGATGCGATGGAAGGAGAGAGAGATTTGAGGGAAAGAATCTGATTGGTGGCCAGGAAAGGAACTCTATCCTATACCCCGAGGCAACCACCTCGCATACCCACCGGTCGGAGATCCGGGAGGTCCACCGATCCGCGAACCTGCAAAGGAGTACCCCCACCCCAGAGTCGGGCGGGGGCAAGACTTCATGTGGTGGCGGGCTTGGAAGCTGGCTTGGTTGGCTTACGCCCCCAGGGCCGCTTCTGTCCCCCAGCCACACTCTTGTCAGTCCGGGAGAATTTTTCCGCGGGATTGGACTGACGAAAAAACCTCTTCTGAGTGGGAAAGGAAGGACCCGGCTTAAGGCACGGCTCCTTCGCCTTAGGAGGCTGAGGAAGAAGGGTGCTCTTACCCCCCGTGACATTTTTAATAATGTCATCCAGGGAAGCACCAAATAGCCTTCCACCCTTGAAAGGCAAATCCATCAAAAGCTTCTTAGAGGCCAGGTCAGCAGACCAGCATTTCAACCAGATTAGGCGACGCAAAACCACCGCAGACACTGAGGCCCTAGAAATTAGGGGGGCAACTTCCATAGTGGCATCGCACACATACACCAGGCCCTGTACCATTTGGTCAGCCAATGTAATGCATTCCAGAGGAAGATTATGCTCCTGCACATACTGCTGCATAATCTTCACCCATTCCGTGAGCGTCTGAGTCACCAGGGTCGCTGCTACAAGAGTACGCAGCACGGATCCCAGCATGGTGAACAAGGCTCTGCTCACCATTTCTGACTTCCTATCTGTAGGGTCCTTAAAAGCAGGGGTCCCCTCAACCGGCAGAGTTGTGGCTTTATTCATCCGGGCGACCAGGGGGTCGACCACCGGAGAAGAGGCCCATTTTTTAATCAGGCTGTCCTCAAAGGGGTACCTAACCGCCAGATGCTGCGAAACCGCAAAGGTCTTCTGTGGTTTGTCCCAAACCTGGTCTATGAACCTATCAAAAAAAGGTGTATAGGGAAAAACCTTTTTAAAAGGCTTAGCTTGAAAAGAACCAAAGGAAACTGACGCCACCACAGGTTCCTCAGCCGCAGCATTCAGCTTGAGAGTGTCCCTCACAGCATCAATGAGTTCACTAACAAGTGTCCTGTCATGTACTGACCCAAATAAGGAGTCTTCCTCACAAGGAATGTCCTGGTCAAAAATATCCAAAAATTCTGAGCTAGGGTCCTGTGCCGCAGCAATGCCCATATCTGAATCCAAGCACTCCCCTGGAGATGGTGGGGGGAGAGGTTGCTTAAGAGCCCCCTTGCGCTTGCACGCCGCTTCCATCCTGGCAACAAATGATGCCAGGACTGCCGACAACCGTTCCATAGGGACCGCAGGTGCAGCAGCCCTGCCAGTTGCTTCTGACATGAAAGGGGAAGCAGGTGACACTGACTTCATGATACCACCCTCTGGCTCCCGCGAGTGAACAGTGAGGAGACTGTGAGGAGAATTGCGCTGTCCAATCAGCGATAGAGGCCAACCAGCACAAAAGAGCGTGCGGCTACTAGAAAATGGCCGCTGCAATAACAAGGGTGCCACAGGCGCTATGGCAAGATGGCCGCCAATGCGGTTTACAATTGTAAAAGAAAATACAGTAAAAACATGGCGCCGAACGGCGTGCAAGGCCCCCGCTGACACAGCCCAACCCCCACACCTCATGCAGACCCCTGTGGACCCCCACCAGGCCAGAGAGACCCCCAGGCACCCCAGTCAGCGCACCATTGTGAAGGTGACAGAGAGTAGTAAAGAAAAAACAAGGGGGGACAGGGAAAACCCCCCTACCATAGGAACACACAGCATGTACTCACCAACTTAGGCAGGGAAACAGTACTTACCCGTCCATGCTAGGACCCACTGGTGTGTTCCTGACAAGCATATCACATTGCAGTACTGAGTAGCTGTCGGCCAGCCCACCGCGAAAGATACAGCAAAATTGTTCAATCTTCTGTGGACCCTGGAGCAACAAACTCACCGGCCACCCCTGGAGCCATAGGGTATGTCGTGAACTGATCTCACGCAGAGTGAGGATCAGCATGCTTGATGGTCAGACTGGGAAGACTACGAGGATAGCGAACTACCCAACCAGCCGACAGTTGATAGAAGAATCTCAAAAATGAAATAATAAAAGTTCAAAAAGAACAAAACATTTCTTCAAGAGACTGGCTCCGAAGAGAGCCATGTCCTCTCCTCTGCTAGGCAGAAAAAAAACTGAGGCTGCTGGCTGCAGGTAGGAGGGTTATGTCCGGAGGGACTGCCCCCTGGGTGGGGCTGTTCAGCTCTGGTTTTGGAATGTATGTTAAAACATCTAACATTCTGCCTAGTCTTCTCCTATGAGCAGGAACATAACCCACTTTGTCAAGATTGAAGATGCTGTGTCAGTCCATGGACGGAAAGAGAAAAAGTAATTTACAGTCAGGTCCATAAATATTGGGACATCGACACAATTCTAATCTTTTTGGCTCTATATACCACCACAATGGATTTGAAAAGAAACGAACAATATGTGCTTCAACTGCAGACTTTCTGCTTTAATTTGAGGGTATTTACATCCAAATCAGGTGAACGGTGTAAGAATTACAACAGTTTGTATATGTGCCTCCCACTTTTTAAGGGACCAAAAGTAATGGGACAATTGGCTGCTCAGCTGTTCCATGGCCAGGTGTGTGTGTTATTCCCTCATTATCCCATTTACAAGGAGCAGATAAAAGGTCCAGAGTTCATTTCAAATGTGCTATTTGCATTTGGAAACTGTTGCTGTCAACTCTCAATATGAGATCTAAAGAGCTGTCACTATCAGTGAAGCAAGCCATCATTAGGCTAAAAAAAACAAAACAAACCCATCAGAGAGATAGCAAAAACATTAGATGTGGCCAAATCAACTGTTTGGAACATCCTTAAAAAGAAAGAACGCACCAATGAGCTCAGCAACACCAAAAGACCCGGAAGACCAGGGAAAACAACTGTGGTGGATGACCGAAGAATTCTTTCCCTGGTGAAGAAAACACCCTCAACAGTTGGCCAAATCAAGAACACTCTCCAGGAGGTAGGTGTATGTGTGTCAAAGTCAACAATCAAGAGAAGACTTCACCAGAGTGAATACAGAGGGTTCACCACAAGATGTAAACCATTGGTGAGCCTCAAAAACAGGAAGGCCAGATTAGAGTTTGCCAAACAACATCTAAAAAAGCCTTCACAGTTCTGGAACAACATCCTATGGACAGATGAGACCAAGATCAACTTGTACCAGAGTGATGGGAAGAGAAGAGTATGGAGAAGGAAAGGAACTGCTCATGATCCAAAGCATACCACCTCATCAGTGAAGCATGGTGGTGGTAGTGTCATGGCGTGGGCATGTATGGCTGCCAATGGAACTGGTTCTCTTGTATTTATTGATGATGTGACTGCTGACAAAAGCAGCAGGATGAATTCTGAAGTGTTTCGGGCAATATTATCTGCTCATATTCAGCCAAATGCTTCAAAACTCATTGGACAGCGCTTCACAGTGCAGATGGACAATGACCCGAAGCATACTGCGAGAGCAACCAAAGAGTTTTTTAAGGGAAAGAAGTAGAATGTTATGCAATGGCCAAGTCAATCACCTGACCTGAATCCGATTGAACATGCATTTCACTTGCTGAAGACAAAACTGAAGGGAAAATGCCCCAAGAACAAGCAGGAACTGAAGACAGTTGCAGTAGAGGCCTGGCAGAGCATCACCAGGGATGAAACCCAGTGTCTGGTGATGTCTATGTGTTCCAGACTTCAGGCTGTAATTGACTGCAAAGGATTTGCAACCAAGTATTAAAAAGTGAAAGTTTGATGTATGATTGTTAATCTGTCCCATTACTTTTGGTCCCTTAAAAAGTGGGAGGCACATATACAAACTGTTGTAATTCCTACACCGTTCACCTGATTTGGATTTAAATACCCTCAAATTAAAGCTAAAAAGTCTGCAGTTAAATCACATCTTGTTTGTTTCATTTCAAATCCATTGTGGTAGTGTATAGAGCCAAAAAGATTAGAATTCTGTTGATGTCCCAATATTTATGGACCTGACTGTAAAACTGCTTGCGGCTTTAATTTAATGTCTGGTCCCGGCAATATGGATGAAAATCATTGAGAAAAATGGCATGGGTAGTATACAGGCAGTGCAAACAAGACAGGGACTGTAGGTTTGTTGTTAAGTAGAATCTGTTTGTAATTTTGAACTGGTACATTTTTAAAGTGTAGCTCCAGCCAAAAAATCTATTTTTAAGCTTTTTGGAAAACATAAGGAAGGGTTATCATCACCCCTGTAACATTTTTTTTGCTGTCTGTGCACCTCTTCAGAAGATTTCACCTCACTTTCTGTCCCAATGACAAATATTTTTTGAAAATTTGGGAGTTTTAGTGAAACAAGGATTGGTGATAAAGCATCAGTGGAGAGGAGACACATTTTTACCATATTAACTGTTACAGGAGAGAATTTCCCTTCCTAGGGGTAGATTTCCTCTCACTTTCTGTTGTCTCCTTCCGTTTGCAAGTAGGAGTCCTTTGTAAATTGGATGTTTGAAAGTAGGAGCCTGCCCTATATACTCTGCAGAAATTTGGGCCTTAGGTGTTGGTTCTGCCACAACACTGTAAGCCCTCACAGATACTCTTGGTGGGCGCTGGAACACCCTGCTGTGAACTATTATATCAAGAATTGTAATTACATGCCATTGTTGAACAGTGGTAGAAAAATTGGGCCTTTAGTGGTGGTGGTGGTGGTGTTGCCACAACACTGTAAGTCCTCAAAGTTACTCTTGGTGGGCGCTGGAACGGGCCCTGCTGTGAAATATTAGATCAAAAATTTTAATTACACGCCCCTGTTAAACAGGGGCTGAAAAATTGGGCCATAGGCACTGGTGCCACAACACTGCAACCCTTCACAGATACTCTAGTTGGAGCGCAGGAATGAACCCTTCTGCAAAGTATTGCATCAAAAATTGTAATTACATGCCCCTGTTAAACAGGGGCCGAAAAATTTGGCCTTAGCCACTGGTGGCGGTGCCCAGAACCAAAAATGTTCTTACAAGCTATCAGCATGATCATTGAGGAGGAAGAGGGTAGTCACTCAGCATAACAAGATAGTCACTCAGCATCAGCATAGGCAGTCTTGAGGGGATCTGACATTTCAAAAAAAATTATTCGGTTACATCAGCATCAGGTGCTTGGTAGCTGGTGGTGATCCAAGACTGATTAATTTTTATGAAGGTCAGTCGATCGACCGAGTCGGTGGACAGGCAAACCCTGTGATCGGTTACAAAGCCTCCAGCAGCACTGAATGTGCGTTCCGAAAGAACACTGGATGCAGGACAAGCCAGTAGCTCAATTGCATACTGTGCAAGCTCTGGCCAGTGATCTATCCTCAAGACCCAGTGACCCAGTAACCCAGAGGATTTGCGGTGGGAAAGGTGTCCAAGTCTGATCTTGCCCCTAGGTATTCCTGCACCATGTAAAACAGACGCTGGTGATGGTTGCTGGAACCGATCATACCTTGGGGCTGCAGACTAAAAAATTGTCTGAACGCATCGGTCAGACGGCCACCTTCTCCACCGCTCCTTGTTTGACTGACCGAAGCCTCAGCAACACGTTGTCCAGGACCAGGAATTTGTAACCTCCCAGTCTCTGGGAATGCGTTGCACAGACCTTTCTGCAAGGCCTCCCGAAGATGTTTCATCCTCTGCTCCCTCTGCGACGGCAAGATAAGGTCCGCAACCTTACCCTTGTAACGTGGATCAAGGAGGGTTGCCAGCCAGTAATGATCCCACTCCTTGATAGCACGAATACAAGGATCCTTCCGCAGGCTTTGCAGGATCAGGGAGGCCATGCCACGTAGGTTTGCTGAGGCATTCAGTCCAGAGTTCTCTGGGTCACTCAGGACGACATGATCCGCAGCCACCTCCTCCCAGCCACGTACAAGTCCATGGGTTTCTTGGGACTGTAATTGATCCCTTGAAGACAGCTGCTGATGCTGAGTGCTAGGCTCCACCTCCATTTTGACACAATCCTTCTCCTCCTCCTCTTCCTGTGTGATAGGCGGGCCAGCAGGAACACTGTCTGGATAAAGGGGGCCTTGAGCGGTAAGGAAGTCCTCCTCTTCCTCCCTCTGTTCTGCCTCAAGTGCCCTGTCCATTATTCCACGCAGCGTGTGCTCCAACAGGTGGACAAGAGGAACAGTGTCACTGATGCATGCACTGTCACTGCTCACCATCCTCGTGGCCTCCTCAAATGGTGACAGGACAGTGCATGCATCCCTGATCATGACCCACTGGCGTGGCAAAAAAACACAAGCTTCCCTGACCCTGTCCTCGTGCCATATTGGCACAGATACTCATTGATGGCCCTCTGCTGCGTGTGCAGACGCTGCAGCATGGCCAACGTTGAGTTCCACCTGGTGGGCATGTCACAGATTAGGCGGTTCTTGGGCAGGTTCAATTCCTTTTGGAGGTCAGCCAGCCGAGCACTGGCATTATATGACCGGCGGAAATGCACACAGACTTTCCTGGCCTGCCCCAGGACATCCTGTAAGCCCGGGTACCTGCCCAAGAACCGCTGCACCACCAAGTTAAGGACGTGAGCCAAACAGGGCACATGGGTCAGTTGTCCCTGTCGGAGGGCGGAGAGGAGGTTGGTGCCATCGTCGCAAACCACCATTCCTGGCTGAATCTGGCGTGGCGTCAACCACCTCTGAGCCTGCCCCTGCAGAGCTGACAGAATCTCTGCCCCAGTGTGGCTCCTGTCCCCCAAGTACACCAGCTCATACACTGCATGGCATCTTTTTGCCTGCGTACTTGCATAGCCCCTTGAATGCCTATGGAGCACCGCTGGTTCCGAGGACAAAGCACAAGAGGCCATGGAGGAAGAAGAAGAGGAGGGGGTGGAGTTGAGAGGTGTGTCAGAATCACCAGTAGTACCATTTTGGAGGCGTGGTGGTGGAA
This sequence comes from Rana muscosa, assembly GCA_029206835.1. Lineage (NCBI taxonomy): Eukaryota > Metazoa > Chordata > Amphibia > Anura > Ranidae > Rana > Rana muscosa. The sequence goes on along the minus strand of CM055123.1, from coordinate 333,469,694 downwards.
CAACCTCCAACACTACTGCACCTTGTCCTGCATCCTTCCCAGCTGCCAGCAGAGTCTCCCATTGCGCCGTGAAAGATAGGTAACATCCCTGTCCATGCCTGCTGGACCATGAGTCAGTGGTAATATGCACCTTACCGCTGACCGCCCTGTCCAGCGAGGCCAAGACATTGCCTTCCACATGCCGGTAGAGAGCCGGAATCGCCTTCCGTGAGAAAATGTGGCGTTTGGGAACCTGCCACTGAGGAACCGCACATTCCACAAACTCACGGAAGGGGGCAGTCTACCAACTGAAAAGGCAGCAGTTGAAGTGCTAGCAATTTAGCCAAGCTAGCATTCAACCGCTGGGCATGTGGATGGCTGGGAGCGAACTTCTTTCAGCGGTGCAGCAGTTGGGGCAGGGAAATTTGCCTGGTACAATCTGACGTTGGTGTACCGATAGCAGATTGCCCGCAAGTACTTGGCTGTGACACACCTAATTCTACACCTTCATTCCTCTCAGTGCAGGTTTCAGAGAGGACTGAAAGTATAGTGGGGTTGGAGATCCCAGCTGATGAGGAGCAAGGAGAGGTCCGCTTTGTTCTTTGGTTTGGGTCTTTTAGGTACGCCTGCCAACGAACTGCATGGCAGGTCGACATATGTCTGGTCAAGCATGTGGTGCCCAAGCGGGTTGTCAGAAACATTGATGCATCTCAGCATAGTGCCTACAATATGTCGGAATGTTTATACTGAAATATAAAAATAATTATTGCGGAAATAGGCAAATCTTAATTTTTGGAGATTCCCAATTTCCTACAATATCAAAACAAGAAATTCGAAGTTCTTGTATCCGTGCTAGTTTGAAGACAAGTAACACAAATTAATATTGCTTAAAATATTATATATATTTATTAACTAAAGAACAGTGCAAAATTAAAATCAGGTATAAGTCGTGATCAAACAAATTAATGGATATACTTCTACAATCAGAGATAAATGATGGATTATGTCCAGATAATATTTACATACATTTCTATGCAAGCTCTATATGACAAAGTATATTCACAATTCAATACTTAAATGATACTTGTACATCTAAAACTTGGTAACTCTTGTGAAATGTCTTTCCGTTACTTCACGGGAGGTGTAAACACTCTTTTGTTCACTTTAACACTATTTCTTTCTCAAACCAACAGATCTCCTGATTACGGCTTTGATAAAACATCAAGTCTTATATTAAATTTAGAGAGAATTAATTTTTACACCTATATCATAATAAAACCATTGTACCACTTGGCTCTAGCTTTTTAAAGACAACCAAATTAGGGTATGTGCCTTAATATTTGGAATAATATTTCATTTATACTGCAGTTAAAATATGATACAATTCCAAATTGCTTTGCCATATATATTTAAATGGTTTTAGTTATGTGTATGCAAAAACAACTCCATTACCAAAGTGGGTAAATAAACAAAATAAATACATTACCAGGTTAAAGTTCTGTCTGTTTGAGAAGCTTCCATTATGAGTCCAACTGGACTCCTTCCAACATCGCTACATGTTTGCGTTTAAGATCTCTCTAGCGAGCATCTTCCTTCAAGAGATCCTTTCAGAGATAGAGTTCCCCAGAGCTCGAGTGAGAAATCTCCATCTGTAGAGTGACCTGTTCCCTCAGAGCTCCCTCTAAGGTTCCTCTGATCCTCAGGTCAAGGGTCCCCTCCTGCTATCTCAGCTGCTACTTTTATCTCACTCCAAAAGTGGGTGTGTATCTTACATTACTACGTAACTGAGACGTCAAATGATGATGTGATTGGGTAGGTTGTCACAGCAACCAAACATCACATTATCTTGAACAATTAAGTATTTTTACCACCAGAGGGCAGTAGCGTATTAGAAATAATTTCTAATGTTATTTTCATGTAGGCAAAGATAATTTACGACTATCATTTGACCTAGCTTAGTAAAACACACTTAATTGTCTAAGGGTGTCAAAACACATGTCCTGTATACCAGACATTTCGGCAAATGGCTCAGAGTAATGTCTTGGGAAAATCTACCCACCTCTCTGCTAATGGGTTGTTAACATTCCTCAAAGCTGAAGTCATTTGGAATAACTTTTAACTTACTTTTGACAAATACAGCTCCTAATATCAATACAGCTAGGATCTCACATTTTGTAGTAATATATATATGTAGATATGGGTTTATACATATATATATATATATATATATATATATATATATATATATATATATATATAACCAATACATAGATATACTATAAAAGAAACCTTAAAGAGATACAATATAACAAGAATTTTGAATAAGCCCTATAGTTTTGTAGCTTATTCTGAAATACTAATTTAGGTTTTTAGGCTCCCTTGAAACAAGAGTTCCTTATCTTGTTTATTTTACCAAGTGTCCAAACCTTTGAATTACAACCTGGGGAGACTGGTACAGTCAAGACCCCGTTAGTGAGACATAAGAACAAAGCCTATTCATGTCTGTGAATCTAATTTAAACTTTCCAAGATATTGAATGTGGGTTAACCCCTCATAGCATATCATGAGCTCAGGGGCGGATCCAGGGGGGGCAACAGGGCAATTGCCCCCCCCGAGACCATCTGTCACACTCACTTGCTTGCTCAGTTTTTTTTTTTTTGCGCCTGATCTCCCGAACTTTGGAGACGCGGTACCGGCTGGCAATAAGTCCTCTGGACCCCAAACGTGGCACACATGTAGCCCCATGTCTTCTCTACAGTGTGCAAAGTTTGGTGTCTGGGGGACCTACGGCCGGGGAGTACTGATTTTTCAAAGCCGGGCACTCCTTCCATAGACTCCCATGTTAAACATCAGTCTAGTCATGGGCACAGGGAAGCATGGGCAAAGTGAGGCACAGTGAGGCACAGTGAGGCATGCAGATGGACACCCTAGGCTTATACTTGAGTCAATACGTTTTCCCAGTTTTTTGGGGTAAAATTAGGTGCCTCGGCTTATATTCGGGTCGGCTTATACTCGAGTATATACAGTACTTGTTCTGCGGCTGCTGCTGCCTCTCTGAGTCTCTCTCTCAGTTTCTCACATCAGCCGATCAGCGGCGCAGAGAGAGAGACTCGTCTAATGTAGTTATGCGGCGCACTGACACGATACCAGGAGCGGAGGAGGAGGTGGGTGGAGCCTCTTCCCTACACTCGTTGCTAACGCCTGGGCCGCTTGGCGTCTAACAACGAATGACGTCAGTGAGTCACGTCGGGCTGCTCTGCGGGCGGCTCCGCTTGCGGCGCGGTTTGTGGGCGGGCGGCGCGGTTCGTGAGCAGACCGTGCTGCTCAGGCAGCGCAGGTGAGAGTGAGAGAGCAGGCTCAGTGTGGCAGCTGGCCAATCAGCTAGCCGGGAGTGGGGGAGCAGAGAGATGAATTCATCTCTCACCGCCCGTGCCTGCCCTGCATTCCTGCAGTGACTTCCGCCCTCACTGTGCAGGCAGCAGAGAGATTACATTATCTCTCTGCTGCCTGACTCTGGGAGTCTGGGACACAGCAAGAGACAACCAAAACTACACCTTAGCAGGCAAGTTAGTGACAATCCGCAAGGTGTGGCAGTCGACGTGGCAAATGACAATCCGCAAATTGTGGCAGGCAAGAGACAATCAGCAAGGTGTGGCAGGTTAAGTGGCAAGTGACAATCTGCAAGGTGTGGCAGGTGATGTGGCAAGTGACAATCCACAAGGTGTGGCAAGTGACAATCCACAAGATGTGGCAGGTGACGTGGCAAGTGACAATCCGCAACGTGTGGCAAGTGACACTTTCAGGGCTCCCACTAATTGCAGGCGACGGTGGCAAGTGACACACTCGGGGCTCCCACTGATTCTGCATTGAACTATTTATTTCTATATTACAATGTAATAATAGAAATAATGCGCTTCAATCATCCTGACACCATAACTACCATGGTGCCGGGATGATTGAAGCGCCGACACCAGCCATTTCCCAGATAAATTTTCCACAAAAAAAACATAAATTTTTTGGCAGTGCCCCTCCCGAGAAAAGACTCTGGATCCGGCCCTGCATGAGCTATGGGCTTAACTTTAGAGACAAAATGGCTGTCCTCTCGCTCATCATGTACATGAATATGAACCATATGAAAAATACATAACATGCATAATATAAAGGCCTATATGTAATTCTTTTTAACCCCAAATGTTCTGACAAAACCCCCCCACGTTTCTTGTATTTCTGACGAATAGTCACGGAAATACTAAGAAACGGGTCCGAAGAAATATCACGGTTGTTTAAAAGATATGGCCACATTATTATTTTTCTTTATACTTGAAGAGCGTTCCTCTCTTCATCCATATGATAAAGAATGTTCTTGTATTACTTGGATCTTTGTTGATGAGTTCAAGTCTTTATGAAAACAAAATGAACTGTTGCAGTGGTGGTGTCACCCCCCCCCCCCCCCATTTCAAATGTGATGAAAACAAAACTGGTAAACTAGCAATTGAAGAAACTCTTCAGCGAATCCGCTCTTGTAGTGTTACAAGCTGAAAATGGGATTCAATATCCCTCCTTTCAATGGATATTCTGGGATTCAAGCAAACAAGGGACTTCTGCAACAAATCTTTCTTTCCAGCAATACAAATCTTGGAGCGTCTTGCTTCATGACTCCTGATGAAGGATTCGATGTGGTGACGGGTTCCATCCGGAACTGGGCATCACGGATTAACATCATCCAAACGATCGCTGTGTCTTTTGGTGGTCAACTTCGTCTTTACCAATCAATGATCTGGTCTGGAGTGTGGTTTGGTGACAGGTTCCCTCCAGAACTGGACGTCAAGGATTAACATCAGCCATACGATCGCGGTGTCTGTTGGCAGTTCACTTCGCCTTTACCAATCAATGATCTGGTCTGGAGTGTCAATCACTTTCTATTTGAGTAAATAGACAGTATGAATATATACTCTTATTAATTAATACTTACATTTTCTAACTATGCTATATATATGACATAGCGATTGGTTAACTTTTTTTTAATTACTGTATATACTCGAGTATAAGCCGACCCGAGTATAAGCCGAGGTACCTAATGTTGCCACAAAAAACTGGGAAAACTTACTGACTCGAGTATAAGCCGAGGGTCAACAATGCCTCACTGTTCCCATCCTTACTGTTCCCATCCTTACTGTTCCCATCCTTACTGTTCCCATCCTTACTGTTCCTATCCTCACTGTTCCTATCCTCACTGTTCCTATCCTCACTGTTCCTATCCTTACTGTTCCCTAGCTCACTGTTCCTATCCTCCCTGTTTAAATTTAACATTGTAAATAGTACCTGAAAAAAAGTTTAGAGGCTACGGCGTCCATCGTTTAAATCCCGCGGTCTCTTCCTGGTCCCTTCCGTGATAGGCGATTCTCAGCAGACACTCTCCGCCTATCCTTAACGTTCTCTCATCCTCAGTTTCCCAGCAGACACTGTGTTCGGTGTTCCGCCAATCACAGACGTCTGCTGGGAAACTGAGGATGAGAGAACGTTCGTGATAGGCGGAGAGTGTCTGCTGAGAATCGCCTATCACGGAAGGGACCAGGAAGAGACCGCGGGATTTAAACGATGGATGCCGCAGCCTCTCAACTTTTTCTCAGGTACTATTTACAATGTAAAATTTCGCTGACTCGAGTATAAGCCGAGGGGGGGACTTTCAGCCCAAAAAAAAGGGCTGAAAATCTCGGCTTATACTCGAGTATATATGGTAACTAAAATCATCAATGATCTACTGATGATATTATTATGATATTATTCTGCCATGATTGGCAGGATCAACATTAATGCTGAAGTATAAGATTGGAAGATCTGTAAGTTAGGAGAGAAATATCACAATGTCATATTATTACATCTACATTCTCTTGATCCTTATAAGTCTCTTCTTATACGTTACCTTCCAGCATTCTTAATTGGAACCTAGGATGACAAGCATATAATTGAATACTTTATACCATACCCAAACATGTCCTCAATTCACTGATATTGGCAGATAACTCTTGACCTCATCACAGTCTCCATTTTCTTCTTGTGGTGAGACTTAGGCCTCGTACACACGACCGATTTTCTCATCGTAAAAAACACGTCGTTTTTTTCGACGAGATTTTTGTTAAGCTAGTCGATTTTCTCGTCAAGCTTTCTATGCGTACACACTGACATTTCCCAATTTCCTCGTTGTTCTCCGCGCTCACTTCCAGCACGTACGACGGCACTATAAAGGGGAAGATCTTTTTTCTTGGCGCCACCCCTTGGGCTGCTTTTGCTGATCTCGTGTTACCGCGTGTGAAGTAAAAGTTTGGGAAGAGACGATTCGCGCTTTTCAGTCTTCGTACTTTTCAGATCGTTTTCTGCGGTTCAGTTTGTGCTTGTGGGTTCGTATCTTGACTTTCAGGGCGTCTAGGCAGGTCGTATCTGTTTTACAGTGCGTTCTTGCCTGTTCGTTTCTGATTTTCAGTTCGTTATTCATAGGCCTTGCTGTTCTAAAGTGCGTTCTGTTCTGTACGTTCTGATAAGACGACCGTTTCTTATTAGCCATGTCGCCTGGACGTTCTTGTCGTCGAGTTCGTGCTGTGCGTGCGCTTGGTGTTGGTCTGCTTGTTTTGGACCAAGACCAGTCCATGAATTTGTTCAGATATTGGTTTAATTTAAAACACTTGTTTTTTCTTCACAGTATTTTCATTCCACAAATCAACAATAAAATAGAAACAACAAAAAATATAAAATAAAATAGACAAAAAAAAAAAAAAAAGATATGTGTATATATCACTATGGACCAATCAACACTAATGTAAATTAAATGGTCTAGATTAATCAAGCACATTATACACATTTTTTATTGACAATTTTATTGACAATTTTCAATTTATATTTTTTATATTTTTTATTAATCAATACATGTTTTTATTAGATATATTTTCATTTCACTACCACACACTTCATACTTTACACATACATCCTTACATATATTTTCCACAAGATTGCATGCATGGTGAGGCACTTTTTTTGTTTTTCCTTTCATTGTGGTTAGTGAACCACATCTATTTCACCTGAATCACCTCACGTCCATCAATCTTTAATCAATTAATTATTTTCACCTTGGGGTTGGATCCTATGACTTCCCCTGTTTCAGGGTATATCTTAGGTAACATTTGTACAATAATCAGCTATGAGTAAGCACTACAATAGTGTGAAACGCGTTAGCCAGATGTGATCAGTTTGCTGTGTCGTGCAGTGTGTTTTGTTTCCTGAACCTTTTTGGAATAAAGGCTTTTTAATCAGAGTGCTGCTTCCAGAAGTCACTTTCTTCTCTTTTTGATTACAATTGCATTTGCCTGCACCCTTGGCTGCTGGGAGGAGGTATTTTCAGGGATTCCCACACCTGAGCGGCTCCCTCTTTCCCGTCTCTTTAATTTTCTGGATCTTTGCTACCCAGTGTTGACCAGCTCGGAGTGGATTCCCACCTTCCTATTCACTTTCATCTGAATTTAGTTTATTCCAGCAACCAGCCTGTCATGGATATCAATATACCAAACACATCTGCTAACGAACCTGGTCACAGTAGAACTTTTATGGCACCCTCTGACAACCCCCTCAGGTCGGGACTGCAGGCTCTACAACTCCAGCCCACAGATGACAGAATTGTTTCCCTAACAAGTACCTTCAGGAAACTTGAATCAGTGATGGCTAAGGAAATTCGAATTTATTGGGACATCAATTCGCTTTCTGAATATGTGGCACTTTCACGCATCCCCCGAGGTCTCAGAATCAAGAAGTTCCCCACGTCTGACCTCTTGAATGAGGCTTTAAAACAAGAATGGACAGACACACTCAGCTCATGTTCTCTTAAATTAATGGAGATACTCCTTAAATCAAAGAGCCAAGAAATAAGTACCATACAATCAGAAATGGCAGACATTCAGAGCAGCCTCACGGAACTACAGACACATCCTGAGTTTGCGGAACTAGATAGCCGCTTGAACAAAAGACTGGATAAATTGGAAAGGCATGTCATCTCCACCAAAACCACCAAAATGACCCGAGATAAGGTCGATTACGAAAGCGGGAATGTATACACATGGAAGAAGATGCGTTTTGAATCTGGTCGATCACGGAAAAACCAGCCCAAGAGAGTTAGCTTTTCCGATTTAGAACATGATCCGGGCAATGACACCATGGCTACATCCGCATCGGATTCCTCACTCGAACGTCCGCTGAGGTCTCCCATTCTGGATCATTCACAAGACGGAATTCCATCTGGAAACCCTCGGGGGTCCCACACAAAAGCCAAATCGAAGGGCGCAACAAGAAAACCCGGAGAGGAGGGAAAAGACATTCGTACAACAAAGAAAACTCCATACATTTTGCTGGGGAGAAAGAAATAGAGGTCACCAACGTTATTAACATCTCGAGTAGAACTTTAAGTGACGAAGAGAAATGCATTTTATCCAAGGGACTAAACTTTTGCCCTACCAGGCATTTTGACCTTTTTAACACCCTACTGGACGTTAACAAGTTCTCCCGCAGCTTAACGCTCAAGAAACACTACCTTAATCTCCCCACGGAAACAGAAGACACCTCCTCCGGCGATCAAGATATGGGTGAGTGTCCTTCTTCCCCAGTGCTGTTTTCTGAAGTATGCGCCCTCCAAGAGCTTGTGGATTTGGCCACTGAGTCCAGTCCTTGCCCCGTTGACCCCACTGATGTCCCTAACAGCATTTCATTTAAACTTAGATCGGACTTTTATCCGGTGGAGTCGCGGGGCAGGGATCTCGACCTTTTTCAGCGAATTGTCGAGAAGGATCTCACCCATCTGGCTCGCGATTGCCGTAGGAGGTCTGTTTCCCACAACCTGTCTCCATTAGAACATAAGGCCCTTAGGAATTTAGAAATGGACAGGAACATTGTCATTCGTAATGCGGATAAGGGTGGGCTGGTGGTGGTTCTTGATTCTGACACTTATCAAAGTGAGGCTCTACGCCAGCTGTCTGATAGCAATACTTACACTTCACTCAAAGGTGACCCCACCACCACTTTCTCTGCTAAACTTTCCTCTTTGTTGGACTTAGCAGTCCATGCGGGAATTTTTTCAGAGAAAGAAAAACTGTTATTCATTCCCGTTAACCCCGTGATGCCAGTGTTCCATCACCTGCCAAAAGTTCACAAAGGCCTGGACCCAATCATGGGCAGGCCCATAGTGGCAGGTATTGGATCGCTTAACGAGCGCCTGGGAGAGTGGATCGATGGCCAACTTCAGCCATTGGTAGTCAACCTCCCAGGGTATCTACGTGACACCAAACAACTACTTATAAAACTTAGGCACTTCCAGTGGAAAGCAGAGTACAGGTGGATCACATGTGATGTCACTAGTCTTTATTCGAGTATTCCTCATGACCTGGGTGTTTTGGCTGTGTCCACTTTTCTTAAAGAATCCGGGAGGTATTCATTGGCATTACAGGAGTTCATCTTATTGTCATTAAACTACCTACTTACACACAATTTTTTTATGTTCGACGGGGGATATTATCTCCAAAAATGCGGGGCCTCTATGGGAGCGAAATTCTCGCCCTCCCTGGCCAATCTCTATATGGGATTTTGGGAGAGGTCCCGCATTTTTGGACACGACAGCCCCCGTCGTTCAGACACGGTTTTCTTTTGCAGGTTCATTGATGACCTCCTGTTCGTTTCCTCCCATGAGGAGACAAACTTACAGGATTGGTTGGATTACTTTAATGACAATTCCATGAATCTTCGTTTCACGGGGAAATTAGGCATTACTTCCATAGATTTTTTGGATGTCAATTTGTCGGCTGCCAATGATGTGGTAGTCACAGGCATTTACAGAAAACCCACAGCTGGCAATGCCCTCCTTAGAGCAGATTCGGGTCACCCCAGCCATACCATTCGCGGGGTTCCGGTCGGACAATTCCTCAGGTTCCGTCGTTTGTGCAGCAGACCTGAGGATTTTGCCACTGAGGCAGCGAACATGACCCAACGGTTCATCAGCAGGGGTTACACCCCTAACATTGTAACAAGAGCCTCCAAAGCTGCGAGTGCCATCCCTAGAGAGGCTTTACTTCGGAATCATCCGAATAAACATAAAAACCAAGTGGCATTGTCATTCAGTGGAATTCCGGTATTCTCTACACCGTACAGTTTTGAATTCAGTAAAATAAAATCCACTATCGAGAAATACCTTCCTATTCTACTGAATGACCCTGCTTACCACAAAATACTCTCTAGGGGGGTTAAATCAGTGTCCCGTAGAGCCCCCACCTTGGGCAGTCGCCTTTCCCCCAGCCTTTTCTCAAGTAAATCTTCGGCCACCAATTGGTTGCACTTTCAGGGCACCTTTAGATGTGGAATGCCTCACTGTAACTACTGTAAACATATAAAAACAGGTGATATAGTTCAGTCAAGCACCAATCACAATTCTTTTGACATCAAGCAATTTATTAATTGCAATACCAAGTTTCTGGTATATGTGATTAAATGCGAACAGTGCGATATCCAATATGTCGGAAGAACAACCAGGAGACTTAAGGATAGACTGTACGATCAGGAGAGAGGCGCCTCTAAGTGCAATAATATCATTTTTGATGACGTCACCCTCTGCAGCTTAACCACATGTGCGCTCCTAGCCTCGCTCTTAACACACTACAGGATCGTTGTCCCCGGAAGCCGGCCGCTCCATCTTCAGAGACACTCCTGTCATTCTACGCAGAGCTGAGAACCCCCTGTGACCTGCTGCTGATGATCGTCATCCTGACATTTTAAACGCCTATGTTAATTCACCTAAATGTGAGTGCATTTGTATCTACTATTAAAAACTTGTTACACTATTGCACTTAGAGGCGCCTCTCTCCTTGTCTTCCAGTTACCCCTGAACACGGTTTCTGTTCATCTATGATGGCCGCCCTGTGCACAGTGGATCCCATTTATCCCTGCTCCACCCATATACACCGCAGTGTGTAAACAGACTCCTAAGGACTTCCTTTAAGACTGTCTATATATATACATATGTTGTATGGTATTTTTTCATCTTATCTTTATATTTTATATATTTTTTTATTTTATTTTTTATTTATTTATTTATTTTTTATTTTTTATTTAATTATTTATTCATTCATTATTTTTTATTATTTTTTCTTGCTTCATATTGATTACTTTGGGTAATACATGTTTCTGTGGATATTGTGCGCCACCACTTGTCTATATATCTGTATCTGAAACCTATAGGGCAGCACATCCCATTTCATGTTCCCATTTTTTTCTATGGTTTAAAGATTATATTATTTTATTTAAGTCTTCCCCCTGGTTACAATCTTCTCTCCCCTTTATTTTATTCTCTCTCCCTTTTTATTTTATTTATATGTGTATGTATATATATATATATGTATATATATGTATATATATATATATATATATGTTTATATATTATTATTAATTTTTTTTTAATTATATATATTTTTTTTTTTTTGGACCATGGATCTCATTAAAGATATAGAAACTAACAAATATGCGGTCCTGGATGCTATATGGACTAATTTCCCCACATCTCTCTTTCAAGAAAATTATGTCCTCCCCAGTAAGGTGCGTCATTCTATATGTGGTAAATTTAAACAACTAGAGAGACTTGCCCAAACCACTAATCAACAGTGGTGGGACAAATTCTTTCTAGAGAAATACATCCATACCAAGATCTCCCCCAGGGGCTTAAGGGTGATGAAAGAATGTCAGTTTCTTGAAGCTGACAATAAAAAAGAATGGGCAGAAATTGCCGAGTTCTGTACTTCCAAATGGATGATGATACTCATCTCACACAGAACCTCCAGGTTTGAAAAACTTAAAAATGATGCATATACTCTCATAAAGAATATCATCAGTTTCAACACCCCCCTTCCCCTGTCTTGGTTTGAAATACTAAAGAAAAATACCCAAAATGACGAAGATCATCTATTACACATGAAGCTGGGGAAGTTTAGGCGGGACCTAGATGACTTCAACCATGACAATGTCTTCACGTGGAATAAAATAAAGAATTTTCATCATCACGTCCCATCAGCCGTCATACCTCCTATAGAGGTTTTCCCTCATTCATCATCCCAGCTCGTTCCTTCAGTTTCCAGCCCTGACCCCCCCCGTCCCCTTATGAGTTTAATAATACCCAGTCCGTTTGGTCCCGGGATATTTCATAGGCCCATGAGGCCTATCCTGGCCCCAAGAATCACTGACCTCACAAAAGGGCAGCCGCCCAAGATCAATAATACAATAAATAAACAGAAAAGACATATCCCTACTTATGGTAATGCCAGTCTTATTCACGCTTTGAATAGATTTTACAACAGATCATCAGTTCAGCCCACAGCTATCATCCCCGGTTTTCCACCTAGTCCTATTGTATCCCATAATAACACACCTTCGACCATTACCATGGATACCATGGAAGTCCCCTCCACTAATACTCATACTGATCATTCTGTGGTTCATCCCAATCCATCCATTATCCCTGCCCTTATTGACTCAAGCTCTGCTATTCCGTCTTCTTTTTTAGTCTCCAGTCCTCCTCTGACAGCACCCAAAAACAACAAAAAAAGAAAACTCACCGGAGAGGCTGTAGAGGGGGACGAAATAGAAAACAACCCCAATGCCATCAAGGTCAGGAAACTATAAAAATATTTAATTTATCCTCCCGTGCCCTTTCTTCTGCTGATACTTCCCTCCTCAGTAGAGGCCTTAATTTTGCACCACTTAATAAACCCAATCCTTTTTTACTCTTCAAAGATTTAAATAGATATATACGCAATCTCACCCTTAAGAGGCACTACCATATAAAAGAACAAAAGGATCATTTGAATAACACCACTTCCCTTCCCATATCTCCTACCATCACCTCCAATTTATTCTTATATCATCCCAATTTCATCGATGACACGGAAGATCTTTTGGTTGATGAGGAATTGTTTTACTTACTCACCCAACACCCAGCCACTTCTCCTCCAGTTATTCACACTGCTTTTAAACCCAAGTCCATTTTTAACCCCGTACATTCCAAAGGCCCATATATTGAGAGTTTTTATAGGGTAGTGTTTGCAGATTTTCAAAAACTTTGTCAATCAGCAGCCCCCAAAAAAACTAATAATCTCTCTCCTCTCGAGATTAGAGCCCTCCGATGCCTCACTGAAGCTGGAGATATAGTCATTAAGTTAGCTGATAAAGGTGGAGGAATTGTCATACAGGACTATAATGACTATCTTGGTGAAGCTAGGAGACTACTCTCCGACAGTAACACTTACAAAAAGATCCTTAAAGACCCCACCCCGGACTATGCTATAGAAATTGACTCTCTAGTCACAGCTGCCTGTCTTGACAATGTTCTTAATAAAGTAGAAAAATCCTTCCTTTTAAAGAACTTTTATCACATTCCTTATTTTTACCACCTCCCAAAAGTGCACAAAAGCATGGACAATCCCCCGGGGAGACCTATAGTGGCCGCGATGGACAGCATCACCACGGGGCTTAGCCTATACGTAGACCAATTTCTTCAGCCCATTGTCCAGCAATTGGATTCATATATCAGAGACGGGAGCCACCTCCTAGAACAGCTCTCAGTGTACAAATGGGAACCTACCTACATTTGGCTCTCACTCGATGTGAATTCCCTTTATACTTCTATCCCCCATGCCTTTGGCCTCCGGGCTTTGGAGTTCTTTCTCTCCCATGATCCTCTTATTAACTCACGACAAGCCTCATTTATCGTAGATGCCACCACTTTTTGCCTTACTCACAATTATTTTAAATTCGATGATGACTTTTACTTACAGTTACAGGGAACCGCTATGGGCGCTAATTTTGCACCCTCTTATGCCAACCTAGCGATGGGATTCTGGGAGAAAGAATACATCTACAACAATAATAATCCATTTTCAGGCAATATCGTTTTTTTCGGTCGTTATATTGACGACATTATTGTTATTTGGGACGGTTCCGTGGATAGTATCCCACCCTTTGTAGACTATTGTAACAACAATTCGTTTGGCCTGTCTTTCACCTCCGTTAGTGATCCTACCACCTTACCCTTCTTGGATTTGGAGTTGGCCTTTGATAAAGAGACCTTAGCCATCATCTCCAAAAATTATGTCAAACCTACAGCCGGCAACTCCTATTTGCATCATAAGAGCTGCCATTTCCCAAAATGGATCAATAATATTCCCAAAGGACAGTTCTGCCGACTTAGGCAGAACTGCACCAGAGACGTGGACTATATAGACCAAAGCAAGCTACTAAAGAAAAAATTCAGCGAGAAAGGATATCCTGATGGCCTCATTGACAAAGCCTTCCAATTTTATCTGAAGGGTAAACCCCCGAAAGAGGCTCGTGAGACAGAGAATCATTCTCTCCGCTTCACTACCACTTTCCATTTTGAATTTAAAAAAATGGAAAGTATCTTGGCCAACCATTGGAAGATCCTCTTGCAGGATCCTGCCCTTAAATCTATTATCCCTGCTCGCCCCAAAGTAACTTACCGCAGAGCACCCAATCTCAAAAGTAAGCTGGCTCCCAGTAAGATTCGCACTCGCGATTGTACTCCTACCCCATTAGTCCTCATACCTTTGGTTGGCATGTACAAGTGCAAAAAAAACTTATGTAAAACATGCAAATATGTTCACCATGGGCAAAAATCTTTCTCCACGAAAGGTAAAACTTATCAACTCAAAGAGTTCTACAACTGCTCTTCTGAGTTTGTAGTATATGGCCTCAGCTGTCCCTGCGGCCTCATGTATGTGGGCCGCACTATACGAGCTTTGCGAGTCAGGTTTGGGGAACACAGGAGGCTAATTGAAGGTGGCACCGATCCCCACAGTGTCCCCAGACATTTCTGTGTAGCCCACCAAAAATCCACCAGTGGCCTAAAGGTCTGGGTGATTGAACAGATCCCCCGCTCACTTCCAGCAGCAGAGCGGTTCAAAAAGTTATGCGCTAGGGAAACTTTTTGGATTTACACTTTAGACGTTCTCTCGCCTGGTGGTATAAATGAAGGGATTGAGATTTCCACTATTTTATAAATAACATTACCCTACCTCCTCACATTTATGCTCATTTCACCTGTTCTTTTACTATTTATTGTATTATCTTAGAGGCTTATATGTGCAATTAGAATTTTGTAGAATTTATATATTTTTAATATTTTAACCTTTTATCTATTGGGTAATACCCTTATTGCACTGATTTGATTTTTATTGTCGGAATATATATAACCACCGTTTGTATTATATACTGACATATTGCCCATATATTACCTATGTTAGTATATTTGATTTAATTCATTTATTCTTATACTACATCCTTACAGTTGATGTAGTTCACGTTATTACTTTGTTTTTTGAAAAATTATCATTCTATTAAGCTCCATGTATGTGATTATCCGTACACTTGTGTAAACTAATATGCATAGATGTATATGTTTTACTGTCATACATATCAGCATGGCATATCTCTTCCCCATAGTCAACTTTTTTCCCCTTCCTTTTATTATTTCTTTTTCCCCCCTCCCCCCACCTTTTTTTTTTTTTTTTTTCTCTTCCCTAATCCCTCCCCTCCCCATTCCTCTTTCCCCTTCCCTCTTCCTTTCTTTCATTTGCCCCTTATCTTCCCCCCCCCCCCATAATAACATTATGCCCTCCCCTTCCCCTTTTTTTCCCTTTTTTGTATTAATCTCATATTACTTATCAAACTATCATACTAATATTATCAATTGGATATATACAGTTGCCATCATCATCACCTTTCGGAAATTTTCTATATACATGTAACATGTTCCATATATCATATTATTTATAAGGAGACATACTTTGCCATTTGTCTACCCGCCTATTCCTGCAGCATTGCCTGCATTAATGGCACTTATCATTAATATATATTTTCCGTGACCCTTTCTATTCATATTTATTATATTTTATGACCCGTTATTCTTCTTTATACCCCGTTTATTCCCGCAGCACTGCCTATATTAATGCTATTTTATTATTAGTATGTGTATATATATATGTATGTATGTATATATATGTATATGTGTGTATATGTATATATATGTATATGTTTTTTTCGTGACCCTTAACATTCACATCTATTATTATATATATATATATATTTTTCGCGATCGGGCCCATTCATACTTATACCCATCCAACACCGTCACTATTAATGCCATTTATTATTTATATCTATTTTCCGGTCCATCCATTATCCTTGATCTATCCCCATTTGCTAATTGTGTTATTTTTTTTTTTTTTTTTTTTTTTTTTTTTTTTTTTTTCGGTCATGTGATCATGTGATCAGGTCAGGTGTTTTTTTTTTTTTTTTTTTCTTTTTTTTTTTTTTTCGGTCATGTGATCATGTGATCAGGTCAGGTGTTTTTTTTTTTTTTTTTTTTTTTTTCGGTCATGTGATCATGTGATCAGGTCAGGTGTTTTTTTTTTTTTTTTGTTTTTTTTTTCGGTCATGTGATCAGGTCATGTGATCCAGGCCATCCCGATCACATGACCTCTCCATTCCTCCTGTCATTGGACACCACCTTCTCCCAGCCCCACCCCATCCAGCTCACTTCCTCATCCTTGTCCCTATATAAGGCGTCTATCCACTTCTGCCCTTATGTCATGTTGATAAAGGAGCGCGACTTGCCAGGACACCGCAAGTCCGCACGCTCACGAAACGCGTCCATTTTTGATGACGTCACCCTCTGCAGCTTAACCACATGTGCGCTCCTAGCCTCGCTCTTAACACACTACAGGATCGTTGTCCCCGGAAGCCGGCCGCTCCATCTTCAGAGACACTCCTGTCATTCTACGCAGAGCTGAGAACCCCCTGTGACCTGCTGCTGATGATCGTCATCCTGACATTTTAAACGCCTATGTTAATTCACCTAAATGTGAGTGCATTTGTATCTACTATTAAAAACTTGTTACACTATTGCACTTAGAGGCGCCTCTCTCCTTGTCTTCCAGTTACCCCTGAACACGGTTTCTGTTCATCTATGATGGCCGCCCTGTGCACAGTGGATCCCATTTATCCCTGCTCCACCCATATACACCGCAGTGTGTAAACAGACTCCTAAGGACTTCCTTTAAGACTGTCTATATATATACATATGTTGTATGGTATTTTTTCATCTTATCTTTATATTTTATATATTTTTTTATTTTATTTTTTATTTATTTATTTATTTTTTATTTTTTATTTAATTATTTATTCATTCATTATTTTTTATTATTTTTTCTTGCTTCATATTGATTACTTTGGGTAATACATGTTTCTGTGGATATTGTGCGCCACCACTTGTCTATATAGACTGTACGATCACCTGTACGATATACAGAAAGATAGGAATACAAATGTTGCTAGGCTTTGGGCATCTGTACATCAGAAAATTGTCTCATGCCTCTCCATACAAGGCATAGAAAAAATCAGTTTACCTGCAAGAGGGGGAGACAAGTTCAGGACACTGTGCAGGCGCGAAGTCTATTGGATGTTCTCGTTGGATACTAGAATACCAGCGGGCCTTAACTTTGAATGGGATGTATCCCACTACTATGACTAGTTCTCACGTCCTGCACAGTGTCCTTTTCAACGTCTGTCACCTATGCATGTCGGCTGAGGTTTGTCCTGTGTTTTGTCCCTACATATGACATGTCTATTGACGTGCATTTATACATTCGGAATGCTGTCAGAGGTTTCCATTTTATTTTATCTTATTTTATTCAGTTACCATGATACTGATCGCTTGTTGCATGTTTTAATTTTCATGGTTTCTGTAACATAATTTACAATATTAATGTAACATGAAAGTTCCACTATTTCATTGAGACCAATTTCTTTTATTTTTTCCTCTTTTCTCCTTTTTTAGCATTTAATCATAATTCATATGGTTTTGAAGAAATAATATGGACTTGGTCTCTCATTTGCACAAATTATCATCTAGTGGTAGATTGTAACGATTAGGTTGTGTCATATATGTTCCACACATCCTTCTTGTTTTTTGTTTTGAGTGTTCCATAGTCTCTTTTTCTATTCTTTTAACTTATGTTGGTACTGTTATGTCATTTTTGATAGTATGCACTGTTTTGGATTTATACAAATACAATTATGCATATGTAGGCGATACAACCATAATCTTTCATTTTGGAAGCTAAAAAACATATATATATATGCAGGTAAATTGTATTTTAAGTTGTATTTTGAACTATATCATAGATGCAATATTGCATTGGTATTTGTCGAGTGCCCATACATATGTTGGTATCATGCACGTTTATTCTGGTTAGGATCCAACCACAAGGTCATTGTTATTATTGTTATTACTTTTAAACAAACATTTTCACACAGACACTTGCTCTAGTGTGAATTGTTTACACAGAACCATTTTGTGCATCTTTCCACACTCTGATTGGATACATTGACTTCCATCGAGATATCCATAGTTGGACGTGTACCTCAACCGATATACACAATTTTGGAACGACCACACACATGGATACATCTTTTTTGGTGGACTATGTATGTGTGCACATTGATCTGTATGTTTATAATGACATATTCCTGTTGGTCTGGGATTCATATGCACTTTGTCCCGAAACAGACAGGCATGCATGTACACGCACTCTTTTTACCTTTACTATTCATTACTCATACATATGGGCATATTTATAGTTCTTATAGTTCTTTTAGTTTGTCAGTGCATACTCATACCTTAAATTACAAAAAATATTTCACACACTGTTCCATCAAGACCTTTTATGTACGTTTCATATAGATTGGTTATGGTTATGGACATTGGTTGATTACAACCAATCCAAACCAATTTGTCCATGCATGCATGCCTATTTACCATGCACGTTGCATGGGCTCTATGTCCCTCTACACCATACTATATTTATATTTGCATTTACACATAATTCTAGTTTGTCTTATATATCCCGTTTGGAATATTTGCTGAAAAAAAATTTGTACTCAAGGCTCCAGGGGAAGTGAATATATCGAGTACCTTTGTGCAGTTTTAAAACATATATATATATATATATATATATATATATATATATATATATATATTGTGACAGCAGGAAGGTAAAGTCACCTGGTTGCATCCAGGGGGGTAGATATATTTCGCCCAGATTCAGGCTTTACGCCGACTTATACAACTAGGTGGAGAGTTGTATAAGGCTAGTGGGCTCATGGATGACTCATACCTCTAGGGAGAGTGTGGGGCGTCGTGCAGACAGAGATGAGGAGACCAGCTGAACCTTGTCAGCTCATTTAGGCCTCTATAAGAACTCCCAGCTTCATTAGATGTTAGCTCATGCCTGGAACCAGACCTGTGTGGACTGTCTAGGGAGAGTGAACCCCTGTGCGGTGAGACAAAGCCTGTGTGGCTATTTGCTTGGACATTTAAAACCAGGGACTTAGGGACTAGGACAGCACTAGGCTGATCCCAGTTGTTAGTTAGGAAACCTGTATGTTTAGTCAGAGGTCAAGTTGACCAGGATTTATTTTGTTTATGTTTCTTTTGCTTTGCTGTGTTTTGTCACTGTAAATAGAAAATAAACCGCACCTTTTTGATTTTGAAAACCACAACCTCCGTTTGCTGGGCCTGTTTTTGTGTGGGGAGCCCATCTCGGGGGTCACACACACCCGCTGCCGAGCTAACCCCCTCACAGTTGGTGGAGAACCAGTGGCAGTTTTTTTTTTTAAGCCAGCATGGAGGAGATACTGAAGCAGCTGGCTCTAGCAAATGCCAATCAACAGCAGACAAATGCAGGTTTGCAAAAGAACTTCGCAGCCCAGCAGCAAGCTCATCAACAGAGCCTTGCAGCCCAGCAGCAGACAAACGCAACTTTGCAACAGAGTCTGGAGGCTCAGCAACAAGCCCAGCAGCAATCTGAGGCCCGCTTCATAGACCTGTTGCAGAAGCAAGAGCAGAGACTACAACAACAGATGGAAGCAGTAATGCAGCAACGTCCGCAGACCAGTGAGGAAAGCCGTCCCACTAATACCGCGTCCTTTGGGGTGAGTCGTTTATTGACAAAAATGACTGGAGAGGATGATCCAGAGGTATTTTTGACCACATTTGAAAGGACCGCTGAAAGAGAAAAGTGGCCTGAGGAGCAGTGGGCTGGACTGGTGGCTCCTCTGTTAACTGGTGAATCGCAGAAAGCTTACTATGACCTAGAGCCTAACCAAGCAAAAGACTATGTGATGCTAAAAGCTGAAATATTGGCAAGGCTGGGTGTCACCCAGGCTGTCCGGGCTCAGCGTGTGCATAACTGGACTTTCCAGCTTGGAAAACCCCCCAGGTCTCAAATGTATGATCTCATTCACCTGAGCAGAAAGTGGCTACAGCCAGAGACTTTGTCCGCACCAAAGATTGTGGAACGTGTTGTAATGGATCGGTTTTTGAGAGCTCTTCCTACTGCCATCCAAAAGTGGGTAAGCCATGGAGACCCAGAGACGGCCGATGGTCTTGTGGATCGTGTGGAGAAATACTTGGCTACAGAGAACCTGACGGCCTCTTCCAGAGACACTCGGACTTTCCACCCTAAGACCAGACCATCCCCAGGGGCAGATAAGAGGATTCCAAGGGGTGAGGGTGGAGAGAGTGAGAGGGTGGGAGCTCTACCCCAAGTTTGGCGAGAACAGCCTGGGAAATCAGCGGCTCAAGAGGCCGCAAGAAGGATCGTTTGCTACCGCTGCCGGCAAGCGGGACATATTGCAGCCAATTGCCCGGTTGTGGAGGAACCCATGCAGTGTGACTTTCTGACGGGCAGACGTCAGTCGCTGTGTGCGACAGTCGCATGCACTGCCATTCGAGGAACTGAGAAACATTTATGCAAAATGTGTGTTAATGGTAGAAATGTTGTGGTATTGTTGGATTCAGGTAGCCTTGTGACCCTGATAAAGGCTGAGTTAGTTAAAACAGAGGTCTCTGGGAATAGCAAGGTAGCTGTTATTTGTGTGCATGGGGACACCCGAGAGTATCCAGTGACTACAGTGTGTTTCGAGACCCCCAAAGGTACCCTCTCTCATCCAGTGGGCTTAGTATCTCAGTTACCGCATGACGCCATTGTGGGAAGGGATTTTCCGAAGTTCTGGGAACTGTGGGATGATCCTGAGCCCCCCACTGGTGCCCCTATGTACCAGGAATGTGATAGCCAGAACTCCCCTGAGAGTGGTGAGGACTCTCCGGAATTTCCCTTATCAGTATTGGCAGGGGAGACTCAAGAAACTGGAGAGGAGCCCACCTCCTCAGACGAAAACCTACCGTCTGTGGAGTTTTCTGATCTTGAGGTTCACAGGGAAAACTTTGCCACAGAGCAGTTGAAAGACCCCGCCCTAATAAAGGCACGGGAAAACGTAGTGAAAATAGATGGCGAGTTAGTGAACCCAGATAATACCTGCACTTACCCATACTTCAGCGTAGAGAAGGACCTACTGTATCGGGTGGCAAAAAGGGCAGAAGAAACCGTTGAGCAGCTTGTGGTGCCCAAACCTTACAGGAAGTTGGTGTTGGAGTTGGCCCATGGGCACATTCTTGGAGGTCATCTGGGGACAGAGAAAACCCGAGAGAGGGTATTACAGAGATTCTATTGGCCGGGGGTGATGAAGGACATAGAAAATTATTGTTCCTCCTGCCCTGTGTGTCAGAGGTCGGCCCCGATGCCACATTTCCGTAGCCCGCTGGTCCCTCTACCCATCATTGAGGTCCCGTTTGAGAGGATCGCCATGGATTTGGTAGGTCCTATAATCAAGTCCGCTAGGGGGCACCAGTACATATTAGTTATAATGGACTATGCCACCCGTTATCCAGAAGCGATCCCTCTCCGAAATACCTCGGCCAAAACCATAGCCAAAGAGCTATCTCTTGTGTTTAGCCGGGTGGGTATTTGTAAAGAACTGCTTACGGACCAAGGTACACCCTTTATGTCCCGGGTTATGAAGGAGCTGTGTAAATTGTTCAAAGTGACACAATTACGTACATCTGTGTATCACCCCCAAACCGATGGGCTGGTTGAAAGGTTCAACAAAACCCTAAAACAAATGTTGAAGAAAGTGGTGGATAGTGGTGGATAGAGATGGAAAGGATTGGGACTGTCTACTTCCTTATCTGATGTTTGCTATTAGGGAGGTGCCCCAATCCTCTACGGGATTCTCCCCCTTTGAGTTACTGTATGGGAGACACCCAAGAGGGCTGTTGGATATTGCCAAGGAAACTTGGGAAAGTGAGAGTTCTCCCCACAGGAGTGTGATTGAGCATGTCGCCCTGATGCAAGACCGAATTGCACAGGTAATGCCCATCGTGAAGGAACATTTGGCCCAAGCGCAGTTAGCACAGCAGAGAGTGTACAACCGTGGAGCCAAGACCCGTACCTTTTCCCCGGGGGATAGGATACTGGTACTTGTCCCTACGGTTGAAAGTAAATTCCTTGCCAAATGGCAAGGCCCCTACGAGATAATGGAAAAAGTGAGCGAAGTGAATTACAAGGTCAGACAACCAGGAAGGCGAAAGCCCGAACAGATCTATCACGTTAATCTGTTGAAAGCCTGGAGGGATAGAGAGTCCCTAGTCGCAGACACTTGGTCACCAGCTCAAACTGGTTGCGTGATTCCTGAGGTTGGAATAGCAGCCACCTTGTCACAACCCCAACAACAGGAGGTTAAGGAGTTTGTGCTTCGCAACAAGGAGGTATTCTCTGAGCTGCCGGGACAAACATCTGGGGTAGAGCATGACATCATTACCCCGCCCGGTGAAAGGGTGAAGTTAAAACCCTATCGGATCCCAGAGGCCCGACGGGAGGCAATACGGGAGGAAGTACAGAAAATGCTGAACTTAGGGGTGATAGAGGAGTCCCAAAGTGATTGGTCTAGTCCCATTGTGTTGGTGCCTAAACCGGATGGGAGCTGGCGATTTTGTAACGATTTTCGTCAGTTGAACAAAGTTACAAAATTTGACACCTACCCCATGCCACGTATAGATGAGTTGATCGACCGGCTGGGAACAGCCCGATACATGACGACTCTTGACCTCACAAAAGGGTATTGGCAAATCCCCCTGGCCAAGTCGGCCAAAGAGAAAACCGCATTTGTAACCCCAGACGGGGCGTTCCAATATAAAAGAATGCCGTTCGGGTTACAGAATGCGCCGGCCACATTCCAGCGGAAAATGGACCAGATGCTGAGGCCCCATCGGAAGTATGCTGCGGCTTACCTGGATGACATAATTGTCCATAGCACAGATTGGGCCTCACATCTGCCAAAAGTGCAAGCAGTCCTGGACTCTGTTCGGGAAGCGGGGTTTACGGCTAACCCCAAGAAGTGTACCATTGGGCAGGAGGAGGCCAAATATCTTGGGTACACCATTGGGAGGGGAGTAATAAAACCCCAACTCAACAAAGTCGAGGCCATCCAGAGTTGGCCACGTCCCAACAGCAAGAAGCAGGTACGAGCCTTTCTGGGAATCGCTGGGTATTATCGGCGATTCATTCCCCACTTTGCTTCTAAGGCTGTGCCCCTAACCAACCTGACGAAGGGGAAAGGGTCGGTCATGATTAAATGGACCCCCGAGGCTGAGGCAGCATTCCAATTCTTGAAACAAGCCTTATGTAGCCAGCCAGTGTTGTACTCACCCGACTTCTCTAAAGACTTTGTCGTACAAAGTGATGCGTCAGATGTGGGGTTAGGAGCAGTATTGTCCCAGGTCTGGAACGGGGAAGAGCACCCAGTCATTTACCTCAGCAGGAAGTTGAAGTCCCATGAGGTAAATTACGCCACCGTTGAAAAGGAGTGTTTAGCGGTGAAGTGGGCTCTAGATTCCCTTCGGTACTACCTGCTAGGTAGGCACTTTGACATGGTTACGGATCACGCTCCGTTAAAGTGGATGGCTCAAAACAAGGAAACAAATAGAAGAGTGAATAGGTGGTTCCTGGCCCTCCAGGAATTCAACTTCACAGTAAAGCATCGCCCTGGCGTTCAAATGGGGAATGTGGATGCTTTGTCTCGAGTACATGAATGCCTGATTGCTGGTGTTCCAACCCCGAGGTTAAAACAAGAGGGGGGGGGTATGTGACAGCAGGAAGGTAAAGTCACCTGGTTGCATCCAGGGGGGTAGATATATTTCGCCCAGATTCAGGCTTTACGCCGACTTATACAACTAGGTGGAGAGTTGTATAAGGCTAGTGGGCTCATGGATGACTCATACCTCTAGGGAGAGTGTGGGGCGTCGTGCAGACAGAGATGAGGAGACCAGCTGAACCTTGTCAGCTCATTTAGGCCTCTATAAGAACTCCCAGCTTCATTAGATGTTAGCTCATGCCTGGAACCAGACCTGTGTGGACTGTCTAGGGAGAGTGAACCCCTGTGCGGTGAGACAAAGCCTGTGTGGCTATTTGCTTGGACATTTAAAACCAGGGACTTAGGGACTAGGACAGCACTAGGCTGATCCCAGTTGTTAGTTAGGAAACCTGTATGTTTAGTCAGAGGTCAAGTTGACCAGGATTTATTTTGTTTATGTTTCTTTTGCTTTGCTGTGTTTTGTCACTGTAAATAGAAAATAAACCGCACCTTTTTGATTTTGAAAACCACAACCTCCGTTTGCTGGGCCTGTTTTTGTGTGGGGAGCCCATCTCGGGGGTCACACACACCCGCTGCCGAGCTAACCCCCTCACAATATATATATACATATATGTATCTTTACACATGCGCTTTGTTTATTCGTATATATATCTATCTACTGCATGTTCATACAACAGCTCACTGTTATGTACCACATACCCCCCCTGGGATGACCTTTATCCCAACAGACAAAAGAGACATACACTCATACACAAATACAATTTGTTCAGATATTGGTTTAATTTAAAACACTTGTTTTTTCTTCACAGTATTTTCATTCCACAAATCACCAATAAAATAGAAACAACAAAAAATATAAAATAAAATAGACAAAAAAAAACAAAAAGATATGTGTATATATCACTATGGACCAATCAACACTAATGTAAATTAAATGGTCTAGATTAATCAAGCACATTATACACATTTTTTATTGACAATTTTATTGACAATTTTCAATTTATATTTTTTATATTTTTTATTAATCAATACATGTTTTTATTAGATATCTTTTCATTTCACTACCACACACTTCATACTTTACACATACATCCTTACATATATTTTCCACAAGATTGCATGCATGTTGAGGCACTTTTTTTGTTTTTCCTTTCATTGTGGTTAGTGAACCACATCTATTTCACCTGAATCACCTCACGTCCATCAATCTTTAATCAATTAATTATTTTCACCTTGGGGTTGGATCCTATGACTTCCCCTGTTTCAGGGTATATCTTAGGTAACATTTGTACAATAATCAGCTATGAGTAAGCACTACAATAGTGTGAAACGCATTAGCCAGATGTGATCAGTTTGCTGTGTCGTGCAGTGTGTTTTGTTTCCTGAACCTTTTTGGAATAAAGGCTTTTTAATCGGAGTGCTGCTTCCAGAAGTCACTTTCTTCTCTTTTTGACCAGTCCATGAATGGTGTGAGGAGGAGTTCATGGACCAAGAATTGGTTGCTCCAGCGGGACCAATTCTGCCATATGCCTCTGCTGCAGGAGATCGTCGAGAATAATCCTGAGGACTACAGGAATTTTCTGCGGATGTCTGACCCCGTTTTTCAGGAACTGTTGGCTTTGGTGTCCCCCTATATTACCAGGAAGGACACCGTTATGCGGGAAGCCATCAGTGCTGAGCAGAGGCTCATCGCCACCTTACGGTACCTGGCGACAGGGAGAAGTCTTCAGGACTTGAAGTTCACCACAGGCATCTCCCCCCAGGCTCTGGGCCTCATAATCCCAGACACCTGTTCTGCCATTATACAAGTCCTGCAGGAGGACTATATTAGGGTAAGTTTTCTCCCTTAACATCACATTTTATGTATTACATGTATGCTAATGTATTGTATTTCTTTCATCCTTCCCTAATTACCATGATTGTAATATGCTGAGAATGTCCCCTTTGTCCCCATGCATGCTGGAAGCTTTAGATTGCCCCTTTTTTCTCCTCCATAAATATTTCCCTTCACTAACTTTTCCAGCAGGGGCGCCTGTTGCTCCAAATGTTTGGGGGTTCAAACACCAATTTAGGAAATAAACGTCCTCCTTTTTTGCTCTGGTGCCTATTAAACGCCCCCAGTTGTCCCCTCTAATGCAGCCATTTTGTTCACTCCAATGCAGCCATTTAGTCCCCTCTAATGCAGCCAGTTTCCCCCCAGCCCTGCACTTACCTTCTTGTGGTCAGCGCCATCCATCTTCTGTCCTTGATGTCTTCTCCTTCCCTTGATGTTGCATCAGCCAATCATGTTACCATTAAACAGACTTGGTGAACATGATTGGCAGAGCAGCCTGCCAGTGTTTCCCCAAGAAATGCCCCCCCCCCTGCGTCCCCTATTTTACTTTTAGGAAGCCAATTACATCCCTCAGGTTGTAATGTGCAAGACTATTTTACTACCTGTTTCTGCTATGCAATTTGAACCCCCTAAATGCCGCAATTATTCATATGTCGGTCGCTTTACAAGAGGCCATCCACCTGAATAGTGGGCGGCATAGACAATACATAGGTTAATGCAACGCATGAACCTATGTATTGTTCTGAGTGATGGGCACAGGAGAGAGGGGGCAGTGCTCCAGCGCCCACCCTGGACGCACCGCCACTGCAATGCTATCCTGTGGCCAAACACATCTCCCCCCCCCCAAAATAATTTAGTAATGGCCCATCAGAGGGGGTGATGAATATGATAAATGAGCCTTCCATTATACTTATTTTAAACACCTTATTAAACGTAGAATTTGATTGATGTTGGCCTCTAATTTTTTTTTATAGAATTTCCTTGTAATGTATGACTTTGGTATTCTAATATTATTTCATCGTGTTTCACTCCACAGCTTCCTTCCACGCCACAGGAATGGCAGACTGTGGCATCGGAGTTTGCCACGCGGTGGGACTTCCCCAACTGCGGTGGTGCCATAGACGGGAAGCACGTCCGCATCGTGCCGCCACCCCGTTCTGGGTCCTACTACTACAATTACAAGGGGTTTCATAGCATTGTGCTGATGGCGGTGGTGTCAGCACGGTATGAATTCCTCTATGTTGATGTAGGGAAGAATGGCCGGATGTCCGATGGGGGATCCTTCATCCAGACGGAGTTTGCCCTCCGTCTCCAGAGTGACGACCTTGCATTGCCACCGGATGCAGGGAATATTGAAGGACTCCCCTTTGTTTTCTTGGCTGATGAAGCCTTCGGACTCGGACGGCATCTTATGAGGCCATTTCCTCAGAGGACCCTGACCCCAGAGAAGAGGGTGTTCAATTACCGGCTGGCCAGGGGCCGAAGAGTTGTCGAAAATGCCTTTGGCATAATGGCCAGCCGGTTCCGCCTTTTTATGACTTCAATACCCTTGGCTGACTACAAAATAAACTATGTCGTATTATGCTGCTGTGTGCTACACAACTTTCTGAGCCAAAAATCTAATTCCTATATGGCCTCAGTTTTGCCAGAGGCTGGACTTTCCCCTGCAAATCCCCTGCTGGGCCTGGAATCTGCCCGTCCTGGCTTGCCCTCCCAAAATGCCCGTGAGGTTCGGGACAAATACATGGAGTATTTCACGGGTAGGGGGGCAATTCCTATGCCAGCCTATGTCTAAGGATCCCAATAAAAAGCTTGTTTAAACCTTTAATTATTTGTTCTTTCCTGTCTCCTAGTTTGTCTTTGTGCATTTGTAGTGCCAAGTGTATTTTACTTTAGTAAATAACAACCATTTCACTATGTAACCTTACAAAATAACCAAATAAGCTTAGAGGGTATTATAAAAAGAAGCTACACGTTGTTTGTGGTCAAATATTTTACTCTGTGCACATTCTCACCATTTTTAGTTTTTTCTGTTTCTTTGGGTTGGCCTGGCCCCAACCCGGCAATTTTTTGCTTATGAAAATACAAAAATAACAGTTGCATTCCAAAAATTCCAACATTGGATACCTCTGAGCAATCTGAGACATTCACTTACACAAACTATGTCTCTATGTGCCCGTCCTAATATGGGGTCCTGCCACCCCTTGCCAGCCAAAAATTGAATATGCACACATTTGGGATTTTTTTCATCTAGGAAGTTTACAATCCTGATCCCTATTGTCAACATGTGCTATCTGCCATCAGGGGTGATCAATGGACGTGTTTTGGGGGTGCAACCCTTTCCTCAGTTCACCGACTTTAGATACGAGGAAGGGGTTGCACCCACAAAAGACGTACATGGATATCCCCTGATGGCAGATAGCACATGTTGACACACTGTGTGCAGATTCAATTTTTGGCTGGTTTGATTTTCAAAAAAAATCGAAAAGTTGCAAAAACAAACATGTAAAAACAAATGTGTTTGGATGGCTTATTGAATTCTCCCCAAAACATCGAGAATGTCTTTAAATGTTTGTTCCATCACATGGATTCTTTGTTTAATAAGGTCCAGTTCCGTGCTACATTCCATCACTTGCTGGATGAGGCGGAGGGCACTGTCAGCAGAGAACCGTGTACTATCCTTCACAACATTTATATCCCCTAAAAACAATAAAAAAAGGTATTATAACTCTGCAGGCCTACATCTCTTACCTGAAGCTGTGGTGACAGATACTGACCTGTTGTGGTGACCAGATCCACAACGTCATCCACCTCTCCTTCCTGCACTTCTCCTTCCTCCACCTCAACTTCCTGCACATCTTTCGGTTGTGGGTCTTTGGGAGTTTGGGGTTGCTTTGAAGTTGTGGGGTGCATGTGCTCCCTGGAGTGTCCTCCTCCCAGTCTTCTCTCACCTATGAGAATCAAACAAAAGGTCTATTTATCACACTGTAAATCTCAATGTTAACATAAAAACAGGCTAAATTGCTTGGAAGTGTGGTACAAGTGTGTGTTTGGGCGGAATTTAAAGAAGAATGCATTATTTATGACCAAGAATATGTTTAGTATTCACCTTTGGATGTAATTTATTTGACATGGAGGCACCACAAAAATTCTCTGATGCACCTGTGTGGGACACCCAAAAAAGGCGGGTCTGGTGGCCCACACTATAGTGCTCCAAAGTACAGATGTGGAAGCAGCTGCTGAGTGTCCTCTCCTTTACACTGATAAAAGTTTGCATTTCATTCTCTTTACAAACACATCATCTAGACGAAAAAATTTGCCACAATATTGGAGCAAAAATGGCAGATGTCTAATTACTTTTGTGGCTCTAAAATAAGCCAAAACCGCGGATAGTGGCCGAACGAAGTGTCAGTAACGTAACGAACGATTACTGTGCCCAACCAAGTTCAAAATATTACATTTTGGAAGGGAGTCCAATATGAGAAACCAAAATAAAGAGCAACATGTCAGTTTAGAAAAAGATTAATAGCAGAAAAGTCTACTTTTTACTTACTTTTAGCGAGCATTCTCTTTATGCTCCTCAACTGGTCTGGCTCCCTCAGTTTGAGGTCTGACCACCTCTTTCTGAGCTTTCACCCCGAAATTCGCCTTCAGACTCTTCACGACTTTAGTGAGGATTTTGGCATTCCTTCTATTTGGTTTGCTATACGGCCCACGCTTGGCATCATAATCAGCCTTGAGCAAGATGTCCACCATCTCCGCCATCTCCGCCAAAGACATATTCGATGCCTTGAATCTCCTCCTTGATCGTGACGTTTCCTCGGTCTCCGGGCTTGTCTCCTCCTCGTTAGTTGCGGAATTATCAGACACCTGCTGTAACTCCGCCATATCTGTCTGCGCGCAGAAAGAGAAGGGGCGGGGAAAAGATGTTAGTTAGAACGTCATGGGCGGGCGACGTGTGCGGAGCGACGTGTTCGTATTTTGACGCATGCGTGGTGTGTATATAGCAAACACACATGTGACTATAGTACGTTCGGTGTGCGGAGAGAGGAGTTCAAGTGACGGACGTGCGAACGAAGGTATGTGATTTTGTGACTTGTACAAATTGTTGGCCCATACTGTCTTGAGAATGTTGGAGGATATATATGGTGACTAGGATGTTAAGGAGGTTAGACTGTTTGCCTCACATTAGTTATATATAATTTATTTAACTTGCAGATACAATATGAATGTCTTTATTAGCGACAAAGAGTTCCTGGCGGAATTTATTGACCGGGTAAGGGAGCTGCCGGCTCTGTGGGAGACGAAAAACCCCATCCACAAAAAAAGAGGGGTGAGAAAAGCAGCGCTGGAGAAGCTGCTCCCATTTGTGCATACCAAGGTGCCCACAGCCACAGCAAAACAAGTGGACACTAAAATTGGGAGCTTGAGAGGTACCTACAGGACTGAACGCTCTAAGGTGCTGGCTTCTCAGAGGTCAGGAGCAGCAGCAGGTGATGTGTATGTCCCGATTTTGTGGTACTACAACAGGATGTCCTTCCTGGATGACCACATTGAGACAAGGCCATCACTCTCCACTCTTCCCCCCAGACTTCCCTGCAGCCAACCTGAGCCTTCTCTGGAGCAAGAGGAGGCAGCCATCCTGGATGATCCTGATTTGGCCATCTGGAGCCAGGTATAGTATTAAATGAAAATGTTTTGGGATAAACTTAATGTTTGACAAATATGTCAAGATGACAAACATAAAATATTTTGGATTCCACAAGTGAAATCAAGATCTGTAGACATTATTCTGCACTTAATTGGGTGCTAAATAGTCAATCTGATGTAGTGGTAAATTTAAAGCAAGGATTTATGGATTTACATTCTAATTGCTTCAATCAGGATTACAAAGTTTGATGCAAAGATTAAACCAACATATTAAACTATGTCCCTTTTTCATACACAGGATGAAATCAGCCAGGAGGAGGGTCTGGAAACTGTCAGGCAGGAGGAGGAAGGGCCCAGTGGCAGCCAGGAGGTGGCAGGGCCCAGTGGCAGACAGGAGGTGGCAGGGCCCAGTGGCAGACAGGAGGTGGCAGGGCAAAGGAGAAGCACCAGATCCCAGGTGCCTCCCATCCGGCTTCACAAAAGAGGCAGGAGGGACAGGAGCACGAGTGAGGCAGCAATGGCCCTTATTCGTGAGGCCCATGCCACCCTCCAGGAGCCCACATCCCCTGAAGAGGCCATTGCCGGCCTAGTGGAGGCTAAGTTCAAGGTGATGAGCATGGAGCAACGCCTCCTATGCGAGCCCCTGCTCATCACCTTGCTCAACAAGGGGGTGATGGAGAAAATTACCCCCAATACCGCCATATGTGAGGTGGCACAACTGACCCAACCTCAACCTCCACCTCCCCCTTCTTCTTCTGCCCCACCCCCTTCTGCTACACCTCCACCTTCTTCTTCTGCCCCACCCCCTTCTGCTACACCTCCCCCTTCTTCTTCTGCCCCACCCCCTTCTGCTACACCTCCCCCTTCTTCTTCTGCCCCACCCCCTTCTGCTATACCTCCCCCTTCTTCTTCTGCCCCACCCCCTTCTGCTACACCTCCCCCTTCTTCTTCTGCCCCACCCCCTTCTGCTACACCTCCCCCTTCTTCTTCTGCCCCACCCCCTTCTGCTACACCTCCACCTTCTTCTTCTGCCCCACCCCCTTCTGCTACATCTCCTCCTCCTCCTGACAGGAGTACCCCTCCAGTGGCCCAGCCTCCAGCCAAACGAAGAAGGAAGGCTGCAGGGAAGGCTTCAGGGAAGGTTTCAGGGAAGGTTGCCAGGAAGAAGAGGAAGTGATGGCCTTGCTTCATTGTGGTCGGACAGAAGGCAGCCTGTTGTAGTACCACACACTTGGGACATATATCTCACCTGCTGCTGTTCCTGACCTCTGGGAGGCCAGCATCAGATTGTGTTCAGAAATGTTGGCCTTCTCAAGCTCCCAATTTTAGTGTCCACACAGGGTTGCTGTGTGCTCTGGGGTCCCTGGGATGCACAAATGGCAGCAGGTTCTCCAGCGCTGCCTTCTCTTTATTTTATTTCGAAACATGAATAAATGTGATTTTTGTTTAAGTTCATACTTGACTATGTGTATTTGTAAAAATTAAAAATCTAGATTTGGAGTAAGCAGATACATTTGACTGACAATAAAAGGGACAGATATCACCCCCCCCCCAAAAGAATAACTGATTAGCAAAAAAACATGGTGGGAAATTTAACTAATATAGATTCCAAAATTAAATGGGAGATCACTATCAAAACATTGCGAAATTATAATTAACATCATTTTGAAAAATATAACCATTTAAATTATTCCTAAAAACTTGCACGATATAATACACATAAATCTTCTTAAGAGCAGCATGAAAAAGGTTAAAAACAAAGTCATAACTCTGTGTGAATATCAGCAGCAAAAGAAGGTCACTCGTTTTGATTAATGTAACATTCTAACAAAGATTTCAATGCAGAACATTTAAACGATGCAATATTTTTGAGCGTGACGAATGTGCTCTCTCCATTACGAAGGCTTGTTTTACCAGAAGATGCGCTCCCGTCTCATAGTTGCTTGTGAGCATGCGTGCTTTTGGAAGAGTCGTAAAAGCATACACACGAACCATTTTCTCGTCACAAAACAGCCCGACGAGAAACACGACGAGGAAATCTGGAATCCTGACGAGAAAATAGAGAGCAGGTTCTCTATTTTCTCGTCGAGATTCTCAGCAATTTTCTCGTCGTAAAACCATACACACAAACGTTTTCCTCGACAAAAAAGCTCTCGCGGCACTTTTCTTGACGGTTTTGGACGAGAAAATCGGTCGTGTGTACGAGGCTTAAGGCTCCAAACCTTAGGCCTCAGGAGATGAACCTTGGAGCGACACCATTGGTCTTCCTGAAATTACATTTTAAACACCCGCTTCCCTCAACTGGTTAAGAACATATCTGAACTTTGGGATATGCTTTTCAAACATTATGATATTCAACAAAAAAAATCATCCACATATGTTAAACTTTTTCTTGAAGGTACATCAGGCAATGGCCTTATGTAAAATAACAAACAGAAACAACATCAAATTCAAACTTAATTTATCTGACCAAATTAACATTCTGTTCCAGTTGTACTATTTCTTACCACCTTTAAATGCCAGCTTGTATGGGTCTTCAGGACTTACCTGAATGTTCCACCCTCATCGAGCATCATTTAGTGTAGTGAAGTACTTAGCGCTTTGTATTTTTTTATATCAAGCATCGGTCAATATATAGGACAGCTTAGCCGTACATATATACTCGTTTATTTAGCTGTCTTAGATCAGCATATAAACACAATGACCATTTGGTTTAAGCATATCAAGTATAGGATTATCATAAGATCCGGTGCAACATCCTACAACACCCCTCTCCTCGAAACTCTTAGTGGTCTCCACTAGCGAAACATAGCAAGCTAGGGACAGACAACAATGTTTGATATAGAACACAAGGTGCGTTTTCACTTGGATCAGATTGAATCCTGGCAATGCGTATGTCTATTTTACCACATCACAGGAATCTTTTCACAAACATATTTTTGAACTCCATGAAAACTTTTATATTTCATGAGTGTGATTTACTGAAATCTTTTCTATATACATCCTGTCTGCGAAACATTTTACTGCAGCAGGGTCCTTGAAATTCTGGTCTATTCATACATGGCCGGGTAATAAAAAAAATGTATTAGTACCTGTCTGAATAATGACCTATGTGGTACTAATATGTTTACTGCATATGACAGTAATCAAGATTACTGAGGGCTTCATGTTCGTTTATGAAACTTCTTGGGTTTTATTTTAATCTGGACCACAGTGGTATTTACCAGATCCATGTGTATAACAAAGCGATGTAATATATCGTTGCCAATGTACACATAATATTTTGGGTCATTGATTATCAGGAATAAATGATTGACTGATTATTTATTTATCCTGATGGGTTTGCATACCTAAAGATTTACTTTAGGATTGATCAACTACTTTAATTATTTTCTACTAATGTGATTATATTCCTGGCATAAATATGAACCTTATTTACATTCCCCAGGTCACTAACCTGTTAGGGAACATACCATACAATCCCAGTAGGAATTACGTATAATTACTAAGCTCAATGGAGTCAGCATACACTGAATGGATGTGAGCATTGAGAATATCACCTTCCAAGCATATCTCCCAACTTTTTTCCAGGGGACATACCTTTTGTATGAACCTCCTGTCTAACCCTTTCTGGGGGAAGCGGAGTTGCCTGTACACAAGGTGCCATCTAGAATTTAAATATTCCTGAGATGGATCTCAACTATACTCACTAATTGTGAGAGAACTGAGAAGGTTCTTATGTATGGCCTTGTCACTTGAGACCATATAACATTTAAAAATAAAATCACAATAGGATTTAAAAACATTTTTTTAATAGATCGATACCAATACGTAATCGATCGTTGGGCACATTAACTATAAATGTGGGAATGTAAATTACTTCATTCTCTTTTAAGTTGAAGTTCAACTGGGCTTTTTATTTTTATTTGCTTTCAGGGCAGCGCCTAAAATGTTTACAACATCAGCTTTAAACATAATTTAAGCTGATGTTATTTTTCAGAAAATAAATTCTTGGATTTATTATAAATGTTTCTGAAACAAAATAAATTCTTAGATAATTATCTAATAACTTCTTATGGTATCCTGTTATTATAAAATACCTGTAAGGAAAACAATATACAGTGCCTTGCGAAAGTATTCGGCCCCCTTGAACTTTTCATCCTTTTGCCACATTTCAGGCTTCAAACATAAAGATATAAAATTTTAATTTTTTTTGAAGAATCACCAACAAGTGGGACACAATTGTGAAGTGGAATGAAATCTATTGGATATTTTAAACTTTTTTAGCAAATAAAAAACTGAAAAGTGGTGCGTGCAAAATTATTCGGCCCCTTTGCTTTCAGTGCAGCAAACTCACTCCAGAAGTTCAGCAAGGATCTCTTAATGATCCAATGTTGTCCTAAATGACTGATGGTGATAAATAGAATCCACCTGTGTGTAATCAAGTCTCTGTATAAATGCACCTGCTCTGTGATAGTCTCAGGGTTCTGTTGAAAGCGCAGAGAGCATCATGAAGACCAAGGAACACACCAGGCAGGTCCGTGTTAGATATTGAATTTATTACTATTTTAAGTGATAAAAGTTTCTGTACTCTTTATTGAAACATGTTAAATTTGAAGATTGCTGAGGACAGACAAAAGGACATTTGCTGTGTATGTGATAGCTATTCTAATGAACTATGTCAGGACAATGGGTGGAGTTATGTTACTAAATATACACAAGTGGGTGTTACTTCTGTAAGACAGTTAATGATACCTTCCTTGGAGCGATGCTAAATGTAAATAATGCTGACATAACATTAGTTAAACAGTATATCTACCCAAGGGTTTTGAACATGAGGGAGGGAATGTCGGGCAATGGGGCCTGAAGGAAGATACTGGAAGGTCAGGCGGCCCTTCTCGAAGATATACCATCTTACGATCTGACACCTCATTCCCCTTCTGAGGCTACAAACTTACCTTGTGTTACCAGCTGTTATTATGTAAGCATTGTCTTTTACTTGTCTTTCCGAAGAATAAACAACCATTGTTGAAGTTAACCTGGCTCTATTGAATAATGGAACCAAACGCCTTGGTAGGGGATACTAATTGTTTTTACAGTTGTCCCTCACCCAACATTATGGCGAGCCGCAGAACTGTTCTTTTTCCTCACTACTTGACAACAGGAGGGACTCAGATGAAGAGATGAGACGAAAACATTGTCAAGCCTTGGGAAAAAAAAAAAAACAACCAAAGAACTTAGAACGAGAAAGGACGTTTGTGTTCCATCACACGTGGACAGAAGGTCCGAGAAACTGAGCCAGCTAAAGGCGAGAAGAATTGCAGCCGTGGAATAAAGCCAATTATTGATCTTGACTCCAAAACACAAACAACTGTGAGTTTTTTTCTGTCTGTTTTCTCACCCACAGATCGCTTGTAAACTTGCAAGCAGAAGAAAGAAAAAAAAACAAAGACTCAGCTTACAAGGTTGATTGACAAGGCCTTTTGGACAGAATGTTTCAAGATATTGTAGGAAATCCAGAGAGGACTTTCAGGTTGTGATGAAAAAGCGTAAACGTTTACGTACGTGAAGATTTCTGCCGAGGGAGTTCAGTTCCTACAAAAGATGAGGAAAAGTCTCACAGAAGAAGTGTTGGAATGGGAACTAAGACTTCACGTTAAAAAAAGGCCACCATTGTAGATACAACAGGCAGATGTACTCTTTGGGTGAGCTAATATGAAAAGTCGGATTTTGATGTTTTGGACGGGCCAAGGATGAAGGCTAAACACTTACACATCTCATTCCTTCAGCAAACACAGAAGGAGAAAGACATTTTTTCAATACACACGCATCTTTACATTGTGTTTACTTAGGCCTATTTATAGCCTACAGAAACATTACATTTACACGAGTCAAGGAACAAGGCAAAAGCTACAAGAAAACTATTCTTCAAAGAAAAAGATTAGGACAATATTTCTTCCAAGAAAAGGAATGAATAAAAGCAACGAACAAAGACAAAACAAATGAAAAGAAACGAACAACAGACAAAGCTAAAGGACTTTATTCATCTCTTGTTTTTTTAAGTGTACACAGGACAATCATTCTAAACAAGGGGTAAATATGTTTGTTTATTTAAGTGAGTGGATAACATGGGATGGTTAACATCTCAAAGCTCAGAAGTATGTCCCTGTACTATCGGGAATTAATACATTCCATATATATGGAATACAGGCATGTAGCAGTAGTAGAGTAATTAAGTAATTAATACCAGAGTGTAAAGAAGTTCTTTAATAAGGAAACTAAGTTTAACGCTGCATGAAAATGTTTATGAATATTTAAGCCCTAAACAACAGAAAATGTGTTATTACAAAATGTGGTAATTCAAAGCACAAGCAAGGGGCAGAACTAAGTTTTAAGAAAAACTATTGATTAAGATAATGGAAAACAACATGGTATTTAATGTTTAACAAAAATACTACAGTTTTGGTTGCAGGAAATAATAAGTTAAGGATTGAGCAATTTTTACAAAATATTCCAAACTAGGATTTGGTTATTAAATTAAAAGAAGTAGATTGTTCTAATTTACTTAAGGCTACCCAGGAAAAATATTAAAATATGAAAGTTTTGTTCAATCTAAAAACTATCAAAAAAATTGTAAAAAAAAAAAACTATTGTTAAAAGTTTTTGTAATTGAGTATTTCTGATAAAAGTAGAGACTTTAGTTGAGGGAGGAATTTTTCTCGGGGAAATGGCCAATCACAGTTCATGGGCAGGAACCAATCTGTGAGTTTCACGAGATTGTCCTCTAAACAATTTTTTGTCATTACTATAATCAGGAACATCATATAACCTAGTATACATGATTTTTAGCAGATGTACAAACCAAATATGTTTAAAAAAATGGTAAAAAAGGTTAAAAATGATAAAAACGATAAAATTAAATTGTTACCGGATTGTACTGTGAAGGGGAGATGCAATTCATGGTAGCTAAGACCGACATGTAACAGATCTTTCTCTGAAAAGTGTGACATGTAAAAGGAATGTACTGACAGAGAAATGCAGATCGAGTTACACTGCCTAGTTAGACATGCCATCGTCATGACAGTTTTTCACTTCTATGATCAATACACATATTTGTGTTAAAACTTCCAGAAACTGGAAGAGAGTTCATAGATGAGAAAAATATATTATTACTTACCAAAGTAATTGTTTTGAAAAAACATATGGGTTTTGCACCATTTGTTTAAGGTGTTATTTCAAGACAAACAGGAGGTGTTAATACAGACAGCTCTGATTAACCGTTGTTTATGGACAACTGGGTGTTAAAAAGAAAGGTCAGTTGAAGTAAGATATAAATACATTGAGACTTAAAATAATGCAGTGTTATAAAGCCACAGTAGTATAAGCAAATCATTCAAAAGTTATTTTATCAACTTTTAATGAACATTTATTGGGAAGGAGTCTCTTGTGCTTCTATAGAAAGGCGCCATATATTGGCACAATGGAACTTTCTGTATATTTGTCTGCACTGAAAGATGATTGAGACTGCCATGAGTTTTTGTTTAGCAGTCAGAGTGACGGAGCATGTGTGGTTCATTCAATCATACTGTATGAGAAACATGATTGGTTCTAAAAAAATGTACTTCAACAGGATCAAGTTTATTTCAGAAATATAATATTTAGGAAAGCCCAACCTAAAATAATGTTTTTTGCAAAATTAAAGCAGTTATAAGTGAAGTTTTAGTAAAAGAAAAATACAATAATCTGGTAAGATTATTACTTTTACAAAATTTAATTTAGTCACAGGATAAAGAGGGGGACGATGAAATTTTGCCTTAGTTAGAATCAGTACAGACTGATAATGGAGATAAAATTCATTGTAAAAATAATTGATTCCAACAATAATGGACAGAGTTATTTTTAAATGAAAATATTTCTTTTTGCATATCCAGGTACTTGACTGACTGACAAATTGATTAATTGATTTTTGTTTAAGCTAATGAAAGAAATTCTGAACTACTCAATTTAGAGCACTTTTGTCATCAAACTTCTGAATATTGTTTTATTTGTTTATAAAACAATTCAAAAGGAAAGAGTAACCTGATACTACAAAGTATTGAGAGATTTGTCAATCTATGAAGATTGATTATATTATTTTTTCACTTGCTAAAGGAGGATACAAGGATGTTTTTTCCTTTAGTTAATATTTCTTTTGATAAATTAATTGAGGTATTCTAGGAAAAAATGATATTTTTAACAAAAGCTAAGTTGTTGTGAACGTATGTCATATTCCATTGGGGTTGGATTTCAAACCATGGAATCAGATAATGATTTTTTATTTTATAGGACAGGTAGTGAAGGACAAGTATGCAATTTTAGTTATTAAATAACGTGTTTATGTTTCTTATCATCTTTAATGCTCAGGTATTGTAGAACGTATGAATAGTATTACAAAGTATGAATAGGGTAAGATGATTCAAGAAAAGGTAAAGATTAGGTGACTTATTTACCTGTTATATTTTTAGTTTAAAAACTTTAGTATTTTCTGAACATAAGGAGTTAATGACAGGATGAAGAATGTCTGTTCTTCTATGTCTTTTGAAATTAGCATACTAAGTTATTTACAATCTGGTGTATAGGAAAAAGTACAGGTATAGGAATTTAAGAAGTTTGTTCACAAAACATGGCTAGGCCTTTGCTAAATTTAAATAGAAATGATGTTTTGAAATAAGATTTCTACTTCTTATGAGTATGTTTCATAATTTATTCCAGTAGCTAAAGTTATGATTAAGAATTATAGATCTGAAGGTACCAGGGATGCCAATAGAGTTGCAAACTGAGATATCAATTGGGAAGATTATTTTATTATTTTTAAGGTAATAGGGATTAAAATTATTTTTGTTTCAAAATAATTGGTAAAAATCAAAATAATTGGTAAAAATCAAAATAATGGGTAAAAATAAGAATAAAATGGGTAAACACAGAAAGGATTATGCATCTAAAATAGTTAATATTGATTAATGAAATTATTCTATTCTATGGATTTTTCCATGACCATGACACAAGCACAACTAAATTTCTGTTTGTTACTACTTCTTGTTTTTTCAAAATTATGTATTTAATATGTTATCAAAGATTATCATTTTTGGATGAACTTCAATGATTCATTCATATGGTCTTGCATCAAAAGCGACATATTGATCAGTCGATCATTATGTGAGGGGGAGTTAAGATGTAATTTTAATATAGGAATGTTTTGAAATACAGAAAAAATAGTTGACTCTATGTTGACATGGAAATTTGATACTTTCTCCTGCACAATCTTTGTTAGTTTAGTAGATCATTGAAAGATTGATATCACAGTAATAACTAATAGTAATGATACTAGCTTAGTTTACATATAGTTGATATTTTTTGGTTTCTAAATCTTTTATAGGAACACATATTAATTCACATAGAATTATTTATTATTTTTTATTCATTTTTATAGAATACATAACTTGGGAAAGTTGGATGGATAGTTTGTTATTACAAGAATGTACAATAAAGTGTACATTTGAAGTATTAATATAGTTAGAGTACATACAGGCTTGTGTGGAAGAAAAGGATTTTAATGTGTCTAAACAGAGTTACTGTTGAATTAAATAATATGAAACGTTGAAAAAAAGAAAATGGAAAAAGTTGCTTGTTGGTCATGGATAGATAAATAGAAAGATAAATAGAAAAATAAAGAGAAAGATAAATAGAATATATAAAAATATGACAATCAAATAATGGGAAAGTTATGTTTTTGTGTATCAACAGACGAGTAGATTACGTATTATGTTTATAATTGTTCAGTGTCAAGGATAATGTATAAAAACTTATATTGAAGAAATTATTTGGTTATTGAAATTTCAAAGA
This sequence comes from Rana muscosa, assembly GCA_029206835.1. NCBI lineage: Eukaryota > Metazoa > Chordata > Amphibia > Anura > Ranidae > Rana > Rana muscosa. The sequence goes on along the minus strand of CM055123.1, from coordinate 333,429,208 downwards.
ATGGAAGAAATGTTATTTATTAATTAATAATTTATATTACTAAGCAATATAATTTAATATATCAAAGATATTAATTTCTCCTTTATGTTAAAATAGCTAGATGATATGGTTAAAGTTATAAGAAGAAAAATCTATGAAGGTAAAGGAAGAAAATGTTTAATATTACATAGTTTAGGGGGCGTGTCCGGGAGCCGACTGAGGAAGATGTGCAGACATTGAGCTCTGCAACCATACCATACATCCATAGCCATCCTCGTTACTTATTACCTGGATGATACTCCAAATCTACCCCCATTGCTCCTGAGGGTCTCCTACCTGCAATCCGGTGTGCATTTTTGACTTTGGGCCGGCCGTTCAGAACTTGCCAGGCCAGTTTCATGCAGCTCGGGCCCAACGCCATCTTGGGGCCCACAAAGCCTCCAACACCTCCCAGGGGGTCTACGGATACCCACCGGACACCCTGCGTCTCCATCCAGGCTTGGATGGGGGTGTCTGTACAGTAAGGAACCCCCTCGGTCTTCTTCCCGGCCCGTGGTTGGCTCCGAAGCCTGACAGCCATCTTGCGGCCTGCAATAACATCAGCATCCTCCGGCCTGGAGTGCCGCGGTCGGCGGGGTTTACGGCGAGAGGCTCGGCCACACCTGTGCCTGCACTGGATGGAGCTAGCTGCCTGAGAGATCCCGGAACGTTCGGCCTCACACACCCGCGGCGGCCAGCCTTAGGAAAGTCCGCGGCTCCGGCCTACCTCTGGAAGTCGGCGGCCATCTTGCTGCTCCCACTACACCCAACGCAGCATCCAGCAAGAAGGACCATCCCACACAGGGTAAGCGGGGCAGGGGTGAAATACAAGACATTAGACCTAGGCTAATCCCCCCCCCGGCTGGCAGACAGACAGGAGTACCCGGTGGGAGCCCTGATCCCATAGGCTTGAGGGGCGGCCATCTTGCTACACCCGACCATAGTGCTGCTGGGTCCCCCCTGCCCACTTGAAACTGCTTCACCCTATACATCAAATCCTGGCTATTCTGGCCTACGGGGCAGCTGAGCCTATACCTCATCCATCTCGCCCTCCCCGCACTCCTCCAGTCACACACTGACAAGAAGTGTAGCGGCCATCTTGCTCCACCCGGACTCAGTGCTAACTCTTACCACTGACCTCAATCCACTCCCTCCTCGGCCACCGGTACTGCCTAGGCTGCCGTGTCGCTGTGCTGCAGCACATGCACAGGCACTCCAAAAGGACAGTAACATCACAGTAAGCACTTATCCCCATTTGCAACACGGGTCGCATCCTCTGCTCATCCGTTCCACCTTTGATGATGCGTGGCTGAGGATGGATGGCTGAAGACATGTACCGCTGAGCTCTGTGCTCTCCCGACGACCGCAGGCTACGTTCCCAACCAATCACGCCCAACCGGCTGATGGCGGCTTCCAGCTCTACCTCTGCTGACTCCGCTGAACTGCAACAAGGTACTATTCAACGGTACCTGCTACGCACAGCATCGCAGGACTCCCGTACAGGGAAGGACAAACCTTCGTCAACCCGAACCTCAGGCAGACCAAAACCTCCTCCCCCGACTGCAGCAGCTTTCTCTGCCGGTGGGACCGGCCCGGGTACACACCCGACTCCTCTGATGGATCCCACTGCCCTTGGCGAGGACACTGTCTCAGCGGAGACGCTTTCCCCAGGCGCCACATCCACTGCCATACTGTCTGCCTTCCGAGCTGACTTTGATTCCTGGGCTTCCAAAATGGAAACTTCTCTCCATGTTGAACTAAATGCCCTCAAACAACGGGTTTCCGCGTCTGAGGTCACGGTTTCTGCTATGGTCACCACCCAAGAAGACCACTCAGCCCGCATAACGGCGCTTGAAAATGCATCTACGGCTCATCTCTCCCGTCTACGGCAACACCAGCTCCGGATAGAAGATAGTGAGAACCGGAGTCGCAGGAACAACATCCGGCTGCAGGGGGTCCCGGAGGCGACCTCAGGTACTGATCTCAAACCCACTGTCATTGCTATCCTTAACCAGGTCCTGGGCAGGGAAGTTACATCTCCCATTGAATTGGACAGAGTACATAGAGTGGGATGCATGGGGGGGATCGCAGGGACCGCCCTTGTGACGTCCTCTGCCAGGTGCACTACTATACCCTGAAGGAGGAGATTTTGCGCAAGGCCTGGCGCCTGGGGCCACTAGACTTTCACGGATCATCTATACACCTCTACCCGGACCTTTCCCGCAACACGCTGTACATGCGGCGAATGGTCCGCCCTCTGCTGGACTTGCTTCACCAAGTAGGCGCCACGTACACTTGGGGTCACCCATTCAGCATCAAAGTGACCCGGGAAGATAACCACAAATTTGTCCTCTCAGACCCGGACCAGCTTCCTGCCTTCTTCCTGTTCCTGGGCCGGGACCCTGTTGTCGTCCCGAACTGGTTGGACCCCCCAGATGACCGTCAGCGGCTACCGGGCCCTCCTCTGCAACGTCGAGGACGCCCTCAGTCTAGATCGGTACCTTCTGGTCCTAGAGAGCGGCGAGCCACGTCACCAGAGGACTGATCCGGACTCTGTCGTCTGAGACCTGAAATGGTTCTTTCTGCTATGTCCTTTTACCTACTAGGTGGATACAGCTCTTTTATGAGACTCCGGCCAGGTCCACCTTCTGTTTTCCCTGTTTTGTTATGTCTTCACAGTGTACTTGCACTTTCAGCCCACTGACTCTTGCTAACGTTGTTATTTAAATGCTGCTGACGGTTTAGTTGTCTCACATGGCTCGAAGAGCACTTCGCTGCCCTCGGCTGGTGCGGTTGTACTTGCTGGGGCTCTGGAAAAGTGGCCAGTGATGTTGATATGTTCTCTCACGGCTCTGGCTCTGCGGGTTGGCTTGGGGTTTCCCGGACATAGCCCTTTGGCTTGTCCGGGGACCTCCGGGTCTTCCCTCGGGCTCTGGGCATTTATGTCCCTGGGGCTTGAAACTGGCTGACCTTGGCACTGACACCTTCTGTGCGTTTACACAGATATCTGAGCTGAGCCGTGATGACAATCATAGTTAATGCTGCTATAAATGTAGCAATTGATGTTTCCTACCCCCGCATGATTACGCGGGAATACCTGTGCCTTTATTTTGCCACCAGTTTGTATACACCTTGTTCTTCACTGATGTTATTTTTTCTTTTTTATGTCATTTTTGATTGTTTATTGTACTCAAGCGTACCAATGGTATTTAATCTGACACTGCTCTTTAGTGACTAGACAGGTGAGCTTTAAATACACTACGGTCATTGGGTGTGTTACTTTACAGTTATGTTATTTATGCCTGCTAGGTTGTCGGGAACACAACTCAGCTGTTCTAATCCCGTTCTCTCCCCCTAAATAGGATTGGCACAGTTCGTGCCTACTACGTGATATTTCACGAAGTGTTACGTTTTTGCGCACACTTTAGTATTTTTGAGCCACCTTCCCCAGGTGCTCTCTCTGTTCAATCTCTTCCCCACATTGCTCTACCTCCTCTCTTCCTCCCCTGCTGTGTTTTCCCCCTTTTCTGTTTCTTTCCTTATTTCTCTCTCACCTCCCCTCACCCTCCCCCCCTGTCGCTCCATCATGGCCCACACGGTGATCTCTCACCCTAGGCTACAATTCTGTTCCTACAATGTCAATGGGCTTAATATTGCCACCAAAAGAGGACAAATCCTGTATCAAATGCACAAACACCAGGTCAATGTGCTTCTTCTCCAGGAGACACATTTTCACTCTGCCTCCACCCCTTCCTGCTCCAGCAGATATTTCAACAGGTGGTTCCACAGCACTAGCCCAACCCAGAAAGCCAGGGGAGTGTCTGTGGCTTTTCATAAGACGCTCCCTATAGAGGTACTTGATCATCTCTCGGACCCACAGGGGAGGTATGTTTTTGTGAAATTCATGTTATGGGGTACCAAATTTACGGTAGCCAACATTTACCTCCCTAATATTAACCAAGTATCGGCCGCGTTACAATACTTGAGGGTTCTGTCGGGATTCATGGAGGGTAAGCTCGTACTGGGGGGAGATTTTAACACCCCTCTTGAACCACTTTTAGATTCCTCCACCTCGCGATCGTGTATCTCCTTCCCCAAACTGAGGGCTCTAAAACTGGCATTTTACGATCTGCGTCTAGTGGATGTTTGGAGGGTGTTGTACCCCACGGCCCGCAACTATACCCACTTCTCCCATGTCCATCACACCTATAGTCGCATAGACTACCTAATGAGTGACCATAGCTGTCTGGACTGGTCCCCGGACTGCACCATAGACCCAATGGTCTGGTCTGACCACTCTCCTATACATATGACGTTCTCGCTCCCCTCCACTCCGAATAGGGAGTGGTCATGGCGCTTGAACGATTCGTTGCTTACGAATCCAGAATGTGTGAAAAGGGTTTCGGATACAATATCTAACTTTTTTGCGGACCACGCTTCGGATACGACATCGTTGCCCTTTCAGTGGGAGGCACTGAAGGCAGTTCTACGAGGTGCCTTTATCCAAATGGGTACGCGTCTTAAAAAGGAGCGCTCAGCCGCCATTGAGGCAGCAAACCAAAAGCTTAGGAACTTAGAAACTGAACACAAACGATCCCCGACAGTGACAACACTGGCGGACGTTTCTAAGGCGCGATCACAACTCAGAGAGCTTTATGAAGCCTCTGCACGCACATATGCAGATAAGCTCGCTTTCCATCAATATTTCGAGATAAATGTGGTAGGCCATTGGCTCGCTCCCTACACCCAAAAGCAACTTCCACCTTTGTGCCCCATATTCGGGGGGCGCAGGGAGAATTGGTCTCCTCACCCACTAAGATGGCAGAGGAATTCAGGGACTTCTACCAGTCCCTGTACAATATATCTAAGACTCAAGGGACTGGTTCCCCTTCTTCCAGGGTGGAAGACCAGGTGTCATATATCTCAGAAACCGCGCTCCCCACATTAGATGATGACATCATCGCTGATCTGGAAGTCTCAATCACAGAAGAGGAGGTTGCCAAAGCCATAGCGGGTACGCCGAGTGGAAAGAGCCCGGGCCCAGACGGCTTCACTCCTAAGTTTTACAAACTTTTTGCCGCCCTCCTCACACCTTTTCTAACTAAGATGTTCAACTCTTTGTCGGAGGGCTCATTGTTCCCCTCACAAACACTTGAGGCCCACATATCCCTCATCCCAAAGCCAGGCAAAGACCCTACTCTATGTGCAAGCTACAGGCCGATCTCTTTGATTGGGGTCGATCTGAAAGTCTTTGCTAAAATTCTAGCCAATAGAATACAACCATTGTTGCCTGGGATAATACACTTAGACCAGGTCGGCTTTGTGAGTGGCCGTGAGGCTAGAGATAACACCCTGAAGACCCTTCTTCTAACCAACTATGCCCGGTCCCACGATATCCCACTATGCCTCTTAACAGTCGATGCCGAGAAGGCATTCGACCGAGTCGACTGGCAGTTCCTTTGATTATCCCTGCAACAAATAGGTGTGGGAACTAATATGATGGCGAGAATAATGTCCCTTTACTCCTCTCCGTATGCTAGGATTAGACTGAATGGCTCGCTTTCTCCAGCCTTTTCTGTATCCAACGGGACACGACAGGGATGCCCACTATCCCCCCTCCTGTATGTTCTCACTATGGAACATCTGGCTACTGCTCTACGTAACAATCCCTCTATCCAAGGCATAACAGTCGGGCCCACACATACGAAACTCGCTCTTTTTGCAGATGATCTGCTCCTGTTCGTGACACATCCACACACATCTTTGCCCTCGGTATTGCAGGAGTTTCAGAAATTTGGAGAAGTTAGCAACTTCAAGGTTAACTACAATAAATCGGAAATCCTTAACATATCTCTGCCCACATCGGCCCTACGAAGACTAGCGTCTACTTTCTCCTTCAAAACTGGTTCCCCCTCCATAAGGTATCTCGGAATTCAAATACCGGCGGATGCTTCCCAACTTTTTTCCCTGAACTTTGCCCCCCTACTCCTTAGGACCCAAGCAGATTTAACCAACTATGCGTCCAAACAGCTCTCATGGCTGGGTAGAGTGAATGCCCTGAAAATGGACGTTCTCCCTAGGTTCCTATATTTGTTTCAGACCATCCCTATTCACATACCCAACTCGTACTTCAAGAAAATACGCCAGCTGTTTTCCAAATTTATTTGGAATGCGGCCCGTCCAAGGATACGGTATGAAACACTGTCTCTTCCAAAGGCTCGGGGGGGGGCTGGAGCCCCAATTGCCTCCCTATACCATAAAGCAGCGGTGCTTACCCGCATACTAGACTGGTTTCACCACTCTTCCACCAAACTTTGGGTCCAATTGGAAGGCCACATGAACCCAATTGAACTCTCCACTCTCCCGTGGACCTTGCCCACGGTCCGGGGGGGTTCAGGCCCTCTCAATGACCTTACCCGTCAAACGATTCGGATCTGGGACCGCATGTTGTCCAGAAGGGGCTTATCAAACCACATGGGGCCTATGACTCCCTTCTTTGGGACCCCGGCCTTTCCGCCAGCTATGTCTGTAACAGGACTCGGACCATGGCGAAAGGAGAATCATAGGCGACTTGCCCAGGTCCTTCGTGCAGACCCCACTTTACGGTCAGATACCCCTGCCGGTCCGACCCCCCGTCACCCCATGCAGTGGCTTCAGAGGCAACAGACTATCTCCTACATCCGGACTTTCCAGTCTATTACAGACATTCTTGCTGAACCGACGGGATTCGAGGAACTGCTCATGCAGGTGGAGCCTCCAACACATGTTGTATCTCAACTGTACTCCATTCTGCTCGATATCCACTCCCCTGACCTTCCACCGTACACGGTGGCCTGGGAGACAGATCTGCATCACCCTATCTCCCCTATTGACTGGCAAAAATGTTTCATCCTCACACACAAATTATCCCTAGCCACTAAGACCCAGGAGAAGGGGTTTAAACTAATAACGAGATGGTACAGATGTCCATCATCTATTCATCACTTCAATCTGGAAGTGTCGGATGCCTGCTGGCGGTGTCTCGACTCCCGGGGAACCATGCTCCACATCTGGTGGGAGTGCCCTCCTGTGCGGAGGTTCTGGCAGCGAATTTTCACACTTTACTGCAAACTGATGGCGACCTCTATCCAGCCTTCACCCGAGGTGGCCCTCTTGTCTATAATCCCGGGGTCATTTAAATCCATCAGAAATGATGTATTGCGACACTTCTTGGCGGCGGCCAGAATAGTGATTCCCCGTCATTGGAGATCGACAACCATGCCTTCCCTGGGAGATTGGGCTGTTGAGGTGGACCACATTAGAGACCTGGAACGCTTGCTGGCGGAGGAAAGTGGTAAAAGTGAACAGTTCTCTCTCACATGGACTTCGTGGTCCGTGTTCCGATACTCCTCTGAGTTTGTGTCCTGGGCGGGGAGTGACCTGGACGGGTCCGCTGTGGGACCGTGATGGAGTGATTAGGATTCTGATTCCTGTCCCCTACCTATTTGTCCCCTCCTATCTGCCCCTGACCCTGATTCTTTTTTTCTTTTCTCTATATCTAATTACACCTCTAGGAATACAGTGAGACAACGTACCAGGGCTTCGATCTACCTAATGCCAATAACCCAATGAGTGACCCTACGTCATATTCTCCAAACAGATTTGTGTATAATCTCATCTGATAAGTTACATACGGGGGAACTAGGATCCCCTTTACAGAAATACAGATAAAGGTTTCCTTACCTCATTTATTTTTGTACAGGGACTGATATTACAAAAATCCCACGGAGGTCCTCCTACACAGGTGCTCAACCCTTATATGTGTAACTTAGCCCTGCTTTGTTTTGTCATACATGATGCCTGTTGATGGTGTATCCTATCACTGTTTGTAATGTTTAAGACGAAGTATGTCTTTTTCTGTCTTTCTCTTGCATATAATATAATAAAATAAGATTGAATTAATATTACATAGTTTAGATGGAGAATAAATTAAAATTAATAAATAATATAATAATTTATAGTTTCTTGATGGAATGAAATGGTTAAATATTTGACAGGAATATCTCAGAGTTTTGGAAAAAGCTTATGTACAATATCTGAAACACTAAATTGTTGTTATGGGTTTCCTTAATAATAATATTAATAATAATAATAATTTTAATATTTACGGGCAGAGACTTGAAAGTTCACTTAGGCCTCAAAAGCTGATGAACACGTTTTTCCCATAACAATTGGGCTAGCCATCTCTAACATTTACAAACCTGGTTTGAAAGTTAAAACAATGACAACTTTCCTCAGGACAAATTAGAGATGTTTAAGAAGTCAACACTGCCATTGAAAATACTCTACAGATAGTTAACCAAATTACAAACCTTCCAACTAGAGCAAACAAATCCTTTGTAAGAGAAAGACTTTAGTAAACAGAGATGCTAATACTAGCCGTGTAGAGACAAAGGAATGTGTTGTAAGGTATATGGCAACCAAAAAACTGGACAATCAAATGTATGGACATGGCCAGAGCTATATTGACTAAGAAGTATTGATAAGAAGGATCTGTTTGGACAGCTGAACCATTCACCCAATTCTCAGTTTAAAGTCCAGGGCTGACCCCCAAGAGGAACTTTTATACATATATCTTTTTCATTTCTTTTCCTTTACCTCATATATAAGTGGACATAAATATCCTAATCATAAGTGATGCATATGCCACTTCTCAGACATTTTAAGAAAACACCTGGATACATTATAAATATACATGATATTCAAAGTAAGAACATATATTGATATGTAATAAATAAGAATGATGTTTAGATTATAAATGACATTTTAGGTCATAGGGAAAAATAGGATTTTAGTATCTGTTGACCTAGGGACTTCGTTAGAAAAATGAAGATAGATATCAGTGTGATTTTATAGATAGAAATGTTTTAAAGAGTTAATTAGCCTTACGAAATACGTCGAATTATGATTATAGAATACAAAAGGAGTCCACGTTTAGAAATGACCACATATTCAAAAGATATAGATAAATATTGAATGTTATATTGATTGACCTATAATCTGTAACCTGTTCAGAAAAAACAGCTTATAGATATATTTTTAGACAGGAATATAAAACATATTATGTTATGTGAATGAATCAAGAAGTATATTAGAAGTATGTTATATATACCGGATTACCAGAAGATTAAAATCCATATATTCTTCCCACAATATACAAATTACACACATTCTGAGAATAGAATATATCAACTTAAAGAATTGATGCCCTAGTGGCTGAAAGTGGTATTACTTGAGGTTCCCAAAAATTCAGAGAAGAGTTAATTATTAAATTACCAACCTATAGAAACCAGAGATCTTTGTACAGTAACTCCCCTAACTGCAGCCACCAATAAGTGGAAGAACCACCTCCTTTGGGAAGAACTTAGGATAATTTTTATAATCTTATTGTCCAGAGACAATATTTAAGGGAAGAAAAATTAGATGAGAGGGACGGAGACAGGAGGACTGACCACACACTGACATCACTCACCGAGGACTCCCTGACAGCCAGTCACTCCCACCGGCCGGGGAGAGACACTCAGGGACCCACCCTGAGGGCACACTGGGAGATCCACACTCTCAGAGAGACTGACACCCATGCACCATGCATGAAGACATATTCTTACACTCATGAAGATTCCTAGACACCCGAATCCTGAAAACTACGGCAGCCATCTTAACTCTGGTCAGGAGATTGCCATTATGGAATGGGTAGATATGCCATTTTTGATTTTATCTTGAATTCATTGTTGTTCTCAAAATTGTTGAAGTATTGAATATTCTGCAATCATGATTTATTCTCATTAACCAACAACTGGTAGATGTTTTTTGTAAAGATTCAATTTTTCATCATATTTTTATTTTTGCATAGTTCCAATCTTAGTGACAAAACAAACGTCCAATTTATTTCATATTGTTAACCACTTACTTACCTGCAGTATAGTAACGGTTGGATGTGTGAAATACAGACGTTCTGTTTCATTGTCAATTATACAAGGTTGTTGAACCTATTGAGAATTCATCATGACAGCATTATGTCTAAGGGACTGTATGCCCATTTTGCGGGTAATTGTATTGATTTTGAAGTCGTTCATGTAACAGAATTGGTATTTTAATTTCATGTAAATATTTACTTTTTGTCAACCAATAAATGTAGCTATTTTGTATGATCACACGTCTCCGTGAATAAGTTTCATATTATAGACTGTATCATATAGATTGACTTGTATTTAAAAATATCCTTCGTTAAAAAGAACTTAAAATTAATATATTGTGCGGGCAAAACTGTCCCTTAAAAGCACAACATATATTATGGAGGCACTGCTGAGATAACGTCGATGTTTTGTACAAGATCAATCATAGTTATGGTGGTGACATTAATAATATTTTGCATGAAATTATTAATTATTAATTTTAAAAATATATTTTTTTTGTTTGCCTAAAAATGCCTGGTCAAAGTAAATTGTATGTTGATAGGGATTATCAAGAGTCAGACCTTAGTGGTAATATGAGTACTCAGAAAAAGCAAAATATTATTAATGTCACCACCATAACTATGATTGATCTTGTACAAAACATCGACGTTATCTCAGCAGTGCCTCCATAATATATGTTGTGCTTTTAAGGGACAGTTTTGCCCGCACAATATATTAATTTTAAGTTCTTTTTAACGAAGGATATTTTTAAATACAAGTCAATCTATATGATACAGTCTATAATATGAAACTTATTCACGGAGACGTGTGATCATACAAAATAGCTACATTTATTGGTTGACAAAAAGTAAATATTTACATGAAATTAAAATACCAATTCTGTTACATGAACGACTTCAAAATCAATACAATTACCCGCAAAATGGGCATACAGTCCCTTAGACATAATGCTGTCATGATGAATTCTCAATAGGTTCAACAACCTTGTATAATTGACAATGAAACAGAATGTCTGTATTTCACACATCCAACCGTTACTATACTGCAGGTAAGTAAGTGGTTAACAATATGAAATAAATTGGACGTTTGTTTTGTCACTAAGATTGGAACTATGCAAAAATAAAAATATGATGAAAAATTGAATCTTTACAAAAAACATCTACCAGTTGTTGGTTAATGAGAATAAATCATGATTGCAGAATATTCAATACTTCAACAATTTTGAGAACAACAATGAATTCAAGATAAAATCAAAAATGGCATATCTACCCATTCCATAATGGCAATCTCCTGACCAGAGTTAAGATGGCTGCCGTAGTTTTCAGGATTCGGGTGTCTAGGAATCTTCATGAGTGTAAGAATATGTCTTCATGCATGGTGCATGGGTGTCAGTCTCTCTGAGAGTGTGGATCTCCCAGTGTGCCCTCAGGGTGGGTCCCTGAGTGTCTCTCCCCGGCCGGTGGGAGTGACTGGCTGTCAGGGAGTCCTCGGTGAGTGATGTCAGTGTGTGGTCAATCCTCCTGTCTCCGTCCCTCTCATCTAATTTTTCTTCCCTTAAATATTGTCTCTGGACAATAAGATTATAAAAATTATCCTAAGTTCTTCCCAAAGGAGGTGGTTCTTCCACTTATTGGTGGCTGCAGTTAGGGGAGTTACTGTACAAAGATCTCTGGTTTCTATAGGTTGGTAATTTAATAATTAACTCTTCTCTGAATTTTTGGGAACCTCAAGTAATACCACTTTCAGCCACTAGGGCATCAATTCTTTAAGTTGATATATTCTATTCTCAGAATGTGTGTAATTTGTATATTGTGGGAAGAATATATGGATTTTAATCTTCTGGTAATCTGGTATATATAACATACTTCTAATATACTTCTTGATTCATTCACATAACATAATATGTTTTATAGGCTTGTGCAATTCGTTTCGTAACGAATTGAAATTCGTCCGTATTTAGCAACTTTCGGACATTCGGAAGCATTCGAATTTCCGAACAAAGCAATTACGAATAAGACCGAATCCGAAATAAATTATACCGCAAATAGCGAATGCCCGAATGTCTTCGGCATAATTCGTTATGAAAAAGTTACGAATGTACGAATCCATACGAAGCACAATAACACTCACTCTGCTCTGCTCTCTGCTTCTCCCACACCGTGCTGAACTCCCTCTCAAAATGGTGTACAGGGGCGGAGGTTATAGCCGCATGTAAAAAACGAAAGTAAAATACGAGATTTCGAATCCATTCGAAGCACAATAACACTCTGCTCTCTGCTTCTCCCTCACCGTGCTGAACCCTCTCAAAATGGTGTACAGGGGCGGAGCCTATAGCCGCATGTTAAAAACGAAAGTAAAATACGAGATTTCGAATCGTTACAAATAACCGCAATGTATTTAGAAAAGTACAAATCCATTCGAAGCACATTAGGCATAATAGGCAGCGTCGTTGTGAGAGAGACACGGAAAATTACGAATCAACGAACCCAAAAAAAGTTACGAAAGTAGGAGTTGTGTCCAGAATCGACGAAAAACAACGTACTCTACCGAAAGTACGAACCCCAAAAAAGTTACAAAAGTAGGAGTTGTGTCCAGAATCAACGAAAAACAACGTACTCTACCGAAAGTACGAATTATAAAGCAACAAAAAATTCAACGAAAAATGTCGCTTGCAAAAATACGAATGAGTCCGAACACGAAAAATCCCGTCTAGCAAAATTACGAATGATTACGAATCAACAGGACCGGAAAGAAACAAACCGAAACGGAACAAATTTTTCCGTTGTGCACAAGTCTAATGTTTTATATTCCTGTCTAAAAATATATCTATAAGCTGTTTTTTCTGAACAGGTTACAGATTATAGGTCAATCAATATAACATTCAATATTTACCTATATCTTTTGAATATGTGGTCATTTCTAAACGTGGACTCCTTTTGTATTCTATAATCATAATTCAACGTATTTCGTAAGGCTAATTAACTCTTTAAAACATTTCTATCTATAAAATCACACTGATATCTATCTTCATTTTTCTAACGAAGTCCCTAGGTCAACAGATACTAAAATCCTATTTTTCCCTATGACCTAAAATGTCATTTATAATCTAAACATCATTCTTATTTATTACATATCAATATATGTTCTTACTTTGAATATCATGTATATTTATAATGTATCCAGGTGTTTTCTTAAAATGTCTGAGAAGTGGCATATGCATCACTTATGATTAGGATATTTATGTCCACTTATATATGAGGTAAAGGAAAAGAAATGAAAAAGATATATGTATAAAAGTTCCTCTTGGGGGTCAGCCCTGGACTTTAAACTGAGAATTGGGTGAATGGTTCAGCTGTCCAAACAGATCCTTCTTATCAATACTTCTTAGTCAATATAGCTCTGGCCATGTCCATACATTTGATTGTCCAGTTTTTTGATTGCCATATACCTTACAACACATTCCTTTGTCTCTACACGGCTAGTATTAGCATCTCTGTTTACTAAAGTCTTTCTCTTACAAAGGATTTGTTTGCTCTAGTTGGAAGGTTTGTAATTTGGTTAACTATCTGTAGAGTATTTTCAATGGCAGTGTTGACTTCTTAAACATCTCTAATTTGTCCTGAGGAAAGTTGTCATTGTTTTAACTTTCAAACCAGGTTTGTAAATGTTAGAGATGGCTAGCCCAATTGTTATGGGAAAAACGTGTTCATCAGCTTTTGAGGCCTAAGTGAACTTTCAAGTCTCTGCCCGTAAATATTAAAATTATTATTATTATTAATATTATTATTAAGGAAACCCATAACATTGTATGAATGTTTATTGTATTGTATGTATTGGAAAAAAAGAGGATCAGAAACATTTATTATTTAAGATGAATGCACTTATTTTGTTTTTTAATAATAGTGCATTGAGGGGGAATTGTTAGATATTGAATTTATTACTATTTTAAGTGATAAAAGTTTCTGTACTCTTTATTGAAACATGTTAAATTTGAAGATTGCTGAGGACAGACAAAAGGACATTTGCTGTGTATGTAATAGCTATTCTAAGGAACTATGTCAGGACAATGGGTGGAGTTATGTTACTAAATATACACAAGTGGGTGTTACTTCTGTAAGACAGTTAATGATACCTTCCTTGGAGCGATGCTAAATGTAAATAATGCTGACATAACATTAGTTAAACAGTATATCTACCCAAGGGTTTTGAACATGAGGGAGGGAATGTCGGGCGATGGGGCCTGAAGGAAGATACTGGAAGGTCAGGCGGCCCTTCTCGAAGATATACCATCTTACGATCTGACACCTCATTCCCCTTCTGAAGCTACAAACTTACCTTGTGTTACCAGCTGTCATTATGTAAGCATTGTCTTTTACTTGTCTTTCCGAAGAATAAACAACCTGTCAGGGTCACCTGTGGCCAGGTGACAGATGCACACCGTAGGGGGACAGGAGTGCACCGCGAGGTAGTGAACCCTATGGCTGGCTTCTGTGGATAGGAAACTGGGTGGTTGTGGAAAGCGGGACCAGAGGAGCACAACCGGGATCCCAACGGAAGCGAGAGCCAAGATTCCCCAGGGCGCGGAGTCTAAGACCCAGCTGGTCTTCTCCAGGGCCTCTAGTGGTGAGGATGTTACGCTGCAGGCTGGGACCAGGTCGCGGCCCCTGGAGTTTCCTAGCTCACGCCCCGTAGGATAAGGGGAAGCAGCAGCACACGATAGAGAGAACCGAATAACAAGCCGAAGGTCAGGGGCCACAAGCAGACAAGGATAACGAAGAACGAGCCGAAGGTCAAGGGTCACGAGCAGACAGGGATGGTCGGGGACAAGCCAATAACGTAACAGAGAGACAGACGTAGCACACGGCAGGCAGGAACCCAAACACACAATGCCTAACAAACACGTTGATCAGCAAAGCAGGCTTGCAGTGCACAGGTTAATATAGTGTTCAGTGATAGGGCCTGGGGTGGAGTCAGGCTGGGAGGAGATTATAAAGGAAGCCAGGTGAAGGAGGTCTGGTCTCTAGATGAACACATGAGGAGGAAGGTAAGATGGCAGACAGACATTAATGCATATCCATGACAGTACCCTCCCTCTTACGAGGCCTCCCCCTTCCCCGCCTGGGCCCAGGTTTAGAGGGAAACTTCAGATGAAACTCCTTTAACAGACGAGGTGCAAAGACCTCAGATGCAGTGATCCAAGACCTCTCCTCAGGACCAAACCCTTTCCAATGAACGAGGTACTGAAGAACGCCTTTACAGAGTCGGGAGTCCAGAATTTGACTGATCTCGTACTCCTGATTATCCTCAGAGACAGGCGCCACGGTAGGAAGAGGACGAGAGAATTTATTGAGGACTAAAGGCTTTAGAAGAGCAACATGAAAGGAGTTAGTGATTTTAAGGCTCTTAGGAATCTGGAGTTTGAAACAAACCGGATTCAGTTTAGCAGTTACCGTGTATGGACCGATGAATCGTGGAGCAAACTTCAGAGAAGGAACTCGGAGCTTGATGTTCCTGGTAGAGAGCCAGACTTTGTCCCCTGGCTGAAGAGAAGGCGGTTTACGCCTGCGGCGGTCGGCAAAGCCTTTGAATTTTTCAGCAGCTGCCCGGAGGGAATCATGAACGTGACCCCAAACGGAATTGAGAGACTCCTGAACCGAAGCCAAAGCTGGAATGTCTGGAGAACAGATCATAGGAAGAGGAAGTTGAGGGTGTTTTCCATAAACTGTGAAAAAGGGTGTCTTCTGCGAACTGGTATTCACATGATTGTTATGGGAGAATTCTGCCCACGGGAGTAGAGAGGACCAATCGTCATGGTGAGAAGACACAAAGGTGCGAAGAAAGACCTCTAACTCCTGATTAACCCTCTCAGTCTGTCCATTGGATTGGGGATGGTAAGAAGAAGAAAAATCCAAGACAATATTGAGGGATTTGCAAAAGGCTCTCCAAAAACGAGACGTGAATTGGACTCCCCTGTCGGAAACAATATGAGAAGGGACCCCATGTAGGCGGAGAATTTCTCGAATGAAAATGGGAACCAAGGCAGGGGCAGAAGGAAGACCAGGAAGAGGAACAAAATGAGCCATCTTGGAGAATCGATCGATTACCACCCAAATGACTGTATTATTCTCAGACAGTGGGAGATCGGTGATAAAATCCATGGCAATATGGGCCCAGGGTTCCTTAGGAATAGGCAAGGGCATGAGGAGACCAGCAGGAGCTTGTGTGGAGGATTTGGACTGAGCACAGACATGACAAGCTTTAACGTAGTCTTTGACGTCTGAGCGGAGATTAGGCCACCAGTAGTGACGACTGATGAGTAGGAAGGATCGGAGGAATCCAGAATGCCCTGCCACCTTGGAATCATGTCCCCAACGAAGGATCTTAGCTCTTAGCCCAGTGGGGACAAAGGTCTTACCAGGCGGAATTTTAGACTTCAGGGTGGTAGAGTGGGCAACAATGCATGAGGTGGGAATGATCGGCTCAGGTTCAGGGGCGGACTCCTCGTCCAAAGTGTCAAATGACCTAGAGAGCGCATCAGCCCGACCGTTGCAGGAACCAGGTTTGTAGGTAATCGTGAAATTAAAACGGGCAAAGAAGAGACTCCACCTGGCCTGTCTAGGATTCAGACGTTTAGCATTCTGTAGATACTGTAAATTCTTGTGATCGGTAAAGATCGTTATGGAGTGAGGGGAACCCTCCAAGAGATGACGCCACTCCTCTAACGCCAATTTAATTGCGAGAAGTTCCCGATCACCGATGGCATAATTCCTCTCTGCCTGAGAAATTTTTTTGGAGAAGAACGCACATGGTTGGCGTCTCTTCTCAAAGATTTGAAGAAGCACAGCTCCCACCCCCATTGAGGAAGCGTCCACTTCAATAAAAAATGCATTCCCAGGATTTGGTCTCCTCAAGAGGGGGCCAGAAACAAAGGCCTGTTTCAGGTTGTGAAATGCAGAGACAGCTTCGGGAGGCCAGTCTCTGGCATTCACACCCTTCTTGGTCAAAGCGATAATAGGCGCGGCAATGGAAGAGTAATTCCTTATGAACTGCCTATAATAATTAGTGAAGCCAAGAAAGCGCTGTGTGGCCTTGAGGCTAGCAGGAAGAGGCCAGTTGGTGATAGCCAAGACCTTCCCAGGGTCCATACGAAGCCCCGAACATGAGACAAAGCACCCCAAAAACAGGACCTCAGAACATTCAAAGGAACATTTCTCCAGCTTGGCATAGAGATTGTTCTCTCTAAGACGTTGAAGTACAGTGCGGACATGGTTTCTGTGGACGAGCAGATTTTCAGAAAAGATCAGAATGTCATCCAGATAGATGACAACAAACTGGTACAGCAGATCTCTGAAGATTTCATTGACAAAGTTTTGAAACACGGCTGGAGCATTACACAGACCAAAAGGCATCACCAGATATTCGTAATGCCCGTCTCTAGTGTTAAATGCAGTCTTCCATTCGTCACCCTCCCGTATTCGAATGAGATTGTACGCGCCTCTGAGATCCAACTTGGTGAAAATGGAGGCACCCTTCAACCTATCGAATAGCTCAGATATTAAGGGTAAGGGGTATCGATTTTTAATAGTAACCGCATTTAAACCCCGATAATCGATGCAGGGTCTTAAGGTACCATCCTTTTTGGCAACAAAAAAGAACCCTGCCCCTGCAGGCGATGAGGATTTCCGGATGAACCCTCTCTCCAGATTCTCTGCTACATACTCCGACATGGCCTGGGTCTCTGGGATGGACAGAGGGTAGGTACGACCCCTGGGTAGAGTTGCTCCGGGGACAAGATCAATAGCACAGTCAAAAGACCTGTGGGGAGGAAGCACCTCAGCTGATTTTTTACAGAACACATCCCGGTAATCGCTGTATGCGGCGGGAAGATCAGAAGAAACAGAAGTGGCAGCAACCGGAAGACTCTCCTTGGGGGTCACCTTGAGAAGACACGACGAGAAACATGAGGAACCCCAGGCCAGGATCTGCCCAGAGACCCAGTCCACATGTGGAGAGTGGAGCTGTAGCCAAGGGAGGCCCAATACAACTGGGGTAGAGGCCTTGGGTAGAATAAGAAAGGATATCCACTCCTGGTGGAGAATCCCTACCGACATCCTAATGGGTAGCGTCTGGAAGCGAATAGGGCCCCCTGGGAGAACAGTGCCATCAATTGCCGAGACTACCAATGGGGTAGTGAGAGGTGAAAGGGTAAGCTTCATAGAAGAAGCAGTTCTCCAATCCATGAAATTGCCGGCAGCCCCGGAATCCAGGTATGCAAGGGTTGACTGAGGAGAAGTGCCTACATGAAGGGACACCGGCAAGAGCAGGCGAGAAGGTGATGTTTCTGGGTCCAATACTCCACCTTCCAAATGTATTAGACCCGAGCGTTTCCCGGACGAAGCGAGCAGGAGTCACGAAAATGACCCTTGCCCCCACAATAGAGGCACAAGCCCAGAGTTCTGCGCCTAGCACGTTCTTCGGGGGTTAGTCTGGTCCGGCCCAGCTGCATAGGTTCTTCAGCAGGTAGAGGATGCTCCACGGAATGAAGGGAGGGGAGCTCAGACTGGCTAGGACCCAGAGAGTGCTGGCGTCTTTTTTCTAAGGACCTCTCTTGAAAACGAATGTCGATCTGGTTGCATAATGAAATTACATCGTCCAGACCGACGGGAATGGCTCTTCCCGCTAATTCGTCTTTCACTCGGTCAGAGAGGCCATGTAAAAAGGTAGCGACCAGGGCCTCATTATTCCAGCTCAATTCAGCTGTGTGGATACGGAACTGAAGAGCATATTGCCCCACTGGACTAGATTCTTGGCGAAGACGTAAGACAGCACTAGCCGCTGAAGAAGCCCGAGCCGGCTCTTCGAAGATATTACGAAAGAGCTTCAAGAATTCGGACAGACTGGAAACCACCGGATCGTTCCTCTCCCACAGGGGGGCAGCCCAGGCCAAAGCTTCACCGGAGAGGAGGGAAATGATATAGGCTACCTTAGCCCGGTCAGATAGGAAGCTTTGAGGCTGAAGCTCAAAATGAATAGTGCATTGGCTGAGAAACCCCCTGCAGGCCTTGGAGTCCCCAGAGAAACGGAACGGAGCTGGCAATCTTAGTGAGTGTGAGGCTGCGACTGGTGCGATAGGTACAGCCGCTGGTTGTACTTGGGGTTGCGGATTCGGGGTTCCCAAGGAGACCTGAAGCTGCTCGAATCGAGAAGCCAGATCCTGGAGGAATCGCATCACCTGGGTCTGATTTGATTCCTGGGTCTCAAGTCTGCGAACTATGCCCTGCAATGGATCATCCGCGGGAAGCGGGATGTCAGCCGGGTTCATGGCTGATCAAACTGTCAGGGTCACCTGTGGCCAGGTGACAGATGCACACCGTAGGGGGACAGGAGTGCACCGCGAGGTAGTGAACCCTATGGCTGGCTTCTGTGGATAGGAAACTGGGTGGTTGTGGAAAGCGGGACCAGAGGAGCACAACCGGGATCCCAACGGAAGCGAGAGCCAAGATTCCCCAGGGCGCGGAGTCTAAGACCCAGCTGGTCTTCTCCAGGGCCTCTAGTGGTGAGGATGTTACGCTGCAGGCTGGGACCAGGTCGCGGCCCCTGGAGTTTCCTAGCTCACGCCCCGTAGGATAAGGGGAAGCAGCAGCACACGATAGAGAGAACCGAATAACAAGCCGAAGGTCAGGGGCCACAAGCAGACAAGGATAACGAAGAACGAGCCGAAGGTCAAGGGTCACGAGCAGACAGGGATGGTCGGGGACAAGCCAATAACGTAACAGAGAGACAGACGTAGCACACGGCAGGCAGGAACCCAAACACACAATGCCTAACAAACACGTTGATCAGCAAAGCAGGCTTGCAGTGCACAGGTTAATATAGTGTTCAGTGATAGGGCCTGGGGTGGAGTCAGGCTGGGAGGAGATTATAAAGGAAGCCAGGTGAAGGAGGTCTGGTCTCTAGATGAACACATGAGGAGGAAGGTAAGATGGCAGACAGACATTAATGCATATCCATGACACAACCATTGTTGAAGTTAACCTGGCTCTATTGAATAATGGAACCAAACGCCTTGGTAGGGGATACTAATTGTTTTTACAGTTGTCCCTCACCCAACAGTCCGTAATACTGTTGTGGAGAAGTTTAAAGCCGGATTTGGATACAAAAAGATTTCCCAAGCTTTAAACATCCCAAGGAGCACTGTGTAAGCGATCATTTTGAAATGGAAGGAGTATCAGACCACTGCAAATCTACCAAGACCTGGCTGTCCCTCTAAACTTTCAGCTCAGACAAGGAGAAGATTGATCAGAGATGCAGCCAAGAGGCCCATGATCACTCTGGATGAACTGCAGAGAACTACAGCTGAGGTGGGAGAGTCTGTCCATAGGACAACAATCAGTCGTACACTGCACAAATCTGGCCTTTATGGAAGAGTGGCAAGAAGAAAGCCATTTCTCAAAGATATCCATAAAAAGTCTTGTCTAAAGTTTGCCACAAGCCACCTGGGAGACACACCAAACATGTGGAAGAAGGTGCTCTGGTCCGATGAAACCAAAATCGAACTTTTTGGCCACAATGCAAAACGATATGTTTGGCGTAAAAGCAACACAGCTCATCACCCTCAACACACCATCCCCACTGTCAAACATGGTGGTGGCAGCATCATGGTTTGGGCCTGCTTTTCTTCAGCAGGTTCAGGGAAGATGGTTAAAATTGAGGGGAAGATGGATGCAGCCAAATACAGGACCATTCTGGATGAAAACCTGTTGGAGTCTGCAAAAGACCTGAGACTGGGACGGAGATTTATCTTCCAAAAAGACAATGATCCCAAACATACAGCAAAATCTACAAAGGAATGGTTCACAAATAAACGTATCCAGGTGTTAGAATGGCCAAGTCAAAGTCCAGACCTGAATCCTATTGAGAATCTGTGGAAAGAGCTGAAAACTGCTGTTCACAAACGCTCTCCATCCAACCTCACTGAGCTCGAGCTGTTTTGCAAGGAAGAATGGGCAAGAATTTCAGTCTCTCGATGTGCAAAACTGATAGAGACATACCCCAAGCGACTTGCAGCTGTAATCGCAGCAAAAGGTGGCTCTACAAAGTATTAATGCAAGGGGGCCGAATAATTTTGCACGCCCCACTTTTCATTTTTTTCTTAGTTAAAAAAGTTTAAAATATCCAATAGATTTCGTTCCACTTCACAATTGTGTCCCACTTGTTGGTGATTCTTCACAAAAATCTTTAATTTTATATCTTTATGTTTGAAGCCTGAAATGTGGCAAAAGGATGAAAAGTTCAAGGGGGCCGAATACTTTCGCAAGGCACTGTATAAAACCGGAAAAACAATTTAAATGACAGGTAACAGTTTTGGTTTCACTTTGTCAGCTGTGTGTGTTTGTATAAAGAGCAAGTTGCCCCCACCTTTTTACACAGACAACATTCCTGAAACCTGCCAGCTCTAAACAAGGTTTTGGCTGCAAAGATAAAATCAGTCTCCTCCTACTTTTGTAAAGGACGGGCTGGAACTCATTTTTAGAGTAAAGAAAAAAAAAATGTCTTTAAACATGTTACTCTGCTCATGTTTCTTTCTTTTGGTCAATTGCAGACATTTAAATATTTAAACACCTCTAGATTTCACTTTTTAGTTTTTAAAACTGGGTGTAACTTTTGATTGGGGAATTGGAATTTTTAACAATTCCAGGCTAATTATATTTTGTAGCTTCAATTTATCCCTGCTCCTTTTTAAGCTATTATTTGAGCGGGCTATTTAAATTTATTCTTGAAGCTTCTTTACTATTCTGTAGAACAGCAAACAGGATGGTGCTCTATTAGCCAATCCAATCCATTTTTGGGATAGTAATCCCAGCCCACAATAATTAAAATTTTATTTGGCAAAGCCTCATCAAACAGTTGGAAAAGTCCATGGCTTTCAAAATCTGGGTTTTTCTTAGCCAAGTAATGGGCTTTCTTGAAAACTTTAAAAAGTTCTCTGGTACTTTGATTGGGCTTACAATCCAAAGTACACATGGTCCTTCCTGCAGTAATAACTGACTTGCAGGGACCAAGTTCTGTCTTAATTTCTCTGATAGAAGACATCCCCTGATATTTTGTAAACTCTACGGTTTTTCTGTGATGCATACCAATTTCATTCTCTGCATCAGCAGGACCGGCTGCACTAAAAATAAATTTAGTATTTGTCATATTTCAATATTGCAACTAACAATGGCAATAGCAAAACAAAAAAAATTTATACATTTTTAAAAAATTTATATTTTTTCAAAAAATTATGACAATAAAATATATATAACTTTGCACAAATATATCACTTGTTTCAAACGTTGACAGATCTCAAGCGGTGCCTCCATATATGTCAGAAACATTGACGCATCTCAGCATAGTGCCTACAATATGTCAGAATGTTTATACTGAAATATAAAAATAATTATTGCGGAAATAGGCAAATCTTAATTTTTGGATTCCCAATTTCCTACAATATCAAAACAAGAAATTCGAAGTTCTTGTATCCGTGCTAGTTTGAAGACAAGTAACACAAATTAATATTGCTTAAAATATTATATATATTTATTAACTAAAGTACAGTGCAAAATTAAAATCAGGTATAAGTCGTGATCAAACAAATTAATGGATATACTTCTACAATCAGAGATAAATGATGGATTATGTCCAGATAATATTTACATACACTTCTATGCAAGCTCTATTTGACAAAGTATATTCACAATTCAATACTTAAATGATACTTGTACATCTAAAACTTGGTAACTCTTGTGAAATGTCTTTCCGTTACTTCACGGAAAGTGTAAACACTCTTTTGTTCACTTTAACACAATTTCTTTCTCAAACCAACAGATCTCCTGATTACACTTCTTAAACGTGTCCAGACCAAGTGTCATATAAGGAACATGGCTTTGATAAAACATCAAGTAAAACATAAATTTAGAGAGAATACATTTTTACACCTATATCATAATAAAACCATTGTACCACTTGGCTCTAGCTTTTTAAAGACAACCAAATTAGGGTATGTGCCTTAACCACTTAAGCCCCGGACCATTTTGTAGCTAAAGGACCAGAGGTGTTTTCAGAATTTGGCACTGCGCTGCTTTAACTGGAAATTGTGCGGACATGCAATGTTGTACCCAAACGAAATTTGCGTCCTTTTTTTCCCATAAATAGAGCTTTCTTTTAATGGTATTTGATTGCCTCTACGATTTTTTTTTTGCGATATAAACGGAAAAAGACAGAAAATTTTGAAAAAAAAAATGATATTTTCTACTTTTTGTTATAAGAAAAATCGAATAAACTCAATTTTAGTCATACATTTAGGCCAAAATGTATTCAGCCACATGTCTTTAGTAAAAAAAATGTCAATAAGCGTATATTGGTTTGCGCAAAAGTTATAGCGTCTACAAACTAGGGTACATTTTCTGGAATTTACACAGCTTTTAGTTTTATGACTGCCTATCTAATTTCTTGAGGTGCTAAAATGACAGGGCAGTACAAAACCCCCCCCCAAATGACCCCATTTTGGAAAGTAGACACCCCAAGGAAATTGCTGAGAGGCATGTTGAGCCCATTGAATATTTATTTTTTGTCCCAAGTGATTGAATAATGACAAAAAAAAAAAAATACAAAAAGTTGTCACTAAATGATATATTGCTCACACATTCCATGGTTATATGTGGAATTGCACCCCAAAATACATTTTGCTGCTTCTCCTGAGTACAGGGATACCACATGTGTGGGACTTTTTAGGAGCCTAGCCGCGTACGGGGCCCCGAAAACCAAGCACCACCTTCAGGATTTCTAAGGGCACAAATTTTTGATTTCACTCCTCACTACCTATCACAGTTTCGAAGGCCATAAAATGCCAAAATAGCACAAACCCCCCCCCCCAAATGACCCCATTTTAGAAAGTAGACACCCCAAGGAAATTGCTGAGAGGCATGTGGAGCCCAATGAATATTTTTTTTTGTCCCAAGTGATTAAATAATGACAAAAAAAAAAAATACAAAAAGTTGTCACTAAATGATATATTGCTCACACATGCCATGGTTATATGTGGAATTGCACCCCAAAATACATTTTGCTGCTTCTCCTGAGTACGGGGATACCACATGTGTGGGACTTTTTAGGAGCCTAGCCACGTACGGGGCCCCGAAAACCAAGCACCGCCTTCAGGATTTCTAAGGGCACAAATTTTTGATTTCACTCCTCACTACCTATCACAGTTTCGAAGGCCATAAAATGCCAAAATAGCACAAAACCCCCCCAAATGACCCCATTTTGGAAATTAGACACTCCAAGCTATTTGCTGAGAGGCATGGTGAGTATTTTACAGCTCTCATTTGTTTTTGAAAATGAAGAAAGATCTGCAAAATACTCACCATACCCTACCTCTCAGCAAATAGCTTGGGGTGTCTACTTTCCAAAATGGGGTCATTTGGGGGGGGGTTTGTGCCATCTGGGCATTCCATGGCCTCCGAAACTGTGATAGGCAGTGAGAAGTGAAATCAAAAATTTATACCCTTAGAAAGCCCGAAGGCGGTGCTTGGTTTTTGGGGTCCCGTACGCGGCTAGGCTCCCAAAAAGTCTCACACATGTGGTATCCCCGTACTCAGGAGAAGCAACAGTATGTATTTTGGGGTGTAATTCCACATATGCCCATGGCATGTTTGAGCAATATATCATTTAGTGACAACTTTGTGCAAAAAAAAAAAAAAAATTGTCTTTTTTCCGCAACTTGTGTCAACATATAACATATTCCATGGACTCGACATGCCTCTGAAGCCTCGTACACACGACCGAGTTTCTCGTCCAAAACCGACAAGAAAAGTGCCGAGAGAGCTTTATTGTCGAGAAAAACGTTCGTGTGTATGGTTTTACGACGAGAAAACTGCCATGAATCTCGACGAGAAAAATAGAGAACCTGCTCTCTATTTTCTCGTCCGGATTCTAGATTTTCTCGTCGTGTTTCTCGTCGGCCTGTTTTGCGACGAGAAAATGGTTTGTGTGTATGCTTTTACAACTCTTCAAAAAGCGCGCATGCTCAGAATCAAGTATGAGACGGGAGCGCATCTTCTGGTAAAACAAGCCTTCGTAATGGAGATAGCACATTCGTCACGCTGTAAATTATTGCGTCGTTTAAATGTTGTGCATTTAAATCTTCTTTAGAATGTTACAATAATGAAAACTAATGAACTTGTTTTTGCTGCTGATATTCACACAGAGTTCTGACTATCTATTTTAAAGCTTTTTCATGCTGCTCTTAAGAAGATTTAGCTGTATTATATCGTGCAAGATCTTCTGAATATTTTAATGTTTGTTTTTTTTTTAGACAGAGGTTAATTGTAATTTGTCGATGTTTTGATAGTGATCTCCCATATTTTTTTAAAAATGTTTTTTTTAAAGAACACCTTTAATGATTTTTTTGGTGTTATCTGTCCCTTTTCTTTTTTTTGGGTCAAATGTATCTGCTTACTCCAAAGGTAAATAAATAATTATTCTAAAAACACATAGTCAAGTATGAACTTAAACCAAAAAAACATTTATTCATGTATAGAACAAAATAAATAGAAGGCAGCGCTGGAGAACCTGCTGCCATTTGTGCATCCCTGGGACCCCAGAGCACACATCAACCCTGTGTGGACACTAAAATTGGGAGCTTGAGAAGCACAACAGTTGTGAGCACAATCTGATGCTGGCCTCCCAGAGGTCAGGAACAGCAGCAGGTGATATATATGTCCCAAGTCTGTGGTACTACAACAGGCTGCCTTCTGTCCGACCACAATGAAGCAAGGCCATCACTTCCTCGTCTTCTTGGCAGCCTTCCCTGAAGCCTTCTCTGCAGCCTTCCTTCTGCGTGTGGCTGGAGGCTGGGCCACTGGAGGGGTACTCCTGTCAGGAGGAGGAGAAGGAGGTGGAGGAGAAGGGGGTGGCGCAGAAGAAGGTGGAGGTGGAGGAGAAGGGGGTGGCGCAGAAGAAGAAGATGGAGGTGGAGGAGGAGGAGGTTGAGGTTGGGAAAGCTGTGCAACCTCACATATGGCTGTATTGGGGGTAATTCTCTCCATCACCCCCTTGTTCAGCAAGGTGATGAGCAGGGGCTCGCATAGGAGGCGTTGCTCCATGCTCATCACCTTGAACTTGGCCTCAACTAGGCTGGCAATGGCCTCTTCAGGGGATGTGGGCTCCTGGAGGGTGGCATGTGCCTCTCTAATAAGGGCCATTGCTGCCTCACTTGTGGTCCTGTCCCTCCTGCTTCCTTTCGGAAGGCGGATGGGAGGCACCTGAGATCTTGTGCTTCTACTCGTGCCGGCCACCTCCTGTCTGCCACTGGGCCCTGCCACCTCCTGGATCACAGTGGGCCCTGCCACCTCCTGGCTCACAGTGGGCCCTGCCTCCTCCTGCCTGACAGTTTCCAGACCCTCCCACTGGCTGATTTCATCCTGTGTATGAAAAAGGGACATAGTTTATTTTTTTGGTTTATTTTTTTCACACAAATTTGAGATCATGAATGTAGCAATTTGAATCAAGAGAAAAGACAAATAATTTTAGGACTACATCAGATTGACTATTTTGCACCTAATTTATGGCAGACTAATGTCTATAGATATTGATTTCACTTTTGTATCCCAAAATAGTTTCTGTTTTTCATATTGGCTTATTTTTCCTGCATTAATTTTCTCAGAATACCTTTTCATTAATTACTATACCTGGCTCCAGATGTCCAAATCAGCTTCTTCCAGGATGGCTGCCTCCTCTTGCTCCAGAGAAGGCTCAGGTTGGCTGCAGGGAAGTCTGGGGGGAAGAGTGGACAGTGATTGCCTTGCCTCAATGTGGTCATCCAGAAAGGACATCCTGCTGTAGTACCACAAATTCGGGACATACACATCATCTGCTGCTGCTCCTGACCTCTGAGAAGCCAGGACCTTAGACCGTTCAGTCCTGTATGTGCCTCTCAAGCTCCCAATTTTAGTGTCCACCTGTTTTGCTGTTGCTGTGGGCACCTTGGTATGCACAAATGGGAGCAGGCTCTCCAACGCTGCTTTTCTTACCCCTTTTTTTCTATGTATGGGGTTTTTTGTTTCCCACAGAGCGGGCAGCTCCCTTACCCGGTCTATAGATTCCGCAAGGAATTCCTTGTCACTGATAAAGACATTCATTTTGGGTCTGCAAGCCAAAAAAAAGACCAAAAAATAATGTGAGTCACACAGTCTAACCTCCTGTAAATCTTAGTCACCATATATATCCTCCAACATTCTCTAGACAGAATAGGCCACCAATTTCTCAAAGTCTCAAAATCACATACCTTCGTTTGCACGTCCGTCACTTTTACTCCTCTCTCCGCACACAGAACGTAGTCTAGTCACATGTGTGTTTGCTATATATACACCACGCATGCGTAAAACTACTCACACATCGCCCGCCCATGACATTCTAAGTAACATCTTTTCCCGGCCCCTTCTCTTTCGGCGCGCAGACAGATATGGCGGATTCACAGCAGGTGTCTGCTAATTCCTCAAATAACGAGGAGAAGACAAGCCCGGAGACTGAGGAAACGTCACGACCAGGGAGGAGATTCAAGGCATCTAATATGTCTTACGCGGAGATGGCGGAGATGGTGGACATATTGCTAAAGTCGGATTATGACGCAAAGCATTGGCCGTATAGCAAACCTAGTCGAAGGAATGCCAAAATCATGAAGAAAGTCGTGAAGAGTCTGAAGAAGAATTTCGGGGTGAAAAGATCAAATGAGCAGCTCAGAAAGAGGTGGTCTGACCTCAAACTGAGGGAGCCGGAGCAGTTAAGGAGCATTAAGAGAATGCTTGAAAAAAAGTAAGGTTTTTTTGCCCATTTTTCCTATTATTGTATTTCACAACTTGCATGTTGCTCCATGTTATTGCATTTTTCTATTGTACCTTACAAAATGTCATAGTTTGAACTTGGTTTGGCACAGTAATCGTTCGTTACAGACACATCGTTCGGCCACTATGCACGATTTGTATAGATTTTACGGGGTTAAAATATTTTACACAGCTGCCTGTTTTTATTCAATAGTTGTTCTTACATTGTTGGCTAGATGATGTGTTTGTAAAGAGAATGAAATGCAAACTTTAATCAGTGTAAAGGAGAGGACACTCAGCAGCTGGTTCCACATCTGTACTTTTGAGCACTATAGTGTGGGCCACCAGAACCTCCTTTTTTGGGTGCCCCACACAGGTGCATCAGTGAATTTTTGTGGTGCCTCCATGTCTAAAAATTGACAGCCAAAGTTGAATATTAAAGAATATAGTTTTTAAAAATAATGTCTTCATCTTGAAATCCCGCCCAAACAGACACTTGTACCCCACTTCCAACCAATGTATCATGTTTTTATTTTTTATACAAAATTTCTGTGTGATAACTATACCTTTTGTTTGATTCTCATAGGGGAGAGAAGACTGGGAGGAGAACACTCCAGGGAGCACAGGAACCCCACACCTTCTAAACAACCCCAACCTCACCAAGACCCACAACCTGAGGGTGTTGAGGAAGTTGAAGAGGTGGAGGAAGGAGAAGTGGATGACGTGGTGGAACTGGTCACCACAACAGGTCAGTATCTGTCACCCCAGCTTCAGGTAAGAGATGTAGGCCTGCAGAGTTATAATACCTTTTGTATTTTTTTATAGGGGATGTAAATGTTGTGGTGAAAGAAAGTACGCGTTTCTCTGCTGACAGTGCCCTACGAATCATACAGCAAGTGATGGAATGTAGCACAGAACTGAACAGAATTAAGCAAAGAATTCATGTGATGGATCAAACCTTTAAAGACATCCTAGATGTTTTGGGGAGAATTGAATAAGGCATCAAAACCCCCATTTTTGGTTTGAGATTGTTCTTCCCCCTTTTTTAAGCTTTTAGACAATCAATCAAGCCAAAATTTGAATATGCACACAGTGTGTCAACATGTGCCATCTGCCATCAGGGGATATCCATGTACTGGTTTTGGGGGTGCAACCCCTTCCTCGTATCTCAAGTAGGTGAACTGAAGAAGGGGTTGCACCCCCAAAACACGTCCATTGATCACCCCTGATGGCAGATAGCACATGTTGACAATAGGGATCAGGAGTAGGGTTGAGCGAACCCGAACTGTAAAGTTCGGGTCCGTACCGAACTTTAGCTTTTTCCCGAACCCGAACCCGGACTTTGCGCGAAAGTCCGGGTTCGGGTTCGGCAATCTAATGGCGCAGTTAGAAATGCTTCAGGGGCCAGCCAATCACCTTTTGATTAGCTGGTGTGCCCTTAGAAGCCATCATAGCCATGCCTACTAATGGCATGGCTGTGATTGGTCAGTGCAACATGTGACCCAGCTTCTATATAAGCTAGAGGCACACAGCACACACGTCACTCTGCTTCAGAATAGATAGGGAGAGGATCTTGTCTGCTGCTGCTGCTTTTAGGGAGAGATTGAAAAATACATGAGTTAGTCCTGATTCTGGAATCTGAGGGAAAAGATAGAGAGACAGTGTAGTGTAGGGCCAGGTTCCTGTTGGTGCTTTCAGGGAGAGAGATATATTATATAGGAATAGGAGTCCAGATTCAGAGATATAGTCAGCGATCTGCATAGGTTTACCTGTTTGTGTTGCAGTGCAGTCTTTTTACACTGCCATGAGCCCAGTGTCAGAGAAAATCTACCTTTGATCTGCAAGCTCAGTGCACCAGCACTGCATATATTACGTTGAGAGATACACCGTTTCCATACTGTGGGTGTATTCTGCTCTTGGAAAAAGATCCATTTAGGGCAAAAAAAAAAGGCACTTTATTGTGCTCTTTTCCAAAAGACCCATTAAGGGCAAAAAAAAATAAATTGCATTTTATTTTGCTCGTGCAAAAAAAGACCCGTTTAGGGCAAAAAAAAAAAAATTTGCACTTTAATGTACGCTTGCAAAAAGACCCATATAGGGCCACAAAAAATATTTTGCAGTGTGTTATACATATGTGGAGGCATGTGAAATAAACCATCTCTATATATTTGTCTTCTACTGTGCTATACTAAAAAAACAAAATTTTTTTTGAATAGCATTTTCTGCAGTTCTGTAGCTGTGCGATTCAGCGGTTACGTACTGTGGGTGTGTTGTGGTCTTCCAAAAAACGCCATTTAAGGCCACAAAAAATATTTTGCAGTGTGTTATACATATGTGGAGGTGTGTGAAATAAACAATTTCTATATAGTTTTCTTCTACTGTGCTATACTAAAAAAACTAAATTTTTTTTGAATAGCATTTTCTGCAGTTCTGTAGCTGTGCGATTCAGCGGTTACGTACTGTGGGTGTATTGTGGTCTTCCAAAAAACGCCATTTAGGGCCACAAAAAATATTTTGCAGTGTGTTATACATATGTGAAATAAACAATTTCTATATAGTTTTCTAATACTGTGCTATACTAAAAAAAACCATTTTTTTTGAATAGCATTTTCTGCAGTTCTGTAGCTGTGCGATTCAGCGGTTACGTACTGTGGGTGTGTTGTGGTCTTCCAAAAAACGCCATTTAGGGCCACAAAAAATATTTTGCAGTGTGTTATACATATGTGGAGGTGTGTGAAATAAACAATTTCTATATAGTTTTCTTCTACTGTGCTATACTAAACAAACAACATTTTTTTGAATAGCATTTTCTGCAGTTCTGTAGCTGTGCGATTCAGCGGTTACGTACTGTGGGTGTGTTGTGGTCTTCCAAAAAACACCATTTAGGGCCACAAAAAATATTTTGCAGTGTGTTATACATATGTGGAGGTGTGTGAAATAAACAATTTCTATATAGTTTTCTTCTACTGTGCTATACTAAAAAAAACATTTTTTTTGAAAAGCATTTTCTGCAGTTCTGTAGCTGTGCGATTCAGCGGTTACATACTGTGGGTGTGTTCTGCTCTTCCAAAAACACCCATTTAGGGCAACATCCTAAATTTGGAAAATATGAGGAGAAGGTCAAAGGGACGTGGTGGCCCCGGTCGTGGTGCTGCTGGTGGAGCTCCTGTTGCAGGGAGAGGACGTGGTGGATCTGTGCCAGATACACGCACAAGTGAAACACCTTCCTCAGGTGCGAGTAGGCGACCGAGCCTGCGGCGGTATTTTTTCACGCCTAATGAGGCTGTACGAATGTTTAGGCCAGGACAAGTACAGGCGATAGTAGATTGGGTTGCTGACAGTGCCTCGGGTTCCTTCACATTGTCTCCCACCCACTCTTCTGATGAAGTTGGCACCTGAAACCCATGTCCATCAGTCTTTCACCTCACCCCCTTGCAAATCAGCCAAGCAGTCTGAGCCCCAAATCATGCAGCAGTCTCTTCTGCTTTTCGATGACTCTGTTAGCAGGGTTTCCCAGGGCCATCCACCTAGCCCTGCCCCAGAAGTGGAAGAGATTGAGTGCACCGATGCCCAACCACTTATGTTTCATGATGAGTACATGGGAGGACCATCGCAGCACGTCTCGGATGATGACGAAACACAGGTGCCAACTGCTGCTACTTTCGCAATTGTGCAGACAGACAAGCAGGGCAGGGGTGAAGACTGGGTGGAAGATGATGTGGAGGACGATGAGGTCCTCGACCCCACATGGAATCAACGTTATGCAGGTGACCAGTGTAGTTTGGAGGAAGAGGCGGTGGTCGCACAGAGCCACCAGCACAGCAGAAGAGGGAGCAGGGTGCAAAAGCGGAGCGTCCGTCCCCTAGACAGTATGTCTGCTACTGCCCAACGCAGCAAGGGACCGAGCACACCAAAGCCAGGTCCAAGGAGTTCCCTAGCGTGGCAGTTCTTCACACAATGTGCTGATGACAAGACACGAGTGGTTTGCACGCTGTGCAATCAGAGCCTGAAGCGAGGCATAAATCTCAACCTGAGCACAACCTGCATGACCAGGCATCTAAGTGCAAAGCACGAGCTGCAGTGGAGTAGACACCTCAAAAACCAAGAAAGGTCTCTGGCTCCTCCTGCTTCCTCTTCTGCTGCAGTCTGGGCCTCTTCATCCACCTCTGTAGTGACAGTGGCACCTGCCACCCCGCAAACAGAGGATCTGCCAGCAACACTACCACCTGGGTCACCAACCATCTCCACAATGTCCCATGGAAGCGTTCAGCTCTCTATCTCCCAAACATTGGAGCGGAAGAGGAAGTACCCCCCTAGCCACCCGCGATCCCTGGCCCTGAATGCCAGCATTTCAAAACTCCTGGCCTTTGAAATGCTGTCATTCCGTCTGGTGGAGACGCAGAGTTTTAAAAGCCTGATGGCATTGGCTGTCCCACAGTACGTTGTGCCCAGCCGCCACTACTTTTCCAGGCGAGCCATCCCTTCCCTGCACTACCAAGTGGGGGACAAAATCAGGTGTGCACTGCGCAATGCCATCTGTGGCAAGGTCCACCTAACTACGGATGCGTGGACCAGTAAGCACGGTCAGGGACGTTATATCCTCCTAACAGCACACTGGGTAAATGCAGTGGCGGCTGGGCCTGAGGCAGATAGCAGTTTGGCGCATGTCCTTCCACCACCGAGGATTGCAGGGCGGTTCAGTTTGCCTCCTGTTGCTAACTCCTCCTACTCCGCTTCCTCATCCTCTACCGCCTCCTCATCCGGTCAGCGTAACACCTTCACCACCAACTTCAGCACAGCCAGGGGTAAACGACAGCAGGCAGTTTTAAAACTTTCCTGTTTGGGGGAAAAAACCCACACCGCGCAGGAGTTGTGGAGGGACATGGAACAACAGACCAATGAGTGGTTGCTGTCAGTGAGCCTCAAGCCCGGCCTGGTGGTGTGCGATAATGGGCGAAATCTCGTAGCAGCTCTGGGCCTAGCCGGTTTGACGCACATCCCTTGCCTGGCGCATGTGCTGAACTTGGTGGTCCAGAGGTTCCTTAAAAATGACCCCAATATGCCAGAGCTGCTGCAGAAAGTGCGGGCTGTGTGTGCGCACTTTCGGCGTTCTCACCCTGCTGCTGCTCGCCTGTCAGCGCTGCAGCGTAACTTCGGCCTTCCCGCTCACCGCCTCATATGTGACGTGCCCACAAGGTGGAACTCCACCTTGCACATGCTGGCCAGACTGTGCGAGCAGCAGCAGGCGATAGTGGAGTTTCAGCTGCAGCAATCACGCGTGAGTCGCTCTGCGGAACAGCACCACTTCACCACCAATAACTGGGCCTCCATGCGAGACCTGTGTGCCTTGTTGCGCTGTTTCGAGTACTCCACCAACATTTCCAGTGCCAATGACGCCGTTCTCAGCGTTACTATCCCAGTTCTATGCCTCCTTGAAAAAACGCTTCGGGCGATGATGGAAAAGGATGAGGCACAGGAGGATGAGGAGGAGGAGGAAGCGGGATAATTTCAAAGGCTTTCAGGGCAGTCTTTCACAAGTGGCTACGAGGGTGGGTTCCTGCACCAACAAACGCCAGGTACACAATTGTCCGGCAGAAAGGGCACAGTTCTGGAGGATGATGAGGTGGAGGAGGAGATGGAGGAGGAGGAGGAGGAGGAGGAGCCATTTTCAAAGCAGGGTGGCACCCAGACCAGCTCGTGGCCATCACTGGTGCGTGGCTGGGGGGATACAGAGGACACTGACGATACACCTCCCACAGAGGACAGCTTTTCTTTGCCTCTGGGCAGCCTGGCACACATGAGCGATTACATGCTGCAGTGTTTCCGCAATGACCGCCGAGTTCCCCACATTTTAACTGGTGCTGATTACTGGGTGGCCACCCTGCTGGATCCCCGTTACAAGGACAACGTACCGTCCTTAATTCCCTCACTGGAGCGGGATCGTAAGATGCGCGAGTACAAGCGCACGCTGGTAGACGCGCTGCTGGTGGCATTACCACCTGACAGCGGGCGTACGGTGGAAGCACAAGGCGAAGGCAGAGGAGGAGGAAGAGGTCGCCAACGCAGCCGGGGCACCGGCAGCACCTCAGAAGGCAGGGTTAGCATGGCTGAAATGTGGAAAAGCTTTGTCAGCACGCCACAACAACCAGCACCACCAGCTGAGATGGAACGTCTTAGCAGGAGGCAGCATTTCACCAACATGGTTGAGCAGTATGTGTCCACAGGCCTACACGTACTGGATGACGGGTCTGCCCCCTTTAACTTCTGGGTCTCCAAATTGGGCACATGGCCTGAGCTTGCCCTTTATGCCTTGGAGGTGCTGGCCTGCCCTGCAGCCAGTGTATTATCTGAACGTGTATTTAGCACGGCAGGGGACGTTATCACAGACAAGCGCAGCCGCCTGTCCAGAGCCAATGTGGACAAGCTCACGTTCATTAAAATGAACCAGGCATGGATCCCACAGGACTTGTCCGTACCTTCTGCAGAATAGACATGTATACCGGTGTTGTGACAAAAACTGTCCGGCCATCGGATTGTGTCCGGCCCGTACTGCGAAGGCGCAGCGCTTGAGCAGTACAGAGGACAAGGAGATTCACAAAATCTCCGAAGATGAACGGCGCCTGCGCCGTGAGTGCAGGTTCAAGCCCCAACATCCAAGTGGACATACAGTAGCACATAGTAACAGGGCCCCTCACGGGCTAGCTTCGATCGCCACGCTTCGGGCACGGCCTCACTTAGCTCAGCGTGAACCACGGATGGTGTGGCCTTCACCTGAACTCACCACGCAGGCGGCGTTCATCTTGGGAGATTTTCGAAATCCTCTTGTCCTACATACTGAGCAAGCGCAGTACAGGGTGGACACTATTCGACGGGGGACAGAATTCGACACATCACTGGCCTTACCCAGCCATTGTTGTATTTTTCAACCAGTGTTGGCTACCTCATCCTCCTCCACCGCCGCTTCCACCTACACAGCCACATCCACCGCCACCTCAACCTCCTACTCCATATGGACCTCGTCCTCTTAGGTCAAGATTATCATTTTTATTTTATTTTTTTGTAGCGCACAGATCCTTTCCCCCTTACCTGCCTTTATGTTGTTGGCTCCTCGCAGGAGGGAGAAAGGCACACCGCACTACCAGCCCGTACCCTCCTATATAAAGAGGTTGAGCGGTGTACTTGACGGGCCGTGTCCACACCTGGAGTCAAAACTCCTCCAGAGGATGATTCTCACCTCTACTGTAGGTAGAGGCAAGTCCTTTAATTCCCAGTAAAGTCAATGTCCACACCAGCTGAAATTACAACTCTTATTCTCTCATGGCAAAATAAACTATACTCGGATAGAAAAGGTTAGAGCAAAGAAACAGGACAGCTTAAGGTGTGGAGGAGGTCCAGGCACAAACGTAGCACATTCACTTCACTGCTTAGGTTTCTCAAACAGTTTTAGGTGCACGGTCTCTGCCACAGACCTTGAGGTTGGTCTCTGCCACAGACCGGGTGTACAAGGCCCCTGCCACGGACCTGGAGAACTTTGGTCTCTGCCACAGACCAGGGTGTATAAGGCCCCTGCCACGGGCCGGGTGAATAAGGCCTCTGATACAGTCAAGATGACCTTGATCTTCTCCTTCTACGAACCTTGCCCATATCAAGGGGAAGACATCTCTCCAGGGAGTCAACAGACCCTTCCTTCACCGTGACTCCCGCATCGGTCCATCAGAATGATCCTCCCTTCCCTGGAATAGTGATGAGCCGAACACCCCCGGGTTCAGTTCGCACCAGAACCCGCGAACGGACCGAAAGCTCGCACGAACATTAGAACCCTATTAAATACAATGGATGCGAACGTTCGGATTCTAAAGTGCTAATTATAACGACTATTATCCATGTTATTGTCCGAAACAGAGTTTGGGAACCCGGCTTCTGCACCAGGGGACATGTATCAATGCAAAAAGAAGTTTTAAAAACGGACGTTTTCCGGGAGCAGTCATTTTAATGATGCATAAAGTGAAAAAAAAAAAGCCAAATATTCCTTAAAATATTGTACCTGGGGGGTGTCTAAAGTATGCCTGTGAAGTGCCACGTGTTTCCCGTGTTTAGAACTGTCCCTGCACAAAATAACATTTCTAAAGGGAAAAAAGTCATTTAAAACTGCTTGCGGCTTTAATGCAATGTGTGGTCCCGGTAATATGGATGAAAATCTTTAGGAAAAATGGCATAGCTACCCCATCAACCCCCCCCCCACCCCAGCCCATTACCAGCCCCTTTGGGTCTTGTATGGATATTAAGGGGAACCCCGCACACAAAATAAAAAAGGACCTATATACTCTGAACAGCCGTATACAGGCGGTGCATACAAGACAGGGACTGTAGGTTTGTTCTTATGTAGAATCTGTTTATAATTTTGAACAGCTGCATTGTTTAAGTGGAGCTCCATGGCAAATTCCTTTTTTTTTTTTTTTTGTAAAACATAGGGAACGGTTATCACCCCTGTCACATTTTTTTTGATGTCTGTGCCCCTGTTCAGAACATTTCACCTCACTTTGCGTCCCAATGACAACTGTTTTTGAAATGTGGTGTTTTTATTGAAATAAGGATTGGTGATAAAGCATCAGTAGAGAGGAGACACCTTTCTCCCATATTAATCCTTACAGGAGAGAATTTTCCTTCCAAGGGGTAGATTTCCTCTCACTTCCTGTTGTCTTCTTCCGTTTGCAAGTAGTAGTAGTTTGTAAGTTGGATGTTTGAAAGTAGGGACCTTCCGTATATACTCTGCAGAAATTGGCCCCTTAGGTGTTGGTGTTGGCACAACACTGAAAGCACTCACAGTTATTCTTGGTGGGTGCTGGAACGCCCTTCTGTCAAGTATAATATCAGGAATTGTAATAACATATAATTGTTGATCAGTGGTAGTAAAAATTGGGCCTTTGATGGTGGTGCTGGTGCCCCAACACTGTAAGGCCTGACAGTTACTCTTGGTGGGCGCAGCAATGGTCCCTGCTGTGAATTATTAGATCAATAATTATAATTGCATGCCCCTGTTGAACAGGGGCTGAAAAATTGGGCCTTTGGTGGTGGTGGTGGTGGTGATGGTGGTGCTGGTGCCACAACACTGTAAGGCCTGACAGTTACTCTTGGTGGGCGCAGCAATGGGCCCTGCTGTGAATTATTAGATCAATAATTATAATTGCATGCCCCTGTTGAACAGGGGCTGAAAAATTGGGCCTTTGGTGGTGGTGGTGGTGGTGATGGTGGTGCTGGTGCCACAACACTGTAAGGCCTGACAGTTACTCTTGGTGGGCGCAGCAATGCTCCCTGCTGTGAATTATTAGATCAATAATTATAATTGCATGCCCCTGTTGAACAGGGGCTGAAAAATTGGGCCTTTGGTGGTGGTGGTGGTGGTGATGGTGGTGCTGGTGCCACAACACTGTAAGGCCTGACAGTTACTCTTGGTGGGCGCAGCAATGGGCCCTGCTGTGAATTATTAGATCAATAATTATAATTGCATGCCCCTGTTGAACAGGGGCTGAAAAATTGGGCCTTAGGCACTGGTGGCACAACACTGCAACCCCTCACAGATACTGTACTTGGAGCACAGCAATGAGGCCTGTTGCAAAGTATTGCATCAAAAATTTTAATTACACGCCCCTGTTAAACAGGGGCTGAAAAATTGGGCCTTAGCCACTGGTGGCGTCACCCATAAACCAAAATGATCTTCCAAGCTATCATCGTTAATTGTATCATTGAGGAGGAGGAGGAGGATAGCCAGTCAACATAACAGCACAGGCACTCAGCATCAGCATCAGTCTTGAAGGGATGTGACATTTTAAAATCAATTAGTCTGTTATATCAGCATCTGGTGTGTGGTAGCTGGTGGTGATCCAAGACTGGTTCATCTTGATGAAAGTCAGTCGATCAACCGAGTCGGTGGACAGGCGCACCCTGTGATCCGTGACAAATCCTCCAGCAGCACTGAATGTGCGTTCTGAAAGAACGCTGGATGCAGGACAGGCCAGTAGCTCAATTGCATACTGTGCAAGCTCTGGCCAGTGATCCATCCTCAAGACCCAGTAAGCCAGAGGATTTTCGGTGGGGAAGGTGTCCAAGTCTGACCTTGCCCCTAGGTATTCCTGCACCATGTATATCAGACGCTGGCGATGGTTGCTGGAACCGATCATACTTTGGGGCTGCGGACTAAAGAATTGTCTGAACGCATCGGTCAGACGGCCACCTTCCCCACCGCTCCTTCTTTGACTGCCCGAAGCCTCAGCAACTCGTTGTCCAGGACCAGGAGTTTGTAACCTCCCAGTCTCTGGGAACGCGTTGCACAGACCTTTCTGCAAGGCCTCCCGGAGTTGTCTCATCCTCTGCTCCCTCTGCGATGGTACGATAAGGTCCGCAACCTTACCCTTGTACCGTGGATCAAGGAGAGTGGCCAGCCAGTAATGGTCCCTCTCCTTGATCCGAAGAATACGAGGATCCTTCCGCAGACTTTGCAGGATCAGGGAGGCCATGCAGCGTAGGTTAGCTGAGGCATTCAGTCCGGAGTCCTCTGGGTCACTAAGGATGACATGATCCGCAGCCACCTCCTCCCAGCCACGTACAAGTCCACTGGTTTCTTGGGACTGTAAATCATCCCTAAAAGACTGCTGCTGATGATGCTGAGTGCCAGCCTCCACCTCCATGCTGACACAATCCTCCTCCTCCTCCTCCTCCTCTTCCTGTGCGATGGGTGGGACAGAAGGAACACTGTCTGGGTAAAGGGGGCCTTGAGAGGCAAGGAAGTCCTCCTCTTCCTGCCTCTGTTCTGCCTCAAGTGCCCTGTCCATTATTCCACGCAGCGTGTGCTCCAACAGGTGGACAAGAGGTACAGTGTCACTGATGCATGCACTGTCACTGCTCACCATCCTCGTGGCCTCCTCAAATGGTGCCAGGACAGTGCATGCATCCCTGATCATGCCCCACTGGCGTGGTGAAAAAAACCCGAGCTCCCCTGACCCTGTCCTGGTGCCGTAGTCGCACAGGTACTCATTGATGGCCCTCTGCTGCCTGTGCAGCCGCTGCAGCATGGCCAACGTTGAGTTCCACCTGGTGGGCATGTCACATATAAGGCGGTTCTTGGGCAGGTTCAACTCCTTTTGAAGCTCAGCCAGGTGAGCACTGGCATTATAAGATCTGCGGAAATGCACACAGACTTTCCTGGCCTGCCTCAGGACATCCTGTAAGCCCGGGTACCTGCCCAAGAACCGCTGCACCACCAGGTTAAGGACGTGAGCCATACAGGGCACATGGGTCAGTTGTCCCTGTCGGAGGGCGGAGAGGAGGTTGGTGCCATTGTCGCAAACCACCATTCCTGGCTTAAGCTGGCGTGGCGTCAACCACCTCTCGGCCTGCCCCTGCAGAGCAGACAGGACCTCTGCCCCAGTGTGGCTCCTGTCCCTCAAACACACCAGCGCAAGCACGGCATGGCATCTTTTTGCCTGCGTACTTGCGTAGCCCCTTGAACGCCTACGGAGCACCGCTGGTTCCGAGGACAAACCACAGGAAGAGGCCATGGAGGAAGAAGAAGAGGAGGGGGTGGAGGAGAGAGGTGTGTCACAACCAGTAGTAGCATTTTGGAGGCGTGGCGGTGGAACAACCTCCAACACTACTGCACCTTGTCCTGCATCCTTCCCAGCTGCCAAAAGAGTGACCCAATGGGCCGTGAAAGAAAGGTAACGTCCCTGTCCATGCCTGCTGGACCATGAGTCAGCAGTAATATGCACCTTACCGCTGACCGCCCTGTCCAGCGAGGCCAAGACATTGCCTTCCACATGCCTGTAGAGAGCCGGAATAGCCTTCCATGCGAAAAAGTGTCGTTTGGGAACCTGCCACTGAGGAACCGCACATTGCACAAACTCACGGAAGGGGGCCGAGTCTACCAACTGAAAAGGCAGCAGTTGAAGCACTAGCAATTTAGCCAAGCTAGCATTCAACTGCTGGGCATGTGGATGGCTGGGAGTGAACTTCTTTTGACGGTCCAGCAGCTGGGGCAGGGAAATTTGCCTGCTAGAATCGGACGTTGGTGTACTGCTAGCAGAGTGCCCGCAAGTACTTGCCTGTGACACACCTAATTCTACACCTTCATTCCTCTCAGAGCAGGTTTCAGAGAGGAGTGAAGGTATAGTGGGGTTGGAGATCCCAGCTGATGCGGTGCAAGAAGAGGTCAGCTTTGTTCTTTGGTGTGGGTCTTTAAGGTAGGCTTGCCAACGAGCTGCATGGCAGGTCAACATATGTCTGATCAAGCATGTGGTGCCCAAGCGGCTGATGTTTTGGCCACGCGATATACGCTTGAGACATATGTTGCAAACAGCAGCTGTGCGATCTGATGCACTCGCCTCAAAAAAGGCCCACACCAAAGAACTTTTTGCATGACGGGCAGAGGCAGCGCCCTGCACAGGCGGAGCTCTGCGGTGTGATTCCGTCGGTGTGCTGCCCATACGCTGGCCACTCAAGGGCATCCTGCCTCGTTGGAGATGTGCCTCCTCCTCATCCTCCTCCTCCTCCTCTCTCCTATTAGGCACCCACGTGGAGTCAGTGACCTCATCATCCCCTCCCTCCTCATCACTGGAGCCAATCTGGCAATATGCTGCAGCTGCTGGAGCATGACTGCCAGATTGGTGTCCTTCTTGAGCATCCCCTCTCTCTGCTCTCACGCTGCTGCCTTCCTCTAGCTGGGTATCATCATCAGATCCTTCCAAACGCTGGGCATCCTCCTGGAGCATGTACCCAACACTGTGCTCAAACAGTTCGGGGGACTCCTCAGGAGGAGGGCATGGTGGGTCTAGGGAAGATTGACTAATGAAGATAATGATACCAGAGAAGAGGACGCTTTGGCAGCTGCTTTGCCAGTACCCTGAGCCTGGGTGAGAGAGGATGAGGAGGATGAGGTGGGCTTGGTCATCCACTCTACCAAGTCTTCAGCATGATGTGGCTCAACATGTCCAGCTGCCGAAAACAAGGACAAGCGTGTCCCATGGCCATGTGCTGATGACAATGCACCGCGTACACGACCAGCACTGTTGCCCCCAGACACAGAGCCTGCTTGCCCTCTTTTTTTGCCTCCTGACTGTCTGCCTCTCCTTGGTTGCCTTCCAGACATTTTAATGGATGGCCTGCAGGGAGATGGGAAAAACAGCAATAAGGGCTACCTTCAGGTGTATACTGTGCAGGAGGCTTAGCAACAATGACACTGACACTGTCCCCTGCCTATCCTTCTCTGTCCCTAAACACAAGGATTGAAAATATGGTTCAGCAAAATAGTTTTAGAACAGAATAGCACACTGACACTTTCCCTCACTGTCCTACTCTGTCCCTCCCTACAAACAAGATTTAGCACAGAATAGCACACTGATAATTTCTACGAGTGTCCTTCTCTGTCCCTAAACTCAAGAATTGAAAATATGGAACAGCAAAATTGGTTTAGAACAGAATAGCACACTGTCAGTTTCACTCACTGTACCTCTCTGTCCCTAAACTCAAGGATTGAAAATATGGAACAGCAAAATTGGTTTAGAACAGAATAGCACACTGTCAGTTTCACTCACTGTACCTCTCTGTCCCTCAACTCAAGGATTGAAAATATGGTTCAGCAAAATAGTTTTACAACAGAATAGCACACTGACACTTTCCCTCACTGTACCTCTCTGTCCCTCAACTCAAGGATTGAAAATATGGAACAGCAAATTTGGTTTAGAACAGAATAGCACACTGTCAGTTTCACTCACTGTACCTCTCTGTCCCTCAACTCAAGGATTGAAAATATGGAACAGCAAAATTGGTTTAGAACAGAATAGCACACTGTCAGTTTCACTCACTGTACCTCTCTGTCCCTCAACTCAAGGATTGAAAATATGGTTCAGCAAAATAGTTTTAGAACAGAATAGCACACTGACACTTTCCCTCACTGTACCTCTCTGTCCCTCAACTCAAGGATTGAAAATATGGAACAGCAAATTTGGTTTAGAACAGAATAGCACACTGTCAGTTTCACTCACTGTACCTCTCTGTCCCTCAACTCAAGGATTGAAAA
The DNA here is from genome assembly GCA_029206835.1 of Rana muscosa. Taxonomy (NCBI): domain Eukaryota; kingdom Metazoa; phylum Chordata; class Amphibia; order Anura; family Ranidae; genus Rana; species Rana muscosa. The sequence continues at coordinate 333,387,302 of CM055123.1, read as the reverse complement.
TATGGAACAGCAAAATTGGTTTAGAACAGAATAGCACACTGTCAGTTTCACTCACTGTACCTCTCTGTCCCTCAACTCAAGGATTGAAAATATGGAACAGCAAAATTGGTTTAGAACAGAATAGCACACTGTCAGTTTCACTCACTGTACCTCTCTGTCCCTCAACTCAAGGATTGAAAATATGGTTCAGCAAAATAGTTTAAGAACAGAATAGCACACTGACACTTTCCCTCACTGTACCTCTCTGTCCCTCAACTCAAGGATTGAAAATATGGAACAGCAAATTTGGTTTAGAACAGAATAGCACACTGTCAGTTTCACTCACTGTACCTCTCTGTCCCTCAACTCAAGGATTGAAAATATGGAACAGCAAAATTGGTTTAGAACAGAATAGCACACTGTCAGTTTCACTCACTGTACCTCTCTGTCCCTCAACTCAAGGATTGGAAATATGGAACAGCAAATTTGGTTTAGAACAGAATAGCAAACTGTCAGTTTCACTCACTGTACCTCTCTGTCCCTCAACTCAAGGATTGAAAATATGGAACAGCAAAATTGGTTTAGAACAGAATAGCACACTGTCAGTTTCACTCACTGTACCTCTATGTCCCTCAACTCAAGGATTGAAAATATGGTTCAGCAAAATAGTTTTAGAACAGAATAGCACACTGACACTTTCCCTCACTGTACCTCTCTGTCCCTCAACTCAAGGATTGAAAATATGGAACAGCAAATTTGGTTTAGAACAGAATAGCACACTGTCAGTTTCACTCACTGTACCTCTCTGTCCCTCAACTCAAGGATTGAAAATATGGAACAGCAAAATTGGTTTAGAACAGAATAGCACACTGTCAGTTTCACTCACTGTACCTCTCTGTCCCTCAACTCAAGGATTGAAAATATGGAACAGCAAAATTGGTTTAGAACAGAATAGCACACTGTCAGTTTCACTCACTGTACCTCTCTGTCCCTCAACTCAAGGATTGAAAATATGGTTCAGCAAAATAGTTTTAGAACAGAATAGCACACTGACACTTTCCCTCACTGTACCTCTCTGTCCCTAAACTCAAGGATTGAAAATATGGTTCAGCAAAATAGTTTTAGAACAGAATAGCACACTGACACTTTCCCTCACTGTACCTCTCTGTCCCTACAAACAAGGATTAGCACAGAATAGCACTCTGTCACTGACACTCTCCCTACCTATCCTTATTTGTCCCTAAACACAAGGAATCCAGGAATAGTAAAGGAAAAATAATGACACTGTCCCTGCCTATGCTTTTCTTTCCCTGCTCCGGAACACACTACACAAGGCCGCCGCGCTGGCGGCCTTTTATAGTGTGGGGCGTGTACTAAACCCCATCAGCAATAATTGGCCACAGGCATCCTGCCTGTGGCCAATCATTGCTCTCCTCGCTGCCGGCGCTGTGATTGGCCAAGCATGCGGGGTCACAGTGCATGCTTGGCCAATCACAGCGCCTGGATGACACTGCGATGGCGTAGTGCATTGTGGGCCGTTCGCGTCACTCAAATTTGGCGAACGGCCCAAATCGTTCGATCTTCGTCGAACGATCGAACAGCCGATGTTCGAGTCGAACGTATGTTCGACTCGAACACGAAGCTCATCCCTACCCTGGAACATGGTCCCCTACACGAGGCGGCACCCTAAGACTCCTCGACCCTTAACGGACTCCAGACGAAGGCTCTGGACTCCAGGCTTTACTCCCGCACCTAGGCCTCCATACCCAGGGCAGCAGGAACTCCAGGATAGTACCTCATCCCGGGCTAAAGGTACCCGAGATGGAACAGGAACACATGCACCCAGGCCGAAGGCACCTGGGCGTGGACCCTACTGGACATCAGCCCCCAGGCCAAAGGTCTGCCCCTTTTATATGCTCTCCCGGCATGCACAGCAGGTTCCCCGCCCCGCTGTACTACTGCCAAGAGGGGACACAAAAGGCACAGCACTGTATCGGCGGTTCAACCCTAGCCTACCATGGCAGCGCCACCTGTAGGCCGCAGGGAACTGCACACCAATACTGTCCCCCGAGGACAAAATGGTCCATGAATCCTACAGAATTAGGGTGTTTGAGCCTATTTACCACTCAAACACTTCCCTTAAATTTAGCACCCCGCTACATTTTTATTTCAAAGTATTTTATTTTCCCACTAGCTTATCCATTAAATTGAATAATTTATTCCAGAAAGGGCGTATTCTGGGGCATTCCCACCATATGTGTGGCATCGTGCCGTTGAGTTTCTGCAGTTCTTAATGACTTCCCGTACCTCTTCTGCTGAAAAGGGGGCCTCCAGCATATTTTTTTATTTTTTTATTTTTTTTATGTTATTTTAAGTTATTTCCCTATCCACATTTGTTTGCAGAGCACTTGCCATGCTCTTAACAACATTTTTCTGCCATTTGCAGCCCTCTAGTCCTTTCCATTACTTTTAGAGCCTTTTTAGTCCTTAGAAGTCCGGGTCCCCATTGACTTCAATGGGGTTCGGGTTCGGGTTCGGGTTCGGGTTAAAGTTCGGTCCCGAACCCGAACTTTTTTCCGAAGTTCGGCCGAACCCGTCGAACCCGAACATCCAGGTGTCCGCTCAACTCTAATCAGGAGTAGTGATGAGCCGAACACCCCCGGGTTCTGCACCAGGGGACATGTATCAATCCAAAAAAAGTTTTAAAAACGGCCATTTTTCGTGAGCAGTCATTTTAATGATGCATAAAGTGAAAAAAAAAAAAGTCAAATATTCCTTTAAATATTGTACCTGGGGGGTGTCTAAAGTATGCCTGTGAAGTGCCACGTGTTTCCCGTGTTTAGAACTGTCCCTGCACAATATTACATTTCTAAAGGAAAAAAAGCCATTTAAAACTGCTTGTGGCTTTAATGTAATGTCTGGTCCCGGTAATATGGATGAAAATCTTTAAGAAAAATGGCATAGCTACCCCATCACAGCCCCCCCCCCCCTACCCCAGCCCATTACCAGCCCCTTTGGGTCTTGTATGGATATTAAGGGGAACCCCGCACACAAAATAAAAAAGGCCCTATATACTCTGAACAGCCGTATACAGGCGGTGCATACAAGACAGGGACTGTAGGTTTGTTCTTATGTAGAATCTGTTTGTAATTTTGAACAGGTACATTGTTTAAGTGTAGCTCCAGCCAAAAAATCTATTTTTAAGCTTTTTGGAAAACATAGGGAAGGGTTATCACCCCTGTAACATTTGTTTTGCTGTCTGTGCAGTGTGCACCTGTTCAGAACAGTTCACCTCACTTTCCGTCCTAATGACAAATGTTTTTTGAAAATTTGGGGTTTTTATTGAAACAAGAATTGGTGATAAAGCATCAGTGGAGAGGAGACACTTTTTTTCCCATATTAACTCTTACAGGAGAGAATTTGCCTTCCTAGGGGTAGATTTCCTCTCACTTCCTGTTGTATCCTTCCGTTTGCAAGGAGGAGTCGTTTGCAAGTTGGATGTTTGAAAGTAGGGGCCTGCCGTATATACTCAGCTGAAATTTGGCCCTTACATGTTGGTGTTGCCACAACACTGTGAGCCCTCACAGTTACTCTTGGTGGGCGCATGAATGGGCCCTGCTGTGAATTATTAGATCAAGAATTGTAATTGCATGCCCCTGTTGAACAGGGGCTGAAAAATTGGGCCTTTGGTGGTGGTGGTGGTGTTGACACAACACTGTAAGGCCTCACAGTTACTCTTGGTGGGCGCAGGAATGGGCTCTGCTGTGAATTATTAGATCAAGAATTGTAATTGCATGCCCCTGTTGAACAGGGGCTGAAAAATTGGGCCTTTGGTGGTGGTGGTGGTGGTGGTGTTGACACAACACTGTAAGGCCTCACAGTTACTCTTGGTGGGCGCAGAAATGGGCCCTGCTGTGAATTATTAGATCAAGAATTGTAATTGCATGCCCCTGTTGAACAGGGGCTGAAAAATTGGGCCTTTGGTGGTGGTGGTGTTGACACAACACTGTAAGGCCTCACAGTTACTCTTGGTGGGCGCAGGAATGGGCCCTGCTGTGAATTATTAGATCAAGAATTGTAATTACATGCCCCTGTTAAACAGGGGCAGAAAAATTGGGCCTTAGGCACTGGTGCCACAACACTGCAACCCCTCACAGATACTGTACTTGGAGCACAGCAATGAGCCCTGTTGCAAAGTATTGCATCCAAAATTGTAATTACACGCCCCTGTTAAACAGGGGCTGAAAAATTGGGCCTTAGCCACTGGTGCTGGTGCCACGACACTGCAACCTCTCCCAGATACTCTAGTTGGAGTGCAGGAATGAGCCCTGCTGCAAAGCGTTGCATAAAAAATTGTAATTACACGCCCCTGTTAAACAGGGGCTGAAAATTTGGGCCTTAGCCACTGGTGGCGGCACCCAGAAACAAAAATGTTCTTCCAAGCTATCATCATCAATCGGATCATTGAGGAGGAGGAGGATAGTCAGTCAACATAACAGGACAGTCTCTCAGCATCAGCATCAGTCTTGAAGGGATGTGACAGTTGAAAATAAATTAGTCTATTATATCAGCTTCAGGTGTTTGGTAGCTGGTGGTGATCCAAGACTGGTTCATCTTTATGAAGGTCAGTCGATCAACAGAGTCGGTGGACAGGCGCACCCTGTGATCCGTGACAAATCCACCAGCAGCACTGAATGTGCGTTCTGAAAGAACGCTGGATGCAGGACAGGCCAGTAGCTCAATTGCATACTGTGCAAGCTCTGGCCAGTGATCCATCCTCAAGACCCAGTAAGCCAGAGGATTTTCGGTGGGGAAGGTGTCCAAGTCTGACCTTGCCCCTAGGTATTCCTGCACCATGTATATCAGACGCTAGCGATGGTTGCTGGAACCGATCATACCTTGGGGCTGCGGACTAAAGAATTGTCTGAACGCATCGGTCAGACGGCCACCTTCCCCACCGCTCCTTCTTTGACTGACCGAAGCCTCAGCAACTCGTTGTCCAGGACCAGGAGTTTGTAACCTCCCAGTCTCTGGGAACGCGTTGCACAGACCTTTCTGCAAGGCCTCCCGGAGATGTCTCATCCTCTGCGTCGGTAAGATAAGGTCCGCAACCTTACCCTTGTACCGTGGATCAAGGAGAGTGGCCAGCCAGTAATGGTCCCTCTCCTTGATCCGAAGAATACGAGGATCCTTCTGCAGACTTTGCAGGATCAGGGAGGCCATGCAGCGTAGGTTAGCTGAGGCATTCGGTCCGGAGTCCTCTGGGTCACTAAGGACGACATGATCCGCAGCCACCTCCTCCCAGCCACGTACAAGTCCACTGGTTTCTTGGGACTGTAAATCATCCCTAAAAGACTGCTGCTGATGATACTGAGTGCCAGGCTCCACCTCCATGCTGACACAATCCTCCTCCTCCTCCTCCTCCTCTTCCTGTGCGATTGGTGGGACAGAAGGAACACTGTCTGGGTAAAGGGGGCCTTGAGAGGCAAGGAAGTCCTCCTCTTCCTGCCTCTGTTCTGCCTCAAGTGCCCTGTCCATTATTCCACGCAGCGTATGTTCCAACAGGTGGACAAGAGGTACAGTGTCACTGATGCATGCACTGTCACTGCTCACCATCCTCGTGGCCTCCTCAAATGGTGCCAGGACAGTGCATGCATCCCTGATCAAGCCCCACTGGTGTGGTGAAAAAAACCCGAGCTCCCCTGACCCTGTCCTGGTGCCGTAGTCGCACAGGTACTCATTGATGGCCCTCTGCTGCGTGTACAGCCGCTGCAGCATGGCCAACGTTGAGTTCCACCTGGTGGGCATGTCACATATAAGGCGGTTCTTGGGCAGGTTCAACTCCTTTTGCAGCTCAGCCAGACGAGCACTGGCATTATAAGATCTGCGGAAATGCACACAGACTTTCCTGGTCTGCTTCAGGACATCCTGTAAGCCCGGGTACCTGCCCAAGAACCGCTGCACCACCAGGTTAAGGACGTGAGCCACACAGGGCACATGGGTCAGTTGTCCCTGTCGGAGAGCGGAGAGGAGGTTGGTGCCATTGTCGCAAACTACCATTCCTGGCTTAAGCAGGCGTGGCGTCAACCACCTCTCGGCCTGCCCCTGCAGAGCAGACAGAACCTCTGCCCCAGTGTGGCTCCTGTCCCCCAAACACACCAGCGCAAGCACGGCATGGCATCTTTTTGCCTGCGTACTTGCGTAGCCCCTTGAACGCCTACGGAGCACCGCTGGTTCCGAGGACAAAGCACAGGAAGAGGCCATGGAGGAAGAAGAAGAGGAGGGGGTGGAGGAGAGAGGTGTGTCACAACCAGTAGTAGCATTTTGGAGGCGTGGCGGTGGAACAACCTCCAACACTACTGCACCTTGTCCTGCATCCTTCCCAGCTGCCAAAAGAGTGACCCAATGGGCCGTGAAAGAAAGGTAACGTCCCTGTCCATGCCTGCTGGACCATGAGTCAGCTGTAATATGCACCTTACCGCTGACCGCCCTGTCCAGCGAGGCCAAGACATTGCCTTCCACATGCCGGTAGAGAGCCGGAAACGATTTCCATGAGAAAAAGTGGCGTTTGGGAACCTGCCACTGAGGATCCGCACATTGCACAAACTCACGGAAGGGGGCCGAGTCTACCAACTGAAAAGGCAGCAGTTGAAGCGCTAGCAATTTAGCCAAGCTAGCATTCAACCGCTGGGCATGTGGATGGCTGGGAGTGAACTTCTTTCGATGGTCCAGCAGCTGGGGCAGGGAAATTTGCCTGCTAGAATCGGACGTCGGTGTACTGCTAGCAGAGTGCCCGCAAGTACTTGGCTATGACAAACCTAATTCTACACCTTCATTCCTCTCAGTGCAGGTTTCAGAGAGGACTGAAGGTATAGTGGGGTTGGAGATCCCAGCTGATGCGGTGCAAGGAGAGGTCCGCTTTGTTCTTTGGTGTGGGTCTTTAAGGTAGGCTTGCCAACAAGCTGCATGGCAGGTCAACATATGTCTGGTCAAGCATGTGGTGCCCAAGCGGGTGATGTTTTGGCCACGCGATATACGCTTGAGACATATGTTGCAAACAGCAGCTGTGCGATCTGATGCACTCGACTCAAAAAAGGCCCACACCAAAGAACTTTTTGAATAACGGGCAGAGGCAGTGCCCTGCACAGGCGGAGCTCTGCGGTGTGATTCCGTCGGTGTGCTGCCCTTACGCTGGCCCCCCGAGGGCATCCTGCCTCGTTGGAGATGTGCCTCCTCCTCATCCTCCTCCTCCTCCTCCTCTCTCCTATTAGGCACCCACGTGGAGTCAGTGACCTCATCATCCCCTCCCTCCTCATCACTGGAGCCAATCTGGTAGTATGCTGCAGCTGCTGGAACATGACGGCCAGATTGTTGTCCTTCTTGAGCATCCCCTCTCTCTGCTCTCACGCTACTGCCTTCCTTATAACTGGGTATCATCATCAGACCCTTCGAAACGCTGGGCATCCTCCTGGAGCATGTACCCAACACTGTGCTCAAACAGTTCGGGGGACTCCTCAGGAGGACATGGTTGGTCTAGGGAAGGAGTGACTGATGATGACATTGATACCAGGGAAGAGGACGCTTTGGCAGCTGCTTTGCCAGTACCCTGAGCCTGGGTGAGAGAGGATGAGAAGGATGAGGAGGGCTTGGTCATCCACTCTACCAAGTCTTCGGCATGATGCGGCTCAACACGTCCAGCTGCCGAAAAGAAGGACAAGCGTGTCCCATGGCCACGTGCTGATGGCGATGCACCGCGTCCACGACCAGCACTGTTGTCTCTAGACACAGAGCCTGCTTGCTCTCTTTTATTGGTTCCTGACGGTCTGCCTCTCCTTGATTGCCATCCAGACATTCTGCAGGGAAATGGGAAAACCAGCAATAAGGCCTAGCTTCAGGAGTATATTTTGCAGGAATCACACTACGCCTGCTGTAGGTGCTGCAAATGCCTGTTGGTGTAACACACCAGGAAAAAGCAGCAACAAAGGCTAACTTCAGGTGTAATATGATCAGGAGGCACACTCCACCCGCTGTAAGTGCTGCAAATGCCTGTTGGTGTAACACACCAGGAAAATGCAGCAATACAGGCTAACTTCAGGTGTAATATGATCAGGAGGCACACTCCGCCTGCTGTAAGTGCTGCAAATGCCTGTTGGTGTAACACACCAGGAAAACGCAGCAATACAGGCTAACTTCAGGTGTAATATGATCAGGAGGCACACTCCGCCGGCTGTAAGTGCTGCAAATGCCTGTTGGTGTAACACATCAGGAAAAAGCAGCAATACAGGCTAACTTCAGGTGTAATATGATCAGGAGGCACACTCTGCCCGCTGTAAGTGCTGCAAATGCCTGTTGGTGTAACACACCAGGAAAAAGCAGCAATACAGGCTAACTTCAGGTGTAATATGATCAGGAGGCACACTCCGCCCGCTGTAAGTGCTGCAAATGCCTGTTGGTGTAACACACCAGGAAAAAGCAGCAATACAGGCTAACTTCAGGTGTAATATTATCAGGAGGCACACTCCGCCCGCTGTAAGTGCTGCAAATGCCTGTTGGTGTAACACACCAGGAAAACGCAGCAATACAGGCTAACTTCAGGTGTATAAGGTGCAGGAGGCTTAGCAACAATGACACTGACACTGTCCCATGCCTATCCTTCTCTCTCCCTGCACACAAGGTTTATCAAAGTATATGACACTGACACTCTCCCTGCCTATCCTTCTCTCTCCCTGCACACAAGGTTTAGCAAAGACCAAAGAATATGACACTGACACTGTCCCCTGCCTATCCTTCTCTCTCCCTGCACACAAGGTTTATCAAAGTATATGACACTGACACTCTCCCTGCCTATCCTTCTCTCTCCCTGCAAAAAAGGTTTAGCAAAGAATATGACACTGACACTGTTCCCTGCCTATCCTTCTCTCTCCCTGCACACAAGGTTTATCAAAGAATATGACACTGACACTCTCCCTGCCTATCCTTCTCTCTCCCTGCACACAAGGTTTAGCAAAGAATGTGACACTGACACTGTCCCCTGCCTATCCTTCTCTCTCCCTGCAACCTGCCTGTGGCCAATTATGGCTCTCCTAGCTGGCGGCGCTGTGATTGGCCAAGCATGCGGGGTCACAGTGCATGCTTGGCCAATCACAGCGCCGGGATTGCACTGCGATGGCGCAGTGTATTGTGGGCCGTTCGCGTCACTCGAATTTGGTGCGAACGGCCCAAATCGTTCGATGTTCGCCGAACGGTCGAACAGCCGATGTTCGAGTCTAACTTATGTTCGACTCGAACACCGAGCTCATCCCTAATCAGGAGTCTAAAATCCCTATTGGAAATTACTTCAAATTGTGTGCATATTCAAATTTTGGCTTGGCCAGGGGTGCCAATACCCCATATTAGGACGGCCAGATAGAGACATATTTTGTGTAAGTGAATGTCTCATATTGCCGAGAGGTATCCAATGTTGGAGTTTGTTGAATGCTACTGATGTTTTTGTATTTTCATAAATAAAAAAAAGCCGGTTTGTGGCCAGCCAAAAAAAGAAAAAAACATACTCTTCTATTTACCATGTGTGTGAATGTGCACAGAGTAAAATTTTTGAACAACAACAAAGTGTAGCTTCTTTTTCAAATACACTCTAACCTTATTTGTGTATATTTTTGTGGTTCATAGTGAAATGGTTGGTATTTACTAAAGGAAAATACACTTGGCACTACAAATGCACTAAGACAAACTAGGAGACAGGAAAAAACTAAAGTTAAAAGATTTAATCAGATTTTTAATTAGTTCTTTCTCCAAGAAGATTTACACATGGCCTGGCATAGGAATTGCCCCCCCTACCCGTGAAATATTCCCGATATTTCTCACGAACCTCACGGGCATTTTGGGGGGGCAAGCCAGGACTGGCAGATTCGAGGCCCGGCAGGGTATTGCCAGATGAAAGTCCTGCCTCAGGCAATATTGAGGCAATATTGAGGCCATATAATTTGTTGATTTTCGGCTCAGAAAATTATGGAGCACACAGCAGCATAAAACAACATAGTTAATTTTGTACTCCGCCAAGTGAATAGGAGTCATAAAAAGGCGGAACTGGCTGGCCATTATCCCGAAGGCATTTTCTACGACTCTTCGGGCCCTGGCCAGCCGGTAGTTGAACACCCTCTTCTCTGGGGTCAGGGTCCTCTGGGGAAATGGCCTCATGAGGTGCGGTCCGAAGGCTTCATCAGCCAAAAAAACAAAGGGGAGTCCTTCAACATTCCCTGCATCCGGTGGCAATGCAAGGTCGTCACTCTGGAAACGGAGGGCAAACTCTGTCTTGATGAAGGATTTCCCATCTGACATCCGGCCATTCTTCCCACATCCACATAGAGGAATTCATACCGTGCTGACGCCACCACCATCAGCACAATGCTTTGAAACCCCTTGTAGTTTTAGTAGTAGGACCCAGAACGGGGTGGCGGCACAATGCGGACGTGCTTACCGTCAATGGCTCCACCGCAGTTGGGGAAGTCCCACCGCGTGGCAAACTCCGATGCCACAGTCTGCCATTCCTGTGGCGTGGAAGGAAGCTGTGGAGTCAAACAAGATAAAAAAATATTAGTACTTTTGGACATAACATTGTGCAAGCGCAGGGCAGGACAGGGGTGCTTTTTTTTTAAACTGTTCCTTCCAAAAATTTTTTTTTTTATCTCAGGGAATGTAAATATCCCCTATGATAGCAATAGGTAGTGACAGGTACTCTTTTTTTGAAAAAACTGGGGTCTATTAGACCCTAGATCTTTCCTCTGCCCTCAAAGCATCTGACCACACCAAGATCGGTGTAATAAAATGCTTTCCCAATTTCCCAATAGCGCTTTTTATATCCGGGGGGGGGACATTCCCTCCCACTGCTTGTAAAAGCAGTCCAGAGGCTAATTAGCCACTAGGATTGCTTTTACATGAAAGCCGGCCGCTGGCTGAAAAGAATGATACCAAGATGATACCTAAACCCGCAGGCATCACAACCTACCCAACCATTTCCTATTTAGATATCTGCAACTGTCCCACGCATTTGCGGCGCAATTTCCGCAATCTTCGTGCATCGTGGCCCAGTCGGAACTGGAGAGGACACTTAGATTTAGCTGTGAAGACAAACCCACCTCACATCTTTATTCGTACTTGATCTTTGTGTCTCTTCCACCTCTGGAGAAACTCTGGAATAAATGGCAGACTGATATCCCCACATTAGATAGGGATGACTGGGACGACGTGTGGGACCTCCCCTTCAACTCCTTAGTCTCCATGCGTGACAGGTTAGTGCAGTACAAAATAGTTCATAGAGCTTATTTCACCCCACACAGACTGCATAGGATGGACCCTGCCCACTCCTCGGGGTGTTGGAGATGCGGCGCCTCACCGGGCGACTTCTCCCATATCTTCTGGCGGTGTTCAGGGGTCCAGCAGTATTGGGAAATGGTGCTGGATCTAATTAACAGAGTTGCCTCAGTCGCTGTGCCTTTGTCAATGGAGGTGTGCCTTTTGGGGCTCATTGAGACCATTGTACCATCCTCTGCCAAACGCACGCTAATTTCCTTGCTGCTCTTCTATGCCCGAAAGAATATTGCTATGCGGTGGAAGAAGCCTGCTCCCCCCCTCTTTGGCGCAATGGAAACACTTGGTAAACGGCAGCCTTCCTTTATACAAAGATACCTATGCCAATCGGGGCTGCCCACTGAAATATGACAAGGTCTGGCGCAATTGGTTAGATGAGCCCGAAACAGCCTAGTGAGTTGGGGGTGAACCAGGTCATCGTGTCAAGGTCTTGCCTTGCACTTCTACCTTCCTCTTCCTCCGATGACCTCTGATATGTTTTCATTGACTAGTGGGTCTTACCATACTGGATGCCCTCCTAGATTTTATTTGGGCGGTGCTGCTGTACCCTTCCATGACTGTGCATTGTATCGCTGGGTTCAGATTGCAATTGTATTCTCATCTGTACATGTTCTTTTTCTATGACTGTAGGTGCTTAAGCTGTATGTTTTGTACGTGTTAGAAAATTCAATAAAAAACAATTATAAAAAAAAAAAACCCGCAGGCATCAATCTGGTATAACCATTCAAAGTCCAGCAACATACCAGTACGTTGCTGGGCCTTGTTGGACATGAATTGTCATCTTTTTTTTCATGCAGCCTGTTGGCTGAACGAAAAAAGAGATTGATCGGTGGGTATGCCCACCATTAGAATACCGCCCTTCATCCACCCACTTCTAATGATGGGCATACATGCACCATTTATATATGCCGAAGCATGGGGGCATCCTCCCGCAAAAGTTATGCCGCACACACATGGTCAGACTTTTCCACGGGCAAGGCTCCGTCTGAATTTTGACCGTATGTACGCGGCATTAGGAGCAAAATTGCTCCTCCGCTCCTCCGCCCCTCCGCCCCTGCTGCCCCAATGCTTCGGCATATATGCTTTTTTTTAACTGTGGTGGTGAAATCACCTCCTACAGCACTGGAGTCGCAGGGATCAGGCCTGTCTCTGCGAACGCTGCAGTTATGTGTGTTGTGTTTTGTAAGTGACTTGGGTGGCCTGGGCTGGACGGAGGGGCAAAGCGCAAGTGCTAGCAGGTATCTGAGCTGATCCCGCTAACACTGTGTTTTTGGGAACCCTAAACTGCTGGGTGTCAGGGTCACCTGTGGCCAGGTGACAGATGCACACCGTAGGGGGACAGGAGTGCACCGCGAGGTAGTGAACCCTATGGCTGGCTTCTGTGGATAGGAAACTGGGTGGTTGTGGAAAGCGGGACCAGAGTAGCACAACCGGGATCCCAACGGAAGCGAGAGCCAAGATTCCCCAGGGCGCGGAGTCTAAGACCCAGCTGGTCTTCTCCAGGGCCTCTAGTGGTGAGGATGTTACGCTGCAGGCTGGGACCAGGTCGCGGCCCCTGGAGTTTCCTAGCTCACGCCCCGTAGGATAAGGGGAAGCAGCAGCACACGATAGAGAGAACCGAATAACAAGCCGAAGGTCAGGGGCCACAAGCAGACAAGGATAACGAAGAACGAGCCGAAGGTCAAGGGTCACGAGCAGACAGGGATGGTCGGGGACAAGCCAATAACGTAACAGAGAGACAGACGTAGCACACGGCAGGCAGGAACCCAAACACACAATGCCTAACAAACACGTTGATCAGCAAAGCAGGCTTGCAGTGCACAGGTTAATATAGTGTTCAGTGATAGGGCCTGGGGTGGAGTCAGGCTGGGAGGAGATTATAAAGGAAGCCAGGTGAAGGAGGTCTGGTCTCTAGATGAACACATGAGGAGGAAGGTAAGATGGCAGACAGACATTAATGCATATCCATGACAGTACCCTCCCTCTTACGAGGCCTCCCCCTTCCCCGCCTGGGCCCAGGTTTAGAGGGAAACTTCAGATGAAACTCCTTTAACAGACGAGGTGCAAAGACCTCAGATGCAGTGATCCAAGACCTCTCCTCAGGACCAAACCCTTTCCAATGAACGAGGTACTGAAGAACGCCTTTACAGAGTCGGGAGTCCAGAATTTGACTGATCTCGTACTCCTGATTATCCTCCGAGACAGGCGCCACGGTAGGAAGAGGACGAGAGAATTTATTGAGGACTAAAGGCTTTAGAAGAGCAACATGAAAGGAGTTAGTGATTTTAAGGCTCTTAGGAATCTGGAGTTTGAAACAAACCGGATTCAGTTTAGCAGTTACCGTGTATGGACCGATGAATCGTGGAGCAAACTTCAGAGAAGGAACTCGGAGCTTGATGTTCCTGGTAGAGAGCCAGACTTTGTCCCCTGGCTGAAGAGAAGGCGGTTTACGCCTGCGGCGGTCGGCAAAGCCTTTGAATTTTTCAGCAGCTGCCCGGAGGGAATCATGAACGTGACCCCAAACGGAATTGAGAGACTCCTGAACCGAAGCCAAAGCTGGAATGTCTGGAGAACAGATCATAGGAAGAGGAAGTTGAGGGTGTTTTCCATAAACTGTGAAAAAGGGTGTCTTCTGCGAACTGGTATTCACATGATTGTTATGGGAGAATTCTGCCCACGGGAGTAGAGAGGACCAATCGTCATGGTGAGAAGACACAAAGGTGCGAAGAAAGACCTCTAACTCCTGATTAACCCTCTCAGTCTGTCCATTGGATTGGGGATGGTAAGAAGAAGAAAAATCCAAGACAATATTGAGGGATTTGCAAAAGGCTCTCCAAAAACGAGACGTGAATTGGACTCCCCTGTCGGAAACAATATGAGAAGGGACCCCATGTAGGCGGAGAATTTCTCGAATGAAAATGGGAACCAAGGCAGGGGCAGAAGGAAGACCAGGAAGAGGAACAAAATGAGCCATCTTGGAGAATCGATCGATTACCACCCAAATGACTGTATTATTCTCAGACAGTGGGAGATCGGTGATAAAATCCATGGCAATATGGGCCCAGGGTTCCTTAGGAATAGGCAAGGGCATGAGGAGACCAGCAGGAGCTTGTGTGGAGGATTTGGACTGAGCACAGACATGACAAGCTTTAACGTAGTCTTTGACGTCTGAGCGGAGATTAGGCCACCAGTAGTGACGACTGATGAGTAGGAAGGATCGGAGGAATCCAGAATGCCCTGCCACCTTGGAATCATGTCCCCAACGAAGGATCTTAGCTCTTAGCTCAGTGGGGACAAAGGTCTTACCAGGCGGAATTTTAGACTTCAGGGTGGTAGAGTGGGCAACAATGCATGAGGTGGGAATGATCGGCTCAGGTTCAGGGGCGGACTCCTCGTCCAAAGTGTCAAATGACCTAGAGAGCGCATCAGCCCGACCGTTGCAGGAACCAGGTTTGTAGGTAATCGTGAAATTAAAACGGGCAAAGAAGAGACTCCACCTGGCCTGTCTAGGATTCAGACGTTTAGCATTCTGTAGATACTGTAAATTCTTGTGATCGGTAAAGATCGTTATGGAGTGAGGGGAACCCTCCAAGAGATGACGCCACTCCTCTAACGCCAATTTAATTGCGAGAAGTTCCCGATCACCGATGGCATAATTCCTCTCTGCCTGAGAAATTTTTTTGGAGAAGAACGCACATGGTTGGCGTCTCTTCTCAAAGATTTGAAGAAGCACAGCTCCCACCCCCATTGAGGAAGCGTCCACTTCAATAAAAAATGCATTCCCAGGATTTGGTCTCCTCAAGAGGGGGCCAGAAACAAAGGCCTGTTTCAGGTTGTGAAATGCAGAGACAGCTTCGGGAGGCCAGTCTCTGGCATTCACACCCTTCTTGGTCAAAGCGATAATAGGCGCGGCAATGGAAGAGTAATTCCTTATGAACTGCCTATAATAATTAGTGAAGCCAAGAAAGCGCTGTGTGGCCTTGAGGCTAGCAGGAAGAGGCCAGTTGGTGATAGCCAAGACCTTCCCAGGGTCCATACGAAGCCCCGAACATGAGACAAAGCACCCCAAAAACAGGACCTCAGAACATTCAAAGGAACATTTCTCCAGCTTGGCATAGAGATTGTTCTCTCTAAGACGTTGAAGTACAGTGCGGACATGGTTTCTGTGGACGAGCAGATTTTCAGAAAAGATCAGAATGTCATCCAGATAGATGACAACAAACTGGTACAGCAGATCTCTGAAGATTTCATTGACAAAGTTTTGAAACACGGCTGGAGCATTACACAGACCAAAAGGCATCACCAGATATTCGTAATGCCCGTCTCTAGTGTTAAATGCAGTCTTCCATTCGTCACCCTCCCGTATTCGAATGAGATTGTACGCGCCTCTGAGATCCAACTTGGTGAAAATGGAGGCACCCTTCAACCTATCGAATAGCTCAGATATTAAGGGTAAGGGGTATCGATTTTTAATAGTAACCGCATTTAAACCCCGATAATCGATGCAGGGTCTTAAGGTACCATCCTTTTTGGCAACAAAAAAGAACCCTGCCCCTGCAGGCGATGAGGATTTCCGGATGAACCCTCTCTCCAGATTCTCTGCTACATACTCCGACATGGCCTGGGTCTCTGGGATGGACAGAGGGTAGGTACGACCTCTGGGTAGAGTTGCTCCGGGGACAAGATCAATAGCACAGTCAAAAGACCTGTGGGGAGGAAGCACCTCAGCTGATTTTTTACAGAACACATCCCGGTAATCGCTGTATGCGGCGGGAAGATCAGAAGAAACAGAAGTGGCAGCAACCGGAAGACTCTCCTTGGGGGTCACCTTGAGAAGACATGACGAGAAACATGAGGAACCCCAGGCCAGGATCTGCCCAGAGACCCAGTCCACATGTGGAGAGTGGAGCTGTAGCCAAGGGAGGCCCAATACAACTGGGGTAGAGGCCTTGGGTAGAATAAGAAAGGATATCCACTCCTGGTGGAGAATCCCTACCGACATCCTAATGGGTAGCGTCTGGAAGCGAATAGGGCCCCCTGGGAGAACAGTGCCATCAATTGCCGAGACTACCAATGGGGTAGTGAGAGGTGAAAGGGTAAGCTTCATAGAAGAAGCAGTTCTCCAATCCATGAAATTGCCGGCAGCCCCGGAATCCAGGTATGCAAGGGTTGACTGAGGAGAAGTGCCTACATGAAGGGACACCGGCAAGAGCAGGCGAGAAGGTGATGTTTCTGGGTCCAATACTCCACCTTCCAAATGTATTAGACCCGAGCGTTTCCCGGACGAAGCGAGCAGGAGTCACGAAAATGACCCTTGCCCCCACAATAGAGGCACAAGCCCAGAGTTCTGCGCCTAGCACGTTCTTCGGGGGTTAGTCTGGTCCGGCCCAGCTGCATAGGTTCTTCAGCAGGTAGAGGATGCTCCACGGAATGAAGGGAGGGGAGCTCAGACTGGCTAGGACCCAGAGAGTGCTGGCGTCTTTTTTCTAAGGACCTCTCTTGAAAACGAATGTCGATCTGGTTGCATAATGAAATTACATCGTCCAGACCGACGGGAATGGCTCTTCCCGCTAATTCGTCTTTCACTCGGTCAGAGAGGCCATGTAAAAAGGTAGCGACCAGGGCCTCATTATTCCAGCTCAATTCAGCTGTGTGGATACGGAACTGAAGAGCAATTGCCCCACTGAACTAGATTCTTGGCGAAGACGTAAGACAGCACTAGCCGCTGAAGAAGCCCGAGCCGGCTCTTCGAAGATATTACGAAAGAGCTTCAAGAATTCGGACAGACTGGAAACCACCGGATCGTTCCTCTCCCACAGGTGGGCAGCCCAGGCCAAAGCTTCACCGGAGAGGAGGGAAATGATATAGGCTACCTTAGCCCGGTCAGATAGGAAGCTTTGAGGCTGAAGCTCAAAATGAATAGTGCATTGGCTGAGAAACCCCCTGCAGGCCTTGGAGTCCCCAGAGAAACGGAACGGAGCTGGCAATCTTAGTGAGTGTGAGGCTGCGACTGGTGCGATAGGTACAGCCGCTGGTTGTACTTGGGGTTGCGGATTCGGGGTTCCCAAGGAGACCTGAAGCTGCTCGAATCGAGAAGCCAGATCCTGGAGGAATCGCATCACCTGGGTCTGATTTGATTCCTGGGTCTCAAGTCTGCGAACTATGCCCTGCAATGGATCATCCGCGGGAAGCGGGATGTCAGCCGGGTTCATGGCTGATCAAACTGTCAGGGTCACCTGTGGCCAGGTGACAGATGCACACCGTAGGGGGACAGGAGTGCACCGCGAGGTAGTGAACCCTATGGCTGGCTTCTGTGGATAGGAAACTGGGTGGTTGTGGAAAGCGGGACCAGAGGAGCACAACCGGGATCCCAACGGAAGCGAGAGCCAAGATTCCCCAGGGCGCGGAGTCTAAGACCCAGCTGGTCTTCTCCAGGGCCTCTAGTGGTGAGGATGTTACGCTGCAGGCTGGGACCAGGTCGCGGCCCCTGGAGTTTCCTAGCTCACGCCCCGTAGGATAAGGGGAAGCAGCAGCACACGATAGAGAGAACCGAATAACAAGCCGAAGGTCAGGGGCCACAAGCAGACAAGGATAACGAAGAACGAGCCGAAGGTCAAGGGTCACGAGCAGACAGGGATGGTCGGGGACAAGCCAATAACGTAACAGAGAGACAGACGTAGCACACGGCAGGCAGGAACCCAAACACACAATGCCTAACAAACACGTTGATCAGCAAAGCAGGCTTGCAGTGCACAGGTTAATATAGTGTTCAGTGATAGGGCCTGGGGTGGAGTCAGGCTGGGAGGAGATTATAAAGGAAGCCAGGTGAAGGAGGTCTGGTCTCTAGATGAACACATGAGGAGGAAGGTAAGATGGCAGACAGACATTAATGCATATCCATGACACTGGGGACACTAGTATAGATCTGATCAGATATTGATCTGTTCAGATACTATACCACTAAGGGAGGTGTATGCTTCACGCGTGGGTGTTAGCGTTACTGGCACTAACCTGATGCTGCCTGGGGTGTGACGCAGACCCTCTCTGACGCTAAAACCTAATTGATATCACCCGCCGGGCGATCAGGGGGTTAATTCTTTATTGGGTTATATACGGCGGGTGCCCGGACACTATAAAAAGCAAACTAACTAACCAGCGTCACCCGTAACACTTATACGGTGATCACTGGTGAAAGGGTTAACTAGGGGCAATTAGGGGGTTAAAGCCTTTATTAGATAATATATGGGGGTACCTGACGCTATAAAAACCTGCGGCAAACCAAAAAAAAATAACTGGCTACCTATCGGCACCAGCATAACTAATACAGCGATCAGAAAAACGATCGCTTAGTGACACTGGCAAAAAGGGGTGAAAGGGTTACCTGGGGGGGCGATCAAGGGGTTAAACCTTTATTAGGTAATATATGGGGGTACCTGACGCTATAAAAACCTGTGGCGAACCTAAAAAAAATAACTGGCTACCCATCGGCATCACGACACTAAGACAGCGATCAGAAAAACGATCGCTTAGTGACACTGGCAAAAGGGGGTGAAAGGGTTACCTGGGGGGGCGATCAAGGGGTTAAACCTTTATTAGGTAATATATGGGGGTACCTGACGCTATAAAAACCTGCAGCGAACCTAAAAAAAATAACTGGCTACCCATCGGCATCACCAACACTAAGACAGCGATCAGAAAAACGATTGCTTAGTGACACTGGCAAAAGGGGGTGAAAGGGTTACCTGGGGGGGGGCGATCAAGGGGTTAAACCTTTATTAGGTAATATATGGGGGTACCTGACGCTATAAAAACCTGCGGCGAACCCCAAAAAAATAACTGGCTACCGATCGGCATCACCGACACTAAAACAGCGATCAGAAAAACGATCGCTTAGCGACAGTGGTGATAGGGGGTGAAAGGGTTACCTGGGGGGCGATCAAGGGGGTTAAACATTTATTAGGTAATATATGGGGGTACCTGACGCTATAAAAACCTGCAGCGAACCTAAAAAAAATAACTGGCTACCGATCGGCATCACCGACACTAAAACAGCGATCAGAAAAACGATCGCTTAGCGACAGTGGTGATAGGGGGTGAAAGGGTTATCTGGGGGGGGGGGGCGATCAGGGGGTTAAACCTTTATTGGGGGGGGTTAGGGGGCTACACTGGACCTAAAACTAACTGTAGTGACACTTTTACAGTCACAAATGTCACTGATTGCAGTGATCAGTAAATAAATGGTCACTACAATCAGTGACACTGTGACTGGGGGCTGGGGGGTGATCTGGGGGGGCCTGGGGGCCATTTATGTTCCTATGTGTCCTGGTGTCAGTGTAGTGTTTGTGCACTAACCTGTGTGTCTTCTCTCGTACGACGCTCGGTATATGTGAGCGCCGCATGAGAGATGACATCACTTCCTCTGCCTGTGTTTACATTACACAGGCAGAGGAAGCTTTCTCATTCGCCGGGAGCGATCGCGAGGGGGTGGCCGGAATCAAACACCCGTCCCCTCATCCCGGATCGCTCCCGAACAACTAACGACCGCTCACTGTATAGAAGGGGGGTCCGATGGGACCCTCCAACTATACAAAGGCAGTCACGTACAGGTACGTGACTTTGCCTGTCGGTGCCATTCTGCCGACGTATATATACAGTGAGCGGTCGTTAAGTGGTTAATATTTGGAATAATATTTCATTTATACTGCAGTTAAAATATGATACAATTCCAAATTGCTTTGCCATATATATTTAAATGGTTTTAGTTATGTGTATGCAAAAACAACTCCATTACCAAAGCGGGTAAATAAACAAAATAAATACGTTACCAGGTTAAAGTTCTGTCTGTTTGAGAAGCTTCCATTATGAGTCCAACTGGACTCCTTCCAACATCGCTACATGTTTGCGTTTAAGATCTCTCTAGCGAGCATCTTCCTTCAAGAGATCCTTTCAGAGATAGAGTTCCCCAGAGCTCGAGTGAGAAATCTCCATCTGTAGAGTGACCTGTTCCCTCAGAGCTCCCTCTAAGGTTCCTCCGATCTTCAGGTCAAGGGTCCCCTCCTGCTATCTCAGCTGCTACTTTTATCTCACTCCAAAAGTGGGTGTGTATCTTACATTACTACGTAACTGAGACGTCAAATGATGATGTAATTGGGTAGGTTGTCACAGCAACCAAACATCACATTATCTTGAACAATTAAGTATTTTTACCACCAGAGGGCAGTAGCGTATTAGAAATAATTTCTAATGTTATTTTCATGTAGGCAAAGATAATTTACGACTACCATTTGACCTAGCTTAGTAAAACACACTTAATTGTCTAAGGGTGTCAAAACACATGTCCTGTATACCAGACATTTCTGCAACTGGCTTAGAGTAATGTCTTGGGAAAAATCTACCCACCTCTCTGCTAATGGGTTGTTAACATTCCTCGAAGCTGAAGTCATTTGGAATAACTTTTAACTTACTTTTGACAAATACAGCTCCTAATATCAATACAGCTAGGATCTCACATTTTGTAGCAATATATATATGTAGATATGGGTTTATACATATATATAACCAATACATAGATATACTATAAAAGAAACCTTAAAGAGATACAATATAACAAGAATTTTGAATAAGCCCTATAGTTTTGTAGCTTATTCTGAAATACTAATTTAGGTTTTTAGGCTTCCTTGAAACAAGAGTTCCTTATCTTGTTTATTTTACCAAGTGTCCAAACCTTTGAATTGCAACCTGGGGAGACTGGTACAGTCAAGACCCCCTTAGTGAGACTTAAGAACAAAGCCTATTCATGTCTGTGAATCTAATTTAAACTTTCCAAGATATTGAATGTGGGTTAACCCCTCAAAGAGAAAGCAGAAACCAAAGTCTTGTTCATAGCATATCATGAGCTATGGGCTTAACTTTAGAGACAAAATGGCTGTCCTTTCGCTCATCATGTACATGAATATGAACCATATGAAAAATACACAATATGCATAATATAAAGGCCTATATGTAATCCTTTTTAACCCCAAATGTTCTGACAGGGTGATGTTTTGGCCATGCGAGATACGCTTGAGACATATGTTGCAAATAGCAGCAGTGCGATCTGATGCACTTGCCTCAAAAAAGGCCCACACCAAAGAACTTTTGGAATAATGTGCAGAGATAGCAGCGCCCTGCACATGTGGAGCTCTGCGGTGTGATGCAGTCGGTGTGCTGCCCTTAAGCTGGCCCCTGGAGGGCATCCTGCCTCATTGGCGATGTGCCGCCTCCTCCTCCTCTCTCCCATCAGGCACCCATGTGGAGTCAGTGACCTCATCATCCTCTCCCTCCTCATCACTGGAGCAAACCTGGCAGTATGCTGCAGCTGGGGGAACATGACTGCCAGATTGCTGTCCTTCTTGGGCACCCCCTCTCTCTGGGCTCACGTTACTGCCTTCCTCTAGCTGGGTAACATCATCGGAGCCTTCAAAACACTGGGCATCCTCCTGGAGCATGTACCCAACACTGTGGTCAAATAGTTCGGGGGACTCCTCAGGAGGATATGGTGGGGCTATGGAAGGAGTGACTGATGCCATTGAGCCGAGGGAAGAGGCCGCATTGGCAGCTGCTTTGCCAGACAAAGTACCCTGAGCCTGGGTGAGAGAGGATGAGGAGGATGAGGATGGCTTGGTCATCCACTCTACCAAGTCTTCGGCATGTTGCGGCTCAACACGGCCAGCTGCCGAAAAAAAGGACAAGCGTGTCCCACGGCCACGTGCTGATGAGGATGTACCGTGTCCACGACCAGCACTGTTGCCTCTAGACACAGAGCCTGCTTGCCCTCTTTTATTGGCTTGTGACTGTCTGCCTTTCCTTGTTGGCCTTCCAGACATGCTAATGGCCTGCAGTGCGATGTAGCTGCACAAAGCTGGGATGTGTATATATATATATATATACTGATTATACTTCAGCTAGCAGAATGAACTGCCTGTAGTATTATTAGTATAAGAACACCAGCAATTGTCTTCAGGTAGCTTTAGGTGCACACTGTGCTTAGGACACAGTACACTAACTGTAAATACCGCAGCTGCCTGCCTGTGGTATTAATAGGATCAGAATTGCACCAGCAATTGTCTTCAGGTAGCTTTAGGTGCACACTGTGCAAAGGACACAGTACATTAACTGTAAATACTGAAGCTGCCTGCCTGTGGTATTAATATGATCAGAAGAACACCAGCAATTGTCTTCAGGTAGCTTTAGGTGCACACTGTGCAAAGGACACAGTACACCAACTGTAAATACTGCAGCTGCCTGCTTGTGGTATTAATAGGAACAGAAGAACACCGGCAATTGTCTTCAGGTAGCTTTAGGTGCACACTGTGCAAATGACACAGTACACTAACTGTAAATACTGAAGCTGCCTGCCTGTGGTATTAATAGGAACAGAAGAACACCGGCAATTGTCTTCAGGTAGCTTTAGGTGCACACTGTGCAAATGACACAGTACACTAAATGACAATACTGCAGCTCCCTGCCTGTATTAGTATGAGAACACCAGCAATTGTATTCAAGTATCTTTAGGTGCACACTGTGCAAAGGACACAGTACACTAAATGGCAATATTGCACCTCACTGCCTGTATTAGTATGAGAACACCAGCAATAGTATTCAGGTAGTTTTAGGTGCACACTGTGCAAAGGACACAGTACACTAAATGAAAATACTGCAGCTCCCTGCCTGTATTTGTATGAGAACACCAGCAATTGTATTCAAGTAGCTTTAGGTGCACACTGTACAAAGGACACATTACATTAAATGAAAATACTGCAGCTCCCTGCCTGTATTTGTATGAGAACACCAGCAATTGTATTCAGGTAGCTTTAGCTGCACACTGTGCAAAGGACACAGTACACTAAATGAAAATACTGCAGTTCCCTGCCTGTATTTGTATGACAACACCAGCAATTGTATTCAGGTAGCTTTAGGTGCACACTGTGCAAATGACACCGTACACTAAATGAAAATACTGCAGCTCCCTGCCTGTATTTGTATGAGAACACCAGCAATTGTATTCAGGTAGCTTTAGGTGCACACTGTGCAAAGGACACAGTACACTAAATGAAAATACTGCAGCTCCCTGCCTGTATTAGTATGAGAACACCAGCAATTGTATTCAGGTAGCTTTAGGTGTACACTGTGCAAAGGACACAGTACACTAAATGAAAATACTGCAGCTAGCACAATCACCTGCCTGCCTGTCAGTATATTATGAAGAGAATAACAGGAACGGATCTAGCTAAACTGAATACAGTGTGTGTATATATATTGTGACAGCAGGAAGGTAAAGTCACCTGGTTGCATCCAGGGGGGTAGATATATTTCGCCCAGATTCAGGCTTTACGCTGACTTATACAGCTAGGTGGAGAGTTGTATAAGCCCAGCTGAGACTAGTGGACTCATTGATGACTCATACCTCTAGGGAGAGGGCTGGGCGTCGTGCAGACAGGGAGTTGATGAGGCCAGCTGAAGCTTGTCAGCTCATTTAGGCCTCTATAAAAAACTCCCAGATTCATTAGATGTTAGCTCATGCCTGGAAGCAGACCTGTGTGGACTGTCTAGGGAGAGTGAACCCCTGTGCGGTGAGAGAAAGCCTGTGTGGCTATATTTTGCTTGGACATTTAAAACCAGGGACTAGGACAGCACTAGGCTGATCCCAGTCGTTAGTTAGGAAACCTGTAAGTTTAGTCAGAGGTCAAGTTGACCAGGATTTATTTTGTTTATGTTTTTTTTGCCTTGCTGTGTTTTTGTCACTGTAAATAGAAAATAAACCGCACCTTTTTGATTTTGAAAACCACAACCTCCGTCTGCTGGGCCTGTTTTGGGTGGGGAGCCCATCCCGGGGGTCACACATACCCGCTGCCGAGCTAGCCCCCTCACAGTTGGTGGAGAACCAGTGGCAGTTTTTTTTTAAGCCAGCATGGAGGAGATACTGAAACAGCTGGCTCTAGCAAATGCCAATCAACAGCAGACAAATGCAGGTTTGCAAAGGAGCCTTGCAGCCCAGCAGCAAGCTCATCAACAGAGCCTTGCAACTTTACAACAGAGTCTGGAGGCTCAGCAACAAGCCCAACAGCAATCTGAGGCCCGCTTCATAGACCTGTTGCAGAAGCAAGAGCAGAGACTACAACAACAGATGGAAGCAGTAATGCAGCAACGTCCGCAGACCAGTGAGGAAAGCCGTCCCACTAATACCGCGTCCTTTGGGGTGAGTCGTTTATTGACAAAAATGACTGGAGAGGATGATCCAGAGGTATTTTTGACCACATTTGAAAGGACCGCTGAAAGAGAAAAGTGGCCTGAGGAGCAGTGGGCTGGACTAGTGGCTCCTCTGTTAACTGGTGAATCGCAGAAAGCTTACTATGACCTAGAGCCTAACCAAGCAAAAGACTATGTGATGCTAAAAGCTGAAATATTGGCAAGGCTGGGTGTCACCCAGGCTGTCCGGGCTCAGCGTGTGCATAACTGGACTTTCCAGCTTGGAAAACCCCCCAGGTCTCAAATGTATGATCTCATTCACCTGAGCAGAAAGTGGCTACAGCCAGAGACTTTGTCCGCACCAAAGATTGTGGAACGTGTTGTAATGGATCGGTTTTTGAGAGCTCTTCCTACTGCCATCCAAAAGTGGGTAAGCCATGGAGACCCAGAGACGGCCGATGGTCTTGTGGATCGTGTGGAGAAATACTTGGCTACAGAGAACCTGACGGCCTCTTCCAGAGACACTCGGACTTTCCACCCTAAGACCAGACCATCCCCAGGGGCGGATAAGAGGATTCCAAGGGGTGAGGGTGGAGAGAGTGAGAGGGTGGGAGCTCTACCCCAAGTTTGGCGAGAACAGCCTGGGAAATCAGCGGCTCAAGAGGCCGCAAGAAGGATCGTTTGCTACCGCTGCCGGCAAGCGGGACATATTGCAGCAAATTGCCCGGTTGTGGAGGAACCCATGCAGTGTGACTTTCTGACGGGCAGACGTCAGTCGCTGTGTGCGACAGTCGCATGCACTGCCATTCGGGGAACTGAGAAACATTTATGCAAAATGTGTATTAATGGTAGAAATGTTGTGGTATTGCTGGATTCAGGTAGCCTTGTGACCCTGATAAAGGCTGAGTTAGTTAAAACAGAGGTCTCTGGGAATAGCAAGGTAGCCGTTATTTGTGTGCATGGGGACACCCGAGAGTATCCAGTGACTACGGTGTGTTTCGAGACCCCCAAAGGTACCCTCTCTCATCCAGTGGGCTTAGTATCTCAGTTACCGCATGACGCCATTGTGGGAAGGGATTTTCCGAAGTTCTGGGAACTGTGGGATGATCCTGAGCCCCCCACTGGTGCCCCTATGTACCAGGAATGTGATAGCCAGAACTCCCCTGAGAGTGGTGAGGACTCTCCGGAATTTCCCTTGTCAGTATTGGCAGGGGAGACTCAAGAAACTGGAGAGGAGCCCACCTCCTCAGACGAAAACCTACCGTCTGTGGAGTTTTCTGATCTTGAGGTTCACAGGGAAAACTTTGCCACAGAACAGTTGAAAGACCCCGCCCTAATAAAGGCACGGGAAAACGTAGTGAAAATAGATGGCGAGTTAGTGAACCCAGATAATACTGGCACTTACCCATACTTCAGCGTAGAGAAGGACCTACTGTATCGGGTGGCAAAAAGGGCAGAAGAAACCGTTGAGCAGCTTGTGGTGCCCAAACCTTACAGGAAGTTGGTGTTGGAGTTGGCCCATGGGCACATTCTTGGAGGTCATCTGGGGACAGAGAAAACCCGAGAGAGGGTATTACAGAGATTCTATTGGCCTGGGGTGATGAAGGACATAGAAAATTATTGTTCCTCCTGCCCTGTGTGTCAGAGGTCGGCCCCGATGCCACATTTCCGTAGCCCGCTGGTCCCTCTACCCATCATTGAGGTCCCGTTTGAGAGAATCGCAATGGATTTGGTAGGTCCTATAATCAAGTCCGCTAGGGGGCACCAGTACATATTGGTTATAATGGACTATGCCACCCGTTATCCAGAAGCGATCCCTCTCAGAAATACCTCGGCCAAAACCATAGCCAAAGAGCTATCTCTTGTTTTTAGCCGGGTGGGTATTTGTAAAGAACTGCTTACGGACCAAGGTACACCCTTTATGTCCCGGGTTATGAAAGAGCTGTGTAAATTGTTCAAAGTGACGCAATTGCGTACATCTGTGTATCACCCCCAAACCGATGGGCTGGTTGAAAGATTCAACAAAACCCTAAAACAAATGTTGAAGAAAGTGGTGGATAGAGATGGAAGGGATTGGGACTGTCTACTTCCTTATTTGATGTTTGCTATTAGGGAGGTGCCCCAATCCTCTACGGGATTCTCCCCCTTTGAGTTACTGTATGGGAGACACCCAAGAGGGCTGTTGGATATTGCCAAGGAAACTTGGGAAAGTGAGAGTTCTCCCCACAGGAGTGTGATTGAGCATGTCGCCCTGATGCAAGATCGAATTGCACAGGTAATGCCCATCGTGAAGGAACATTTGGCCCAAGCGCAGTTGGCACAGCAGAGAGTGTACAACCGTGGAGCCAAGACCCGTACCTTTTCCCCGGGGGATAGGATATTGGTACTTGTCCCTACGGTTGAAAGTAAATTCCTTGCCAAATGGCAAGGCCCCTACGAGATAATGGAAAAAGTGAGCGAAGTGAATTACAAGGTCAGACAACCAGGAAGGCGAAAGCCCGAACAGATCTATCACGTTAATCTGTTGAAAGCCTGGAGGGATAGAGAGTCCCTAGTCGCAGACACTTGGTCACCAGCTCAAACTGGTTGCGTGATTCCTGAGGTTGGAATCGCAGCCACCTTGTCACAACCCCAACAACAGGAGGTTAAGGAGTTTGTACTTCGCAACAAGGAGGTATTCTCTGAGCTGCCGGGACAAACATCTGGGGTAGAGCATGACATTATTACCCCGCCCGGTGAAAGGGTGAAGTTAAAACCCTATCGGATCCCAGAGGCCCGACGGGAGTCAATACGGGAGGAAGTACAGAGAATGCTGAACTTAGGGGTGATAGAGGAGTCCCAAAGTGATTGGTCTAGTCCCATTGTGTTGGTGCCTAAACCGGATGGGAGCTGGCGATTTTGTAACGATTTTCGTCAGTTGAACAAAGTTACAAAATTTGACACCTACCCCATGCCACGTATAGATGAGTTGATCGACCGGCTGGGAACAGCCCGATACATGACGACTCTTGACCTCACAAAAGGGTATTGGCAAATCCCCCTGGCCAAGTCGGCCAAAGAGAAAACCGCATTTGTAACCCCAGACGGGGCGTTCCAATATAAAAGAATGCCGTTCGGGTTACAGAATGCGCCGGCCACATTCCAGCGGAAAATGGACCAGATGCTGAGGCCCCATCGGAAGTATGCTGCGGCTTACCTGGATGACATAATTGTCCATAGCACAGATTGGGCCTCACATCTGCCAAAAGTGCAAGCAGTCCTGGACTCTGTTCGGGAAGCAGGGTTTACGGCTAACCCCAAGAAGTGTACCATTGGGCAGGAGGAGGCCAAATATCTTGGGTACACCATTGGGAGGGGAGTAATAAAACCCCAACTCAACAAAGTCGAGGCCATCCAGAGTTGGCCACGTCCCAACAGCAAGAAGCAGGTACGAGCCTTTCTGGGAATCGCTGGGTATTATCGGCGATTCATTCCCCACTTTGCTTCTAAGGCTGTGCCCCTAACCAACCTGACGAAGGGGAAAGGGTCGGTCATGATTAAATGGACCCCCGAGGCTGAGGCAGCATTCCAATTCTTGAAACAAGCCTTATGTAGCCAGCCAGTGTTGTACTCACCCGACTTCTCTAGAGACTTTGTCGTACAAAGTGATGCGTCAGATGTGGGGTTAGGAGCAGTATTGTCCCAGGTCTGGAACGGGGAAGAGCACCCAGTCATTTACCTCAGCAGGAAGTTGAAGTCCCATGAGGTAAATTACGCCACCGTTGAAAAGGAGTGTTTAGCGGTGAAGTGGGCTCTAGATTCCCTTCGGTACTACCTGCTAGGTAGGCACTTTGACATGGTTACGGATCACGCTCCGTTAAAGTGGATGGCTCAAAACAAGGAAACAAATAGAAGAGTGAATAGGTGGTTCCTGGCCCTCCAGGAATTCAACTTCACAGTAAAGCATCGCCCTGGCGTTCAAATGGGGAATGTGGATGCTTTGTCTCGAGTACATGAATGCCTGATTGCTGGTGTTCCAACCCCGAGGTTAAAACAAGAGGGGGGGGTATGTGACAGCAGGAAGGTAAAGTCACCTGGTTGCATCCAGGGGGGTAGATATATTTCGCCCAGATTCAGGCTTTACGCTGACTTATACAGCTAGGTGGAGAGTTGTATAAGCCCAGCTGAGACTAGTGGACTCATTGATGACTCATACCTCTAGGGAGAGGGCTGGGCGTCGTGCAGACAGGGAGTTGATGAGGCCAGCTGAAGCTTGTCAGCTCATTTAGGCCTCTATAAAAAACTCCCAGATTCATTAGATGTTAGCTCATGCCTGGAAGCAGACCTGTGTGGACTGTCTAGGGAGAGTGAACCCCTGTGCGGTGAGAGAAAGCCTGTGTGGCTATATTTTGCTTGGACATTTAAAACCAGGGACTAGGACAGCACTAGGCTGATCCCAGTCGTTAGTTAGGAAACCTGTAAGTTTAGTCAGAGGTCAAGTTGACCAGGATTTATTTTGTTTATGTTTTTTTTGCCTTGCTGTGTTTTTGTCACTGTAAATAGAAAATAAACCGCACCTTTTTGATTTTGAAAACCACAACCTCCGTCTGCTGGGCCTGTTTTGGGTGGGGAGCCCATCCCGGGGGTCACACATACCCGCTGCCGAGCTAGCCCCCTCACAGTATATATATATATATATATATATACACAACACCTAGGATGCATATTTATCCTCTACACACTGTAACTGCAGCTAACTGACTCGCCTGCCTGCTCTATCTAACTCAAATGAGATGACACTATCTCTCTCTCTCTTTCTCTCTCTGTCTTTGTTTAACCACCGTCGCAACACACTACACAAGGCCGCCACGCAGGCGGCCTTATATAGTGTGGGTCGTGTACTAAACCCCCTGAGCCATAATTGGCCACAGCCACCCTGGCTTTGGCCAATTACAACTCTCTGTACAGACAGCGCTGTGATGGGCCAAGCATGCGGGTCATAGTGCTTGGCCAATCATCAGCCAGCAATGCACTGTGATGCCGCAGTGAATTATGGGCCGTGACCGGCCCATAATGTTCGCAATTTGGCGAACAATCGAACAGGCGATGTTTGAGTCGAACATGGGTTTGACTCGAACTCGAAGCTCATCCCTACATCTCAGCAATCAACGGGGAGGTGCTTCTCCTCCCCGCCTTGTGACATAGTGATCACATTATGGTGCCAGTCAGACATTGCTTGAACATGCCACAGATGTCCTGGTCACTTCTGCATGTGCACTGTAACATGTCTGAGTCCCTGAACACTCGGGCGGAGATTTGAGTAAATCAGGGGGCACTAACTGCCAGGATAATCGATGCCCTACCAGAGAAAAGACAAACGCTGGCTGACTGTTCTGTTGTTTTGTTTATATTTATATATTTTTGTGTGCTGCCAGAACTTACATGGTGTAGCAGGGTGCCTGTAAAACGGGTTAAAATTACAGGAAAGGTGATTGATGGGATATATGTTCCACCACGCATTCTTAGATTTGCAATCTAAGATAATCCCAGCAAAGACTTCAGGGTAAAGAAGGATAGTTATTTACCCTGTATTGGTAAAGTCCGTTCCCGGGGCTGGTTTTATTGGGAGTCTGATAGAGAGCCGGGTGGGACAGACTCCCCAATCCCTGGACCGCAGTTTAATGTTTTACTTTCAGGTCTTGATTAAGGCAGATGGTCCTAGCTCTCAGTGAGAGAGTGTGTTTCTCCATGTGAGGAGGCATATTGGAGCATGGCACAGTAAGGCTCGGTAGAGCAGAAGTTTATTTTGTTTGATTGATGGCAAGATGCCCTTTTTCTTCTGTTTGGAAATATCCTGTACATTAAACATGGTGTTTTCCTAAAGAGACTGTGAGTTTGTCCTTGCATTGAGTCTGATCCCCCTACAAATTGGTGGCCTGAAGCGGGCACAAGATCCAGAGACTCTTGCAGTGGCATTCTTTTTGTTGAAAAAATAAATAAGAGCCAGCGATCTTAAAGGGACAGTACGCTAAGAAAATATTTTTTTTGTTATTCACTGGTACCAGTAAACTGTTAAGAGAATGGAGGAAATAATCAAACAGCTTGTACAAGCATGCAAAGACCAACAAGAAATAAACCGCTTGTTGATAATGGCTACCCAAGTGGCCATGCAGGAGCAGAAGGAGTTCAGTAAGCTCATACAGACTCAGGTACAGTCCCTGACTGACAAGCTCCTACGTGTGGATAATGTTTCAGGTTTATGCAAGCAAGTGCAGGCTGCATTACAGAAAATGACGGCCGAGGATGATGTGGAGGCTTTTTTCATGGTTTTTGAGAGGATGGCAGAGCATGAAGGGCTACCCCAGGACCAATGGGCTGAGGTCCTTGCCCCCTTTTTGACCAGGGACCCACAGATGGCCTATTTTGATCTAAATGCTGCTGAGGCCCAGCAATATGAAACTCTGAAAACTGAGATTCTGTCCCGCCTTGGCGTAACGATGGCTGTAAGAGCCCAGCGTATCCATGCTTGGCAATTTAAGGTGGACCAACCTGCAAGGTCCCAGATGTACGACCTCATCCACCTCACACGGATGTGGTTACAGCCAGAGGCCGCCACCCCGGCTCAAGTATTGGAGAGAGTTGTAGTAGACCGCTTTGTGAGAGCCCTTCCAACCCCTATACAGCGGTTTGCCGGGAGAGCTGATCCTAAAAATGCCAATGAGTTGGTGGCCCTCATGGAGCGGTACTTGTGTACTGAGGATTTTCTTAGGGGTGTAGTACCCACAGAATCCTTCTCCAAGAGACAGAAGCCCACCAACCCGGGAAAAAGCGATCCCGCCCTAAAGTGGGGGGAAGAAGGAAGTAAATGCGATTGAGGTTCCTGAGGCGCAAGGAGTGAAGAGACTCAATCACCAAAGGGAGACCCGCCAGGACCGGGGTCCTATAGTGTGCTGGCATTGCCAAGACCCGGGGCACCTGGCCGCCAGTTATCCGCTAAACCAAGAATCTATGGATTACAGCGTGACCCAGAAAGGCTCTTTTTTTGCTACACCATATGACACCCCACAACAGCCCGGCGGCACCGAGAAACAGATTTGTGTCATTAAAGTGGACGGTTGCCAGATGACTGCCTTGCTGGATTCTGGCAGTTTAATAACTTTAGTGCATGCCAGTCTCGTGAACCCTCAAAAGTTGCAGTGACAGCTAATGGGTGTGGTTTGTATTCATGGGGATACCAAGTGCTACCCCACGGCCGTTGTATCTATCGAGTCTCCCTGTGGCACTATGGACCATGAGGTTGGAGTAGTCCCAAATCTCATGTACAACACTGTCCTGGGACGAGACTTCTCTTTTTTCTGGGATTTATGGGATAACGCCAAGGGAACAAGGCCCCCAGCGGGATCGGATTCCTACTGCCCAGAACTGCTGGAGGAGCAGAACAAAGAGAAAGAGTCTGCCCATTTTCCCTTGAAGGTCTTTGCAGGGGACGCAGAGAACCCCCATTCATAGTTAGACCTGCCAGATCTACCCACGACCCACGAAAAGTTTGGCAAGGCCCAGCTTAGGGATCCCACTTTTGCTAGGGCAAGGGAACAGGTAAAAGTGGTAAATGGGGTACCCCAAGAGCCAGGAGAGGAGGTCATATTCCCACATTTTGCTATGGAAAATTACCTGTTATACAGAGTCGATGAAGTACGAGGAGAGAGACTTGAACAGCTGCTAGTACCTCAACCTCAGAGGCATGGTACTGAACCTGGCACATTCTCATGTTCTTGGGGGACATTTGGGGGTGGATAAAACTAAGGAAAGAATATTGCAACGGTTTTATTGGCCAGGTTTACACAACGAGGTAAAAGTGTACTGTGAATCCTGCCCAGTTTGTCATCTCACTGCTCCGATATCACATTTCCGGAGTCCATTGGTACCTTTACCCATCATATAGGTGCCCTTTGACAGGATTGCCATGGATATTGTAGGTCCCTTGGTTAAGTCCGCTAGGGGGCACCTGTATATCCTGGTTGTCTTCGACTATGCCACCCGGTACCCAGAGGCAATCTCGCTGAGGAACCCCTCAGCTAAGAGTATTGCTAAAGAGCTTTTTCTTATATTTTCACGTGTGGGTATTCCTCGGGAGCTTCTAACAGACCAGGGCACGCCCTTCATGTCAAAGGTTACTAAAGAGTTATGTAAATTGTTTAAAATGAACCACTAACGCACTTCTGTGTACCACCCACAAACGGATGATCTAGTGGAAAGGTTCAACAGCAGATGGTAGGGACTGGAACTGCCTCTTGCCCTATCTCATGTTTGCTGTACGGGAGGTACCCCAAGCCTCCACTGGCTTTTCCCCTTTTGAGTTGATGTATGGCAGACACCCGAGGGGCCTATTAGATATAGCAAAAGAGACCTGGGAACAAGAGGCAACCCCACTCAAAAGTGTAGTGGAACATATTGCTCAGATGCAAGACCGGATTGGTAAAGTCATGCCCATTGTTAAGTCCCACTTACAACAGGCTCAGCAGGCTCAAGCTAGAGTCTATTACGCTTTTAGTGAGCCTCCCTTTTTTATCCTCACTTTAGTGTAAATCGCTTATTTCATATTGAATTTTTATTTAATATGTGTCCTTTGTAATGCCATTAACTTTTGCTGGCATCTATTTTGGCTGGCTTTATACAATATCAGTTTCACCTTCCACTTCCGGTTTTGAGCAGTGGAACGCAGAGCCCGGCTGTATTGTGTTACCTGCGTTTACATCCAAGTGAACCTCCTTTTGATGTGGCAATTCATTTCCGGGTTGTTGTTCTGCCCATCGAGGAAGGTCATTATCATGTTTGACATTCTCATACAGAGATGTCATTGCAGGACACTTGTGGCCGCGTCTCTGTTCCGTCCTCTGCCTCGCCCCTCTGGAAGTGTGATTGTTATTGTGGTTTCTCCTTCCTGTCTTCATGGTTAGCACGGTGGTTCGCGCATGCGCGGCCGTGTTTTTTTCCTCTTTTTTTCATTATCAGTGCGGTCACGGTGCGCATGCGCGGCTCTGTGAATGTGTGATGACAATAAGGAAAAAGCTATGCACCCTTCATGTTGCCATATCACAGGTAATTGTGAGTGTGTGATGACAATAAGGAACAGCTGCGCACCTTTCATGTTGCCCTGTCATGGGTAAATGTGAGTGTGATGACAATTAGGAAAAGCTGTGCACCTTTCATGTTTACCTATCACAGGTAAATGTGATTGTTACTTCCTGTATATAAATGAGCGTGCTTTTTTTTTCCTCTTTTTTTCATTATCAGTGCGGTCACGGTGCGCATGCGCGGCTCTGTGAATGTGTGATGACAATAAGGAAAAAGCTATGCACCTTTCATGTTGCCATATCACAGGTAATTGTGAGTGTGTGATGACAATAAGGAACAGCTGCGCACCTTTCATGTTGCCCTGTCATGGGTAAATGTGAGTGTGATGACAATTAGGAAAAGCTGTGCACCTTTCATGTTTACCTATCACAGGTAAATGTGATTGTTACTTCCTGTATATAAATGAGCGTGCTCACATCATTGGCCACGCCTCTGATGATATCCTGTTGGATGAAACATGTCAGGCTGACCAATGTGAGCACGCTAAGAACCGCGGATTATACTTTTTTTGCCTTGATGATCTTTTTACCCTGTAAGTAGAATTTTAAATAAATTTTATTTGACCTTACGGGCTTCACTATGCTGCCTTTCTTTCTGTATGGGTTTAACATCTCCTGCTGAGGTCTGCATATATGATATCCAAATCCTGGAAGTTCCTTTGATGTTGAAATTATCAGACACTTCGGTTGTTACTCTATCAAGATAGGAGAGCCTTATCCATCTGTGACCCTCTGCATTTCACTACATGCTTATGATGCTCGCTTTTTGGTAAGCAGACTGTGAGCACATTTTTTGTGGTGGTGTGTTATCTGTTCACACTGAAGTCTTTGGTGGTGGAGTTCTTCAATTTCCTGCATCCATTTCTTTCGTCATGAATTATATGGACTGATTTTCACTTTGAAGCGCTGCATTTTTGGTTTTATACGTTTTTGAGTTTGCTTTATTCACAGACTGTGCACGCTGCTTCATATATTTATATTTTTGCTGTTAGCGCAAGTATTTGTTCACCCTGTATAACATTTGTTATTTGATTTTGTAATATTTGCTGCTTCACCCTATTTTCACTAATATGGATATATTTGATTTTCGGAACTCTCGTTCCCTGAATTTTAAGGATATTTTCAATAATGTAGAGATTCAACAGAATCTGGATATTGGAGGTCTTTTTGTACGTTTAAAAAATCTGATGATCTCGGAGGTACATGGCTACTGGGACATTGCCTTTTTAGAAAAATACTTAGAGGATAAGATGGTGCCCAGAAGCCTGAGATTCGAGATCACTCCGCAAGAGGATGAAATAGACCTCCTAGGCTGGTTCAAATATTTCAATGATATTGGTCTGGATCTGTTGCGATTTCTTATCGCCAGAAAAAGGCACAAACTTAATCAACTTGACAAGGATATTTCCGAGGTTAAAGATAAGCTATCATCATATAAAGATTCAGAGGAGTATAAAAATAAATCTGAGAATCTCAGGAAGATTCTTGAAAAAGAGGATCTTGACCAGAAAATTAAAAAGAAAAATAAGTTTACCAGAGATCTAGAAGATTACACCAGCAGTCAGGTGTTTAAATGGCAGGTTAAGAGAGTGGCCCTTGCTGAGGGAGGAGCAAGGAACGCCTCGGGGCCTGTCATACACCCTAAGCCATCTGCCCCCCCTACATCCCATGTTCAGTCTAATGGGGCTAATACCAATGCTAACACGCCTAAAGGGGGTTGGAGAAGGGTCGCTAATAACAAACAGAAGCCCATACCTTACAAACACCCACATAGTAAGGGAGGTCATGTAAGGAATCAGGGTTATGATGGCTATACTCAACATGATCGTTATGATGATGTTCCCACTTACAATTATTATGCACCTTTGAGAGAACGTCAGGATGCTTATGATGATTACGATGAACGAAATTACGATGATCGTTACATTGTTCAGCATCCATCTGTTCGAACCCCTAGAAATACACGACCGGATCCTAGACGATCAGGTTGGGATAGCCCAGGTTTTCATCCACCTAGGAGACCCCCTGTACCTCACCCGGGCCCCTCTTACCATTCAGATCTGCCCTCTTCTTCTTCTGCCCCCCCTTTTTTCCCAGGGTCCCACAGGGAGGCAAAAGGGGAGGAGATCTAGGAGAGGGACAAGAGGGGGGAGGAGGAGCCGATCGAAAAAGACAAAGGGTGTAAGAGATGCTGGCATTTTTAACCTTAGCCAGCATCCACTTACTGACAATGAAAATTTTTTATTGGATCGAGGACTCAAATTTGCTCCGGATAAACCCCTCAGTAAATTTGGGGCTTTTATAGGTATTCAGAAATACATCCGAAAGGTGAATATTAAAAGACATTTTTTGTCTCAACCCGTTTCCATCAATGTAAATGAGACCAATGGAATTAAACACTCTGGTCTATCTAATGCTTCACTCTTTAATCCGCCTGGATTCATACCACCATCCATATCCGTTTTTAAAGAGTTAGTCTTGAAGGATCTTGATAAATTAAAAATTAAGAAGAACTATCAGGATTCACGCTTTCGTGAGGGATTAAAATCCCTTAAAGAGAGAGATGACATTATGGTCCGTCCGGCGGACAAAGGAGGGGGCATTGTAGTGATGGACAAGAGCTCTTATATTTCTGAGATGGAAAGAATCTTGTCGGATGTGGATACTTATATTCCACTTAGTCATGATCCCATCTTTAGATATAAGAAGGAGCTCTCTTCACTCATTGAAAGGGGATTTGAAAATAACCTTTTGAATAGGAAAGAGAGGGACTTTCTTATTCCACTGGCCCCTAGGAAGCCTATCATGTACTTTTTGCCCAAGGTACATAAGAGTCTGAGTAACCCACCCGGAAGACCTATAATTAGTGGGCTTGACTCTATTACCTCGCGAATTGACAAGTACATTGATGGTTTTTTGCAGCCTTTGGTGTCTGTTACACCATCTTACATCAAGGATTCTGCACAAGTTATTAGATCTCTAGAGAGTTTGGAGTGGAGGGATGGCTACATTTTGGCTACCGCCGATGTGGCCTCCCTCTACACCATTATCTCACATACTGATGGGTTGGAAGCCGTTGGAACCTTTTTAAAGAGGGACTCCAGTTTGGTCCCGTCTCAACAGGATTTTGTCGTGGAGTTATTGAATTATGCCATGACCCATAATTATTTTTGGTTTGGGGGAACCCATTACCTGCAAAATAGGGGGGTTGCCATGGGTGCAAAATTTGCGCCTAGTATGGCCAACCTATTTATGACAAAGTGGGAGGAGGATGTCATCTACACCAACATGAGATCTGAATTGATCTTCTGGGGAGGTACATAGATGACATCCTCCTCCTGCGGAATGGTGACATGAAATCTCTAGCCACCTTTATGGAGTCTCTCAATAATAATACATTGGGGATTGTTCTTCAATTTGAGATGAGTTCTGAGGGTATCCATTTTCTGGATCTTGACCTACGGATCAAGAACGGTATTTTCAATATAACAACCTTTTTTAAAAGCACGGATCGCAATGGATATATAGGACGTGATAGTTGCCATCATCCATCATGGCTGAAATCGATCCCAAAAAGCCAATTTGTCCGGTTGAGGCGAAATTGCACTTTAAAGGGAGATTTTTTTACACAGGCCAATGTACTAAAAGAAAGGTTCATGGAGAAGGGATACTTATTAGATGATCTTAATGCTATTATTAAAGAAGTGGGAGACACTGATCGTGCCCTTATCCTTGGAAATAAGGATAGAGTGTCTTCTATGAAGACCAATTTAAATTTTGCTATGGTCACCACTTTTTCAACACAACATACTGACATTAAGAAAATTTTTACGAAACATTGGGGAGTCTTACGTAATGATAAGATTCTGGGACCTGTTTTGCCCGATAGGCCGCAAGTTGTGTTTAGAGGGGTTCCCCCTCTGAAACTGCAAGTGGCTCCCAATATTTTAGACGCTCCTAATAGAGTTTCCTTTTTTCAAAAAACTAAAGGTTATCATCCTTGCCATTACTGTAATGTGTGTATTGTTAATAAAGAAAAAAGTAGGAGAATTTGCCAATTTAGCTCACACACTACTGGAAGGGTATTCGACATTAACACTTTCATTACGTGTACATCTCTCAATGTCGTCTACCTTCTAATTTGTCCGTGCGGTCTCCAATATGTAGGCCGCACGACACCTGCTATGCATGTTCGTGTGAACGAACACATTACCAATATCAAAAAAGGTTTTCCTAAACATACAGTATCTCGGCACTATTTGGAATGTCATAACAAAAATCCCAAAGGCACGATTTTTTTGGCCATTGACCGTTTCACCCCACACTGGCGGGGAAGCATGTCTAAGCGAGAAATTTCTAGACTTGAAACTCGCTGGATTTATGATTTAAAATGTTATACCCCGTTCGGCATGAACGTCGAATGGGATATAAATTGTTTTATTAATAATAGTTGATTTTTCTCCCTTTTTAATTTTTACTCTATTTTTTCCTGATGTTTTAATTAGGTTTTACATCATTTTTGGCCATATTTGCACCATACAGGTTGAGATTTTTTTCCCTGTTTGATGTGTGTGATGTAGCTATTCTATTTAGCTCATTTATCAATATAGTACTCCTTTATTTGGACACTAGTGGGCAGTGTCCATTTTATATATACATATTTTAATACTCTCATTATAGCTATTTGTGCGCTTTACGCTTTTAGTGAGCCTCCCTTTTTTATCCTCACTTTAGTGTAAATCGCTTATTTCATATTGAATTTTTATTTAATATGTGTCCTTTGTAATGCCATTGACTTTTGCTGGCATCTATTTTGGCTAGCTTTATACAATATCAGTTTCACCTTCCACTTCCGGTTTTGAGCAGTGGAACGCAGAGCCCGGCTGTATTGTGTTACCTGCGTTTACATCCGAGTGAACCTCCTTTTGATGTGGCAATTCATTTCCGGGTTGTTGTTCTGCCCATCGAGGAAGGTCATTATCATGTTTGACATTCTCATACAGAGATGTCATTGCAGGACACTTTTGGCCCAGTCTCTGTTCGGTCCTCTGCCTCGCCCCTCTGGAAGTGTGATTGTTATTGTGGTTTCTCCTTCCTGTCTTCATGGTTAGCACGGTGGTTCGCGCATGCGCGGCCGTGTTTTTTTTCCTCTTTTTTTCATTATCAGTGCGGTCACGGTGCGCATGCGCGGCTCTGTGAATGTGTGATGACAATAAGGAAAAAGCTGTGCACCTTTCATGTTGCCATATCACAGGTAATTGTGAGTGTGTGATGACAATAAGGAACAGCTGCGCACCTTTCATGTTGCCCTGTCATGGGTAAATGTGAGTGTGATGACAATTAGGAAAAGCTGTGCACCTTTCATGTTTACCTATCACAGGTAAATGTGATTGTTACTTCCTGTATATAAATGAGCGTGCTCACATCATTGGCCACGCCTCTGATGATATCCTGTTGGATGAAACATGTCAGGCTGACCAATGTGAGCACGCTAAGAACCGCGGATTATACTTTTTTTGCCTTGATGATCTTTTTACCCTGTAAGTAGAATTTTAAATAAATTTTATTTGACCTTACGGGCTTCACTATGCTGCCTTTCTTTCTGTATGGGTTTAACATCTCCTGCTGAGGTCTGCATATATGATATCCAAATCCTGGAAGTTCCTTTGATGTTGAAATTATCAGACACTTCGGTTGTTACTCTATCAAGATAGGAGAGCCTTATCCATCTGTGACCCTCTGCATTTCACTACATGCTTATGATGCTCGCTTTTTGGTAAGCAGACTGTGAGCACATTTTTTGTGGTGGTGTGTTATCTGTTCACACTGAAGTCTTTGGTGGTGGAGTTCTTCAATTTCCTGCATCCATTTCTTTCGTCATGAATTATATGGACTGATTTTCACTTTGAAGCGCTGCATTTTTGGTTTTATAGAGTCTATAACCGTTCAGCCAGGATCCGAACCTTTAACCCCGGTGACAGAGTTCTTGTGCTGGTACGTACGGTCGAGAGTAAATTTCTGGCGAAATGGCAAGGGCCATACGAGGGCGTAGAACAGGTGGGGGACTATAGAATACACCAGCCTGGAAAAAGGAAACCCTACCAAATCTACCATATCAATCTATTGAAGCCCTGGAAGGTGTTGCTTTTTAAATATTAATATTTAATATTCAATATTCAACGATATATGATATGGTTTAAATAAGAGTTCTTTTTTTTCAAGATTTGAAAGCTTCAATATAATAAGCATTTATTAAAGAATGGTTATTAGGCTATCTAATACACCGCAAACATTTACAGTCTTTGGCAAGGGAGTAAATATTAGTTTTCAAAATACAAAGTATATACATTACATTACAAATAGACAGACAAACATATGACAATACTGTAAGTGCTGGGAGATGGTCTGATAGTTACCTATGATGAATTCTGGGCCCAGGTTCCCTCATCTCTCTCTCTCTACTGCTTGGGGATGTCCTTTTATGGAGCCCTCTCCCATTGACTAACCCAGGGCAGCTACGATTGGTTGCTGTTATCTCTCTCCTCCCTCCTGCCGTTATATTAATTTCCCACAGTAGCCCACTCTTTACTGGAATTTAGTGATAATTGGATTTAAAGATAATTTAATTAGACCGGAGGTCGTTAACTTCCCTTGAATGGGGCACTTCGCTATGCATGGAACTAGCCATGGCCAATTACCCCTTAAATGGATATTGGTTAGTTAACCGGGGCGAATACACACGCCTTTATCTAGAGAATAAAGGTGGTGTCGCATAGATTAGAAGTTCCAGTTGTTATCTCTTCCTGGTTCCCTCGTCAGACCATACGACTCCTCAACACTTGTCACCCCGCATTCATGCATATTCAATAAGAGGACAGGTAATTAGATTGTCCTCTCTCCCAGCTTGTCAGCTAAGTTACCCTTACAGATACAGATACCCACATTTCATACTCTAAATTATATATACATACAGTGGCGGAATTTTCAGGGTCGCAGCAGTCGCAGTTGCGACTGGGCCCTGTAGTTCTGTAAAGTTCGGGGGGCCCGCCCGCCGCCCATGTGAGGGGCCCGCCCACCACCCACCAGTGGATGCAGGGGCGGCCCCGTGGCAACCCCCCAAGACTCCCAAGACATCTCCCCTGCTGCACCTCTGGCTGCCCGTTTAGAGTGCAGTGGGGAGATGTGGAAGGCGGCGATCGGCAGCTCTATGGTGCCTCTGTGGGCAGGGATCTCCCTGGGGCTTGAATTACTCTCTCTCTCTCGTGTCAGTGTGTATACAGAGGAGAGGGGAGGGGAGGGGCCTCTGACCCGGGCAGGTATTAGTTTCACTTTCACACTGCTTGTACAATGTTGCTGATGCCCGGGTCAGAGGCCCCTCCCCTCTCTGCTGTATACATGATTCGGAGATAGAACTACTAGCCCCAGCAAGACCCCCCTGCCTGTGGACACCATAGAACTGCCAATCGTCGCCTCCCACCTCCACCAGCCAGGTACAGGGGAACCCCTGCAAGGGGGGAGTCAGCTGTTTGGGGACCCTGATGTAAGAGGGGGGGTCTTTCTGGGGACACTAATGTAAGGAAGGGGGCCTCTTGGGACACTAATGTTAGGGGGGGCGCTCTGGGGATCCTGGTGTAAGGGGGGGCTCTATGGGGACCCTGGTGTAAGGGGGAGCTCTATGTGGACCCTGGTGTAAGGGCTCTCTGGGGATCCTGGTGTAAGGGGGGCTCTCTGGGGACCCTGGTGTAAGGGGGGGCTCTCTGGGGACCCTGGTGTAACGAGGGGCTCTATGGGGACCCTGGTGTAAGGGGGGCTCTCTGGGGACCCTGATGTAAGGGGGAGGCTCTCTGGGGACCCTGGTGTAAGGGGGGCTCTTTGAGGACCCTGGTGTAAGGGGGGCTCTCTGGGGACCCTGGTGTAAGGGGGGGCTCTCTGGGGACCCTGGTGTAAGGGAAGCTCTCTGGGGACCCTGGTGTAAGGGGGGGACTCTCTGGGGACCCTGGTGTAAGTGGAGGCTCTCTGGGGACCCTGATATAAGAGGGGCTCTCTGGGGAATCCCCCTATGTGATGGTGTGTGTGTGGGGGGGGGCGGTATTGAAGGACCTGGCCTTGGGGCGACAAAGGGAGTAAATCTGGGCCTGGGCAGAGGCAGCGATGAGACTGGGGGCAGACACTGAAAAATTAAGTCAGCAGATATGCTGACACCAATGAGAGAAGGCGAGGGAGGAGCTTTCCTCTCTGCATGGAATAACTGTACCGTCTACCCATGAGGCAAGAAGGCATCCTGGCGGGAGATTAGAAGGCACCGTGACCGATCGAACGGACTTCCCGGGGAATCGATTGATTGACTGTAAGTGACATTTTGCAGAGCTGAGCAATCGATGCCAACCTCCACCACCTGTGCCTCTTACTGATCCCATCCCCCCACCACTGATCTCATCCCTATCCCCCCATTACTTCTATAACAGAGGTGATGGGGGGGATAGGGATGAAATCAGTGGTGGGAGGATGGGATCAGTAAGAGGCACAGGTGGTGGTGGGAGTGGATGGCACCACCACTGCCACCCCCCCTCAAGTACCACTGCAGCCACCCCCCTCAAGTACCACCACTGCCACCCCCTCAATTACCACAGCTGCCATCCCCCCTCAACTACCGCCGTTGCCACCCCCCTCAAAAAAAGTATCAAAATCATGCTTTTTCGAGGGGGGGGGCCCTTCGTGATTTCTTGCACCGGGGCCCAGAGATTTCTAGTTACGCCTCTGTATACATATATGTTACAGATATTCCCAGTTTACAATGTAAATTATTCATAAACATTCCTCATAAGGCAACAGATGACCCGTTGTGGCAAGTTGAGACAGATGAGACGAGGCCACACTTAAGTGAGTAATTGTTCATGTCTAATTTCCGTTAATTTGTTAAGTTTCTCCCTCTGCCATCTTAGAAGTCGGCCAAGATATACCACCATGCCCGTCATGAAAATCAGTACCCCACATTGCAATATGAGAAGCCCTTTTATTCCCATTTCCACCCAGGTCCTAGTTGTGACTAAGCTGAAATCCCCAGCATGTAAAAGTTAATTCAACCTCTTCCCTGTTTTCACCATATCATTACTAATATGAATTATATGGGTAACCTTCCCTGCAAGCAGATTGTGAAGGTTTACTGGCAGAGTATCAATTTTTACATCAAAATGGGGTATGTATGTGGTAGGATCTGGGACATCAGGGGTACTCTCAATGATATAGTCTTCTGTTAACACTGGTATGGGGGTTACTACAGTTTCCCCAATAGTAGTGTACTCATGTGGAATGAAGCAAAAA
Source organism: Rana muscosa (assembly GCA_029206835.1). Classification (NCBI taxonomy): domain Eukaryota; kingdom Metazoa; phylum Chordata; class Amphibia; order Anura; family Ranidae; genus Rana; species Rana muscosa. The sequence goes on along the minus strand of CM055123.1, from coordinate 333,344,295 downwards.
TTTGGATTGGGTATTGGACACGACTGACACCCATAGAGAAATGTCTGGTAATTGGTAACGACACAGTACAGTCCATCCATGTGGTAGGTGACCCTTGTGCTTGGTGTTCTCCATTTTGACAACTTCACTGGGCAGTTAGCTTCCATCTCACTTGGACTGGTTTCTTGAGGTGGTTGGCGTGGACTTTCCAGTTGGGGGTCCCTTGCTACTTTGGCTGTGGGAACTGGGTCATTGCTTAGACCACAGACTGGAGTGTCCATTTCGAACACATCACAACGGCATAAGTATCTATTGTCTTTGACAGTGCAGCAGGCAGTGTGTGGTGCTTTCCATCGCCATTGAACTTGAATGAGCATTTCAGGGAGGTGCAACCTTTCCTTCTACACGTCATTTTCGGGGTATCCGAGGGAGTGTATGGACGCCATTGTGTAAAGTAGTCATCTTGTGGATGGAACACGGGCAGCGACATTGTGAAGGACACGTACAGTAGGTCACGGTATGTGCACAGTGACTTGCTCTTCTTGCAAGCAAATGGCCCTCTATTTGGGTGTGGTGTCACTATCCCTATATTTCGAATTGTGGAAACTGGCACAGGTTTGCACTTGTCTCCAGAATGTACATTCATTCCACCACTAGTATTAGTGTAAGTACACTAACACTGGGTAAGGTCTGTATCTTTTAATTTCCATACGCAGTGCATTTTACCTCTTTGCCCATACCATCCTCTCTAGCTTCATGTTATAAACCGTAAACCTTTCCTCCTCTGCAAGCCCCTCAACACCCTGCAGAACTGGTTTCAGCACTTGCCGACCCTCCTTCTGTTAAAAAATTTCCGATATGCCTGCAAATTGCTGACAAATCAGCTCTGTTCCAAATTGACATGCCAGATCCAAAAAGTCCTGCGATGGATGCAAGTATGCTGTCCAAACCCTTTAACTTTCTGGATCTGAAAATGCCCCTGTGGGGAGGGAGGTTTGGTTCTGCAAATGGATCCTGAGTTCGGCTTGCATGGGAGGCAATCAAATCTACTAGCAAGGAAGAGTAAAACAGACCCATTTGTCCGGGCACATTAGCCGAATTCGGCCATGTTCCACTGGGACAAATTAAGTACCAACGGCACATGAATGAACTTAACGTTATTAAACAATATTACAGGGATTGAGGTTGCCGTTAGGCTGCTAGGTGGTCCCTCTTGCATTGATGGGCATTCCAAGGATGTTGGTTCATAATAGGGGATTGCAACTGTATTTTTGGGCACAGTTGTAGGAGCAGGGGTGTTAGTCTTTGGGGACACATGTAATAAGATGGATTTCCCCTCTAGGTAGTAGACCGTATTCTAGTCAACGATCACGCTGATGAGCGTTCCAGCCTCCTCTCCCTTGGTGTGTCCGATCAGATGGAGCAGGATCACAATCCACCTCGACTTCATGGCTCTAAAAGGGAAGAAAGCAGAACATTTTAGTTGCAGGATTTTGTGAGGGCACAAACGATGGGGCACAAGACTGAGTCCAGTAAATTCAAAGGAATTTCCCAGATTCCCCCCCCCCCCTGTGCTCCTTGTTTGGCCAAACAATCCGCTACCTCATTTTGTTCCCAGTATGGGGCAGTGCCTAAATGACCTTTTACTTTGCACCCCCATGGTTTGACTGGCAACTTTTGCACCAATGTTACAATAAATTTCAACAGGGATGCATGTTTAAGTGGAGACCCATCTGAGGACATGTACTGGTGGGTGTGCCAGAAGGGCAGAATTTCTGTAATAGCATTACAGACCCACGCAGAATCTGAGTATAAAACTATTTCTTGGTCCCTTTTCATCAGTTCTAGGGCATGAGCAATTTCAGCCAGCTCAGCAAATTGTGCTGATTTGACTTGACATGACCGAAAGACTGATGTTTGGGTCTTTTCATGTGGATTGTTAAGGTATATTCCAAATCCTGCATGTGGGGAACCCTCCACGTAAAAACATGATCCATCTTTGAAAATTTGGACTGCATTTTCAGGGACATTTTCCTTTGCTGACAAAGGTCTAAAGAATTGTTGCGCAACTGATTGTGGTATGATATCACATTCATGTGGTACTCCTTGGTAAAGGAGGCCATGGGCCCTAGTGGGAGAATTATTTGTGTGTTTGTCTCGATCATGGAGCAACCGAGGCCAATGGTTTTCCTGTGACAGAACCGCTGACATGGTTGTCTCTGATATGGCAGTCTCACTGTGAAAGGGCAGGTGGTACTTTGGGTTGGCTAATGCTGGCGCTTGCGCTAAAGCTTCTTTAAGCTCCTGCACTGGATTGGTGTGTTGCTCAGTCCAGTGCCATCAGGTATCCTTTTTACACCAATCATACAGTGGTGCAGACTTTTGGGCACAATCAGGGATGAAAGGCCGCAAATAATTTACCAATACTAGGAAAGATCTGAGAGTAGGCATACTTACTGACAGAGGTAATTGTAGACTGGTTTCTACCTTCTCAGTTACTATCTTACTACCGTTTGCTGTCACTGTAATCCCAAGAGAAGACACAAATTCCTGCAACCATTGTGCCTTAATGGGATTACACTTCAGTTCCGTTTTTCCTAGGAACCGTAGGAGTTCCTCCAATAGCCGCAAATGCTTTTCTTTGTCGCATGTGGCTTTAAGTAAATTGTCAATGTACTGAAAAAGATTCTTTGGGGAAGAAAAATCAGTTAACATATCTGTCATGGTTGCATATGAAGTCATGTGTTCACTAGATTTAATTTTGCCAATGAAATCAGCCACACTCATAATGATTTTTACTGGTTGAATTGGATATACATTGGAAATCACCTCATTTCCTTCATTATCAAACCCCAAAATTTTTTGATTTCCTTCAGTAGAGGAGGAGATCTGGGTCCTAACCATGATGGGGAACTTGACATTCTCCTCATTTGTGGATAGCTGGTCCCCATTGTCTGGTGAGTCTATGACCATGGTGCATTCTCGATTTTCCTGTGGCTCTGCGATTTCTCCCATTGACACGGGAAAAGGCGAATTAGGATCCATATCTTCCTTTCCCCAATACTCTTCATATTTCTCAGTATCCCCAATTTCATAGGCACAAGTAGGTGCCGTAGCATTACTATGTTCACATGTGCTAGCCACAGCCTGTCCTTTAAGGATTGAAATTGTTTGTAGCAACTGTGGCTCTGTTTGCGTGCCCTGTGTGCGATCTAGCACTTTGTATGCACTTGTTATATGGTCCAGTTCAGTGTCAGCTTTAGTTGGCATGCTTTTATATTGTACCACGTCTTTTTGGGCCAATTTGTAATTTTTTCAATTTTCCTCCTGTGAGGCATTAACTATTTGATTAAGGGTAGTTAAGGTTTGTAATTGGCTTTGTAAAGCTGTATTCTCCTTTTCCCTCTCAGAAATTGTAATATTTTGATTATAGACTATATCTTTCAATTTCTGTATTTTAGCCTTCATAGCCAACATGCCTGCTAAGGCTAGACTTTTAAGCTTTTTGTTATTTTTGGTTGCTTTTGCTTGTTCTTCCAATAATTTAGCATCACAGGCAAATTCATTGTTCTTATGTTTAAGAGTAAAAGTTTCTACAAAACTTTCTAGACAGGTCATGGCAGCCATTGCGATAGTATGCACAATTTGTGAGCTGAATTAAATTACTTTTTCCCTTATACTATAAATTCACTTGTGATTACAGTAAAAGGAAAAGAAAAAAAAAAAAAAAAAAACAATAAATAGGAACTCAAATGAAATAAGCTGCAGAAAATATAGTAAAAGTCAAACAATATTTTCCAGCTCTCAATAAACAATCTTTTAGATTAGTGGGGAAAACTAATTATACTAACAATAGCATTTAGCTTACCTTGTCTGAGCCTACACAATAGACCAAGGGACAATAGAAGCCCCCCAGGGATCAATTAGAATGGAATACCTGTAGTCCGATAATAGGAATGTCAACACGGCAGTGTTTACACTACTATTTGTAACGCTTAATTCAGTAGAAAAAAAACAAAAACAAAAAAAAAGTTCAATGCACCTTTTAAAATCCTAATAATCTTTCTCAGGTTTCAGTAGCAAGACTTCCACAGACTTGTACTTTAATTGACACCAATGAGAATATTACTGCTTGTAACTTCTCACAGTTAAAAAAAAAAAAGGTACAATAAAAACCAAAAACAAAAATAAGAGTAAAGAAAAAAATCTCTTGTAGGTTATTTGCAATGTCCTATTTTTAATGTTAGTGGACATGCAAATTAAATAACAAGCAAAACCCTATTGAGCCTGTTTCAACCTACACACACCAGAACACAAGCACGTGTCTGTGTCTTAAACAAAAAAAATAAAGGCTAAAACGAAGCCAGGTTACCAAAAATTTATGATAACACGAATTATTAAAAAAAAATAAAAAAAATAATAATAATTCAATAACAAAAAAAATTAAAATTAATAAATTGCAAAAAAAAGTAAATACACTTTTTCTCCACAAAACCAAGGACCACAATTTCAGTGTCCTCCTTACAATAAAACAACACAAATCAAGACAAAAATGTTTTCGCTCTGTAAAAATATCTTTTTTTTTCAAAACCACGGATCACTGTTTAAGTGTCTCATAAACAACAATTATTAAAACAAAAATTTTCCCATTCTGTACCTCCTCCCCATTAAATTGACCGGTTATAATGGTACATCCAAAGTACTTTTATCAATTATGATTTTGGGATAAAATAAAAACAAAACCAAAAAAATAAAAAATAACCTGTGGTGTATATTCTCTCCTTGGAGGTAATACCCACTAATAAAACAAAAATATTTACCTATATTTTTCCCTAGATAGATTGGATAAGCTGACTCAGCTTAAATTCCTCCTAATAACCTTAATCTCTAATATACAGATGTTGTTATTATATTAAATGCTTTCAGTCCTGTACTTATCTTCGTGGGTCGCCAATTGTTGCTTTTTAAATATTAATATTTAATATTCAATATTCAACGATATATGATATGGTTTAAATAAGAGTTCTTTTTTTTTCAAGATTTGAAAGCTTCAATATAATAAGCATTTATTAACCACTTAACGACCGCCCACTGTAAAAATACGTCGGCAGAATGGCACCGACAGGCAGAATCACGTAAATCTACGTGACTGCCTTTGTATAGTTGGGGGGTCCGATCGGACCCCCCTTCTTTACAGTGAGCGCCCGTTATTTGTTTGGGAGCGATCAGGGATGAGGGGACGGCCGTTCGATTCCGGCCACCTCCTCTCGATCGCTCCCAGCAAATCAAATCCTTCCCCTGCCTGTGTAATGTTTACACAGGCAGAGGAAGTGATGTCATCTCTCCTGCGGCGCTCACATATACCGAGCGCCGCACAGGAGAAGATGCAGGTTAGTGCACAAAACACTACACTGACACCAGGACACATAGGCACATAAATCGTCCCCCCAGGCCCCCCAGATCACCCCCCAGCCCCCAGTCACAGTGTCACTGATTGCAGTGACCATTTATTTACTGATCACTGCAATCAGTGACATTTGTGACTGTAAAAGTGTCACTAAAGTTAGTTTTAGGTCCAGTGTAGCCCCCTAACCCCCCCTAATAAAGGTTTAACCCCCTGATCGCCCCCAGATAACCCTTTCACCCCCTAGCACCGCTAAGCGATCATTTTTCTGATCGCTGTCTTAGCGTCAGTGATGCCGATCGGTAGCCAGTTATTTTTTTTAGGTTCGCCGCAGGTTTTTATAGCGTCGGGTACCCCCATATATTACCTAATATAGGTTTAACCCCCTTGATCGCCCCCCAGATAACCATTTCACCCCCTATCACCACTGTCGCTAAGCGATCGTTTTTCTGATCGCTGTCTTAGCGTTGGTGATGCCAATCGGTAGCCAGTAATTTTTTTTAGGTTCGCCGCAGGTTTTTATAGCGTCGGGTACCCCCATATATTACCTAATAAAGGTTTAACCCCCTTGATCGCCCCCCAGGTAACCCTTTCACCCCCTATCACCACTGTCACTAAGCGATCGTTTTTCTGATCGCTGTCTTAGTGTTGGTGATGCCGATCGGTAACCAGCATTTTTTTTTAGGTTCGCCGCAGGTTTTTATAGCGTCAGGTACCGCCATATATTATCTAATAAAGGTTTAACCCCCTTGATCGCCCCCCAGGTAACCCTTTCACCCCCTATCACCACTGTCGCTAAGCGATCGTTTTTCTGATCGCTGTCTTAGTGTCGGTGATGCCGATAGGTAGCCAGTAATTTTTTTTTAGGTTCGCTGTCAGGTTTTTATGTAGCCTCAGGTACCCCCATATATTACCTAACCACTTAAGCCCCGGACCATTTGGTAGCTAAAGGACCAGAGGTGAATTCAGAATTTTGCACTGCGCTGCTTTAACTGTAAATTGTGCGGACATGCAATGTTGTACCCAAACGAAATTTGCGTCCTTTTCTTCCCACAAATAGAGCTTTCTTTTAAAGGTATTTGATTGCCTCTGCGATTTTTATTTTTTGCGATATAAACGGAAAAAGACCGAAAATTTTGAAAAAAAATGATATTTTCTACTTTTTGTTATAAGAAAAATCGAATAAACTCAATTGTAGTCATACATTTAGGCCAAAATGTATTCAGCCACATGTTTTTAGTAAAAAAAATGTCAATAAGCGTATATTTATTGGTTTGCGCAAAAGTTATAGAGTTTACAAACTAGGGTACATTTTCTGAAATTTACACAGCTTTAAATTTATGACTGCCTATCTCATTTCTTGAGGTGCTAAAATGACAGGGCAGTACAAAACCCCCCCAAATGACCCCATTTTGGAAAGTAGACACCCCAAGGAAATTGCTGAGAGGCATGTTGAGCCCATTGAATTTTTTTTTTTTGTCTTAAGTGATTGAATAATGACTAAAAAAATAAAAAATAAAAAAAATTACAAAAAGTTGTCACTAAATGATATATTGCTCACACATGCCATGGTTATATGTGGAATTTCACCCCAAAATACATTTTGCTGCTTCTCCTGAGTACGGGGATACCACATGTGTGGGACTTTTTAGGAGCCTAGCCACGTACGGGACCCCGAAAACCAAGCACCGCCTTCAGGATTTCTAGGTACAAATTTTTGATTTCACTCCTCACTACCTATCACAGTTTCGAAGGCCATAAAATGCCAAAATCGCACAAAACTCCCCCAAATGACCCCATTTTGGAATATAGACACCCCAAGCTATTTGCTGAGAGGAATGGCGAGTATTTTACAGCTCTCATTTGTTTTTGAAAATGAAGAAAGAAAATATATATATATCTATTTATTTTTTTTCAATTTTCAAAACTTTGTGACAAAAAGCGAGATCTGCAAAATACTCACAATACCTCTCAGCAAATAGCTTGGGGTGTCTACTTTCCAAAATGGGGTCATTTGGGGGGGTTTTGTGCTATCTGGGCATTCCATGGCCTCCGAAACTGTGATAGGCAGTGAGAAGTGAAATCAAAAATTTACACCCTTAGAAAGCCTGAAGGCGGTGCTTGGTTTTTGGGGTCCCGTACGTGGCTAGGCTCCCAAAAAGTCTCACACATGTGGTATCCCTGTACTCAGGAGAAGCAACAGAATGTATTTTGGGGTGTAATTCCACATATGCCCATGGCATGTTTGAGCAATATATCATTTAGTGACAACTTTGTGCAAAAAATAAATAAAAAATTGTCGTTTTTTCCGCAACTTGTGTCAACATATAAAATATTCCATGGACTCGACATGCCTCTCAGTATATAGCTTGGGGTGTCTACTTTCCAAAATGGGGTCATTTGGGGGGGTTTTGAACTGTTCTGGCATTTTATACACAACATTAGGAAGCTTACATCCACTCTTCTAACCACTTGAAGACAAAGCCCTTTTTGACACTTTTTGTTTACATGAAAACATTTTTTTTTTGCAAGAAAATTATGTTGAACCCCCAAACATTATATATATTTTTAAAGCAAAGGCCCTACAGATTAAAATGGTGGGTGTTGCATTTTTTTTCTACACAGTATTTGTGCAGCGATTTTTCAAACGCATTTTTTGGGTTAAAAAATACACTTTTTTTAATTTTAATGCACTAAAACACACTATATTGCCCAAATGTTTGATGAAATAAAAAATATGATCTTAGGCCGAGTACATAGATACCAAACACGACATGCTTTAAAATTTCGCACAAACGCGCATTGGCAACAAACTACATACATTTTTGAAAGCCTTTAAAAGCCTTTACAGGTTACCCCAGTAGATTTACAGAGGAGGTCTACTGCTAAAATGACTGCCCTCGATCTGACCTTCGCGGTGATACCTCACATGCATGGTGCAATTGCTGTTTACATATGACGCCAGACCGACGCTTGCGTTCGCCATTGGGCAAGAGCAGGGCAGGACAGGGGTGCTTTTTTTTTTTTTTTTTATTATTAATTTTGCTTTTTTATTTTATTTTTAAATTGTTCCTTCCAAGTATTTTTTTTTATTATCATTTTTATTGTTATCTCAGGGAATGTAAATATCCCCTATGATAGCAATAGGTACAGCTACTCTTTTTTTGAAAAAACTGGGGTCTTCTAGACCCTAGATTTTTCCTCTGCCCTCAAAGCATCTGACCACACCAAGATCGGTGTGATAAAATGCTTTCCCAATTTCCCAATGGCACTTTTTATATCCGGGGGGGGGCATTCCCTCCCACTGCTTGTAAAAGCAGTCCAGAGGCTAATTAGCCGCTAGGATTGCTTTTACATGAAAGCCGGCCGCTGGCTGAAAAGAATGATACCAAGATGATACCTAAACCCGCAGGCATCATTCTGGTAGATACATTCAAAGTCCAGCAATATACCAGTACGTTGCTGGTCCTTGTTGGACATGTATTGTAATCTTTTTTTTTCATGCAGCCAGTTGGCTGAACGAAGAAAGAGATTGATCGGTGGGTATGCCCACCATTAGAATACCGCCCTTCATCCACCCACTTCCAATGATGGGCATACACGCACCATTTATATATGCCGAATCATGGGGGCATCCTCCCGCAAAAAAGTTATGCCGCACACACATGGTCGGACTTTTCCACGGGCAAGCCTCCGTCGGAATTTCGACCGTATGTACGCGGCATTAGGAGCAAAATCGCTCCTCCGCCCCTGCTGCCCCAATGCTTCGGCATATTTGCTTTTTTTTTTTAACTGTGGTGGTGAAATCACCTCCTACAGCACTGGAGTCGCAGGGATCAGGCCTGTCTCTGCGAACGCTGCAGTTATGTGTGTTTTTGTTTTGTAAGTGACAGTGATCGATCGATACTGCACTTGGGTGGCCTGGGCTGGATGGAGGGGCAAAACGCAGGTGCCAGCAGGTATCTGGGCTGATCCCGCTAACACTGCGTTTTTGGGAACCCTAAACTGCTGGGGACGCTAGTATAGATCTGATCAGATCAGATATTGATCTGTTCAGATACTATACCACTAAGGGGGGTGTATGCTTCACGCGTGGGTGTTAGCGTTACTGGCACTAACCTGACGCTGCCTGGGGTGTGACGCAGACCCTCGCCGGGCGATCAGGGGGTTAAACCTTTATTGGGTTATATACGGCGGGTGCCCGGACACTATAAAAAGCAAACGAACTAACCAGCGTCACCTGTAACACTTATATGGTGATCACTGGTGAAAGGGTTAACTAGGGGCAATCAGGGGGTTAAAACCTTTATTAGATAATATATGGGGGTACCTGACGCTATAAAAACCTGCGGCGAACCTAAAAAAAATTACCAGCTACCGATCTGCATCACCGACACTAAGACAGCGTTTAGAAAAATGATCGCTTAGCGACAGTGGTGATGGGGGTGAAAGGGTTACCTGGGGGGCGATCAAGGGGGTTAAACCTTTATTAGATAATATATTGGGGTACCTGACGCTATAAAATCATGCGGCGAACCTAAAAAAAATTACTGGCTACCGATCTGCATCACCGACACTAAGACAGCGTTTAGAAAAACAATTGCTTAGCGACAGTGGTGATAGGGGGTGAAAGGGTTACCTGGGGGGCGATCAAGGGGGTTAAACCTTTATTAGATAATATATTGGGGTACCTGACGCTATAAAAACCTGCGGCGAACCTAAAAAAAATTACCAGCTACCGATCTGCATCACCGACACTAAGACAGCGTTTCGAAAAACGATCGCTTAGCGACAGTGGTGATGGGGGTGAAAGGGTTACCTGGGGGGGCGATCAAGGGGGTTAAACCTTTATTAGATAATATATTGGGGTACCTGACGCTATAAAAACATGCGGCGAACCTAAAAAAAAATTACTGGCTACCGATCTGCATCACCGACACTAAGACAGCGTTTAGAAAAACAATTGCTTAGCGACAGTGGTGACAGGGGGTGAAAGGGTTACCTGGGGGGCGATCAAGGGGGTTAAACCTTTTTTAGATAATATATTGGGGTACCTGACGCTATAAAAACCTGCGGCGAACCTAAAAAAAATTACCGGCTACCGATCTGCATCACAGACACTAAGACAGTGTTTAGAAAAACGATCGCTTAGTGACAGTGGTGATAGGGGGTGAAAGGGTTACCTGGGGGGCGATCAAAGGGGTTAAACCTTTATTAGATAATATATTGGGGTACCTGACGCTATAAAAACATGCGGCGAACCTAAAAAAAATTACTGGCTGCCGATCGGCATCACTGACGCTAAGACAGCGATCAGAAAAATTATCGCTTAGCGACAGTGGTGATAGGGGGTGAAAGGGTTATCTGGGGGGTGATCAGGGGGTTAAACCTTTATTAGGGGGGGTTAGGGGGCTACACTGGACCTAAGACTAAATTTGGTGACACTTTTACAGTCACAAATGTCACTGATTGCAGTGATCACTAAATAAATGGTCACTGCAATCAGTGAAACTGTGACTGGGGGCTGGGGGGGTGATCTCGGGGGTGATCTGGGGTGTCTGGGGGGCCTGGGGGGGCGATTTATGTCCCTATGTGTCCTGGTGTCAGTGTAGTGTTGTGTGCACTGACCTGATGTCTTCTCTTGTACGGCGCTCGGTATATGTGAGCGCCGCACCAGAGATGACATCACTTCCTCCTGCTTCCTCTGTCTGAAACAGACAGAGGGGGCATTTCCATTCGCCGGGAGCGATCGCGAGGGGGTGGCCGGAAACGAATGGCTGCCCCCTCATCCCGGAACGCTCCCGGACACTTAGCCACCGCTCACTGTATAGGAGGGGGGTCCAATTGGACCCCCCAACTATACAAAGGCAATCACGTATGCTCTACGTGATTGTGCCTGTCGGTGCCATTCTGCGGTCGTTAAGTGGCTAATAAAGGTTTTAACCCCCTAATTGCCCCTAGTTAACCCTTTCACCAGTAATCACCATATACTGTAAGTGGTACGGGTGACGCTGGTTAGTTAGTTTGCTTTTTATAGTGTCAGGGCACCCGCCGTATATAACCCAATAAAGGTTTAACCCCCTGATCGCCCGGCGGGTGATATCAATTAGGTTTTAGCGTCAGAGAGGGTCTGCGTCACACCCCAGGCAGCGTCAGGTTAGTGCCAGTAGCGGTAACACCCACGCGTGAAGCATACACCCCCCTTAGTGGTATAGTATCTGAACAGATCAATATCTGATCTGATCAGATCTATACTAGCGTCCCCAGCAGTTTAGGGTTCCCAAAAACGCAGTGTTAGCGGGATCAGCCCAGATACCTGCTAGCACCTGCGTTTTGCCCCTCCGTCCAGCCCAGGCCACCCAAGTGCAGTATCGATCGATCACTGTCACTTGCAAAACACAACACACATAACTGCAGCGTTCGCAGAGACAGGCCTGATCCCTGCGACTCCAGTGCTGTTGGAGGTGATTTCACCAACACAGTTAAAAAAAAAAAGCATATATGCCGAAGCATTGGGGCAGCAGGGGCGGAGGAGCGGAGGAGCGATTTTGCTCCTAATGCCGCGTACATACGGTCGAAATTCCGACGGAGGCTTGCCTGTGGAAAAGTCCGACCATGTGTGCACGGCATAACTTTTGCGGGAAGATACCCCCATGCTTCGGCATATATAAATGGTGCATGTATGCCCATCATTAGAAGTGGGTGGATGAAGGGCGGTATTCTAATGGTGGGCATACCCACTGATCAATCTTTTTTTTCATTCAGCCAACAGGCTGCATGAAAAAAAAAGATTACAATACATGTCCAACAAGGACCAGCAACGTACTGGTATGTTGCTGGACTTTGAATGTTTATACCAGAATGATGCCTGCGGGTTTAGGTATCATCTTGGTATCATTCTTTTCAGACAGCGGCCGGCTTTCATGTAAAAGCAATCCTAGTGACTAATTAGCCTCTGGACTGCTTTTACAAGCAGTGGGAGGGAATGTCCCCCCCGGATATAAAAAGCGCCATTGGGAAATTGGGAAAGCATTTTATCACACCGATCTTGGTGTGGTCAGATGCTTTGAGGGCAGAGGAAAGATCTAGGGTTCAATAGACCCCAGTTTTTTTCAAAAAAAGAGTACCTGTCACTACCTATTGCTATCATAGGGGATATTTACATTCCCTGAGATAACAATAAAAATGATAAAAATAAATAAATATGGAAGCAACAGTTTAAAAATAAAATAAAAAAGCAAAATTAATAATAAAAAAAAAAAGCACCCCTGTCCTGTCCTGCTCTTGCCCAATGGCGAACGCAAGCGTCGGTCTGGCATCATATGTAAACAGCAATTGCACCATGCATGTGAGGTATCACTGCGACGGTCAGATCGAGGGCAGTAATTTTAGCAATAGACCTCCTCTGTAAATCTAACGGCGTAACCTGTAAAGGCTTTTAAAGGCTTTTAAAAATGTATGTAGTTTGTCGCCAATGCGCGTTTGTGCGAAATTTTAAAGCTTGTCGTGTTTGGTATCTATGTACTCGGCCTAAGATCATCTTTTTTATTTCATCAAACATTTGGGCAATATAGTGTGTTTTAGTGCATTAAAATTAAAAAAAGTGTATTTTTTCCCCAAAAAATGTGTTTGAAACATCGCTGCGCAAATACTTTGTAGAAAAAAAAATGCAACACCCACCATTTTAATCTGTAGGGCCTTTGCTTTAAAAATATATATAATGTTTGGGGGTTCAACATAATTTTCTTGCAAAAAAAAATGTTTTCATGTAAACAAAAAGGGCTTTGTCTTCAAGTGGTTAGAAGAGTGGATGTAAGCTTCCTAATGTTGTGTATAAAATGCCAGAACAGTTCAAAACCCCCCCCAAATTACTCCATTTTGGAAAGTAGACACCCCAAGCCATATACTGAGAGGCATGTCGAGTCCATGGAATATTTTATATGTTGACACAAGTTGCGGAAAAAAGACAATTTTTTTTTTTTTTTGCACAAAGTTGTCACTAAATGATATATTGCTCAAACATGTCATGGGCATATGTGGAATTACACCCCAAAATACATTCTGTTGCTTCTCCTGAGTACGGGGATACCACATGTGTGAGACTTTTTGGGAGCCCAGCCGCGTACGGGACCCCAAAACCAAGCACCGCCTTCAGGCTTTCTAAGGGTGTAAATTTTTGATTTCACTTCTCACTGCCTATCACAGTTTCGGAGGCCATAGAATGCCCAGATGGCACAAACCCCCCCCCACATGACCCCATTTTGGAAAGTAGACATCCCCAAGCTATTTGCTGAGAGGTATAGTGAGTATTTTGCAGATCTCGCTTTTTGTCACAAAGTTTTGAAAATTGAAAAAAAATATATATATATTTTCTTTCTTCATTTTCAAAAACAAATGAGAGCTGTAAAATACTCACCATGCCTCTCAGCAAATAGCTTGGGTGTCTACTTTCCAAAATGGGGTCATTTGGGGGGGTTTTGTGCTATTTTGGCATTTTATGGCCTTCGAAACTGTGATAGGTAGTGAGGAGTGAAATCAAAAATTTGTGCCTAGAAATCCTGAAGGCGGTGCTTGGTTTTCGGGGTCCCGTACGCGGCTAGGCTCCCAAAAAGTCCCACACATGTGGTATCCCCGTACTTAGGAGAAGCAGCAAAATGTATTTTGGGGTGTAATTCCATATATAACCATGGCATGTGTGAGCAATATATCATTTAGTGACAACTTTTTGTAATTTTTTTTTTTTTGTCCTTATTCAATCACTTGGGACAAAAAAAAAAAAAATTCAATGGGCTCAACAGGCCTCTCAGCAATTTCCTTGGGGTGTCTACTTTCCAAAATTGGGTCATTTGGGGGGGTTTTGTACTGCCCTGCCATTTTAGCACCTCAAGAAATGAGATAGGCAGTCATAAATTAAAAGCTGTGTAAATTCCAGAAAATGTACCCTAGTTTGTAGACGCTATAACTTTTGCGCAAACCAATAAATATACGCTTATTGACATTTTTTTTACTAAAGACATGTGGCTGAATACATTTTGGCCTAAATGTATGACTAAAATTGAGTTTATTATAAAAAGTAGAAAATATCATTTTTTTTCAAAATTTTCGGTCTTTTCCCGTTTATATCGCAAAAAATAAAAATCGCAGTGGTAATCAAATACCATTAAAAGAAATCTCTATTTGTGGGAAGAAAAGGACGCAAATTTCGTTTCGGTACAACATTGCATGTCTGCACAATTTACAGTTAAAGCAGCGCAGTGCAAAATTCTGAAAACAGCTCTGGTCCTTTAGCTACAAAATGGTCCGGGGCTTAAGTGGTTAAAGAATGGTTATTAGTCTATCTAATACACCGCAAACGTTTACAGTCTTTGGCAAGGGAGTAAATATTAGTTTTCAAAATACAAATTATATACATTACATTACAAATAGATAGACAAACATATGACAATACTGTAAGTGCTGGGAGATGGTCTGGTAGTTACCTATGATGAATTCTGGGCCCAGGTTCCCTCATCTCTCTCTCTCTACTGCTTGGGGATGTCCTTTTATGGAGCCCTCTCCCATTGACTAACCCAGGGCGGCTACGATTGGTTGCTGTTATCTCTCTCCTCCCTCCTGCCGTTATATTAATTTCCCACACTAGCCCACTTTTTACTGGAATTTAGTGATAATTGGATTTAAAGATAATTTAATTAGACCGGAGGTCATTAACTTCCCTTGAATGGGGCACTTCGCTATGCATGGAACTAGCCATGGCCAATTACCCCTTAAATGGATATTGGTTCCTTAACCGGGGCGAATACACACGCCTTTATCTAGAGAATAAAGGTGGTGTCGCATAGATTAGAAGTTCCAGTTGTTATCTCTTCCTGGTTCCCTCGTCAGACCATACGACTCCTCAACACTTGTCACCCCGCATTCATGCATATTCAATAAGAGGACAGGTAATTAGATTGTCCTCTCTCCCAGCTTGTCAGCTAAGTTACCCTTACAGATACAGATACCCACATTTCATACTCTAAATTATATATACATATATGTTACAGATATTCCCAGTTTACAATGTAAATTATTCATAAACATTCCTCATAAGGCAACAAAGGACAGAGAATCCCTTATGGTCCAAGCACAAAGCGATGACTACCGCAGGTCCTTCTACCATGGCGGCGGTGGAGATCGCTGAGGCCTTGTCCGTAAGCCAAAAACAAGAGACCAAGGAATTTCTGCTAAGAAATAGGGAGTTCTTCTCTGATCTTCCAGGGGTAACTTCAGTAATAAAGCATGATATTGTGACCGAGCCAGGGGGGAAAGTTAACTTAAAACCTTACCGCATCCCAGAAGCTCGACGCCAAGTAGTCTCAGAGGAAATAATGAGGATTTGTATCTGGAGGTATAGAAGAATCCCATAGTGAGTGTTGTAGTCCAATCGTCCTTATTCCCAAGCCAGTTGGAAGCATCCGATTTTGTAATGATTTCCGAAAGTTAAATGAGGTGTCAAAATTTGACGCTTATCCAATGCCCAGGGTAGATTAATTAATTGAGCGTCTAGGACAGGCCCGATATATCACCACCCTGGACCTTTACGAAGGGTTATTGGCAAATACCACTTACAGAACGGGCAAAAGAGAAGACAGCCTTCTCCACGCCTGAGGGGCACTGGCAGTATAAGAGGATGCCATTTGGCCTACATGGGGCCCCAGCCACATTTCAGAGGATGATGGATTGTATCCTTAAACCTCACTGTCATGGATATGCAGTAGTGTTTGTCTGTCAGCTTACCTTCCTTCCCATGTGTTCATCTTAGAGGCCAGAACCCTTTCACCTGGCTTCCTTTATAATCTCCTCCCAGCCTGACTCCACCCCAGGCCCTATCACAGAACACTATATTAACCTGTGCACTGCAAGCCTGCTTTGCTGATCAATGTGTTTGTTAAGCATTGTGTGTTTGGGTTCCTGCCTGCCGTGTGCTACGTCTGTCTCTCTGTTACGTTATTGGCTTGTCCCCGACTATCCCTGTCTGCTTGTGACCCTTGACCTTCGGCTTGTCTTTCGTTATCCTTGTCTGTTTGTGGCCCTTGACCTTCAGCTTGTTATTCGTTACTCTTGTATCTTGTGCTGCTGCTTCCCCTCTTGTCCCCTTATCCTACGGGGCGTGAGCTAGGAGACTCTAGGGGCCGCGACCTGGACCCAGCCTGCAGCATAACATCCTCACCACTAGAGGCTCTGGAGAAGACCTGCTGGGTCTTAGACTCCGCGCCCTGGGGAATCTTGGCTCTAGCTTCCTATAGGATCCCGGTTGTGCTCCTCTGGTCCCGCTTTTCACAACCACCCAGTTTCCTATCCGCAGCAGTCAGCCATAGGGTTCACTACCTTGCGGTGCACTCCTGTCCCCCTACGGTGTGCATCTGTCACCTGGCCGTAGGTGACCTGACAGTTTGATCAGCCATGAACCCGGCTGACATGCCGCTCCCCGCGGATGATCCTTTGCAGGGCATAGTCCGCAGACTTGAGACCCAGGAATCTAATCAGACCCAGGTCATGCGATTCCTTCAGGATTTGGCGTCCCGTTTTGAACAGGTTCAGGCCTCATTAGGACCCCTGGTTCAACAACCTCAACCGCTACCAGCGGCTGCACCTATTCCGGTCGCAGTCGCAGCCACACATTCACTACAACTGCCAGCTCCGTCCCGTTTCTCTGGGGACTCCAAGGCCTGCAGGGGGTTCCTTAGCCAATGCACGATTCATTTCGAGCTTCAGCCTCAAAACTTTCTGTCTGATAGGGCAAAGGTAGCCTATATAATTTCCCTCCTCTCCGGTGAAGCTTTAGCCTGGGCAGCCCCTCTGTGGGAACTGAATGATCCAGTGGTTTCTAGCCTGTCTGGCTTCTTGAAACTTTTTAGGAATATCTTTGAAGAACCGGCTTGTGTCTCTTCAGCGGCCAGCACCCTTCTACGTCTCCGCCAAGAGTCTGCTTCAGTGGGACAGTATGCCCTTCATTTCCGCATACTGTCGGCTGAGTTGAGCTGGAACAATGAGGCCTTACTCGCAACCTTTTTGCATGGCCTCTCTGATAGAGTGAAGGATGAATTAGCAGGAAGAACCATCCCCACTGATCTGGGCAGAGTTATCTCCTTGTGTAACCAGATCAATATTCGCTTTCAGGAGAGGACCCTAGAAAAGCAACGCCAGCACTCCTTGGTTCTTAGTCAGCCTGAGCTCCCCTCTCTTCGACCCGTAGAGCATCTCCTACCAGCTGAGGAACCCATGCAGCTGGGTCGGACCAGGCTATCCCCCGAGGAACGTGCTAGGCGCAGAACTCTTGGTCTGTGTCTTTACTGTGGGGGCAAAGGCCATTTTCGTGACACTTGCTCTCTTTGTCCAGAAAAACGTTTGGGTCCACTTCATCTGGAAAGTGGAGTATTGGACCCAGAAATATCACCTTCCCCTTCTCGTCTTCTGCTTTCTGTGTTCCTTCATGTTGGTGCTTCTTCTCACTCAGTCTCAGCATATCTGGATTCCGGAGCCGCTGGTAATTTCATGGACTGGGAAATCGCATCGTCCATGAGACTTACTCTTTTGCCCCTCACCACGCCATTGGTGGTGTTGGCGATAGATGGTACTGTTCTCCCAGGGGGACCTATCCGCTTCCAGACCCTCCCTGTTAAGATGTCGGTAGGAACACTCCACCAGGAGTGGATATCCTTCCTTATCTTACCCAAGGCCTCAACGCCTATAATTTTGGGTCTCCCATGGTTACAGCTCCATTCTCCTCATGTGGACTGGACTACTGGACAGATCCTGGCTTGGGGTTCCTCCTGTTCCTCGTCCTGCCTACCCAAGGTTGCCCCCTGTGAACCCGAGCCGGTCATTCATTCCAGGTCGCATAACCATTTACATTTCTCTGTCCCTAATCACCCTTGGACGCACAGCCAGGCTAGCTTGTCTACAAGTCCTGCAGTCGCTACGTCTTGCGATGCGATTCAGGTAGTCGCTACACCTGACTCTGCTATTCACTCGGCCTCTGTACTAGTTATGCCAGTCCAGCCCATGCCCAGTGAGCCACCTACTTTTTCTTGTTCAGGACATTCTGCTTGTCTGTCAGCTATTCAGCTTGACTCCTGTGACATGTCACCCTCTAACCAACCTGACTTCAGGGTTCCACTGACATCTGCCCAGTCTGATGGTCCTGTGCTAGATGACCAGTTCATCTTTAAGGGTCTAGGGGACCCTCCTCAGATTTCTGTTGATCCTCTCATGCCCTTGCTTATTCCTAGAGAGCCTTTGGTCCTCAATAGATCTTCTTGTCATCTCCCTACCTCGGTTCTGGTCTCTGAGGATAATCTAAAGTACGAGGTTAGACAAGTTCTGGATTCTCGGCTCTGCAGAGGTATTCTTCAGTACTTTGTGCATTGGAGAGGTTTTGGTCCTGAGGAGGCGTCTTGGATCACTGCATCTGATGTCGTTGCACCTAATCTGTTGAAGAGGTTTCATCTGAGATTTCCCTTTAAGCCTGGGCCCAGGCGGGGGAGGGCCCATAAGAGGGAGGGTACTGTCATGGATATGCAGTAGTGTTTGTCTGTCAGCTTACCTTCCTTCCCATGTGTTCATCTTAGAGGCCAGAACCCTTTCACCTGGCTTCCTTTATAATCTCCTCCCAGCCTGACTCCACCCCAGGCCCTATCACAGAACACTATATTAACCTGTGCACTGCAAGCCTGCTTTGCTGATCAACGTGTTTGTTAAGCATTGTGTGTTTGGGTTCCTGCCTGCCGTGTGCTACGTCTGTCTCTCTGTTACGTTATTGGGTTGTCCCCGACTATCCCTGTCTGCTTGTGACCCTTGACCTTCGGCTTGTCTTTTGTTATCCTTGTCTGCTTGTGGCCCTTGACCTTCAGCTTGTTATTCGTTACTCTTGTATCTTGTGCTGCTGCTTCCCCTCTTGTCCCCTTATCCTACGGGGCGTGAGCTAGGAGACTCTAGGAGCCGCGACCTGGACCCAGCCTGCAGCATAACATCCTCACCACTAGAGGCTCTGGAGAAGGCCTGCTGGGTCTTAGACTCCGCGCCCTGGGGAATCTTGGCTCTAGCTTCCTATAGGATCCCGGTTGTGCTCCTCTAGTCCCGCTTTCCACAACCACCCAGTTTCCTATCCGCAGCAGTCAGCCATAGGCTTCACTACCTTGCGGTGCACTCCTGTCCCCCTACGGTGTGCATCTGTCACCTGGCCGTAGGTGACCTGACACTCACCAAGCCTATGCATCTGCGTATTTCGATGACCTGGTAATTTTTAGTGCAGACTGGGAGAGCCACTTACGTAAAGTGCAGGCTGCTATTAACACCCTCCTTCGTGAGGGTCTGACAGCCAATCCTACGAAGTGTGCGATGGGACTAGAGGAGGCCCGGTATCTAGGGTACATTACTGGCCGAGGGATAGTAAAACCCCAAGTCACAAAGATCCAAGCAATCCAAAGTTGGCCAAGACCCCTGAATAAAAAAACAGGTCAGGGCTTTTTTGGGATTAGTAGGCTACTACTAGGGCTGAAACAACTAATCGATTATGAAATTAATCGATTACTATTTTCATAATCGATTAATCGGCCAGTAACATAATGGGGTTAAAAAAACTAAAATTAGCTCTTTATAGTACAAAAAAGAGCAAATAATCGCTACTGTATATATTACTTTCACTGTTCCACAGTAAAAAAATTAACCCCTTACAGTAGCGATTATTTGCTCTTTTTTTTTTATAACCCCATTATGTTACTAAACGTTTTAGCCCTGGTTCACACCTATGCATTTTTTTGCAGAAATGCACTACAGTTCATTTACCATGGTTTCCTACGGGACACGTTCACATCTATGCTTTTTTCAGCCACTGCTTATTTGGAAAGGGTCAAGGCCTTTTTCAACGCAACCAACGGTGCTTTTTTGGTTCAATAAACTTCAATGGAGAAGCTGCAGAGAAGCATGTAATGCATTTTTGCAGCAATTTATGTTTTTCAATCTGCCCAACAACATATTGGCCAAAAAAAAGCATAAAAAAATGAAAACGCGCAAATCGCAGCAAAATCACGTGCACAAAAATCAAAAACGCACAGAAAAACACACTGCAGAAACAGATCAAAAGCAAACTGCATAGGTTTGTAGTGAGCCTTATGCTGGCCACAGGGATCAATTTTCAGACGAGAATATTAATACAAAAAATCTTTTTACATTTGCTGAATGATATAATGTTGTTTGAAATTTCCACTTGCTGTTAACATTCAGTTTTAAAATGAATGTATTTTCTGAATGAAAACCACATACACTGTCTGAAAATTCCTTTGACCAAGAAGTTTTCTATTATTTCTAATAATGATATCTAGTGATATTTACCAGATTCACCCTCTAATAGTACATACAGTATATCTCGTCTGTTAAGCCCTGTACACACGATCGGATTTCCGATGGATTTTAGTCCGATGGATTTGTCCATCAGAAATCCGATGAAACTGTTTTTCATCAGTCTTGGCCACACACCATCAGTCCAAAAACCGACTGTCCCAAACGCGGTGACGTAAAACACTCAGATGAGCCGAGAAAAATTAAGTTCAATGCTTCTGAGCATGCGTCGACTTGATTCTGAGCATGTGTGGGTTTTTTATCCGATGGAGTTCCCCACAGACGATCTGTATTTTCTATCGGTTTTTGATCCATCGGAAAAATTTAAAACATGTTCTATTTTTTAAAACCGATGGAAAAAAGACCGATGGGTCCCATACACGATCGGTTTGTCTGATGAAAACAATCCATCAGACGGTTTTCATCGGTTAAACCGATCGTGTGTACGGGGCTTTAGTCTCAGAGTGGATTAGAGATTTTGCTCCCTAACCATAGAATTGGTTATTTATATTTACCGCTGCATAGAGATATTTAAGAATAAATTGCCTTTTTTTTAAACTTTACATATTAACTAAATTACACACCACACTTTTTTTAAAGGTAATTAACCGATTAATCGAAACAATCGGCCAACTAATCGATTATAAAAATAATCGTTGGTTGCAGCCCTAGCTACTACAGAAGATTTGTTCCCAATTTTGCTACATTAGCCGCTCCCCTTACGGATCTTACCAAGGGGGGGAAGTCCTCAGTGATAACTTGGTCCCCGGAAGCTGAGAAAGCTTTCCAGAACTTAAAGACCGCCCTCTGTATTAGCCCTGTCTTAATCACCCCGGATTTCACACAGGAATTCATAGTGCAGACGGATGCTTCAGAAGTGGGGTTAGGTGCAGTGTTATCCCAAGTGCTGAATGGGGAAGAACACCCCATAGCGTTCTTGAGCAGAAAGTTGACCCCTGCTGAAAAAATGTACGCCATTGAAGAATGGGAATGTCTAGCCATCAAGTGGGCCCTTAAAAGTTTGAAATATTATCTGTTAGAGCGACAGTTTAGGTTCCTAACTGACCACGCCCCACTCAAGTGGATGGCCCAAAATAAGGAGAAAAATGCAAGAGTTACCAGATGGTTCTTGGCTCTACAGAATTTTACATTTTTGGTAGAACATAGGCCAGGTAGCCATCAAGCTAATGCGGATGCCCTCTCCAGAGTTTACAGTCTGTTTGCCCAAGGTGCTCAACCCCCCGAGTTTGAGCAGAGGGGGGAGATATGTAGCAGGGTGCCTGTAAAACGGGTTAAAATTACAGGAAATGTGATTGATGGGATATATGTTCCTCCACGGATTCTTAGATTTGCAATCTAAGATAATCCCAGCAAAGACTTCAGGGTAAAGAAGGATAGTTCTTTACCCTGTATTGGTAAAGTCCATTCGGGGGCTGGTTTTATTGGGAGTCTGATAGAGATCCTGGTGAGACAGACTCCTAAGTCCGTGGACCGCAGTTTAAAGTTTTCCTTTCATGTCTTGATTAAGGCAGCTGGCCTAGCTCTCAGTGAGAGAGTGTGTGTCTCCATGTGAGGAGGCATATTGGAGCATGGCTGCTTATCCCTGATTTTGAAAACATGTATGTGCGATTGTAAGGACACTTACTATCAAACCAAATGACTGGTCAGACTACGGACACAGTAAGGCTCGGTAGAGCAGAAGTTTATTTTGTTTGATTGATGGCAAGATGCCCTTTTTCTTCTGTTTGGAAATATCCTGTACATTAAACATGGTGTTTTCCTAAAGAGACTGTGAGTTTGTCCCTGCATTGAGTCTGATCCCCCTACAAATTGGTGGCCTGAAGCGGGCGCAAGACCCAGAGACTCTTGCAGCGGCATTCTTTTTGTTGAAAAAATAAATAAGAGCCAGCGCTCTTAAAGGGACAGTACGCTAAGAAAAAAATTTTTTTGTTATTCACTGGTACCAGTAAACTGTTAAGAGAATGGAGGAAATAATCAAACAGCTGGTACAAGCATGCAAAGACCAACAAGAAACAAACCGCTTGTTGATAATGGCTACCCAAGTGGCCATGCAGGAGCAGAAGGAGTTCAGTAAGCTCATACAGACTCAGGTACAGTCCCTGACTGACAAGCTCCTACGTGTGGATAATGTTTCAGGTTTACGCAAGCGAGTGCAGGCTGCATTACAGAAAATGACGGCCGAGGATGATGTGGAGGCTTTTTATGTTTTTTGAGAGGATGGCAGAGCGTGAAGGGCTACCCCAGGACCAATGGGCTGAGGTCCTTGCCCCCTTTTTGACCAGGGACCCACAGAAGGCCTATTTTGATCTAAATGCTGCTGAGGCCCAGCAATATGAAACTCTGAAAACTGAGATTCTGTCCCGCCTTGGCGTAACGATGGCTGTAAGAGCCCAGCGTATCCATGCTTGGCAATTTAAGGTGGACCAACCTGCAAGGTCCCAGATGTACGACCTCATCCACCTCACACGGATGTGGTTACAGCCAGAGGCCGCCACCCCAGCTCAAGTATTGGAGAGAGTTGTAGTAGACCGCTTTGTGAGAGCCCTTCCAACCCCTATACAGCGGTTTGCCGGGAGAGCTGATCCTAAAAATTCCAATGAGTTGGTGGCCCTCATGGAGTGGTAATTGTGTACTGAGGATTTTCTTAGGGGTGTAGTACCCACAGAATCCTTCTCTAAGAGACAGAAGCCAACCAACCCGGGAAAAAGCGATCCCGCCCTAAAGTGGGGGGAAGAAGGAAGTAAATGCGATTGAGGTTCCTGATGCGCAAGGAGTGAAGAGACTCAATCACCAAAGGGAGACCCGCCAGGAACGGGGTCCTATAGTGTGCTGGCATTGCCAAGACCCGGGGCACCTGGCCGCCAGTTGTCCGCTAAACCAAGAATCTATGGATTACAGCGTGACCCAGAAAGGCTCTTTTGTTGCTACACCATATGACACTCCACAACAGCCCGGCGGCACCGAGAAACAGATTTGTGTCATTAAAGTGGACGGTTGCCAGATGACTGCCTTGCTGGATTCTGGCAGTTTAATAACTTTAGTGCATGCCAGTCTCGTGAACCCTCAAAAGTTGCAGCGACAGCTAATGGGTGTGGTTTGTATTCATGGGGATACCAAGTGCTACCCCACGGCCGTTGTATCTATCGAGTCTCCCTGTGGCACTATGGACCATGAGGTTGGAGTAGTCCCAAATCTCATGTACAACACTGTCCTGGGACGAGACTTCTCTTTTTTCTGGGATTTATGGGATAACGCCAAGGGAACAAGGCCCCCAGCGGGATCGGATTCCTACTGCCCAGAACCGCTGGAGGAGCAGAACGAAGAGAAAGAGTCAGCCCATTTTCCCTTGAAGGTCCTTGCAGGGGACGCAGAGAACCCCCATCCAGAGTTAGACCTGCCAGATCTACCCACGACCCACGAAAAGTTTGGCAAGGCCCAGCTTAGGGATCCCACTTTTGCTAGGGCAAGGGAACAGGTAAAAGTGGTAAATGGGGTACCCCAAGAGCCAGGAGAGGAGGTCATATTCCCACATTTTGCTATGGAAAATTACCTGTTATACAGAGTCGATGAAGTACGAGGAGAGAGACTTGAACAGTTGCTAGTACCTCAACCTCAGAGGCATGGTACTGAACCTGGCACATTCTCATGTTCTTGGGGGACATTTAGGGGTGGATAAAACTAAGGAAAGAATATTGCAACGGTTTTATTGGCCAGGTTTACACAACGAGGTAAAAGTGTACTGTGAATCCTGCCCAGTTTGTCATCTCACTGCTCCGGTATCACATTTCCGGAGTCCATTGGTACCTTTACCCATCATTGAGGTGCCCTTTGACAGGATTGCCATGGATATTGTAGGTCCCTTGGTTAAGTCCGCTAGGGGGCACCTGTATATCCTGGTTGTCTTCGACTATGCCACCCGGTACCCAGAGGCAATCTCGCTAAGGAACCCCTCAGCTAAGAGTATTGCTAAAGAGCTTTCTCTTATATTTTCATGTGTGGGTATTCCTCGGGGGCTTCTAACAGACCAGGGCACGCCCTTCATGTCAAAGGTTACTAAAGAGTTATGTAAATTGTTTAAAATGAACCACTAACGCACTTCTGTGTACCACCCACAAACGGATGATCTAGTGGATAGGTTCAACAGCAGATGGTAAGGAATGGGACTGCCTCTTGCCCTATCTCATGTTTGCTGTACGGGAGGTACCCCAAGCCTCCACTGGCTTTTCCCCTTTTGAGTTGATGTATGGCAGACACCCGAGGGGCCTATTAGATATAGCAAAAGAGACCTGGGAACAAGAGGCAACCCCACTCAAAAGTGTAGTGGAACATATTGCTCAGATGCAAGACCGGATTGGTAAAGTCATGCCCATTGTTAAGTCCCACTTACAACAGGCTCAGCAGGCTCAAGCTAGAGTCTATAACTGTTCAGCCAGTATCCAAACCTTTAACCCCGGTGACAGAGTTCTTGTGCTGGTACGTACGGTCGAGAGTAAATTTCTGGCGAAATGGCAAGGGCCATACGAGGTCGTAGAACAGGTGGGGGAAGTTAACTATAGAATACACCAGCCTGGAAAAAGGAAACCCTACCAAATCTACCATATCAATCTATTGAAGCCCTGGAAGGACAGAGAATCCCTTATGGTCCAAGCACCAAGCGATGACTACCGCATGTCCTTCTACCATGGCGGCGGTGGAGATCGCTGAGGCCTTGTCCGTAAGCCAAAAACAAGAGACCAAGGAATTTCTGCTAAGAAATAGGGAGTTCTTCTCTGATCTTCCAGGGGTAACTTCAGTAATAAAGCATGATATTGTGACCGAGCCAGGGGGGAAAGTTAACTTAAAACCTTACCGCATCCCAGAAGCTCGACGCCAAGTAGTCTCAGAGGAAATAATGAGGATTTGGATCTGGAGGTATAGAAGAATCCCATAGTGAGTGTTGTAGTCCAATCGTCCTTATTCCCAAGCCAGTTGGAAGCATCCGATTTTGTAATGATTTCCGAAAGTTAAATGAGGTGTCAAAATTTGACGCTTATCCAATGCCAGCGTCTAGGACAGGCCCGATATATCACCACCCTGGACCTTTACGAAGGGTTAGTGGCAAATACCACTTACAGAACGGGCAAAAGAGAAGACAGCCTTCTCCACGCCTGAGGGGCACTGGCAGTATAAGAGGATGCCATTTGGCCTACATGGGGCCCCAGCCACATTTCAGAGGATGATGGATTGCATCCTTAAACCTCACCAAGCCTATGCATCTGCGTATTTAGATGACCTGGTAATTTTTAGTGCAGACAGGGAGAGCCACTTACGTAAAGTGCAGGCTGTTATTAACACCCTCCTTCGTGAGGGTCTGACAGCCAATCCTAAGAAGTGTGCGATGGGACTAGAGGAGGCCCGGTATCTAGGGTACATTATTGGCCGGGGGACAGTAAAACCCCAAGTCACAAAGATCCAAGCAATCCAAAGTTGGCCAAGACCCCTGAATAAAAAAAGGTCAGGGCTTTTTTGGGATTAGTAGGCTACTACTAGGGCTGAAACAACGAATCGATTATGAAATTAATCGATTACTATTTTCATAATCGATTAATCGGCCAGTAACATAATGGGGTTAAAAAAACTAAAATTAGCTCTTTATAGTACAAAAAAGAGCAAATAATCGCTACTGTATATATTACTTTCACTGTTCCACAGTAAAAAAATTAACCCCTTACAGTAGCGATTATTTGCTCTTTTTTTATTTTTAACCCCATTATGTTACTAAACGTTTTAGCCCTGGTTCACACCTATGCATTTTTTTGCAGAAATGCACTACAGTTCATTTACCATGGTTTCCTACGGGACACGTTCACATCCTATGCTTTTTTCAGCCACTGCTTATTTGGAAAGGGTCAAGGACTTTTTCAACGCAACCAACTGTGCTTTTTTTGGTTCAATAAACTTCAATGGAGAAGCTGCAAGAGAAGCATGTAATGCGTTTTTGCAGCAATTTATGTTTTTCAATCTGCCCAACAACATAGTGGCCAAAAAAAAGCATAAAAAAAATGAAAACGCGCAAATCGCAGCAAAATCACGTGCACAAAAATCAAAAACGCACAGAAAAACACCCTGCAGAAACAGATCAAAAGCAAACTGCATAGGTGTGAGCCTTATGCTGGCCACAGGGATCAATTTTCAGACGAGAATATTAATACAAAAAATCTTTTTACATTTGCTGAATGATATAATGTTGTTTGAAATTTCCACTTGCTGTTAACATTCAGTTTTAAAATGAATGTATTTTCTGAATGAAAACCACATACACTGTCTGAAAATTCCTTTGACCAAGAAGTTTTCTATTATTTCTAATAATGATATCTGATGATATTTACCAGATTCACCCTCTAATAGTATATACAATATATCTCGTCTGTTAGTCTCAGAGTGGATTAGAGATTTTGCTCCCTAACCATAGAATTGGTTATTTATATTTACCGCTGCATAGAGATATTTAAGAATAAATTGCCTTTTTTTTAAACTTTACATATTAACTAAATTACACACCACACTTTTTTTAAAGGTAATTAACAGATTAATCGAAACAATCGGCCAACTAATCGATTATAAAAATAATTTGTTCCCAATTTTGCTACATTAGCCGCTCCCCTTACGGATCTTACCAGGGGGGGGGAGTCCTCAGTGATAACTTGGTCCCCGGAAGCTGAGAAAGCTTTCCAGAACTTAAAGACCGCCCTCTGTATTAGCCCTGTCTTAATCACCCCGGATTTCACACAGGAATTCATAGTGCAGACGGATGCTTCAGAAGTGGGGTTAGGTGCAGTGTTATCCCAAGTGCTGAATGGGGAAGAACACCCCATAGCGTTCTTGAGCAGAAAGTTGACCCCTGCTGAAAAAATGTACGCCATTGAAGAATGGGAATGTCTAGCCATCAAGTGGGCCCTTAAAAGTTTGAAATATTATCTGTTAGGGCGACAGTTTAGGTTCCTAACTGACCACGCCCCACTCAAGTGGATGGCCCAAAATAAGGAGAAAAATGCAAGAGTTACCAGATGGTTCTTGGCTCTACAGAATTTTACATTTTTAGTAGAACATAGGCCAGGTAGCCATCAAGCTGACGCGGATGCCCTCTCCAGAGTTTACAGTCTGTTTGCCCAAGGTGCTCAACCCCCCGAGTTTGAGCAGAGGGGGGAGATATGTAGCAGGGTGCCTGTAAAACGGGTTAAAATTACAGGAAATGTGATTGATGGGATATATGTTCCTCCACGGATTCTTAGATTTCTAAGATAATCCCAGCAAAGACTTCAGGGTAAAGAAGGATAGTTCTTTACCCTGTATTGGTAAAGTCCATTCCGGGGCTGGTTTTATTGGGAGTCTGATAGAGATCCGGGTGAGACAGACTCCTAAGTCCGTGGACCGCAGTTTAACCACTTCCATACTGGGCACTTATACACCTTCCTGCCCAGACCAATTTTCAGCTTTCTGCGCTGTTGCACTTTGAATGACAATTGCGCGGTCATGCTACACTGTACCCAAACTAAATTTTTATCATTTTGTTCCCACAAATAGAGCTTTCTTTTGGTGGTATTTGATCACATCTGCGATTTTTATTTTCTGCTAATAAATTAAAAAAAGACCGAAAATTTTGAAAAAAAAAAAGTTTTTTTTGTTTCAGTTACAAAACTTTGTAAATAAGTTAGTTTTCTCCTTCACTGATGGGCACTGATGGGGCTGCACTGACGGGCACAGATAAGGCGGCACGGATGGGCACCAATGAGGTGGCACGGATGGGCACCGATCGGCAGCACGGATGGGCAACGATCGGCGGCACGGATGGGCAACGATCGGCGGCACGGGTGGGCACAGATAAACGGCACGGGTGGGCACAGATAGGCGGCACGGGTGGGCACAGATAGGCGGCATGGATAGGCAGCATGGATGGGCACTGATAGGTGGCACGGATGGGCATGGATGGGCACTGATAGGTGGCATGGATGGGCACTGATAGGTGGCACTGTACTGTACTAATGGATGCCAATCAGTGCCAAACAATAATGCCTGCCAATCAGTGGTGCCCATTGTGGGCACTGATTGGCATCCATTGTGGCACTGATTGGCATCCATTTGGCATTGGCATCCATTATCCCTGGTGGTCTAGGGTGGCATACCTTATGGTGGGCTTCCCTGGTGGTCTAGTGGCATCCCTGGTGGTCCAGTGGGCATCCTCGGGGGGGCTGTGCTGATAATGGATCAGCACAAACCCCCCCTGTCAGAGGAGCAGCCGATCGGCTCTCCTCTACTCGCGTCTGACAGACGCGAATGAGGAAAAGCCGATGACCGGCTTTTCCTGTTTACATCGTGATCAGCCGTGATTGGACACGGCTGATCACGTGGTAAAGAGTCTCCGACGGAGACTCTTTACCTAGATCGGTGTTGCGGGGTGTCAGACTGACACCCCGCAGCAACGATCGCCGCGATGCGCGCCCCCGGGGGCGCGCAGCGGCTCAAAATCCTGAGGACATCATATGACGTCCAGTCAGGATTTTAAAACCTCTTTGCCGACATCAATCCGCTATAGGGCGGGCGGCAAGTGGTTAAAGTTTTCCTTTCATGTCTTGATTAAGGCAGCTGGTCCTAGCTCTCAGTGAGAGAGTGTGTGTCTCCATCTGAGGAGGCATATTGGAGCATGGCTGCTTATCCCTGATTTTGAAAACATGTATGTGCGATTGTAAGGACACTTCCTATCAAACCAAATGACTGGTCAGACTACGGACACAGTAAGGCTCGGTAGAGCAGAAGTTTATTTTGTTTGATTGATGGCAAGATGCCCTTTTTCTTCTGTTTGGAAATATCCTGTACATTAAACATGGTGTTTTCCTAAAGAGACTGTGAGTTTGTCCCTGCATTGAGTCTGATCCCCCTACAATGAACAGGGTCGAACCAGCGACACTCAAGCATACTTTATTTGATGTAACTTTGGCTTATGTTTGTATTCACGTAGGCTTTGGTGATGGGGGGCTTGGCTTACTAACAGCCAATAATGTTGTCTCTCTAGTGGAAGTTTTGATGCCCCACCTCACGGGTTCCTCCATGCTGCCAGTCCCAGGCAAAAGCCGGGCTTGGTTCATTGGGGCTCAGGGTGTGGGAGCCCCAATTTCCTCAGACGTAAAAATTCTAAAGGTTATGTCACTCTGTTTATAGAGCAAACTTGATCTTGTATTTCACGCTCTGTTGCACGGGAAGTAGGCTGATAGTGGAAGAGGTCCCTGATTCAAGGGAAGCCTTTACTAGGTTTATATTAAGACATAAAAGTTCTCATTTGGTTCTCTGTTCTTATGTTGTTGCATTTTTTTATTTTACTAAAAGCTATCTTCATGTTGGTACAGTTCCAAGTAGGGATGCACCTAAATTTCGGCCACCGAAACATATCGGCCGATAATGGCCCTTTCGGCAAAAAGCCGAAACAGAATTCTTGCCGATACTGGCGCCGAAAATCGCGCATGTGCAGTAGAGACGGCAGAATCAGCGGGTGACGTCACTAGTTGTGTGGGCGGCGTGCAAGTTCCTCGCGGTTAAGACACCACAACGCCGCACTCGTAAGCACGTTCCCTGCTGAGACGCTGGCACCTTCCGGACGCTCCTCGTGCTTGTGAGACGCTGCTGGGACCCGAGAGACGGTACTGGTACTGGGAAGCAAGAGACACCTTCATAGAGGGCTGCACATAGCATACTCAAGTACAAGACTGGGCACTGTCACTCCTGGAGGGCTACCATTACTATTCGCCGGTGAGCATTCCTGTTTTTGCCTTCTTAAGCCCTGGACCATTTTGTAGCTAAAGGACCAGAGGTGATTTCAGAATTTTGCACTGCGCTGCTTTAACTGTAAATTGTGCGGACATGCAATGTTGTACCCAAACGAAATTTGTGTCCTTTTCTTCCCACAAATAGAGCTTTCTTTTAATGGTATTTGATTGCCTCTGCGATTTTAATTTTTTGGGATATAAATGGAAATAGACCGAAAATTTTGAAAAAAAATGATATTTTCTACTTTTTGTTATAAGAAAAATCGAATAAACTCAATTTTAGTCATACATTTAGGCCAAAATTTATTCAGCCACATGTCTTTAGTAAAAAAAATGTCAATAAGCGTATATTTATTGGTTTGCGCAAAAGTTATAGCGTCTACAAACTAGGGTACATTTTCTGGAATTTACACAGCTTTTAGTTTATGACTGCCTATCTCATTTCTTGAGGTGCTAAAATGGCAGGGCAGTACAAACCCCCCCCCCCCCCCCCAAATGACCCCATTTTGGAAAGTAGACATCCCAAGGAAATTGCTGAGAGGCATGTTGAGCCCATTGAATATTTTTTTTTTTTTTTGTCTCAAGTGATTGAATAATGACTAAAAAAATAAATTAAAAAATTACAAAAAGTTGTCACTAAATGATATATTGCTCACACATGCCATGGTTATATGTGGAATTGCACCCCAAAATACATTTTGCTGCTTCTCCTGAGTACGGGAATACCACATGTGTGGGACTTTTTAGGAGCCTAGCCGCGTACGGGACACCGAAAACCAAGCACTCCTCACTACCTATCACAGTTTCGAAGGCCATAAAATGCCAAAATAGCACAAAACCCCCCCAAATGACCCCATTTTGGAAAGTAGACACCCCAAGCTATTTGCTGAGAGGCATGGTGAGTATTTTACAGCTCTCATTTGTTTTTGAAAATGAAGAAAGAAAATATATATTTTTTTTTTTTCAATTTTCAAAACTTTGTGACAAAAAGCGAGATCTGCAAAATACTCACAATACCTCTCAGCAAATAGCTTGGGGTGTCTTTTTTCCAAAATGGGGTCATTTGGGGGGGTTTTGTGCCATCTGGGCATTCCATGGCCTCCGAAACTGTGATAGGCAGTGAGAAGTGAAATCAAAAATTTACACCCTTAGAAAGCCTGAAGGCGGTGCTTGGTTTTTGGGGTCCCGTCCGCGGCTAGGCTCCCAAAGAGTCTCACACATGTGGTATCCCCGTACTCAGGAGAAGCAGCAAAATGTATTTTGGGGTGTAATTCCACATATGCCCATGGCATGTTTGAGCAATATATCATTTAGTGACAACTTTGTGCAAAAAATAAATAAAAAATAAATAAATTGTCTTTTTTCCGCAACTTGTGTCAACATATAAAATATTCCATGGACTCGACATGCCTCTCCAGTATATAGCTTGGGGTGTCTACTTTCCAAAATGGGGTCATTTGTGGGGGTTTTGAACTGTTCTGGCATTTTATACACAACATTAGGAAACTTACATCCACTCTTCTAACCACTTGAATACAAAGCCCTTTTTGACACTTCATGAAAACATATATTTTTTTTTGCAAGAAAATTATGTTGAAGCCCCAAACATTATATATATATATATATATATATATTTTTTTTTTTGAAAGCAAAGGCCCTACAGATTAAAATGGTGGGTGTTGCATTTTTTTTTCCTACACAGTATTTGCGCAGTGATTTTTCAAACGCATTTTTTGGGGAAAAATACAGTTTTTTTAATTTCAATGCACTAAAACACACTATATTGCCCAAATGTTTGATGAAATAAAAAAGATGATCTTAGGCCGAGTACATAGATACCAAACACGACATGCTTTAAAATTTCGCACAAACGCGCATTGGCGACAAACTACATACATTTTTAAAAGCCTTTAAAAGCCTCTACAGGTTACCCCGTTAGATTTACAGAGAAGGTCTACTGCTAAAATTACTGCCCTCGATCTGACCTTCGCGGTGATACCTCACATGCATGGTGCAATTGCTGTTTACATATGACGCCAGACCGACGCTTGTGTTCGCCATTGGGCAAGAGCAGGGCAGGACAGGGGTGCTTTTTTTTTTTTTTTTTTTTTTATTATTAATTTTGCTTTTTTATTTTATTTTTAAATTGTTCCTTCCATATTTTTTTTTTTTTATTGTTATCTCAGGGAATGTAAATATCCCCTATGATAGCAATAGGTAGTGACAGGTACTCTTTTTTGAAAAAACTGGGGTCTTCTAGACCCTAGATCTTTCCTCTGCCCTCAAAGCATCTGACCACACCAAGATCGGTGTGATAAAATGCTTTCCCAATTTCCCAATGGCGCTTTTTATATCCGGGGGGGGACATTCCCTCCCACTGCTTGTAAAAGCAGTCCAGAGGCTAATTAGCCACTAGGATTGCTTTTACATGAAAGCCGGCCGCTGGCTGAAAAGAATGATACCAAGATGATACCTAAACCCGCAGGCATCATTCTGGTATAAACATTCAAAATCCAGCAACATACCAGTACGTTGCTGGTCCTTTTTGGACATGTATTGTAATCTTTTTTTTTCATGCAGCCAGTTGGCTGAACGAAAAAAAAGATTGATCGGTGGGTATGCCCACCATTAGAATACCGCCCTTCATCCACCCACTTCTAATGATGGGCATACATGCACCATTTATATATGCCGAAGCATGGGGACATCCTCCCGCAAAAAAGTTATGCCGCACACACATGGTCGGACTTTTCCACGGGCAAGCCT
Organism: Rana muscosa; assembly: GCA_029206835.1. NCBI lineage: Eukaryota > Metazoa > Chordata > Amphibia > Anura > Ranidae > Rana > Rana muscosa. The sequence goes on along the minus strand of CM055123.1, from coordinate 333,310,950 downwards.
CCGTCGGAATTTCGACCGTATGTACGCGGCATTAGGAGCAAAATCGCTCCTCCGCTCCTCCGCCCCTGCTGCCCCAATGCTTCGGCATATATGCTTTTTTTTTTTAACTGTGGTGGTGAAATCACCTCCTACAGCACTGGAGTCGCAGGGATCAGGCCTGTCTCTGCGAACGCTGCAGTTATGTGTGTTGTGTTTTGTAAGTGACAGTGATCGATTGATACTGCACTTGGGTGGCCTGGGCTGGACGAAGGGGCAAAACGCAGGTGCTAGCAGGTATCTGGGCTGATCCCACTAACACTGCATTTTTGGGAACCCTAAACTGCTGGGGACGCTAGTATAGATCTGATCTGATCAGATCAGATATTGATCTGCTCAGATACTATACCACTAAGGGGGGTGTATGCTTCACGCGTGGGTGTTAGCGTTACTGGCACTAACCTGACGCTGCCTGGGGTGTGACGCAGACCCTCTCTGACGCTAAAACCTAATTGATATCACCCGCCGGGCGATCAGGGGGTTAAACCTTTATTGGGATATATATACGGCGGGTGCCCTGACACTATAAAAAGCAAACTAACTAACCAGCGTCACCCGTAACACTTATATGGTGATCACTGGTGAAAGGGTTAACTAGGGGCAATTAGGGGGTTAAAACCTTTATTAGATAATATATGGGGGTACCTGACGCTATAAAAACCTGCGGCGAACCTAAAAAAAATTACTGGCTACCGATCTGCATCACCGACGCTAAGACAGCGATCAGAAAAATGATCGCTTAGCGACAGTGGTGATAGGGGGTGAAAGGGTTACCTGGGGGGCGATCAAGGGGTTAAACCTTTATTAGGTAATATATTGGGGTACCTGACGCTATAAAAACCTGCGGCGAACCTAAAAAAAACTGGCTACCGATCGGCATCACCGACAATAAAACAGCGATCAGAAAAACGATTGCTTAGTGACAGCGGTGCTAGGGGGTGAAAGGGTTACCTGGGGGGGCGATCAAGGGGGTTAAACATTTATTAGGTTATGTATGGGGGTACTCGACGCTATAAAAACCTGCGGCGAACCTAAAAAAAATTACTGGCTACCGATCGGCATCACCGACGCTAAGACGGCGATCAGAAAAATTATCGCTTAGCGACAGTGGTGATAGGGGGTGAAAGGGTTATCTGGAGGGCGATCAGGGGGTTTAACCTTTATTAGGGGGCTACACTGGACCTAAAACTAAACTTTGGTGACACTTTTACAGTCACAAATGTCACTGATTGCAGTGATCAGTAAATAAATGGTCACTGCAATCAGTGACACTGTGGCTGGGGGGTGATCTGGGGGGTGATCTGGGGGTGCCTGGGGGGGGTGATTTATGTACCTATGTGTCCTGGTGTCAGTGTAGTGTTTTGTGCACTAACCTGCATCTTCTCCTGTACGGCGCTCGGTATATGTGAGCGCCGCAGGAGAGATGACATCACTTCCTCTGCCTGTGTAAACATTACACAGGCAGGGGAAGCTCTCTCATTCGCCGGGAGCGATCGAGAGGGGGTGGCCGGAATCGAACGGCCGTCCCCTCATGCCTGATCGCTCCCGATCAGTTAACCACCGCTCACTGTAAAGAAGGGGGGTCCGATTGGACCCCCCAACTATACAAAGGCAATCACGTATATATACGTGATTCTGCCTGTCGGTGCCATTCTGCCGACGTATATTTACAGGGGGCGGTCGTTAAGTGGTTAAACTGACATAAACAAACTTGAAAAACTAGTAATTTTATTTCTTGATAAGTAGTACTAGTACTGAGTCTGACAATTTAAAATGACTGTGTCTGAATTGCAGCACATCTGATCTGACTTGCAGCAAAAAAATATAACTGAACTGAGTGATTAAATATGATTTGAAATTGAAATAGAATGGATTGCAAATTGCGGAGCGGAAAGTGCTGTGCCCTACCTCAGTCTCCACACTGAGCCATGGGCGTTAGCCGCGCCCTCTTTTCCTGCCTGCTGGAGCCTGTGAGGTGTGACGCGGCTGGTCAGGTGACCGTAGCTCCTGCAACCCGGAAGTCGAGCCGCGAGAGGTTTCCTCCGCTCTCCCTGGCCAATTGCAGCGGTGCCGGTGGGGGCGGGTCACACCTGGGTGGCGCGGCACCGCTAAACCTGCCTGCCGCCCTACACATGCTCGTGCCTGTGGGGACTGAAGCCGCCAGCGCCTTCTCCTCCTCTGGGATGTTTATACTGCGGTGGTCCGCACTAAATGTGTATAACGCGGGGGTCTGTACTAAGGGGGTGTGTATAATGCGGGGGTCTGTATAATGCGGGGGTCTACTCTGTACTAAGGGGGTGTGTATAATGCTGGGGTTTGTATAATGCGGGGGTCTACTCTGTACTAAGGGGGTGTGTATAATGCGGGGGTCTGTACTAAGGGGGTCTGTACTAAGGGGGTCTGTACTAAGGGGGTGTGTATAACGCGGGGTGTGTATAACGTGGGGGTGTGTATAACGTGGGGGTCTGCACTAAGGGGGTCTGTATAATGCGGGGGTCTGCACTAAGGGGGTCTGTATAATGCGGGGGTCTGTACTAAGGGGGTGTGTATAATGTGGGGGTCTGTACTAAAGGGGTGTGTATAATGCGGGGGTCTGTACTAAGGGGGTCTGTATAATGCGGGGGTCTGTACTAAGGGGGTGTGTGAAATGCGGGGGTGTGTATAACGCGGGGGTCTGTACTAAGGGGGTGTGTATAACGCGGGGGTCTGTACTAAGGGGGTGTGTATAATGCGGGGTCTGTACTAAGGGGGTCTGTATAACGCGGGGGTCTGTATAATGCGGGGGTGTGTACTAAGGGGGTGTGTATAATGCGGGGGTGTGTATAATGCGGGGGTCTGTATAATGCGGGGGTCTGTATAACGCGGGGTCTGTACTAAGGGGGTGTGTATAATGCGGCGGTCTGTATAACGCAGGGGTCTGTACTAAGGGGGTGTGTATAATGCGGGGATCTGTATAATGCAGGGGTCTGTACTAAGGGGGTGTCTATCCGCAGTCTCTGCCCATCTCCTGTACTATGTCCGCAGTCTCTGCCCATCTCCTGTACTATGTCCGCAGTCTCTGGCCATCTCCTGTACTATGTCTGGCAGTCTCTGATCATCTCTTGTATCATGTCTGCACTCTCTGATCATCTCCTGTAGTATGTCGCCAGTCTCTGCCCATCTCTTGTACTATGTCTGGCAGTCTCTGACCATCTCTTGTATCATGTCTGCACTCTCTGACCATCTCCTGTACTATGTCTGCACTCTCTGACCATCTCCTGTACTATGTCTGGCAGACTCTGACTATCTCCTGTAGTAGGTCTGCAGTCTCTGACCATCGCCTTTAGTATTTTGGGGGAGAGCCTGGAGCTCCTTTAACCACTTCAATACCATGCACTTATACAGCTTCCTGCCCAAGCCAATTTTGAGCTTTCAGCACTGTCGCAATTTGAATGACAATTGCGCGGTCATGCTACACTGTACCCAAACAAATTTTTATCATTTTGTTCCCACAAATAGAGCTTTCTTTCGGTGGTATTTGATCGCCTGTGCGATTTTTATTTTTTGCACAACAAATAAAAAAAGAGCGAAAATTTAAAAAAAAAATAAGTTTTTCTTTGTTTCTGTTAATTTTTTTTGTAAATAAGTACCTTTTCTACTTCAATGACGGGCACTGATAAGGCAGCACTGAAGGGCACTGATAAGGCGACACTGATGGGCACCGATGAGGTGGCACCAATGAGGTGGCACTGATGAGGTGGCACTGATGGGCACTGATGATGGGCACTGATAGGCGGCACTGATGGGCACTGATATGTGGCACTGGTATGCGGCACTGATGGGCACTCATAGGTGCCACTGATTGGACCTCATAGGTGGCACTGATTGGCACTCATAGGCGGCACTGATTGGCACTCATAGGCGGCACTGATGGGCGGCACTGATGGGCACTTATGGGTGGCACTAATAGGTGGCATGGACGGGCACTGATAGGTGGGCACGGATGGGCACTGATAGGTGGCACTGATGGACACTAGTAGGTGGCATTGGTGGCACTGGTGCCCAGCAATGCCAGCCACCTCACATTGTGAAAGTGCCAGTCAGTGCCCATTTGTGGGCACTGATTGGCATATTTTTTTAATGTTTTTATTTATTTATTTTTACTACATGTGGATGGCCATGGGGGCCATCCACATGATTGGGGCTTCCCTGGTGGTCCTGGGGGGCTTCCCTGGTGGTCTAGTGTGGGTATCCGAGGGGGGGCTGCTCTGATAAACAATCAGCGCGAACCCCCCCTGTCAGGAGAGCCGCCGATCGGCTCTCCTCTACTCGCGTCTGTCAGACGCGAGTGAGGAAGAGCCGATCAACGGCTCTTCCTGTTTACATTGTGATCAGCCATGATTCGACACGGCTGATCACGTGGTAAAAAGCCTCCGACGGAGGCTTTTTACCGAGATCAGTGTAGCGGTGGGTCAGACTGACCCACCGCTCCACCGATCGCCGCGATGCGCGCCCCCCCCCGGGCGCGCGGCGGATGTTATCCCGCAGGACGTCATATGACGTCCAGTGTGGATAACAGAACCACTTCCCGGACGTCAATCTGCTATTGACGGGGCGGGAAGTGGTTAAGTTGTTGTCTGCTATGTTTAGACTTTGCTACATGCAGGAAGTGTTGTCTTTTTTTTTTTTTTAAGAACAGATAGAATTAAAAAAATTGAGTTCTCCTGACTACTTGAATTTTTTTTTTATGAAAACCATGCGCACTTGCGCTGTAATCGTGATGCATCGCGGAATCGAATCGAATCGCTGACATGATAATCGCAATCGAATCGTGAGGCCAGTGAAGATGCACACCTCTAGTATACAGTATATAAAGTTCATACGCTTGCTGATATTAAATGTGTCACTTACATTGACAGCGTAGTATAAGTTATACAGTACTGACATGACAGCAAGCGCATGAATCATTTTAAACATGACAGTATGCAATAAATAAATATATATATATATTATATTTCATAATTCATATAATATATTATAATAATTATAAAAAAAATTATTGCGTACTGTCATGTTAAAAAAATTATTGCGCTTGCTGTCATGACAGTGTCGTATAACTTAATACTACGCTGAGACAAAGGGGTTGATTTACTAAAAACTGGAGATTGAAAAATCTGGTGCAGCTGTGCATAGAAACCAATCAGTTTCCATTTTTTTTTTTTTTTTTTTCAAAGTTTAATTAAACAAACTGAAGTTAGAAGCTGATTGTCTACCATGCACAGCTGTACCGGATTTTTCACTCTACACAGTTTTAGTAAATCAACCCTATAGTGACTAGGGATGAGCTTCGTGTTCGAGTCGAACATACGTTCGACTCGAACATCGGCTGTTCGATCGTTCGACGAAGATCGAACGATTTGGGCCGTTCGCGCCAAATTCGAGTGACGCGAACGGCCCACAATGCACTACGCCATCGCAGTGTCATCCAGGTGCTGTGATTGGCCAAGCATGCACTGTGACCCCGCATGCTTGGCCAATCACAGCGCCGGCAGCGAGGAGAGCAATGATTGGCCACAGGCAGGATGCCTGTGGCCAATTATTGCTGAGGGGGTTTAGTACACGCCCCACACTATAAAAGGCCGCCAGCGCGGCGGCCTTGTGTAGTGTGTTCCGGAGCAGGGAAAGAGAAGCATAGGCAGGGACAGTGTCATTTTTTTTCCTTTACTAATCCTGGATTCCTTGTGTTTAGGGACAAATAAGGATAGGTAGGGAGAGTGTCAGTGTGTTATTCTGTGCTAAACCTTGTTTGTAGGGACAGAGAGGTACAGTGAGGGAAAGTGTCAGTGTGCTATTCTGTTCTAAACCAATCTTGCTGAACCATATTTGAAATCCTTGAGTTTAGGGACAGAGAGGTACAGTGAGGGAAAGTGTCAGTGTGCTATTCTGTTCTAAACCAATCTTGCTGAACCATATTTGAAATCCTTGAGTTTAGGGACAGAGAGGTACAGTGAGGGAAAGTGTCAGTGAGCTATTCTGTTCTAAACCAATCTTGCTGAACCATATTTGAAATCCTTGAGTTTAGGGACAGAGAGGTACAGTGAGGGAAAGTGTCAGTGTGCTATTCTGTTCTAAACCAATCTTGCTGAACCATATTTGAAATCCTTGAGTTTAGGGACAGAGAGGTACAGTGAGGGAAAGTGTCAGTGAGCTATTCTGTTCTAAACCAATCTTGCTGAACCATATTTGAAATCCTTGAGTTTAGGGACAGAGAAGGACACTCGTGGAAACTATCAGTGTGCTATTTTGTGCTAAATCTTGTTTGTAGGGACAGAGAAGGACAGTGAGTGAAACTGACAGTGTGCTATTCTGTTCTAAACCAATCTTGCTGAACCATATTTGAAATCCTTGAGTTTAGGGACAGAGAAGGACACTCGTGGAAACTATCAGTGTGCTATTTTGTGCTAAATCTTGTTTGTAGGGACAGAGAAGGACAGTGAGTGAAACTGACAGTGTGCTATTCTGTTCTAAACCAATCTTGCTGAACCATATTTGAAATCCTTGAGTTTAGGGACAGAGAAGGACACTCGTGGAAACTATCAGTGTGCTATTTTGTGCTAAATCTTGTTTGTAGGGACAGAGAAGGACAGTGAGTGAAACTGACAGTGTGCTATTCTGTTCTAAACCAATCTTGCTGAACCATATTTGAAATCCTTGAGTTTAGGGACAGAGAAGGATAGGCAGGGGACAGTGTCAGTGTCATTGTTGCTAAGCCTCCTGCACAGTATACACCTGAAGGTAGCCCTTATTGCTCTTTTTCCCATCTCCCTGCAGGCCATCCATTAAAATGTCTGGAAGGCAAACAAGGAGAGGCAGACAGTCAGGAGGCAAAAAAAGAGGGCAAGCAGGCTCTGTGTCTGGGGGCAACAGTGCTGGTCGTGGACGCGGTGCATTGTCATCAGCACATGGCCATGGGACACGCTTGTCCTTCTTTTCGGCAGCTGGACATGTTGAGCCACATCATGCCGAAGACTTGGTAGAGTGGATGACCAAGCCCACCTCATCCTCCTCATCCTCTCTCACCCAGGCTCAGGGTACTGGCAAAGCAGCTGCCAAAGCGTCCTCTTCTCTGGTATCATTATCTTCATTAGTCAATCCTTCCCTAGACCCACCATGTCCTCCTCCTGAGGAGTCCCCCGAACTGTTTGAGCACAGTGTTGGGTACATGCTCCAGGAGGATGCCCAGCGTTTCGAAGGATCTGATGATGATACCCAGATAGAGGAAGGCAGTAGCGTGAGAGCAGAGAGAGGGGATGCTCAAGAAGGACACCAATCTGGCAGTCATGCTCCAGCAGCTGCAGCATACTGCCAGATTGGCTCCAGTGATGAGGAGGGAGGGGATGATGAGGTCACTGACTCCACGTGGGTGCCTAATAGGAGAGAGGAGGAGGATGAGGAGGAGGCACATCTCCAACGAGGCAGGATGCCCTTGGGTGGCCAGCGTATGGGCAGCACACCGACGGAATCACACCGCAGAGCTCCGCCTGTGCAGGGCGCTGCCTCTGCCCGTCATTCAAAAAGTTCTTTGGTGTGGGCCTTTTTTGAGGCGAGTGCATCAGATCGCACAGCTGCTGTTTGCAACATATGTCTCAAGCGTATATCGTGTGGCCAAAACATCAGCCGCTTGGGCACCACATGCTTGATCAGACATATGTTGACCTGCCGTGCAGCTCGTTGGCAAGCCTACCTTAAAGACCCACACCAACGAACAAAGCGGACCTCTCCTTGCACCGCATCAGCTGGGATCTCCAACCCCACTATACCTTCAGTCCTCTCTGAAACCTGCACTGAGAGGAATGAAGGTGTAGAATTAGGTGTGTCACAGCCAAGTACTTGCGGCCACTCTGCTAGCAGTACACCGACGTCCGATTCTAGCAGGCAAATTTCCCTGCCCCAGCTGCTAGACCGTCGAAAGAAGTTCACTCCCAGCCATCCACATGCCCAGCGGTTGAATGCTAGCTTGGCTAAATTGCTAGCGCTTCAACTGCTGCCTTTTCAGTTGGTAGACTCGGCCCCCTTCCGTGAGTTTGTGCAATGTGCGGTTCCTCAGTGGCAGGTTCCCAAACGCCACTTTTTCTCACGGAAGGCGATTCCGGCTCTCTACAGGCATGTGGAAGGCAATGTCTTGGCCTCGCTGGACAGGGCGGTCAGCGGTAAGGTGCATATTACCGCTGACTCATGGTCCAGCAGGCATGGACAGGGACGTTACCTTTCTTTCACGGCCCATTGGGTCACTCTTTTGACAGCTGGGAAGGATGCAGGACAAGGTGCAGTAGTGTTGGAGGTTGTTCCGCCGCCACGCCTCCAAAATGCTACTACTGGTTGTGACACACCTCTCTCCTCCACCCCCTCCTCTTCTTCTTCCTCCATGGCCTCTTCCTGTGGTTTGTCCTCGGAACCAGCGGTGCTCCGTAGGCGTTCAAGGGGCTACGCAAGTACGCAGGCAAAAAGATGCCATGCCGTGCTTGCGCTGGTGTGTTTGGGGGACAGGAGCCACACTGGGGCAGAGGTCCTGTCTGCTCTGCAGGGGCAGGCCAAGAGGTGGTTGACGCTACGCCAGCTTAAGCCAGGAATGGTGGTTTGCGACAATGGCACCAACCTCCTCTCCGCCCTCCGACAGGGACAACTGACCCATGTGCCCTGTATGGCTCACGTCCTTAACCTGGTGGTGCAGCAGTTCTTGGGCAGGTACCCGGGCTTACAGGATGTCCTGAGGCAGGCCAGGAAAGTCTGTGTGCATTTCCGCAGATCTTATAATGCCAGTGCTCGCCTGGCTGAGCTGCAAAAGGAGTTGAACCTGCCCAAGAACCGCCTTATATGTGACATGCCCACCAGGTGGAACTCAACGTTGTCCATGCTGCAGCGGCTGCACATGCAGCAGAGGGCCATCAATGAGTACCTGTGCGACTACGGCACCAGGACAGGGTCAGGGGAGCTCGGTTTTTTTTCACCACGCCAGTGGGGCATGATCAGGGATGCATGCACTGTCCTGGCACCATTTGAGGAGGCCACGTGTACCTCTTGTCCACCTGTTGGAGCACACGCTGCGTGGAATAATGGACAGGGCACTTGAGGCAGAACAGAGGCAGGAAGAGGAGGACTTCCTTGCCTCTCAAGGCCCCCTTTACCCAGACAGTGTTCCTTCTGTCCCACCCATCGCAGAGGAGGAGGAGGAGGAGGATTGTGTCAGCATGGAGGTGGAGGCTGGCACTCAGCATCATCAGCAGCAGTCTTTTAGGGATGATTTACAGTCCCAAGAAACCAGTGGACTTGTACGTGGCTGGGAGGAGGTGGCTGCGGATCATGTCGTCCTTAGTGACCCAGAGGACTCCGGACTGAATGCCTCAGCTAACCTACGCTGCATGGCCTCCCTGATCCTGCAAAGTCTGCGGAAGGATCCTCGTATTCTTCGGATCAAGGAGAGGGACCATTACTGGCTGGCCACTCTCCTTGATCCACGGTACAAGGGTAAGGTTGCGGACCTTATGTTACCGTCGCAGAGGATGAGACAACTCCGGGAGGCCTTGCAGAAAGGTCTGTGCAACGCGTTCCCAGAGACTGGGAGGTTACAAACTCCTGGTCCTGGACAACGAGTTGCTGAGGCTTCGGGCAGTCAAAGAAGGAGCGGTGGGGAAGGTGGCCGTCTGACCGATGCGTTCAGACAATTCTTTAGTCCGCAGCCCCAAAGTATGATCTGTTCCAGCAACCATCGCCAGCGTCTGATATACATGGTGCAGGAATACCTAGGGGCAAGGTCAGACTTGGACACCTTCCCCACCGAAAATCCTCTGGCTTACTGGGTCTTGAGGATGGATCACTGGCCAGAGCTTGCACAGTATGCAATTGAGCTACTGGCCTGTCCTGCATCCAGCGTTCTTTCAGAACGCACATTCAGTGCTGCTGGAGGATTTGTCACGGATCACAGGGTGCGCCTGTCCACCGACTTGGTTGATCGACTGACTTTCATCAAGATGAACCAGTCTTGGATCACCACCAGCTACCACACACCTGATGCTGATATAACAGACTAATTGATTTTAAAATGTCACATCCCTTCAAGACTGATGCTGATTGCCTGTGCTGTTATGTTGACTGGCTATCCTCCTCCTCCTCCTCAATGATACGATTAATGATGATAGCTTGGAAGATCATTTTGGTTTATGGGTGACGCCACCAGTGGCTAAGGCCCAATTTTTCAGCCCCTGTTTAACAGGGGCGTGTAATTACAATTTTTGATGCAATACTTTGCAACAGGCCTCATTGCTGTGCTCCAAGTACAGTATCTGTGAGGGGTTGCAGTGTTGTGCCACCAGTGCCTAAGGCCGAATTTTTCAGCCCCTGTTCAACAGGGGCATGCAATTATAATTATTGATCTAATAATTCACAGCAGGGCCCATTGCTGCGCCCACCAAGAGTAACTGTCAGGCCTTACAGTGTTGTGGCACCATCACCACCACCACCAAAGGCCCAATTTTTCAGCCCCTGTTCAACAGGGGCATGCAATTATAATTATTGATCTAATAATTCACAGCAGGGCCCATTGCTGCGCCCACCAAGAGTAACTGTCAGGCCTTACAGTGTTGTGGCACCAGCACCACCATCAAAGGCCCAATTTTTACTACCACTGATCAACAATTATATGTTATTACAATTCCTGATATAATAGTTGACAGCAGGGCGTTCCAGCACCCACCAAGAGTAACTGTGAGTGCTTACAGTGTTGTGCCAACACCAACACCTAATGGGCCAATTTCTGCAGAGTATATACGGCAGGTCCCTACTTTCAAACATCCAACTTACAAACGACTTCTTCTTGCAAACGGAAGAAGACAACAGGAAGTGGGAGGAAATCTACCCCTTGGAAGGAAAATTCTCTCCTGTAAGAATTAATATGGGAGAAAGGTGTCTCCTCTCTACTGATGCTTTATCACCAATCCTTGTTTCAATAAAAACACCACATTTCAAAAACAGTTGTCATTGGGACGCAAAGTGAGGTGAAATGTTCTGAACAGGGGCACAGACAGCAAAACAAATGTTACAGGGGTGATAACCCTTCCCTATGTTTTCCAAAAAGCTTAAAAATAGGTATTTGGGCTGGAGCTACACTTAAACAATGTAGCTGTTCAAAATTACAAACAGATTCTACATAAGAACAAACCTACAGTCCCTGTCTTGTATGCACCGCCTGTATACGGCTGTTCAGAGTATATAGGGCCTTTTTTATTTTGTGTGCGGGGTTCCCCTTAATATCCATACAAGACCCAAAGGGGCTGGTAATGGGCTGGGGTAGGGGGGGGGGGTTGATGGGGTAGCTATGCCATTTTTCTTAAAGATTTTCATCCATATTACCGGGACCAGACATTACATTAAAGCCGCAAGCAGTTTTAAATGGCTTTTTTTTCCTTTAGAAATGTTATTTTGTGCAGGGACAGTTCTAAACACGGGAAACATGTGGCACTTCACAGGCATACTTTAGACACCCCCCAGGTACAATATTTAAAGGAATATTTGACTTTTTTTTTTTCACTTTATGCATCATTAAAATGACTGCTCCCGGAAAACGTCCGTTTTTAAAACTTATTTTTGCATTGATACATGTCCCCTGGTGCAGAACCCGGGTTCCCAAACTCTGTTTAGGACAATAACATGGATAATAGTCGTTATAATTAGCACTTTAGAATCCGAACGTTCGCATCCATTGTATTTAATAGGGTTCTAATGTTCGTGCGAACTTTCGGTCCGTTCGCGGGTTCTGGTGCGAACCGAACCCGGGGGTGTTCGGCTCATCACTAATAGTGATCAATTCAATGACAACAATGCCATGAAGTAGAATAGCTCCAAAAAATAAAATAGCATGCAATTGCAACAATTTGCAAGCAATCCATTCCATTTCAAATCAAATTTATTCAGTTCAATCATATTTTTTTGGTACAAGTCAGATGTACTGCAGTGCAGACACCTTGCATGCCAAGAGCAGCACCATAAAAAGAAAAAATAAAGATCCTATTTTTTTTGTTTTTTAGCTGCCTCCTGGGGTTTAGCTTTTAAATTGATTTTGTCCCCCCGCCCTACTCCCCCCCCCCCTTTAGATTTCACTCCCACTATAAATCATTCTATGATATTCTTCTACGTTACCAGCAAAGGTGGAAATGTTTTAAAGTTTCTGAAAGACCCCAAATTTGCAACCTGTACTCTTTGCTCAGCAGAAATTTCAAGAGGGGGTACAGTGCCAAAGAATTTTTCAACAGGTTTGATACACCAGCTGAAAACACGTCATCCGGTTCAGCATTCAGATTACAAGAAAAAAGGAACACTTTCAAAAAGTTCCTCATCCTCAGGCTTAACACCATCTGTGGCCACAGTCTTTGAAAAGGTTAGAAAATATGCAAGTGACAGTCCCAAAGCTCGTGCCATTACAGCTAAAATTATGAAATTTATTGCATTAGACGACCAGCCATTCTCTGTTGTAGAGGACGTTAGATTCCGTAGGCTCATGCAACATATTGAGCCGCGTTTCTCAATACCAAGCAGATGCTACTTTGCAGATACCAGTCTACATGAATTGTTTAGCAGTGTTAGAAAACACGTTCAGGAGCTCATGACTATCGACATTATAGCAATCAGTTTTACTACCGACATTTGGAGTTCAGCTTCAGTCCAACGAGCATGCTGAGCCTGACAGCGCAGTGGATAGATGACAAATTTCAATTGCAAAACATCCTACTTAACGCACGTGAGTTTGTTGGATCACATACTGCCGCAGCAATATCTGATGCTTTAAAATCTATGCTTGACACTTGGCACATTGAGAAGTCTAAAGTGCATTTGATTGTCCGAGATAATGCGCGGAACATGGCAAAGGCAATGGAAGACAGTGAACTTCAAAGCATACCGTGCATGGCACACACACTACAATTGGCTGTGAATGAAGGATTGCTGAGTCAGCGCACCATATCTGATATCGTATCAAAAGGAAGAAAAATTGTGGGTCACTTTAAGCATTCTCCTCTTGCTTATTCCAGATTACAAGTGTAGCGGGTATATACTTTTCAAAGTGTTTAATTCTGGTGAAGACATCAGTGATGTCTAGTTCCCTGCGGCCCAGCAGGTGGCGCTGTCACTTTGGGCCGGGGTTGAACCATCGCTGCAGTGTTGTATCCTTTGTGACCTCTCACAGCAGTTGTACGGCCGGGCAGGGAACCCGCTGTGCTTGCTGGGAAAGGGTATAAAGGGGGCGGACATCTTCGCCACGAGGTTCGAGTTCCAGGCACCTTCAGCCTGAGGGCTGCTGTCCACGGTCGGTGTCCAGGCGGCCTAGGCCTGGACACTTGGAGTTCGTGTTCCATCCCAGACACCTTCAGTCTGGGGTGAGGTACTCAGCCGGAGGCCTGGGGCCCAGTACCTTCCGCTGGGTCCCGCAAGGGAGGAATTGTCCTAGGGTGCCCCGAGTGTCGGGCACCCGAATCCAGAGGCGTAAGGGACCGGAAGAGGGATTCATCTGAAGATCTGGTGCAGCATATTGCCAGTGCCGGGTGAACCTCTGGAGACCGTCCGGATGGATATCTTTCCCGAACAGGGGCCAGGTTTAGAGAGGAGGGTGGTTCATGTTCTATGACCGGTGGCAGCGGTCCAACTAGTCAACTCAGGTCAGTGGCAGAGACCTGCTATTAGGCCTGTGGCAGGGGCCTCAACAGTTCATCCAGTCGGTGGCAGCGCCCAATCTCACGGTCGGTGGCAGAGACCGTGCGCCAGGCCTATTCGCTTGCAAAGGAATAGGAGAGTTTATTTGTGCCTGGGCCTACTCGTATCCACACCCCTGTCTGTCTGTCTGTCTGTTACTGAAAGTTCAACTATTATGTTCACCCTGGCAATGGAGAAATAAAAGAGTGTTGGACTTTTAATTGGTCTGGGGCTCTATTACTGGCAGACACATCCACGGAACAATTCGGAGGCTTCGTATGCAGTGAACAGATCCGGAGGAAATTCAAGTGACTTTGCTCAACCCTCATATACATACGAGGGGAGAGCTTGACGTAGTGTTCCTGCACTCTCCTCTCCCAGGTACCCCTAGACAAAACCAGCCACCCAGGTGATAGAAACGGAGAGGGAGAGTGAGGCCGCTACACAAGCTTTGCAGATGCAGTTTGGAATGGCACTGAAACGACCGCAGCAAGATGTAGCCACTCGTTGGAACAGCACCTACTATATGCTACAAAGTCTTTTTGAACAAAAGCGTGTTTTAGCTGCATACATTGCAGATTACGAGCTGCCAGCAACACTGAGTGCACATCAGTGGACGTTAGTTGAAAACAGTTTGGCTCTTCTATCTCCATTTGAACAGTTAACAACAGAAATAAGCTCAACGAATGCTTGCATTGCTGAAGTTATCCCCTTGATTGCTGCACTGAAGCGTCTGCTTGGAAAAGAGGTAGAAACAGACCATGGTGTAAAAAACGGCTAAAATCACTCTACTGGAGGCCGTTACCAAACGGTTTCAAGACACCGAGTCCAACCCTCTGTACTGCATTGCAACAGTTCTAGATCCTCGATTTAAAGAGCATTACTTTAATGTGGAGAAAAAGCAGCGTGCACGGGAAATGATACTGGCACAAGTGGAGGTGGTGGAAGCATCTAGGGAAGGAGTTTCGAGGTGTCGCACAGAGGAAAGTGAAAAACTGTCACATACTGAAGAGGAACACACTCCCTCCATATCTGATATGTTTGAAGAAATTTTAAATGAATGCACCCCAATCCATAGCGGTGCCACAACAAGTGCAGCTACCCAACAGCTGGACATTTTATTTAGCCGAACAGCCTATTGCCAGAAGTGACAATCCCCTTGAGTACTGGCGCATCAACAAAGAACGTTTTCCCTTGCTTGCACAGATTGCTCGCAGATATTTATCTGCCCCAAGCACCAGTACAGAGAGTGAGAGACTATTCAGTCTAGCATCTCATATTCTTGATGAGAAGAGAAACCGTCTCTCCTGTGAGAAAGCTTAACAACTTTTGTTCCTAAAGCGAAATCTGCCACTTATGCTTAAATAGATTTAAAAATCTGTAGCATAGACCAATTAATTTACCATGTTGAACATAGTAAATGAATTGGTATTGGACTGTGCTATTGGACAATTGGAACATACAACATAGTATGACTGACTATCTAGTATGTTCCAATTGTCTAGTTGTGCCATTTGTTGGTTGTTCATTGTAGTTCTTCTACAGTTTTTTGCACTTGTCTTCAATTTAAGAGGGAACTCCAGCTTTTGAACTACTGTACCATAGTTTGTTGCTGTTGGGCCAAACTATGTCTCTCCCTAAGCTGTCAGCCTGCTGCATGTGCAAATGCAAAACTGTATGTTCTGTATCTGTGGCTGTCTACATGCTACAGTATTATCCCGCACTGTGTTCCGGGTATGGGCGGTGACTTCCATAAACACAGACTAGTTTACATTGCTTGCTGTGATTGGCTGAGCACCGCTGCTGTAGACTAGTCTGTGTTCCAGGATGTCTCCGCCCATGCCCAGGGCCGGAACACAGTGCGGTCCACTGTATGACTGTGTATGTAACCCGCAGATACATTACATACACTTTAATATCGCACATCCAGCCGCAGACACCTTGGGAGAGAACTTGGGGAAAAAACTACTAGTTCTCATTTAAGTTGAAAGAAAATAATAAAATAAAATTTTTATTATAGCATAGTATAACTGCTGTACTATGTTATATTTACAGAAACTGTCTGAAACAGAATAACGGCCTTCTGCCATTTTGTTATGGTTAGTTGAGACTCTCAAGAGTTGTTCTTTAATAATAAGTTATACATAGTTTGGCCCAACAACAGAACAATAAACTATGTCATGTCATTGTCTCTCCCTAAGCTTTCAGCCCGCTGCATGTGCAAAACTGTATGTTCTGTATCTGTGGCTGTCTACATACTACAGTACTATATTATACCGCACTGTGTTCCGGGTATGGACGGAGACTTCCAGAAACACAGAATAGTCTATATTGCTTGCTGTGATTGGCTGAGCACCGCTGCTGTAGACTAGTCTGTGTTCCAGGATGTCTTCACCCATACCCGGGGCCGGAACACAGTGCGGTCTACTGTATGACTAATATGTATGTAACCCGCAGCTACATACATACACTTATCGCACATGCTGACGTACTATTCTTTTCTTCCTAAAATGAATGATTAAGTTGAATATAAATAATATAACGAATACAACAAAATTTTGTATTTCCAATAATTTTTTGGGGTAATATATTAATGTAGCAGGTATGTACTTTTAAAACTGGTGAGGATACCAGTGGTGCATAGTTCCCTGCGGCCCAGCAGGTGGCGCTGTCGCTTTGGGCCAAGGTTGAACCATCGCTGCAGTGCCGTACCCTTTGTGACCTCTCGCAGCGGTTGTACGGCGGGGCGGGGAACCCGCCGTGCTTGCTGGGAGAAGGTATAAAGGGGGGGGACATCTTCGCCACAAGGTTCGAGTCCCGGGCACCTTCAGCCTGAGGGATGTGGTTGCGGTCGGTGTCCAGGCGGCCTAGGCCTGGACACTTGGAGTTTGTGTTTCATCCCAGACACCTTCAGTCTGGGGTGAGGTACTCAGCCGGAGGCCTGGGGCCCAGTACCTTCCACTGGGTCCCGCGAGGGAGGGATCATCCTAGGGGGCCCCGGGAGTGGGGCACCCGAATCCAGAGGCGTAAGGGACCGGAGGAGGGACTCACCCGAAGACCTGGTGCAGCAGATTGCCAGTGCCGGGTGAACCTCTGGAGACCGCCCGGAGGGATATCTTTCCCGAACAGGGGCCAAGTTCAAAGAGGAAGTTCAGTCCACGTTCAATGACCGGTGGCAGCGGTCCAGCTATTTCAATCAGGTCAGTGGCAGGGGCCTGCTATTAGGCCTGTGGCAGGGGCCTCAACAGTTCATCCGGTCTGTGGCAGAGACCAAAACTCACAGTCGGTGGCAGAGACCGTGCGCCAGGCCTATTCGCTAGAAAAGGAATAGGAGAGTTTAGCTGTGCCTGGGCCTACTCGTTCCCACACCCTCGTGTTCGTCTGTTATTGGAAGTTCAACTGAGTGTGTTCACCATATTGTATGAGAAATAAAGGAGTGTTGGACTTTCGATTGATGTGGGGCTCTATTATTGGCAGACACGCTTCCATGGAACAACTGAGGCTTCGTATGCAGTGGACAGACCCGGGAGGTAAATCAAATAACTTTGCTCAACCCTCTTATACAAACGAGGGGAGAGCTTGGCGTAGTGTTCCTGCACTCTCCTCTCCCAGATACCCCTAGACACAAGCCATTCAAAATAGGAAAGAGGGAGAGTGAGGTTCCGCTACATTAAAAAAGCATATATCGGTTTCGGGCCTTATCGGTTTTCGGGATCAATCAAGATTGGGTTTTTTGGTACCGAAACCTATACCGAAAACCATTCGGTGCATCCCTAGTTCCAAGAAATAAATCCAGGCACAAACGGTGCGCTGGGGTCTCTGAATCCTGGACATACTAGAGGATTTGGTGTGCCTGGGTTCGGAGACCACCACGGACCAATATAGTGCGCATGACAGTGGTCACGCCATGTATTGGGCGGTTCTGAAGTTAGCCCAGTTAGCTTTAACTTTTTCTGACCTAAGGGAGAGAGACAGCTCGGTCAGCAGGAGGTGCATTGCTGAAGGTCGTTCCCACCTATTATGGAGGGCCCTGAACGATGTATCATCATACTTCATTGGTGAGGTTTCTCCCTTATATGTTTTCACCTGAAATCTGGATTCTGGATGGTAGAGTATACATATGACTGTCTTGGTGCTAGATTTTGTACCCACCTCAAAGAGGCTGGTTTCCCCTTTTGAAAACTACCGGTATAGTCCCATTTAGGTAGTTCAGCAGGACTAGAACTACCTCCGGTACATCTCCCACAAGCCCCATACCGGAGGTTATTCCCATCTTCAGGGAAATAGACTCCCTTCAGATCCTTAGGCACCTTAAGTGAACTACTAAATTAGGTACATTCCCTACGGTTCCCCACTCCTTCCTCCCCTTCTGACTCATCCCTTTTTCTTCCTCTATCTACCCCAAGGACCCTCTCCATCTATGATTTGGAAGCGATATTGACATATCAACGCTTTAACTGAATATGCCTTCCACGGTACATTCCTCAGCTCCTCTATCCCTCAAGGTGTACTTGAACGCGAAAGGCCTAAATATGCCAGAGAAGCGTAGTAGTGTTCTCGCTGAAGCATGCAGATATAAAGCCCAAATTATATTTTTGCAAGAAACTTACTTCAAGTCAAACTCCATACCCCACTTAACCAATAGGCAGTTTCCGGAGGTATATCATGCAACCTGTGCTGATGCTAAAAGAAAAAAGAGTAGCAATAGTACTCGCAAAGTCGCTAGCATTCTGCATTACGGATCAGGTGGTTGACCCAGAGGGTAGGTTTGTTTTTTTTGAAGGGGCTCTGGAAAAATAAACCAGTAACCCTGGCAAACATATATTGTTCCAACTCTAAACAGGTGTCCTTTTTGAAAGAGACCCTCCTGAAACTTGCGTCCTTTTAAGACAGGCATTTTAATTATGGGGGGGTGACTAACTTCGCCTTAGACCCGATTCTTGACACATCTACGGGTACCACATCACTCCCGTTTTCCGCTCTAAGACAAGCGAAACTTCATTTGGCCTCCTTTACTCTCCACGACACTTGGCGCACCTTGAACCCATGAGGGAAGGACTTCATGTTTTTCTCATACCCACACAACCGCTACTCGAGGCTGGACTACCTTTTCATTTCCCAAAAGGACCTGACATACCTTCATGAGGCGACTATAGAAAACATGGTGCTTTCTGACCATTACCCGATCACCCTGACTCTACGTTTTCATCAAAGGGAAACATTTACCAAGATCTGGAGAATGGATGCCTCCCTTCTTACCGATCCTGGGGACCTGGCCACTATTAGACAGACTATTGACGACTATTTCTGCCACAATGACACGCCCGATGTGTCCCCCATGACACAATGGGAGGCACGTAAGTGTGTTGTGTTGTAAGAGGTCACCTGTTGGCCTTGGCAGCCAGGAAAAAAGCGCACCAAACTTTAATCCGGACACTGACAGACAAAATCTCCAAGCTAGAGGCACAACATAAATGCTCGTTGGCGGTTAAAGTAGCGACCGACTTAGCTGATACGCGAGCACTCTTGCTAGAAGAACTATTTACAGGGGCACAAAAACGGCAGATGCTTTCACAGAAATTATTTTATGAACAAGGTAATAAGCCTGGGAAAAATTTAGCAAGGTTCACGCAAAAACACACTTTCGCTTCTACTGTCCATCTTGTAGTTGATAAGTTTGGAGTGACGCATTCCAAGAATGAAGAGATAGCCCGGCAGTTCCATATCTTTTACAGTAAGCTGTATGACATTAAATCAAATGAGCATGACTCAGCAGTGGAAAATACACGATCAGTCCTGATAGGGCTATACTGACGAAGAAAGTCTCCTAACGCGCTGGAGGCTGATGACTGGCGGGCTCTTGAAGCCCCCTGTCATCAGAAGAATGGGAGTGTCATGGATATGCACTAATGTCTGTCTGCCATCTTACCTTTCCTCCTCATGTGTTCATCTTAGAGGCCAGACCCCTTCACCTGGCTTCCTGTCACGTACCTGACGGTGACGAGCCCGGATCTGCAGAGGGAGGCCTCTCTTACGGCTTCCACCGGCGGCCCCTGGTACTGAAGACAGGGGGCACGGAGGTAGAAGGGGTACGAGTGCCTGGCAGGATGGATCAAGGTAGAGTAGAGTCTGAAGACTGGGACGGATCCAGGCACCCAGGAAGTATGGCAGGCTGAACCGGAACCAGGAACACAGCAACTGGACTGGAACTGATGAGACTGACTGGACTGGAACCAGGATACAGCAACTGGACTGGAACTGATGAGACTGACTGGACTGGAACCAGGATACAGCAACTGGACTGGAACTGAAGAGGCAGACCGGACTGGAACCAGGACACAGCAACTGGGGAGATTGGTCGGACAAGCCGGGTCGGTAGAATTGGCTGGCGGCAAGGTACTGGAGGATCAGGCAGAAGATTGGTCAAACAAAGCCGGAGGTCAGAGGCAGGCAGGAAACTGGAAGGGTCAAGGTAAGCCGGGTCGGATACAGGTAAATTCACGAATCAGGTCTCTTTGGGTACTACACGCTGTAGAGTAAAAAACAAAAAACCCCCTCAGAGGTGGGACTTTAAAAGTGACTGCAAAACACACAAAGTATATTGAAATTGTATAGATTTAATAAATAAGTACAAAAAGGACAAATGAATATAAATCACATGAATTGTGTACAAGTCCAGAAAATTGGTTGCGTGGGTAAGGAGAAAAATTGAAACATTGATAGTCAAACCCGACAGCTGTTTCGGTTACGCCCTTCTTCGGGGGAATTGTAGACATACAGTTCAATAAGACAGACAATCTAGTAATCTATCCAAAGAGAAATTAATGTTTGGTGCACCGGGGGACCACATGCACGGCAGTAAATGTGGGGTGAAAAAAGAGAACACCCCACCAATGAGGGGGCTCCAAGATCGATGGGGTCCAATATCCCAACAGCGGGGGTCCCCAGGCGACGACACGCAGACAGGCCAGAGAGAGACCAAGTAATCCGGTAAGGTAATTATCAGTATGGAAAAGTATTCCAGATCAGGGAGGTGTCTGGTGGAAACTTGACACGGCTTCAAAAGTAGAGGGAGTCCTCAATACAAAAATTGCATCCAATATGCACTATTGTAGTGATGAAGCAAATATGTGCATCGTTTCAATCTGATTTAAATCCAGAGAATCTGTAAGGATCTGTAAGGATCCCGGGTGTCCCAATGATCGCTGCGTGAGGTACCTCGTGTTTCCTTGTACACAATTCATGTGATTTATATTCATTTGTCCTTTTTGTACTTATTTATTAAATCTATACAATTTCAATATACTTTGTGTGTTTTGCAGTCACTTTTAAAGTCCCACCTCTGAGGGGGTTTTTTGTTTTTTACTCAATTTTGGGATGTGGTGACTGTTAAACCAATACAATCTTGCAGATGTCAGTTCCCTTTTGTCTCCTACACGCTGTAGAGCAGACAGCAGGGACTGTCTGTCACAGGCATGTTTAAATAGCTCTTCTGGCGCGCTTTGTGGAGCGTGCGCGCGCCCCATCGCGTGGACGTGCCCGAGATTCAGAATCAGGAAGTCCAGGAATCCTGTAGCTGACAGGATTTCTATGACATTTCCCCCCCCCAAGGGGCAGCCTCCGGATGCCCAGCCGGGTGAACCTTCCAGGGTGAGACCTTTTGAAAGCCTGTATCAAACTTCTGGCATGGATATTCTCCTCAGGTTCCCATGAGTTTTCCTCGGGTCCGTAGCCCTTCCATTTAATTAGGAATTGGTTCTGGTTATTTCTTCTCCTGAAGTCCATGATAGCTTCTACTTCGAATTCCTGCTCACCATCAATAATGATCGGATCAGGGTGAGCCGGCTTCCGATCTGGAAATGGATTAGAGACTGTGGGTTTTAGGAGAGAGACATGAAAAACTGGATGGATTCTAAGAGAGTCAGGAAGTTCCAATTCATAAGCTACTTCATTAATTTTCCTCTTAATAGGGAATGGACCTAAAAATTTTGGGCCCAGTTTTTTAGAAGGGCATGCCATTCTTAGGTTTGTGGTAGATAGCCATACTTGGTCGCCGGGTACCAACACTAATTCACCCCGCCTCTTCTTGTCATAGATTGTCTTGTTGCGTTCTTGAGTCTTGGTCATGGTCTCTTGTAGAAGCTGGTTATTGACCGAGAAAAAATTTAACTTTTCCTGGACTGCAGGTACAGGACACTCAGGAAGGGAATTAGGCAGAAAAGTAGGATGAAAACCATAGTTTGCAAAGAAAGGAGTCTGGCAGGTAGCGGAGTGGATGGAATTGTTATACGCAAACTCGGCCAACGGAAGTAGGGAAACCCAGTTGTCCTGAGCAAAAGAGGAGAAGCATCGCAGGTATTGCTCGAGCGTCTGATTCGTTCTCTCCGTCTGTCCGTTGGTCTGTGGATGGTAAGCAGAGGAAAACGATAATTCGATTTTCAAGGTTTTGCAAAGGGATCTCCAGAATCGAGAGGTAAATTGAACCCCGCGATCGTAAACAATATTGGCTGGTACCCCGTGGAGTCTGAC
Source organism: Rana muscosa (assembly GCA_029206835.1). NCBI lineage: Eukaryota > Metazoa > Chordata > Amphibia > Anura > Ranidae > Rana > Rana muscosa. The sequence continues at coordinate 333,288,669 of CM055123.1, read as the reverse complement.
TATTTCTCTGATGAATACCTGTGCGGTTTCAGGAGCGGAGGGAGTCCCTTTCATAGGGATGAAGTGTGCCATCTTGGACAGACGGTCCACAATAACGAAGATGGTGGAATGGTTCTCAGCCGGGGGTAACTCGACAATGAAGTCGATGGACAACATTCTCCAGGGCCTATCTGGAACGGGTAAGGGTTTTAGTAGTCCCCAGGCCTTGGATCTGGAACCCTTGTTTCGGGTGCAAGTTGTACAAGAATCTACAAACCTCCTACAGTCTTCACGTACTCGAGGCCACCAGAAGGTGCGCTGTACCAGGTCAGTGGTCTTGGCAACGCCAAAATGCCCAGCCAGGGCGTGGTCGTGGCAGAGTTCTAATGCGGTTACTCTTAGTTTCTCAGGTACGTAGATTCTGTCTTGGTACCACAATAGTCCATCCTTAACTTGCAATTCCGGCTCGGAGAACTGTCTCTGCCCGGTGGAAGCTTGTTTGATTTGAGTGAACAGGTTCTCCTGTAGAAGAAGGAAATTTCCGGGGGCAAGGACGGTATCAGGCGGAGAAGTCTCCTTGGACTTATGGAACATCCGAGACAGGGCGTCAGGCTTAATATTCTTGGCCCCAGGACGATAAGTAACATGAAAAGAGAACCGGGAGAAGAAGAGTGCCCACCTGACTTGCCGTGGATTCAATCTTCTCGCGGCTTTCAGGTACTCCAGGTTCTTGTGGTCAGTGAATATCAGAATCGGATGAGCCGCACCCTCCAGCAGGTACCGCCATTCCTCTAGTGCAGACTTGATCGCTAGTAGCTCCCGATCCCCCACGTCGTAGTTCCTCTCTGCTGCAGAAAGCTTGCGGGAGAAGAAGGCTACTGGGTGGAGCAAGGCTTTGACTCCCTGTCTTTGGGACAGTATTGCTCCTACCGCTATTTCGGAGGCGTCTACCTCAAGTACGAATGGTAGTGAGGAGTCTGGGTGTTTCAAGATAGAGGCTGAGGTAAATAGGGCCTTCAGGCGTTCAAAAGCTTCTTGGGCTTCAGGAGACCAGTGAAAACGTGTTCCTTGCTTGGTGAGTTGAGTAATGGGTGCGATAATAGCTGAAAACCCCCTGATGAACTTGCGGTAGAAGTTGGCGAATCCAACGAAACGTTGGATTCCCTTCTTGTCCACCGGTTCTGGCCAGTCCAGGATTGCGGTAATCTTTTGAGGATCCATCTTGATGCCCTCGCTGGAAATGATTAACCCCAGAAATGATATACTCTCTTGCTCGAACTCGCATTTTTCGGCCTTCGCATACAGGCCATGCTGGCGGAGTCGACCCAACACATTTTTGACATGTCTGCGATGAGAATCAAGGGAGGAAGAAAAAATTAAGATATCATCAAGATAAACAATAACAAAGAGGTCTAGGAAGTCCCGTAGAACATCGTTGATAAAATACTGGAAAGTGGCAGGGGCGTTACACAACCCGAATGGCATTACCAAGTACTCAAAATGTCCATACCGGGTACGGAAGGCAGTCTTCCATTCGTCCCCTTCTTTGATACGGATCAAGTTGTAGGCTCCGCGGAGGTCAAGTTTGGTAAAGATGGTGGCAGTTCCTAGTCTCTGAAATAACTCTGGTACCAGGGGGAGAGGGTAGCGATTTTTTACTGTAATTTTATTCAATTCCCGGTAATCCACACAAGGTCGAAGGGTGTGGTCCTTTTTCTCTACAAAAAAGATGCCTGCGCCTGCTGGGGATGTGGAAGGGCGGATGAACCCCTTTTGCAAGTTCTCATCAACATAATCTTTTAAAGCCCCTTGTTCTACCTCCGTTAAAGGGAAGATTCTACCGAACGGAATCTTTGCTCCAGGAAGTAGGTCGATGGGGCAATCGTAGGCCCGATGGGGCGGTAGAGTCTCTGCCTTTTGTTTACTAAATACGTCAAGAAAGTCGAGGTAAACTTCTGGGATGGATTGACGGGTGCCATCTTCTGTGTCAATGCATAGTAACGAGGCCGGCCCAGGAGGTTTATATGAGCCACAGGACTGCTGGCAATAGGAAGAAGGAAAGGTAACTATTCCCGTAGTCCAGTTGATAGTGGGATTGTGGGCTTGTAACCAAGGCATCCCTAGGATCAAGGGAAACAACGGAGAAGAGATGATGTCCAGACATAAGCATTCTTGGTGGGTTCCAGAGGTGGTAAAGATGGTAGCGGGTATAGGAGTGGTCTCCTGGGTCACAGGTCCGGACTTAATGACGGAACCATCAGCCAGATGGACACGAAGTCCGTGGGTCTTGGTACGAAGGGGAATTTGGTGTTTAATGGCAAAGGTTGAGTCCATAAAGCAGCTGCATGCTCCGGAATCAATAATGGCGGGTACTTGCAAAGTCCTTCCTGGGAGCTGTAATGATACAGAGAGGGCAAGGTGAGATGTGGTTTTGGCTTGTAGGTTAGTCATGTTAGAAGAAACTGAAAGAAACTTACGAAGCTTCAGGGGACAGGTTCTAACGAAATGTCCGGGGTCCCCGCAGTACAGGCACAGATTATTTATTCGGCGGCGCTGGCGTTCCTCAGGAGCGAGGGATGGACGAAGGAGCCCGAGCTGCATTGGTTCAGGCGTGTCAGATGTGGGAGTTGGAGGTGTAGCAGGAGCCGAGTACAGGTGACTAGGAGCCCGAGGAAGCATCCAGGTTGGGCGGGAGAAGCCAGTGGTCCTCTCAGCCCTCCGTTCCCTCAGACGTCGGTCAATCTGGATGGTTAGGTCAATCAACAGGTTGAGTGTCTGTGGTACACCGACTCTAGCTAGCTCGTCCTTCAAGGAATCGGAAAGTCCTAAGCGAAACTGATGGCGGAGGGCGGCATCATTCCAATTGGTATCCGCACTCCACCGCCTGAATTCTGCCACATAGTCCTCCGCTGGTCTGCGTCCTTGTTGAAGGGAACGCAAGGCGGCTTCTGCGGTTACTGAGAGTTGGGGATCTTCGTATAGCTGGGCCATGGCATCGAAAAAAGCAGCAAGGTTGTTTAGTGATACATCCTTCTGTTCAAAGAGACGGTGGGCCCAGCTCTGAGGGTCTCCAGCGAGCAAAGAGACCACAAAGCCCACCTTGGTGGCCTCTAGAGAAAAGGTACGGGGCTGTAGGGCAAAATACAGTTCACACGAATTCCGGAAGGCCCTAAACTTGCTCCGATCCCCGGAAAATCTTTCGGGTGTAGGAACCTTAGGTTCAGGAGGAAGCATGACCACTGTGGGTGAGGAACTTGTTCCGGCTGTGGAAGCAGAGGCGTGGGGCCCCTCTTGGATGGCAGAAGGATTGGAGAGGGCCCGCACTTGTTCTTCCAAGCGGGTGTATCCTTGTTGAAGACTCTTGACTGCTTCAGACAAACCTGCCAGGTGCCGACAGAGTTCCTCCATAGGTGAGGCTCCCTGCCCAGGCTCAGACATGGCTGTCTGCTACTGTCACGTACCTGACGGTGACGAGCCCGGATCTGCAGAGGGAGGCCTCTCTTACGGCTTCCACCGGCGGCCCCTGGTACTGAAGACAGGGGGCACGGAGGTAGAAGGGGTACGAGTGCCTGGCAGGATGGATCAAGGTAGAGTAGAGTCTGAAGACTGGGACGGATCCAGGCACCCAGGAAGTATGGCAGGCTGAACCGGAACCAGGAACACAGCAACTGGACTGGAACTGATGAGACTGACTGGACTGGAACCAGGATACAGCAACTGGACTGGAACTGATGAGACTGACTGGACTGGAACCAGGATACAGCAACTGGACTGGAACTGAAGAGGCAGACCGGACTGGAACCAGGACACAGCAACTGGAGAGATTGGTCGGACAAGCCGGGTCGGTAGAATTGGCTGGCGGCAAGGTGCTGGAGGATCAGGCAGAAGATTGGTCAAACAAAGCCGGAGGTCAGAGGCAGGCAGGAAACTGGAAGGGTCAAGGTAAGCCGGGTCGGATACAGGTAAATTCACGAATCAGGTCTCTTTGGGTACTACACGCTGTAGAGCAGACAGCAGGGACTGTCTGTCACAGGCATGTTTAAATAGCTCTTCTGGCGCGCTTTGTGGAGCGTGCGCGCGCCCGCTCGCCATCGCGCGCGCCCGCGCGCGTGCCCGAGATTCAGAATCAGGAAGTCCAGGAATCCTGTAGCTGACAGGATTTCTATGACACTTCCTTTATAATCTCCTCCCAGCCTGACTCCACCCCAGGCCCTATCACAGAACACTATATTAACCTGTGCACTGCAAGCCTGCTTTGCTGATCAACGTGTTTGTTAAGCATTGTGTGTTTGGGTTCCTGCCTGCCGTGTGCTACGTCTGTCTCTCTGTTACGATATTGGCTTGTTCCTGACTATCCCTGTCTGCTTGTGTCCCTTGACCTTCGGCTTGTCCTTCGTTTATCCTTGTCTGCTTGTGACCCTTGACCTTCGGCTTGTCCTTCGCTATTCTTGTATCTTGAGCTGCTGCTTCCCCTCTTTCCTCCTTCCCTACGAGGCGTGAGCTAGGAGACTCTAGGGGTCGCAACCTGGACCTAGCTGCAACGTAACATCCTCACCTCTAGAGGCTCTGGAGAAGACCTGCTGGGTCTTAGACTCCACGCCCTGGGGAATCTTGGCTCTAGCTTCCTGTAGGATGCCAGTTGTGCTCCTCTGGTCCCGCTTTCCACAACCACCTAGTTTCCTATCCGCAGCAGTCAGCCATAGGGTTCACTACCTTGTGGTGCACTCCTGACCCCTACGGTGTGCATCTGTCATCTGGCCACAGGTGACCTGACAGGGAGGAAGCCTTGAAGACCACAAAGCCTGTTAAGAGTCCAGGACCAGATGGCCTTACGGCCCAGTATTACAAAAGCTTTGCCGATCTTTTGGTTCTGAGTTTCCTTAAAGCCTTCAATACCTTATCGGGGTCCCCCTGCTTTTCAGGTAGCTTGCTAGAGGCATATGTCTCGGTGATCCCAAAAGAAAACAAAGACTCTACTAATGTAGCCAATTACTGACCAATCTCGCTGCTGAACGTGGATGTCAAACTATTCTCCAAAATCCTTGCTACTTGCTTGTCTTACTACGTTCCGGCCTGGGTGGGCCTCGACCAAGTTGGTTTTGTCCCCTGCAGGGAAGCTAGGGACAATACCATTAAAGCTTTAAATCTACATTATTGGCTTACCTCCACTCAGCGGGAAGGCTTTTTTCTAGCAATGGATGCGGAGAAGGCCTTCGACCGAGTGGCCTGGGACTACATGGATGCAGTTCTAGTAGCCTTAGGCCTGGGGAGTCGTATGCGGGCCTTTATTGGGGCACTATACACTAACCCAACAGCTAAAGTTCTGGTCAATGGCCACTTGTCAGAGGCCTTCTCCATCCACAATGGAACCAGACATCTCCCTTACTATATATCCATACCCTGGAACCTCTTTTGAGATGCAGTTCATCAATGGGAATATAAGCTGGCGGCCTTTACAGACGATGTCCTGCTTTTTCCTCTCAACCCCATTGACGACATTGCCCAACCTAATGCAAGTATTAGACAAATTCCAACTTATTTCGAGCTTGAAAATTAACTTTTCAAAATCATTTGCCTTGAATATTTCTCTACCCCCTACGTTGGCAAGGTTATGCCAAACAAAATTTCACTTCAGCTGGAAAACCTGACGCGATCACCTACCTGGGTATCCAGCTACCTGGTAAGCTAACGGACCTATATGACAAAAACTTCTTGTCGGAACTGAAAAGTATACAACACGACATCCTTAAGTGGGATGCGCCTGCTGTGTCTTGGTTTGGACGCGCTTCGATTCTAAAAATGACGGTACTTCCCCGTATTCTGTATAAACTTCAGACTATCCCAATTTGCCTGCCACCTTCCTTCTTTGCGGCGTATAAGAAAATGTGCAGGACCTTCCTATGGGGTAACAAGATGGCACGAATTGGATGGGCGAAACTAGTCCTGCCAAAATCTGGTGGAGGTATTGGCCTCCCTGACTTTCAGAGTTATTACTGGGCAGTTCATATGGCCCGGGTAGTCGACTGGAAGATACATACTCGATGCAGAAAAAGGGGATGAGACATATATAGGGAGAGCGAATGGTGCTGCGCACCCCGGTAAATGAGGAAATGGGAATGACCCCCAGTGGGGTTTTATAGGAAGCAAAAATGTACAAAAGTAGGATAAAACATATTTATTGCATATGTGCACAAGGTTACAAACAATTTAAAGTTCTGATGGAGTTTACACCTACAGAATGTTTAAACACAACATAAATAGTACACAGCAGTGCTATACAGCTAAACATGTAGATATGCATCTGTATACGTTCCTGATGCGTTTCGATCACAAAGGATCTTCTTCAGAGGATATATGGAATGCTGCAAAAAATTATAAGGTAAGTATCACTTCATTACCTGGGTATGTACCCACAGGTAAGGGACACAAATTATATAATTACCAATATGCTGTGTGTTAAAACCTAACTTCCAATCAGAGCTCCGCAAAAGGGCAGGCGCCTCCAGGGATCCAACAGCCCCCCAGCCACCCGACACCCCGAGGGCCGGCGCCACCATGGATTTCGTGCGACCTACAGGGAGCCATACCGGAGGGGGGAGCTCCACGCGGGGCGCGCACGGACAGGCGACCAGCACCTATGGAGGACATCAAAGACATCAATGTAGGATGCATGGGTGTTGCTTCCATACGATTCATAAATTATAGATTGTCTGACATCTTATTATATAGGCAGATAGGAGGTCCATATATGTTGCCCTTACATAATTCAAAGTGGGGATGTTGGTATAGTGATTAATGAATTCTATTCATATGATGGGTGCAGCAGTGACTAAGTATATTGTGTGGTAAGTGATGATGAGGGAATGTAATGGGTGGGGCAAGTGAAAGTGAAGCAAGAATGGGAAAATTAGTAAGGACAAATAAGTGGAAAACAAAAAACAAGGGACCAAAACAAGACAAAAACAAAGCCAAAAATGGTTAGTAAAAGTGAAAATGAAAATAGAAGTGAGTGAGAGTGAAATTGGAGGAATGATATGTAGTCGAAAGTGTGAAGGAATGAAGTGTGAATGTGAAAGGTGAAGTGGAATGGAGTGAAATGTTGTGAAAGTGAAAGGGGGAAAGGGAATGAAAAAATGTGTGTGTGTGTATGTGTGTGAGAAGTGTGAAATGCTACAACCATATTGAAGTCAAAAGCTGATTATAAGGGAACTAATCCCATTATTACTGTCCCTTACCTGTGGGTACATACCCAGGTAATGAAGTGATACTTACCTTATAATTTTTTGCAGCATTCCATATACCCTCTGAAGAAGATCCTTTGTGATCGAAACACGTCAGGAACGTATACAGATGCATATCTACATGTTTAGCTGTATAGCACTGCTGTGTACTATTTATGTTGTTTTTAAACATTTTGTATGTGTAAACTCCATCAGAACTTTAAATTGTTTGTAACCTTGTGCACGTATGCAATAAATATGTTTTATCCTACTTTGGTACATTTTTGCTGCCTAGAAAACCCCACTGGGGGGCATTCCCATTTCCTCATTTACCGGGGTGCGCAGCACCATTTGCTCTCCCTATATATGTCTCACCCCCTTTTTCTAGTCTAGAAAAAGCTTGCAGCTCTCTCTAAGTCTTTCTCATTTTGGGCGTATATACAGTTGAATCATTATCTCGACAATCCAGCGAACAGGGATAGCTTCACAAAACCCCCTACGGTTTTTGAACCACTGTGCTCTAGCTCGAACCCCCCCCCCCCCCCAGAACCATGTGATCTCAGTCCTATACGCCTCAATGTTTGGGGAAGCCTACACGACTTTGCCCGCGGAACATGCTTTTTGGGAGACCCAGCTAAACATAGTGATAACGGAAACCAATTGGGATCACGTTCACTTGTATATTCACCAGGGATCATTGAACGTACACACCCAGGAGAACGGGTATAAAATTAAAACGCGCTGGTACAAGACGCCGGACCTTCTTCACAAATTCTGCCCGACAGTCTCTGATAGGTGCTGGAGATGCGGGTGGGACTTGGGCTCTTTTCTTCATATATGGTGGACGCGCCTAGACTATGCTTACCAGTTCATTGGAGGTCCACATCGATCCCTTCAATGAAAGAATGGGTGTAACGCATCAACCACATTGCAGCGATGGAGGAGCTGATCTGTACCACCCAAGTTGGATATTCTAACTTCTCGAATACATGGGAACCCTGGTTTACATACCAAAAATCTCAAGGCTATCAAGACCTGATACAAAATATTGGTCAGATAGGATCCCAAAGTTAGTATCTTTGCTGATACATTCTGAAAGTAGTGTGGGTCATACACTACCTATTACATTACCGGAAGTAGATGGAGAGGGTAGCTGGTGGCTATCCCACCCCCTCTCTTGACAATGGCCTTTTATTGCACTCCCCCCTCCCCCATCCCTCTTTTCTCCCCTCTCATGTCTTGTTTTCTTCTTTCTCCCCCTAGATTAGACGTTTAAAGGTGGGGAGTCTGGGAGAAGGAGCTGACTTCCCAGTTGGCCCCTTCGCCCATTCCTCTCACATTATACAGACATGCAGGAATCGGGTTAGGAACTTTGCATGCAGCTCTGAGCCTCTAGATCTCTGACATAGCTATAGGTCTCTGAAATATTGTGCACGAACATGACGTCACTCTGATAACTCAATGTACATTGCATGTCTTCTCATGTTTGGATTGTGATATGTACTTTATACAGACAAAATCGAATTGACCATGTTAGGGGTTTGTAACTACTGTTTGTACCTCAGTTGGGACTGTGTTTTTCTGTATTGATGTTTCTGTAATGTCTTAAATTTTTCAATAAAAAAATTCTTTATGGGGGAAAAAAATAAAATGTATTGCCATAGTCTGGTTTGAACAAAAGTGACATGTGCAATGTGTCTGTTGCTGAGCCACTCTGTCCCTCTGGGTCTCTTTGTGCAGTTGGAGCAGTACTGTGTAGTACCTCTTGGGGCACAGAGATAACAGACTGGGACAGGTGGGCAAAAAGCCTGTTGGCTTTGTTGTAAAAGGCCTCTGTTGGTAAGAGTGGAGCAGACATGACTTCTGTGGTGCCAGATGAAGGACCTGCAGAGCAACTTATATGCAAGGGTGCACTTGCTGCTGCAGATGATGTTGCTCACGAGATGGAAGCGCAAAGTAAGGGCGAATGCACAGAGGAGGTCATGTCTGTGATCCACAAAGGGCCTAATGATATGGTAATGGGTGATGCCGTGCCAAATGAGCTGGTGTTGGTGGAAGTGCCAGATGGCACAGCAATAATTGAAGTGATTGTAGTCACAAGTCCAAATGTTGTTTTATGTGATGATGGTCAGGACAGTTGCTGGCAGAGGATCTCATGCCAGTGGAGTTGGTGTATAGTGAAGCTGCCGTAGACAACCACTCCGCTGGGTGCAGTTCCTCCCAAGACACTGCCCTGCCAAACATGGGTGAAATGAAATATGGCAAATGCATTGATATTTCTGACTATGATGAAAAATGCAGCGCATTGGCAATTTTTGATGGTTTGGTTACCATGGGTGACAACAAAAATAATGGTAGACCTGATGGTCTTGGTCAAGTTGATATGGTTGTAGCAAACACTGAAAATTGTAATGGGATAAGGAATGGTAGGATTGACACAGAAGAGGTAAAGGGTATAGCAGAATTGGGCCCCCTACAGGTTCAGGAGGGTAATTCTGGGGAAGATTTCCTGAGGTTTGAAGAATTTCTAAGATCTGAGAAGGATCGTGGTAAGCAATGGTCGGAGGGAAATAGCCCAAAGCTCAGAAAGGTTTCGCATGACTTAGAAACCTCAGTGTGCCAAGACAGTCAGGATGTCCTTCAGAGGGAGACTAGGATGAGGCTGCAGTCATATGAGGATGTTAATGATGAAACTGACAAAATGAAGCATGCAGTGTGCATGAGGACGCGAAGTTTGGACAGTAATGCCCTGTACACACTGTAGTGATATAGTATAGTGGTTAGATAATTAATATTTAGGTATTAGTATGATGATGTGAGTAATTTCCACAGCAAGCCGATTCTTCCAGAGACGCACTTTAATGACTTCCAACACAGATCAAAGTCCAATACTTGCAACAGATGACAAAAATCCAACAGAGTAAATTAAATTTAACTCAGAGTCCCATTTTTTTCCTAGACCTGTGCCTTCATAATCATAGAGCATGACAAGACTGACTGAATGCCAGCTTGAATGTCCTCTCAAGTACTTGGCTGACACTGGGGGGGTTTCTGCTAGGTCAACCAAATGTTTCCCATGAATACCCCCTCAAGTCTAATTACCAATTCAATAAATACTTCTTCTATGGTCCTATATCATCCTTAAAGTGGATGTAAACCCACTTATGCAACTTGAACCTACAGATAAGCCTAGATTAAGGCTTACCTGTAGGTGCAAGAAATATCTCCGAAACCTACACAGTTTAGGAGATATTTGCAAAAAAAGACATGCACTGATGTCTACGGCGCATGCGCGAGGTAGAAAACGGTGCATTCACAGGGTTAATCCACATTCACAAATCCAGGCCTTGCGCGGAGTGACGTCTTCGCCGCTCCGGCCAATCACAGCGCCGGAGCGGCGCTGTGATTGGCAGGAGCGGCGATACCCAGAAGTAACCTTCCTGGTATCTGTGGAGTGATGGCTGTGGCTGGGAGGGGAGACGAGGATGGCTTCGGGGACCCCGATCTGAGGTAAGTGATGCATAATGAGCTAGTATGCTAGTCATACTAGCTCATTATGGCTTTGCCTTGCAGGTGTTTTTTTTTTTTTATTTCCGGGCTTACAACCACTTTAAGTATGTAAACAATGTACCCTTTGAAATGTTCAATTAGGTTAACAGGCCATACCTCACACACCTAGGTAGACTTGCATAAGATTAACACATCACAGGGTCTTCAGCTGTCCCTTTGATATGTTAAAATTCAGTTGGCTTGGACAACTCAAATGAATTTCTGGTCAATATGGTACTTTAATACAATATCCTACATAAATCGGCCAACATATATTACAACACACGAGCGGAATTTCCGTGGGAAAAAAATCAGATGGTTTTTCCGACGGAATTCCACTCAAGCTGTCTTTCATACACACGGTCACACCAAATTCCGACCGTCAAGAACACGGTGACGTACAATACTACGACGAGCCGAGAAAAATGACGTTCAATGCTTCCGAGCATGCATCGACTTGATTCTGAGCATGCGTGGTTTTTAGTGCGTCGGAATTGCATACAGACGAATGGATTTTCCGATAGAGAACATGCTCTCTATTTTTCCAACGGAAAATATTCCTATCTAAGTCCATCGGAAAATCCGATCATGTGTACACGGCATAAGAGGGTGCCCGTACATGGAATGCAGAGAGGGACCAGTGTGACCCCAATAAAAGAGCCCCCGCTTATCACTAAACCAGTGTTTAAAAATGTGGTTCCTTCTAAATTAAGTAAAGAGAAAAAGGGTGGTCTAGTGGAAATTGAGGGAGCACTTTATAACTTTACCGATATCCGACCCTTAAAGTTCAGATGTCTGCCTCATGTTAAAAAAAATACCAAGATTAGTAAACTCCCTACTGTCAAGGTGGCCAGTGTAGGCCCAAGGGAAATGGAAAGACAGCGCTTTTGGAAGCGTAATCGTAAAAAAGCATGGGAGTGTCTTTGTAGAGTCCGAGTAAAGATAGCAGGGGGACATGGAGAAATTCACCTGATGGGACAAGATTTGGCCCATGTGGGTGGTAGCTTACATGGTCATGCCAAAGTGAGGAGGTTGTACTGGTGTGTTCCGCCCTCTGGGTCGAAACAAAGGGGGAGGATATGTGGTAGTGTGGTACCCCACCAATGTATGAATACAGGATTATCAACCAGGCAGGTTGAGGGGCTCCAGTGTATTTGCTTGTTTGGGAGGAAACTGGCTTTTCAGTTTCCTCATTATTTACTAAAGTCCACTTTGGGACCAGGAGCCTGGGGATTTCTTAGAGATCCGGGTGGGATGAAATCCCCAGTCTTGGATCCGGGTTTTGAGACTCACCGGCACAATGATTGTTCAGGTGTGTCTGGGTCTGATAATAGAGTCAGGACCAGGGTTCTGGGCTCCACCCTCCCGAGGAGTGCAGGTGTGCACTGGGGAAGCCAGAGAGTGCAGGTGTGCACTGGAGAAGCCAGAGAGTGCAGGTGTGCACTGGAGAAGCCAGAGAGTGCAGGTGTGCACTGGAGAAGCCAGAGAGTGCAGGTGTGCACTGTGAAAGTCAGAGATCCAAGTCTGAGGGTCAGAAGTGAGGGACTGCTATCTGTATGGATGGTGTTGGCAAAGGGGAATAGTCTTTAGGAGACAGACGAGAGCCTGAAGTGGAAGGCCTGAGCAGTAGTGATGAGCCGAACACCCCCGGGTTCGGTTCGCACCAGAACCCGCGAACGGACCGAAAGTTCGCACGAACATTAGAACCCTATTAAATACAATGGATGCGAACGTTCGAATTCTAAAGTGCTAATTATAACGACTATTATCCATGTTATTGTCCTAAACAGAGTTTGGGAACCCGGGTTCTGCACCAGGGGACATGTATCAATGCAAAAAGAAGTTTTAAAAACGGCCGTTTTTCGGGAGCAGTCATTTTAATGATGCATAAAGTGAAAAAAAAAAAGTCAAATATTCCTTTAAATATTGTACCTGGGGGGTGTCTAAAGTATGCCTGTGAAGTGCCACGTGTTTCCCGTGTTTAGAACTGTCCCTGCACAAAATTACATTTCTAAAGGAAAAAAAGCCATTTAAAACTGCTTGCGGCTTTAATGTAATGTCTGGTCCCGGTAATATGGATGAAAATCTTTAAGAAAAATGCAATAGCTACCCCATCACCCCCCCCCTACCCCAGCCCATTACCAGCCCCTTTGGGTCTTGTATGGATATTAAGGGGAACCCCGCACACAAAATAAAAAAGGCCCTATATACTCTGAACAGCCGTATACAGGCGGTGCATACAAGACAGGGACTGTAGGTTTGTTCTTATGTAGAATCTGTTTGTAATTTTGAACAGGTACATTGTTTAAGTGTAGCTCCAGCCCAAATACCTATTTTTAAGCTTTTTGGAAAACATAGGGAAGGGTTATCACCCCTGTAACATTTGTTTTGCTGTCTGTGCCCCTGTTCAGAACATTTCACCTCATTTTGCGTCCCAATGACAACTGTTTTTTAAATGTGGTGTTTTTATTGAAACAAGGATTGGTGATAAAGCATCAGTAGAGAGGAGACACCTTTCTCCCATATTAATTCTTACAGGAGAGAATTTTCCTTCCAAGGGGTAGATTTCCTCTCACTTCCTGTTGTCTTCTTCCGTTTGCAAGTAGTAGTCGTTTGTAAGTTGGATGTTTGAAAGTAGGGACCTGCCGTATATACTCTGCAGAAATTGGCCCCTTAGGTGTTGGTGTTGGCACAACACTGTAAGCACTCACAGTTACTCTTGGTGGGTGCTGGAACGCCCTGCTGTCAACTATTATATCAGGAATTGTAATAACATATAATTGTTGAACAGTGGTAGTAAAAATTGGGCCTTTGATGGTGGTGCTGGTGCCACAACACTGTAAGGGCTGACAGTTACTCTTGGTGGGCGCAGCAATGGGCCCTGCTGTGAATTATTAGATCAATAATTATAATTGCATGCCCCTGTTGAACAGGGGCTGAAAAATTGGGCCTTAGGCACTGGTGGCACAACACTGCAACCCCTCACAGATACTGTACTTGGAGCACAGCAATGACGCCTGTTGCAAAGTATTTGCATCAAAAATTGTAATTACACGCCCCTGTTAAACAGGGGCTGAAAAATTGGGCCTTAGCCACTGGTGGCGGCACCCATAAACCAAAATGATCTTCCAAGCTATCATCATTAATCGGATCATTGAGGAGGAGGAGGAGGATAGCCAGTCAACATAACAGCACAGGCACTCAGCATCAGCATCAGTCTTGAAGGGATGTGACATTTTAAAATCAATTAGTCTGTTATATCAGCATCAGGTGTGTGGTAGCTGATGGTGATCCAAGACTGGTTCATCTTGATGAAAGTCAGTCGATCAACCGAGTCGGTGGACAGGCGCACCCTGTGATCCGTGACAAATCCTCCAGCAGCACTGAATGTGCGTTCTGAAAGAACGCTGGATGCAGGACAAGCCAGTAGCTCAATTGCATACTGTGCAAGCTCTGGCCAGTGATCCATCCTCAAGACCCAGTAAGCCAGAGGATTTTCGGTGGGGAAGGTGTCCAAGTCTGACCTTGCCCCTAGGTATTCCTGCACCATGTATATCAGACGCTGGCGATGGTTGCTGGAACCGATCATACTTTGGGGCTGCGGACTAAAGAATTGTCTGAACGCATCGGTCAGACGGCCACCTTCCCCACCGCTCCTTCTTTGACTGCCCGAAGCCTCAGCAACTCGTTGTCCAGGACCAGGAGTTTGTAACCTCCCAGTCTCTGGGAACGCGTTGCACAGACCTTTCTGCAAGGCCTCCCTGAGTTGTCTCATCCTCTGCTCCCTCTGCGACGGTAACATAAGGTCCGCAACCTTACCCTTGTACCGTGGATCAAGGAGAGTGGCCAGCCAGTAATGGTCCCTCTCCTTGATCCGAAGAATACGAGGATCCTTCCGCAGACTTTGCAGGATCAGGGAGGCCATGCAGCGTAGGTTAGCTGAGGCATTCAGTCCGGAGTCCTCTGGGTCACTAAGGACGACATGATCCGCAGCCACCTCCTCCCAGCCACGTACAAGTCCACTGGTTTCTTGGGACTGTAAATCATTCCTAAAAGACTGCTGCTGATGATGCTGAGTGCCAGCCTCCACCTCCATGCTGACACAATCCTCCTCCTCCTCCTCCTCCTCCTCCTCCTCCTCCTCCTCTTCCTGTGCGATGGGTGGGACAGAAGGAACACTGTCTGGGTAAAGGGGGCCTTGAGAGGCAAGGAAGTCCTCCTCTTCCTGCCTCTGTTCTGCCTCAAGTGCCCTGTCCATTATTCCACGCAGCGTGTGCTCCAACAGGTGGACAAGAGGTACAGTGTCACTGATGCATGCACTGTCACTGCTCACCATCCTCGTGGCCTCCTCAAATGGTGCCAGGACAGTGCATGCATCCCTGATCATGCCCCACTGGCGTGGTGAAAAAAACCCGAGCTCCCCTGACCCTGTCCTGGTGCCGTAGTCACACAGGTACTCATTGATGGCCCTCTGCTGCGTGTGCAGCTGCTGCAGCATGGCCAACGTTGAGTTCCACCTGGTGGGCATGTCACATATAAGGCGGTTCTTGGGCAGGTTCAACTCCTTTTGCAGCTCAGCCAGGCGAGCACTGGCATTATAAGATCTGCGGAAATGCACACAGACTTTCCTGGCCTGCCTCAGGACATCCTGTAAGCCCGGGTACCTGCCCGAGAACCGCTGCACCACCAGGTTAAGGACGTGAGCCATACAGGGCACATGGGTCAGTTGTCCCTGTCGGAGGGCGGAGAGGAGGTTGGTGCCATTGTCGCAAACCACCATTCCTGGCTTAAGCTGGCGTGGCGTCAACCACCTCTCGGCCTGCCCCTGCAGAGCAGACAGGACCTCTGCCCCAGTGTGGCTCCTGTCCCCCAAACACACCAGCGCAAGCACGGCATGGCATCTTTTTGCCTGCGTACTTGCGTAGCCCCTTGAACGCCTACGGAGCACCGCTGGTTCCGAGGACAAACCACAGGAAGAGGCCATGGAGGAAGAAGAAGAGGAGGGGGTGGAGGAGAGAGGTGTGTCACAACCAGTAGTAGCATTTTAGAGGCATGGCGGTGGAACAACCTCCAACACTACTGCACCTTGTCCTGCATCCTTCCCAGCTGCCAAAAGAGTGACCCAATGGGCCGTGAAAGAAAGGTAACGTCCCTGTCCATGCCTGCTGGACCATGAGTCAGCGGTAATATGCACCTTACCGCTGACTGCCCTGTCCAGCGAGGCCAAGACATTGCCTTCCACATGCCTGTAGAGAGCCGGAATCGCCTTCCGTGAGAAAAAGTGGCGTTTGGGAACCTGCCACTGAGGAACCGCACATTGCACAAACTCACGGAAGGGGGCCGAGTCTACCAACTGAAAAGGCAGCAGTTGAAGCGCTAGCAATTTAGCCAAGCTAGCATTCAACCGCTGGGCATGTGGATGGCTGGGAGTGAACTTCTTTCGACGGTCCAGCAGCTGGGGCAGGGAAATTTGCCTGCTAGAATCGGACGTCGGTGTACTGCTAGCAGAGTGGCCGCAAGTACTTGGCTGTGACACACCTAATTCTACACCTTCATTCCTCTCAGTGCAGGTTTCAGAGAGGACTGAAGGTATAGTGGGGTTGGAGATCCCAGCTGATGCGGTGCAAGGAGAGGTCCGCTTTGTTCTTTGGTGTGGGTCTTTAAGGTAGGCTTGCCAACGAGCTGCATGGCAGGTCAACATATGTCTGATCAAGCATGTGGTGCCCAAGCGGCTGATGTTTTGGCCACGCGATATACGCTTGAGACATATGTTGCAAACAGCAGCTGTGCGATCTGATGCACTCGCCTCAAAAAAGGCCCACACCAAAGAACTTTTTGAATGACGGGCAGAGGCAGCACCCTGCACAGGCGGAGCTCTGCGGTGTGATTCCGTCGGTGTGCTGCCCATACGCTGGCCACCCAAGGGCATCCTGCCTCGTTGGAGATGTGCCTCCTCCTCATCCTCCTCCTCCTCCTCTCTCCTATTAGGCACCCACGTGGAGTCAGTGACCTCATCATCCCCTCCCTCCTCATCACTGGAGCCAATCTGGCAGTATGCTGCAGCTGCTGGAGCATGACTGCCAGATTGGTGTCCTTCTTGAGCATCCCCTCTCTCTGCTCTCACGCTACTGCCTTCCTCTAGCTGGGTATCATCATCAGATCCTTCGAAACGCTGGGCATCCTCCTGGAGCATGTACCCAACACTGTGCTCAAACAGTTCGGGTGACTCCTCAGGAGGAGGACATGGTGGGTCTAGGGAAGGAGTGACTAATGATGACATTGATACCAGAGAAGAGGACGCTTTGGCAGCTGCTTTGCCAGTACCCTGAGCCTGGGTGAGAGAGGATGAGGAGGATGAGGTGGGCTTGGTCATCCACTCTACCAAGTCTTCGGCATGATGTGGCTCAACATGTCCAGCTGCCGAAAAGAAGGACAAGCGTGTCCCATGGCCATGTGCTGATGACAATGCACCGCGTCCACGACCAGCACTGTTGCCCCCAGACACAGAGCCTGCTTGCCCTCTTTTTTTGCCTCCTGACTGTCTGCCTCTCCTTGTTTGCCTTCCAGACATTTTAATGGGTGGCCTGCAGGGAGATGGGAAAAACAGCAATAAGGGCTACCTTCAGGTGTATACTGTGCAGGAGGCTTAGCAACAAAGACACTGACACTGTCCCCTGCCTATCCTTCTCTGTCCCTAAACACAAGGATTTGCAATATGCTTCAGCAAGATTGGTTTAGCACAGAATAGCACACTGACAGTTTCCCTCACTGTCCTTCTCTGTCCCTACAAACAAGGTTTAGCACAGAATAGCACACTGATAGTTTCCCCGCGTGTCCTTCTCTGTCCCTAAACTCAAGGATTTCAAATATGGTTCAGCAAGATTGGTTTAGAACAGAATAGCACACTGATAGTTTCCACGAGTGTCCTTCTCTGTCCCTAAACTCAAGGCTTTCAAATATGGTTCAGCAAGATTGGTTTAGCACAGAATAGCACACTGATAGTTTCCCTCACTGTCCTTCTCTGTCCCTACAAACAAGATTTAGCACAGAATAGCACACTGATAGTTTCCCCGAGTGTCCTTCTCTGTCCCTAAACTCAAGGATTTCAAATATGGTTCAGCAAGATTGGTTTAGAACAGAATAGCACACTGACAGTTTCCCCGAGTGTCCTTCTCTGTCCCTAAACTCAAGGCTTTCAAATATGGTTCAGCAAGATTGGTTTAGCACAGAATAGCACACTGACACTTTCCCTCACTGTCCTTCTCTGTCCCTACAAACAAGGTTTAGCACAGAATAGCACACTGATAGTTTCCCCGCATGTCCTTCTCTGTCCCTAAACTCAAGGCTTTCAAATATGGTTCAGCAAGATTGGTTTAGCACAGAATAGCACACTGATAGTTTCCCTCACTGTCCTTCTCTGTCCCTACAAACAAGATTTAGCACAGAATAGCACACTGATAGTTTCCCCGAGTGTCCTTCTCTGTCCCTAAACTCAAGGATTTAAAATATGGTTCAGCAAGATTGGTTTAGCACAGAATAGCACACTGACACTTTCCCTCACTGTCCTTCTCTGTCCCTACAAACAAGGTTTAGCACAGAATAGCACACTGATAGTTTCCCCGCATGTCCTTCTCTGTCCCTAAACTCAAGGATTTCAAATATGGTTCAGCAAGATTGGTTTAGCACAGAATAGCACACTGACACTTTCCCTCACTGTCCTTCTCTGTCCCTACAAACAAGATTTAGCACAGAATAGCACACTGATAGTTTCCCCGAGTGTCCTTCTCTGTCCCTAAACTCAAGGATTTCAAATATGGTTCAGCAGGATTGGTTTAGCACAGAATAGCACACTGATAGTTTCCCTCACTGTCCTTCTCTGTCCCTACAAACAAGATTTAGCACAGAATAGCACACTGATAGTTTCCCCGAGTGTCCTTCTCTGTCCCTAAACTCAAGGCTTTCAAATATGGTTCAGCAAGATTGGTTTAGAACAGAATAGCACACTGATAGTTTCCCCGAGTGTCCTTCTCTGTCCCTAAACTCAAGGATTTCAAATATGGTTCAGCAACATTGGTTTAGCACAGAATAGCACACTGATGGTTTCCCTCACTGTCCTTCTCTGTCCCTACAAACAAGATTTAGCACAGAATAGCACACTGATAGTTCCCACGAGTGTCCTTCTCTGTCCCTAAACTCAAGGATTTCAAATATGGTTCAGCAACATTGGTTTAGCACAGAATAGCACACTGATGGTTTCCCTCACTGTCCTTCTCTGTCCCTACAAACAAGATTTAGCACAGAATAGCACACTGATAGTTCCCACGAGTGTCCTTCTCTGTCCCTAAACTCAAGGATTTCAAATATGGTTCAGCAAGATTGGTTTAGAACAGAATAGCACACTGACAGTTTCCCTCACTGTCCTTCTCTGTCCCTACAAAGAAGGTTTAGCACAGAATGACACACTGACACTCTCCCTACCTATCCTTCTCTGTCCCTAAACACAAGGAATCCAGGATTAGTAAAGGAAAAAAATGACACTGTCCCTGCCTATGCTTCTCTTTCCCTGCTCCGGAACACACTACACAAGGCCGCCGCGCTGGTGGCCTTTTATAGTGTGGGGCGTGTACTAAACCCCCTCAGCAATAATTGGCCACAGGCATCCTGCCTGTGGCCAATCATTGCTCTCCTCGCTGCCGGCGCTGTGATTGGCCAAGCATGCGGGGTCACAGTGCATGCTTGGCCAATCACAGCGCCTGGATGACACTGCGATGGCGTAGTGCATTGTGGGCCGTTCGCGTCACTCGAATTTGGCGCGAACGGCCCAAATCTTTCAATCTTCGTCGAACGATCGAACAGCCGATGTTCGAGTCGAACGTATGTTCGACTCGAACACGAAGCTCATCCCTACTGAGCAGCACTGCTGTATGTGTAAGCCAGGAGGCTGAAGTGATTATTTTATACGGACAGGGAAAACCCCCTGTGAGGGAAAACCTGTGATTTTTGTTTTCTTGAACTTTTCTTAATAAAAGTGGGCCAACAAGCCCTGAAATTGAATTTCTGGCATTGATTGTTCTCGCTAGCGGGTGTTACACTTGAGCTAAACAACCCCCAAATATCACATTATATATATATATATACACACACACACTCCTGAAAAAGAAGAATATCAAGCACCAATTTTTGCTCTGTATTCCCCAGAAGCAGACCCTTCCGGCAATGCAAGGCCTAGATCTTCAAGTTCCAGACCGAGAAAGAACCTCTACCAAGACCTGTAGTAGGGCTGTATGTAGAGAACGTGCTTTGACCCAAACGCAGCTTCCTCCTATAGAAATATATCGAGGGAACCCCTGGAATTGACTGCTTTTTGAGATTATTAAGGTGTCTTCAGCAAGCCCACTACTGGGGCTTAATGCTTTGAGAACCCTCTGGAGCTGTGGTCAACCGAAAGGGAAGATAACACAAGAAAAAAACTGCTTTCCACTGCTATTACAGAAAAGTTTGATGAGCCTGTTATCAAAGTGCCCCATGAAAATGTGCGCTTATAGATGATTATGGAAAGCCCCCCTGGGCCCTAAAATCTACCTCTTGCAAAGAGGTCATCACTGAACAGTCTAGCCTGTCTGATAATCCCATCCCATAACTTCTGCTCCAAGAGCAAGTTCAAGGCAAAAGACTGACGACTTTGAGACTGAGAACAAATGAGAGGGCAGACTCAAGGAGGAGAGATACCCAGAGAGGCCAGACTTTGAAGGCAATGACACGGTAGATAGACAAAGAATAACAATTTATTTATAAAAGACAAAAAACAGTAACTACATGATTGGAAAGAATTTAAAAATGTAGCAAGATGGAATGTACAAATGTGGGCCCTTTTGCGTCAACGCGTTTCGCCGCGGGGCTTCTTCAGGACGACTCAAGGATAGCAAGAAAGAACAGGAGTTGCTAGCTTGGGAATGGCGGGGTATTTATTAACCCTTGTTTAGAAAGAGTGCAGTCATGCACAGATCCAATATAATAAAAATGGGAATCATTCACATCTCAGTGGTGCCAGAATGAAGTTCAAGGTACTTCTTACAATGGAAGGTAGCTATAAAGAGGAGTCATATAACTCAGCGCACCAGTAGAGCACCCGGTAGTACATATATAAAGATGTATTGTATGGGGACCTCAGTAGATAGACCAGGGCTATCAGCACAAATGCAGCCAAGCATGAGGACAATTATATCCTCAAAGTCAGTCAAGTATATGCCAGATAAGCAGGAAAATAGCCATGCAATTGTGGCCGCAACTGGTCTAAACGAACGAATGTCCCCGGAGACAGCTACATGCTGTGCACTTTGAGACTGACCCAGACAGTCCCAAGAGGTGCACATAACCTACCAGGTTTCTGCTGGTTAAAGATGGACACTCAGAGACTACCCTAAGTATTGGGCCCCTTTCACACTGGGGCGGGAGGTGCGCTGGCGGTATAGCTATTTTTAGCGGGGATATACCATCGGAATTGCGGCGGTATTCGGCCGCTAGCGGTGCGGTTTTAACCCCCGCTAGTGGCCGAAAAAGGATTAATACCGCCTCTGCAGAGGTGCATTGCAAGCGGTATAGCCGCGGTTGGTTTCCCATTGAAATCAATGGGAAGGAGCGGTAAACACACCGCTCCTTCACCGCTCCAAATAGCAGGACTTTTGGAGCGGTCCTGCTAGGTCACCGCTCCAGTGTAAAAGCCCTCGGACTTTCACACTGGAGACACAGCAGCCGCTGTTTAGGGTCGGTTTGCAGGCACTATTTTTAGAGCAATAGCGCCTGCAAACCGCTCCAGTGTGAAAGGGGCCTTACTGGCCTGATATACTCTCAAAATCCAGATGCCTCCCTCACCCCGGTGGGGAAACTTACAGCATCTGGTATCCCCAGGCAGTCTCCCATCTATACACTAACCAAACTTCGATCAACCGAGATCAGGCATGAACAAGGTGATGCGGCCGCAGTCTGAAAAAAATGAATGCGCCAGGATACCCTGCAATGCCAAACACCACGGTGGCTCAGATGCACTCGCCATTGGGGAAAGTGGACACCGCCAGATCCCTGAACCTGAGAGTGGTGCCCCTGCCTATTTATTTTTTTTGGAACCGTTTGGCTGGTATAACAGGTAATTAATACAGCGACTCCATTATCCAACCTAATAAAAGTCCTGCAATGATGCAGGCCTAAAACAATGTTGGTTTAGCTCTATGCAACCCCTTAGGTATGCAAGTACCTAGGTATGCAAACATGCAGGTATACAAGTATTCTTGCCATTCATGCATTTATGTATGCAGAACAGGGTCAATAAGCTCATACGCATGTACCCTCAGGCACATCTATGAAAATAAACACATAGGTAAATAGTCCCAGAAAAAACAAGTACATATGTATACAGCTTTAATGTAGATAAATCTATGTATGCAGCACGTGTTATAGCAATATGCCTCTATGGAAGCATGAGTTCATACAAATATGCTTTTAGGCAAAATATGAAAAGTGTGCGCTCTACACACGCATTTATTTAACACGTGTCCCATGGAACAAGCCTCTTTGCAATAAGCAAGCATGCGTTTACGAAATGTGTTATGCAACATTACGCAACACGTATCTATGCAGACATGTATAAACATGCATCTTAATGTGATCATGTATCTTTTTGCGATCATGTATCAAGTACTTTTATGTAACCATGTATCCTTATGCGATCATGAGGAATCATGTATATTTAAGCAAACATGTATTATAATGCATCTTTAGGCAATCCTGCATCTTTAGGCAATCCTGCATCTTTAGGCTATCAAGCATCCTTATGCGATCAAGCATCTCTGTGCGATTAAGCATCTCTGTGCGATCAAGTATCCTTATGCGATCAAGCATCTTTATGCGATCAAGCCTCTCTGTGCGATCAAGCATTTTTATGCGATCAAGCATTTTTATGCGACCAAGCATCTTTATGCGATCAAGCATCTTTATGTGATCATGAATAACTATGTATATTCAAGCATCCATGTATAAGCATGTATCTTTATGTGACCATGTAAAACCATGTATATCTATACAAACATAAACATGCATCTTCATGCAACCACGCATTTTTATGTGACAATGTATCTTTAAGCGATCACGAATCTTCATGTGATCAACAATAAACATGTTTTGTTCCTTTTTTTGTTTACACAAACATGTCCAAACATGCATTTTGTACACCCATGATCATGTATTTTTATGCAAACATGTATAACCCTGTACATTTATGTGCACCTGTAAAAACATGTATCTTCAGCAACTTTGCGCTCCAGCAATCGTGCGTTTTAGCTAGTTTGTAAGCAAGCACCTGCTCAACTCCAGTTGGTCCCATACAAGGACATGCAGGATACCAAGCACATATGCACTATACTGGAGATACAACTCCTTAACCACTGGGCACTTAAACCCCCTTCCTAACCAGACCAATTTTCAGCTTTCGGTGCTCACAATTTGAATGACAATTACTCAGTCATACAACTTTGTACCCATATGTGATTCGTTTTTTGTGGCTGTGGATAACCCACCTAATATGTATAGCACCAAATCCCCAATGGTATATGGACAAAGACGGAAAGATTGGGATTTTTTGGGTGCACAAATACAATATATCAAGTAAATTGAACAACAAAATAAAAAGTATGTGGAGAGTGGTAGTACAACAATACAGTTTAAAAGGACAGTCTGATGAGATGTATTCCCAACATGTTTCGCCCTTAATTCGGGCTTCTTCAAAGGGAAAACTGTCCAAATTGGTGGTACAAGCCTTCTACAAAATACAGAAAACAGATACATATGTGTCATAATACATAGTGACTTAACCAAAATACATAGCCCATGAAAAACATATATCATATATAAATATTTGTCTGAATTTCATGTATGCGCTGTTCCATCCCCAAAAGTCCAGACCCTTACCTCTCCCCACTCTAGCCAGTCCAAGTAGTCACACCCCGAGGCGGCGGTATCAGGCCCAAATCATGAAAGCGCCCCAAATGGTCACAGGGGGAACAAGGTGGCCAGCTAATTGGCAATATCTATGAATTGGGGAAATGAATTGTAAAGATAAATCCAACATAGAGGATTCACAATACACTTCACAATAATTAAACAAAGAAAAAAAGGAGGAAAAAAATTGTAGGAGCTTACATAGGCTAGAGCAGTGATGGCGAACCTTGGCACCCCAGATGTTTTGGAACTACATTTCCCATGATGCTCAACTACACTGCAAAGTGCAAGAGCATCATGGGGAATGTAGTTCCAAAACATCTGGGGTGCCATGGTTCGCCATCACTGGGCTAGAGATACTATTAGCCTGAATCCTGGGTCTAAGCTGATCAGTGAGTTCAGAAAAGGAGTGGTGACTCCAACCAAACTAAAAACAAGTAAAGACAGGGAAAGGTCATAGTAATTAGGGATGAGCCGAACACCAGAACCTGCGAACGGACCGAAAGTTTGCGCGAACTTTAGAACCATATTAAATACAATGGACTCGAACGTTCAAAATCAAAAGTGCTAATTATCAAAGCTAATATGCAAGTTATTGTCCTAAAAAGGGTTTGGGGACCTGGGTCCTGTTCCAGGGGACATGTATCAATGCAAACAAAAGTTTTAAAAACTGACCTTTTTTCGGGAGCAGTGATTATAATGATGCTTAAAGTGAAAAAAAAAAGTTAAATATTCCTTTAAATATCGTACCTGGGGGGTGTCTAAAGTATGCCTGTGAAGTGGCACGTGTTTCCCGTGTTTAGAACTGTCCCTGCACAAAATTAATTTAAAACTGCTTGCGGCTTTAATGTAATGTCTGGTCCCGGCAATATGGATAAAAATCATTGAGACAAATAAAAATGGCATGGGTACCCCCCCACCCCTGGGTAAGCCCACACCCCCCCCCCCCACCAGCCTTGTATCGATATTAAGGGGAACCCCGCACCCAAATTAAAAAAAGGCCCTATATACTCTGAACAGCAGTATACAGGCGGTGCAAACAAGACAGGGACTGTAGGTTTGTTCTTAAGTAGAGTCTGTTTGTAATTTGGAACAGGTAAAAGTGTAGCTCCAGCCAAAAAATCTATTTTTAAGCTTTTTGGAAAACACAGTAAAGGGTTATCACCCCTGTAACATTTGTTTTGCTGTATGTGCACCTGTTCAGAACATTTCACCTCACTTTCCGTCCCAAAAACAAATGTTTTTTGAAAATTTGGTTTTTTTATTGAAACAAGGATTGGTGATAAAGCATCAGTGGAGAGGAGACACTTCTTTTTTCCCATATTAACTCTTACAGGAGAGAATTTCCCTTCCTAGGGGTAGATTGCCTTTCACTTCCTGTTGTCTCCTTCCGTTTGCAAGTAGGAGTCATTTGTAAGCTGGATGTTTGAAAGTAGGGGCCTGCCGTATATACAGATATTTGGCCCTTAGGTCCTTTGGCCCTTAGGTGTTGGTGTTGCCACAACACTGTAAGCCCTCAGTTACTCTTGGTGGGCACTGGAACGCCCTGCTGTGAACTATTATATCAAGAATTGTAATTTAATGCCATTGTTGAACAGTGGTAGGAAAAATTGGGCCTTTGATGGTGGTGCCGGTGCCACAACACTGTAAGTCCTCAGTTACTCTTGGTGGGCGCATGAATGGGCCCAGCTGTGAAATATTAGATCAAGAATTGTAATTACATGCCCCTGTTAAACAGGGGCATAAAAATTGGGCCTTAGGCACTGGTGCCACAACACTGCAACCCGTCACAGATACTGTAGTTGGAGCGCAGCAATGAGCCCTGCTGCAAAGTACTGCATCAAAAATTGTAAATACACGCCCCTGTTAAACAGAGGCTGAAAATTTGGGCCTTAGCCACTGGTGGCGGTGCCCAGCATTAAAAATGTTCTTACAAGCTATCAGCATGATCATTTAGGAGGAAGAGGATAGTCACTCATTTTTATGAAGGTCAGTCGATTGAGTCGGACACGCGCACCCTGTGATCGGTTACAAAGCTTCCAGCAGCACTGAATGTGCGTTCCGAAAGAATGCTGGATGAAGGACAGGCCAGTAGCTCAATTGCATACTGTGCAAGCTCTGGTCAGTGATCCATCCTCAAGACCCAGTAACCCAGAGGATTTTCGGTGGGAAAGGTGTCCAAGTCTGCTCTTGCCCCTAGGTATTCCTGCACATGTAAACCAGACACCGGCGATGGTTGCTGGAACCGATCATACCTTGGGGCTGCGTACTAAAAAATTGTCTGAACGCATCGGTCAGACGGCCACCTTCTCCACCGCTCCTTCTTTGACTGACCGAAGCCTCAGCAACACGTTGTCCAGGACCAGGAATTTGTAACCTCCCAGTCTCTGGACCAGGAATTTGTAACCTCCCAGTCTCTGGGAACGAGTTGCACAGACCTTTCTGCAAGGCCTCCCAAAGATGCTTCATTCTCTGCTCCCTCTGTGATGGCAAGATAAGGTCCGCAACCTTACCCTTGTAATGTGGATCAAGGAGGGTTGCCAGCCAGTAATGATCCCTCTCCTTGATACCATGAATACGAGGATCCTTCCGCAGGCTTTACAGGATCAGGGAGGCCATGCAGCATAGGTTTGCTGAGGCATTTGGTCCGGAGTCCTCTGGGTCACTCAGGACGACATGATCCACAGCCATGTACAAGTCCATGGGTTTCTTGGGACTGTAATTGATCCCTTGAAGACTGCTGCTGATGCTGAGTGCTAGGCTCCACCTCCATGCTGACACAATCCTCCTCCTCTTCCTGTGTGATAGGCGGGCCAGCAGGAACACTGTCTGGATAAAGGGGGCCTTGAGAGGTAAGGAAGTCCTCCTCTTCCTCCCTCTGTTCTGCCTCAAGTGCCCTGTCCATTATTCCACGCAGCGTGTGCTCCAACAGGTGGAAAAGAGGGACAGTGTCACTGATGCATGCACTGTCACTGCTCACCATCCTCGTGGCCTCCTCAAATGGTGCCAGGACAGTGCATGCATCCCTGATCATGGCCCACTGGCGTGGGGAAAAAAATCCAAGCTCCCCTGACCCTGTCCTGGTGCCATATTGCAACAGATACTCATTGATGGCCCTCTGCTGCGTGTGCAGCCGCTGCGCATGGCCAAAGAAGAGTTCCACCTGGTGGGCATGTCACAGATCAGACGGTTCTTGGGCAGGTTGGATTCCATTTGCAGGTCAGCCGAGCACTAGCATTATATGACCAGCGGAAATGCCCACAGAGTTACATAGTTACATAGTTACATAGTTAGGTTGAAAAAAGACACAAGTCCATCCAGTTCAACCGTAAAAAAATAAAATAAAAAAAATAAAATAAACATATATCGTACAATCCCATATACCCAATTCTATACCCACAGTTGATCCAGAGGAAGGCAAAAAAAACCCAGAAGAGCATGATCCAATTTGCTACAGCAGGGGAAAAAATTCCTTCCTGATCCCCCGAGAGGCAATCGGATATTCCCTGGATCAACTTTACCTATAAATGTCAGTACCCAGTTATATTATGTACATTTCAGGACCTCCTGTAAGCCCGGGTACCTGCCCAAGAACCGCTGCACCACCAAGTTAAGGACGTGTGCCAAACAGGGCACATGGGTCAGTTGTCCCTGTCGGAGGGCAGAGAGGAGGTTGGTGCCATTGTCGCAAACCACCTTTCCTGGCTTAAGCTGGCGTGGCGTCAACCACCTCTGAGCCTGCCCCTGCAGAGCTGACAGAATCTCTACCCCAGTGTGGCTCCTGTCCCCCAAGCACACCAGCTCAAGCACCGCATGGTATCTTTTTGCCTGCGTACTTGCGTAGCCCATTGAACGCCTACGGAGCACCGCTGGTTCTGAGGACAAAGCACAGGTAGAGGCCATGGAGGAAGAAGAAGAGGCAGGGGTGGAGGAGAGAGGTGTGTCAGAATCACCAGTAGTAACATTTTGGAGGCGTGGTGGCGGAACAACCTCCAACACTACTGCACCTTGTCTTGCATCCTTCCCAGCTGCCAGCAGTCACCCAATGCACCATGAAAGATAGGTAATGTCCCTGCCCATGCCTGCTGGACCATGAGTCAGCGGTAATATGCACCTTACCGCTGACCACCCTGTCCAGCGAGGCCAAGACATTGCCTTCCACATGCCGGTAGAGAGCCGGAATCGCCTTCCGTGAGAAAAAGTGGCGTTTGTGGAATGTGCGGTTCCTCAGTGGCAGGTTCCCAAACTCACGGAAGGGGGCAGAGTCTACCAACTGAAAAGGCAGCAATTGAAGTGCTAGCAATTTAGCCAAGCTAGCATTCAACCGCTGGGCATGTGGATGGCTGGGAGCGAACTTCTTTCGGCGGTGCAGCAGCTGGGGCAGGGAAATTTGCCTGGTACAATCTGACGTCGGTGTACCGATAGCAGATTGCTCGCAAGTACTTGGCTGTGACACACCTAATTCTACACCTTCATTCCTCTGAGTACAGGTTTCAGAGAGGACTGAAGGTATAGTGGGGTTGGAGATCCCAGCTGATGAGGAGCAAGGAGAGGTCCGCTTTGTTCTTTGGTGTGGGTCTTTTAGGTACGCTTACCAACGAACTGCATGGCAGGTCGACATATGTCTGGTCAAGCACGTGGTGCCCAAGCGGCTGATGTTTTGGCCAGGCGAGATACGCTTCAGACATATGTTGCAAATAGCAACAGTGCGATCTGCTGCACACGTCTGAAAAAAGTCCCACACCAAAGAACTTTTGGAATAACATGCAGAGACAGCAGCGCCCTGCACATGCGGAGCTCTGCGGTCGTGCTGCCCTTAATCTGGCCCCTGGAGGGCATCCTGCCTCGTTGGAGATGTGCCTCCTCCTCCTCTCTCCTATCAGGCACCCACGTGGAGTCCGTGACCTCATCATCCCCTCCCTCCTCCATCACTGGAGCAAATCTGGCAGTATGCTGCAGCAGATAGGTGTCCTTGTTGGGCACCCCCTCTCTCTGGGCTCACGTTACTACCCCCTCTCTCTGGGCTCACTTTACTGCCTTCCTCTAGCTGGGTTCCATCATTGGAGCCTTCAAAACGCTGGGCATCCTCCTGGAGCATGTACCCAACACTGTGGTCAAACAGTTTGGGGGACTCCTCAGGGGGACATGGTGGGGCTAGGAAAGGAGTGACTGATGCCATTAAGCCGAGGGAAGAGGCCGCTTTGGCAGCTGCTGTGCCAGACAAAGTACCCTGAGCCTGGGTGAGAGAGGATGAGGAGGATGAGGACGGCTTGGTCATGCACTCTACCAAGTCTTGGGCATGTTGCGGCTCAACATGGTCAGCTGCCGAAAAGGACAAGCGTGTCCCATGGCCACGTGCTGATGAGGATGCACCCTGTCCACGACCAGCACTGTTGCCTCTAGACACAGAGCCCGTTTGCCCTCTTTTATTGCCTCGTGACTGTCTGCCTCTCCTTGTTTTGCCTTCCAGACATACTAATGGCCTGCAGTGAGATGCAGCTGCACAAAAGGTGGGATGTGTGTGTGTGTGTGTGTATGTATATGTATGTGTGTGTGTGTGTGTGTGTGTGTGTGTGTGTGTGTCTATATATATATATATATATATATATATATATATATATTGTGGTAGTGTGGTACCCCACCAGTGTATAAATACAGGATTCTCAACCAGGCAGGTTGAGGGGCTCCAGGGTATTTGCTTGTTTTGGAGGAAACTGGCTTTTCAATTTCCTCACGTTTTACTAAAGTCCACTTTGGGACCTGGAGCTTGGGGATTTCTTAGAGATCCGGGTGGGATGAAATCCCCAGTCTTGGATCCGGGTTTTGAGACTCAACTGCACACTGATTGTTCAGGTGTGTGTGGGCCTGATAGTAGAATCAGGACCAGCATCCTGGGCTCCACCCTCCCGACGAGTGCAGGTGTGCACTGGGGAAGCCACCGAGTGCAAGTGTGCACTGGAGAAGCCAGAGAGTGCTTGTCTGCACACTGGAAGCCAGAGACCCAGGTCTGAGGGTCAGAGCAGTGGACCCAAGTCTGAGGATCAGAGCAGTGAGGGGCTGCTATCTAAATGGACGGTGTTGCCAAGGGAATAGTCTGTAGGAGACAGATGAAAGCCTGAAGTGGAAGGCCTGAGCAGCACTGCTGTATGTATAAGCCAGGAGGCTAAATGACATTTTGTTGATGAATAGGAGTGCTGAAACCCCTGCGAGGGAAACCTTTCATTTTGTTTTGAACTTCTTTTAATAAAAATGGGCAAACAAAGCCCTTAAAAAGAAGAACCAGCGAGTGGCGGTGTCCTTCAAGTTCTACATTTTGATGCTAGTCCTTCACACGTGGTGGAGAATTTTGGCACAATCTGAGATCCCTACAATCAAGTAAGTTCATATAACAGATGAACTGTGTTTTTGGTGCATGAGACTGCATAATCTGTGTGTGTGCAGGTGAGGAGAACCTGCAAGCGAAAGGTAACTAGCCTTAAAGAGACAGTGCTCCAATTTGTTGCAGGTGGTGTACCTGTGAACAAAAAGTCAAAAAAAAATTCTCTGCAGTGAACTGCTGCTAGCTGTGTGTGGCAGCCAGGCAAACTGCATTGCGCAGAAGTTTATTTGATGGACTATGCATGCAGGTTGTGTACCTGTGAAAGGAGAAACAAACTGATTTTTTATTTTTTTTCCCTTTTCTCCGCAAAGAACTGTTACAAGTTGCTGTGTGCAAGACCGCAAGGATGGGGCGATCAAAACGCCTAAAAGAAGCAAGGATGGCTGAGATGATAGATAGAGCTCTGTGGCTGGAGGGGTTGTTACCGCCTGATCGAACCCCATACATGCCTAAACAGAGTTTTCCAAGGGAAAAAGAGGGCTGCTGTTGTCCCTAGCAACCCTGGTGCAATGAATGCACAGATGACGGCTAGTGTGGAGAGTCCACCAGCGTTTGAATCTGCAGTGGATTGGTGCAAGCGACACCTGGCAGGATTGGACCAAGCTAAAGTGGAAGGCAAGCCAACCTTTCATACAAAAAGAGAGCTGCCGGATGTCCATGCCTGGGAGAGGGGTGCTGTTGCCCCTGGCAACGCTGCTGCAGTTAAACCAGCAGCTGTTGCGAAAGGTGTGAAAGTGACACTGCATGAGACAGGGTCCAGCAGATGCAGGGTGGGAAACCCTGACAAGACATGGAACCAAGTGCGCTGTTTGCGGTGCAGTGAGTGGGGACATGCAGTCTCCAAGTGCCTTTTGTCCCTGGCTCCGGTGCAAAGCTACCTAGCAAAACAAAGGTCTGAGAAGCCTGTGTTATATGCCAGAAGAGAGGCTGATCAAAGGCCAGGACAGAGAGTGGCTTCCCATAGCAACACAGAGGAGGCCAGTCGGGCTGTCTGTGGACCATGGGGTGTGCCTCCCATGGGTCGTGACAAGTGGCTTCCGGAGGAGCCAATACAGCATGTTGGAGAGAGCCAGCAAAGCTCTGCTGGGAGACTGCGATCTCCCATGGCAACGAGAGTGGAAGTTGTGCCTGGAAGGAATCATCAGGAGAGAAACGCACTGGGGAAAAGTCGTCCAGTACCATGCCTGGAATGTGGCCAGCTGGGGCATGAAATATTGTCTTGCCCTAGATTCTGGGGTGCACCTGGAGGTAATGTTGCTGAGCAGAACTCTTTACCTGTGGGCCAAGATCCCTTTGCAAATATGTTTGCAGTCACCCCTGGCAACAAGGAGGAGTTTTCTGTGGTGTCTGCAGGGGGTGCTAAACAGTTTGAGATGCCTGCTGTGATTTTATCCCATGGCCACCAGGGGGAGTTGGCCAGTAAATGTGCGGCTGAGGACTGTTTCTTAAGACAACGTACTCAAATGAAGATGGTGACCTCAACTACTGTGGTGGGTAAGACTATCTTTAATGAAATGATGCCTGGAACTGCTGATTTCAGGTATAAAACTGGCTACGAGACTGTCCATGATTATGTGAGAGTGACCCCAGTGAGTGGGGCCACAGAATGTGCGCTTGAGACTGACTTTTTCATACCCCGTGGGAATGCAGGGGTTAAAGTCCAAACAGAACCTGTGTTGATGACTAAAAGTGTTGTGTCTAATGTCTGCCAGCCTCAAGTTGGCAGTGGGCTAGGACAGCCTGCAAAAACTAAAAATGCTATAAGTGTTACTGTTAATGAAAAGTTTGCTGCTGTTGGGAAAACCCCAGGTTCTTCCAGAGCAAAAGCTGTTGTCACAAATGGGTCGTTGCCTGTAGCAATTGGTGGTAAGACAGCACAGTTGTCCCCAGAAATCTCCAGGGAACTTCATGTATTGGAGTCGGGGGTTGCCATGGACAACTGCGATGTCACTCTGGTGGGACAGAGTGGAACTGTACCGTGTAATGGTAATGTGTTAGTGCAAGCTGCTAGTACTAAAAATGTGCCGGTAAATAGTGGGTTAACACAACCTGTGAAAAATGCAAAGGTGTGTGAGACTTATGAAGCGCCGCCCAAGCAAGGTGGTGGTTGTGGTGTATTGCAACCTGTGGTGCTAAAACATGGGTTACCGAAGTCTGCCATGATTCGTAATGTGGGTGATGAATCTGCAACTAAACCTGTCTGTTCTAATGTGTCTCCTTGGGCGGATGGATCAGGGCTGAGGAGCGCCGATGAATGGAGCACAGCTACAACGGATTGGGATAGTTGGGGTAAAAATCTAATGTCCCTGATAGATGAGGCTTTCATGCACAAAAATAAGGTGGACAGAGTTTATGCTGGGCCAGCAGGAGGGACGGCAGAACAGCTTATACCTGAGGGCGCGGTGGCTGCTGCAGGGGTTAACCCTCGTGAGAAATATGGACCATATAAGGGCGAGCACACAGCAGACACTTTGTCAGTAACCTACAAAAATGATGCTGACATGGCATGTCAAAGGGAAGTTGTCACTGGTAATGTGAAGCAGTTCATTGGTGCTGAACCTGAGAAGTTGGGTATGAGTCAAGCACCTGGCAGCGCTCTGGTAGAGCACCAGGCTGTGGTTGTCTCCAGCTGGGGGAAGGTTCCATTAAACCTTGCAACCTCTCACGTCTCAGCAAGTGAGTCTGTCTGCATCCCCAGTGTCTGCATCCCCAGTGTCAGGAAAGTCCCCAGGAAGGACTTGGGTCTGGAGCCAAGGGTATGGTTTCTAACAAAAGTATTCAAGGAGATGCTTAAACTTTGGGATGTACAGCCAGTCTATACTGGGGTGTCTCCACCACAGTTAGACAGTCTGGTACTGCGGAGTACCATTAGGTGGACACCTGAGTGGCAGGTGGTACAGCACAAAGGAAGACAAGACAGAAATGGTTTATTTATAACTGTATTACTAGTGTTAAAAATCGCCTCTAGGTATGCTGATGGGTTACTTCCTGTACAAGAGGTATATGGGAGAGGCTTTGGTGAAAAGAAAGTGTCTGAGGTTTCGCCACCTAACAGCCAGGTAGAAGGCATTTCTGCTGCTATGGTCCAAGGTAGTACTGGTCAGTTGTCGGTGAAGGGCGTGTATGCTGTACCAGTGGAAGAATCGCATGAGATGGAAGGGCCAAGTGTGGACCAGAAAGCAGCAGAGATCCTGACCGGGGCTCAACCGAAGGTGGTTAAAAAGACTGGGGTCCCCAGTCAAGGTTTGGTTTGGGTGACAAAACTTATAAGGTCCCCGAGACAGGGAAACAGATAAGAAGTGCGGTAAAAATTGTATGTGGATCAGACAAGAGCTTGTCTGTTCAGGTGGATAAAAATACAGAGGGCATCAGAACAGGTCAAGTGGTAGGACAGCTGCCTGCAGAGTGGGTGAACCCAGGGGAGGTGACGTCCTGTGAGGTTCCCGTGGGTGATGGTGGCCCTCCAGTATGTGTGCCCTCTGCAGACTCTGCCCTAGCAAATGCTAAAAAAAAGGCATTGGTGATCTGTGCAACGTTGAGAGGTGTAATGTTGGTTTGAATATGTCTGTCAATGATGAACCAAATGGTTTGTAAAACGTACATGACAGTGTGGTGTACAAAGGTATTGGGAAATCTGGGAACCTGAAGCGTGGAGGCAGAAGGGTTGGTAGAAAGACCAGGGGTGCCCTGTTAAAATTTCAGGAGAGGCAGTGCTTATGGAACCCCAAAAGAAGAGGGAGAAGGCTGAGTATAGGGAAATATAGGACCTTGTTAAGATCCAGGGTGGGACATACCTGGAAGCGCACCCGGAAAAAAGGTTGGGCCTACGTGGCTGACAGCCAGCACAGAGGTGTCCCAACCATAATGACAACCAGGTTGCCTGTGGCCAATTATAGCTCAGGGGGTTTAGCACACGCCCCACACTATAAAAGGCCGCCAGCGCGGCGGCCTTGTGTAGTGTGTTCCGGCGCAGGGAAAGAGAAGGATAGGCAGGGACAGTGTGCTATTCTTGTGTGTAGGGAGAGAGAAGGATAGGCAGGGAGAGTGTCAGTGTCATATTCTTTGCTAAACCTTGTGTGCAGGGAGAGAGAAGGATAGGCAGGGGACAGTGTCAGTGTCATATTCTTTGCTAAACCTTGTGTGCAGGGAGAGAGAAGGATAGGCAGGGAGAGTGTCAGTGTCATATTCTTTGATAAACCTTGTGTGCAGGGAGAGAGAAGGATAGGCAGGGAGAGTGTCAGTGTCATATTCTTTGATAAACCTTGTGTGCAGGGAGAGAAAAGGATAGGCAGGGGACAGTGTCAGTGCCATTGTTGCTAAGCCTCCTGCACATTATACACCTGAAGCTAGCCCGTATTGCTGTGTTTTCCTGGTGTGTTACACTAACATGCATTTGCAGCACTTACAGCAGGCGTAGTGTGATTCCTGCAAAATATACACCTGAAGCTAGCCCATATTGCTGTGTTTTCCTGGTGTGTTACACTAACAGGCATTTGCAGCACTTACAGCGGGCGGAGTGTGCCTCCTGCACATTATACACCTGAAGCTAGCCCGTATTGCTGTGTTTTCCTGGTGTGTTACACTAACAGGCATTTGCAGCACTTACAGCAGGCGTAGTGTGATTCCTGCAAAATATACACCTGAAGCTAGCCCGTATTGCTGTTTTTTCCTGGTGTGTTACACTAACAGGCATTTGCAGCACTTACAGCAGGCGTAGTGTGATTCCTGCAAAATATACACCTGAAGCTAGCCCATATTGCTGTGTTTTCCTGGTGTGTTACGCTAACAGGCATTTGCAGCACTTACAGCAGGCGTAGTGTGATTCCTGCAAAATATACTCCTGAAGCTAGGCCTTATTGCTGTGTTTTCCTAGTGTGTTACACTAACAGGCATTTGCAGCACTTACAGCAGGCGTAGTGTGATTCCTGCAAAATATACACCTGAAGCTACCCCTTATTGCTGGTTTTCCCATCTCCCTGCAGGCCATTAGAATGTCTGAAAGGCAAACAAGGAGATGCAGACAGTCAGGAGCCAATAAAAGAGGGCAAGCAGGCTCTGTGTCTAGAGACAACAGTGCTGGTCGTGGACGCGGTGCATCGTCATCAGCACGTGGCCATGGGACACGCTTGTCCTTCTTTTCGGCAGCTGGACGTGTTGAGCCGCATCATGCCGAAGACTTGGTAGAGTGGATGAACAAGCCCTCCTCATCCTCTCTCACCCAGGCTCAGGGTACTGGCAAAGCAGCTGCCAAAGCGTCCTCTTCCCTGGTATCAATGTCATCATCAGTCACTCCTTCCCTAGACCCACCATGTCCTCCTGAGGAGTCCCCCGAACTGTTTGAGCACAGTGTTGGGTACGTGCTCCAGGAGGATACCCAGCGTTTCGAAGGGTCTGCTGATGATACCCAGCTAGAGGAAGGCAGTAGCGTGAGAGCAGAGAGAGGGGATGCTCAAGAAGGACACCAATCTGGCAGTCATGTTCCAGCAGCTGCAGCATACTGCCAGATTGGCTCCAGTGATGATGAGGGAGGGGATGATGAGGTCACTGACTCCACGTGGGTGCCTAATAGGAGAGAGGAGGAGGAGGAGGATGATGAGGAGGAGGCACATCTCCAACAAGGCAGGATGCCCTCGGGGGGCCAGCGTAAGGGCAGCACACCGACTGAATCACACCGCAGAGCTCCGCCTGTGCAGGGCGCTGCCTCTGCCCGTTATTCAAAAAGTTCTTTGGTGTGGGCCTTTTTTGAGTCGAGTGCATCAGATCGCATCAGAACGTTATAAGAGGCTATGTGAGGCTATGTGAGAGGGAAAATTACTGGATCTACACTTTAGATAGCCTCTCTCCTGGGGGCCTTAATGTGGGTATTGAAATAAACATACTCTTATAATATTGTGTTGTTCAGTGCATTGAGTATAGGTTTGCCACATTTATTTCTTGTGGCACATTTTATATGGCACATTAGGGTGACCTTTTAAGCTGATTGATAAATAGCTAAGGTATCAGGTGCGCACGCGTCAGCTTAAGCATCATGATGCCTATTATACCAACCAATTAACTTTATTCCAATCTATTTTTAATATTTATTTTTATTCTATTTTATTTATTTATATTTTCTATTTATTATTTATTATATTTTTTATGAGGTATTGAAGGATCCCTAAAGTGATTTTTTGGGGGAAATTCTAGTAAACTTCGGATCCCCAATTTTATTAATATTTTTTATTTATTAATAATTTATATATATTGTATTTGTAGCATTTATAATATAATGTTATATAATATATTTTAATACTGCACCTAGAGTGCTTGATTATACATTATCTTCATAATGTTTTTATTATATATCTTGCCCATATGTATGTGTGCATATGATTGTGCATGTGTGTGTATGTATATATACATGCATGTGTGTATTTATATACTTTTATTGTACTCCCCATTTTGTATCCATTTATTGTATTTGGGTGGTGCTTTCTTCTTTCTCCTTTTTGTTTTTTCTCCCTCCCTATGTTCATTACTTGATAACACTCCTATTAGTGCTATCTAAATCCATATTGTAAGCGCCTTGTTATGTCCTTTAGCCGCGTCCTGTATCCATCTCCTTGGCAACTAAGTATGCTAATTCATTTGCATTGTGGTGTGGTATAAATTGCTCCACTCCAAGATGGCCCCTATGAGCCTGATGAAGAAGCACGCATGCTTCGAACGTGCGCATCCCCCGCTGACATCATACCCGGAAGTGACGATTCCACTAGCTGTGTTCCAGTGAGGATTCTTCCCCATCTCTGCGGCCGCGAGAGTGAAGTTCCTTTTACCACCGCTAACCACTACGTGGGACTCCAGCTTGTAACATCAGGATTCGCAGCTCCCGGGTCGAGCGGATGACAACCTTTAAAGATAAGCCTCTTACTATACTCGTTTGTGAGTGTATCTCTTGCCGCTGTATTTTATATTGCTCTAATAAATTTTTGATACTACTACGCTTAGAAGGCGCTGCTTTTTTCCTCTTCCTGTCTCATTTCAGATCACTTCTATCTGTAAGCTGGCAGCCTTCCTTGCGGATAGTCTTTAAGCTATTCCACACATGGACTAATTGATATGGACTTTTAATGTGTGTTTTTATACAGCTTATTTCAGTTTCATTCCCATTCCGTCCGCCCCGTTTTATGTTTAGTTTTTCTTTTGTACTTCCTTATCCAGAGTGCGCTCAATTCATCTATTGTTTATGTTATATGTTTTACTTGAAGTCACTTTTGAGCAGCCGCTGGATATAGGTTGTTTTTTTTTTTTTTTTTGTGTATTCTTTGTTTAATCATTTAAGATTGATTATCTCGTTTTGATATTTGCATCATAATTGTATAATGCTCTTGTACACTCAAATTTTCTGAGAGTGTACATTTACTTTAGCCTATCCCTGTTGCCATGGAGATTATATTAGGAATTGAATCGGCTAAATATGTCGTTCTTGATGAGATGTATGCTCTGTTTCCTGATAATTTTTTCTTAGTTTCTACATCAGTCCCTAGATCATCATATAGGTTGACATGTGCTAAATTCCGTAAAATAGAGGATACCATCGTTGCAGCTGACCAACAGTGGTGGGACTCTTTCTTTTTAGACCAATACC
The DNA here is from genome assembly GCA_029206835.1 of Rana muscosa. Classification (NCBI taxonomy): domain Eukaryota; kingdom Metazoa; phylum Chordata; class Amphibia; order Anura; family Ranidae; genus Rana; species Rana muscosa. The sequence goes on along the minus strand of CM055123.1, from coordinate 333,250,925 downwards.
TCAAGTATAAAATTTCCCCTAGAGAACTTAGAAACACCAAAACTTGTTCCTTTCTGGGTGCGGACTTAGCCCGTGAATGGGCGTATACCTCTGAGTTCTGTACCCAGAAATGGATGAAAATTGTTGTTCAACAAAGGGATATCCAATACACTCACCTTCTCTCCAAACTATCAGATCTTATTCGATCTCTTCAATTAGAAATTACATCATTACCTCTGTCATGGTTTAAGAAACTTAAATTAAATACCAAATTTCAAGAGGATTCACTCATTGGAATGAAATTACATAAAATCCGGAGAGACTTTGAAGACTATAATACCAACAGAGTTTTCTGTTGGAAAAAACCTAGGGCCCCCCATATACACCCTTCTAGCCCTGATCATGGGGATCAGGGTCAGGTGGGGTCTATTGGCCTTATACCCATAATGGAGTGTGTTCCCAGGCCTACCATCAGACCGCTCCCATTTCCATCTGGGTCTAGTGTGTATAAACATAGACCCCCCCCCCCCTCCCTAGGCCCGTATCCCATTCCACTACTCGAACCAATCTTCACCGAGTTCTTCCTTCAGGGTCTCACCCCTCCAGTGATAAATCCCCTCTCATTGAACCTCTACCAATTAGTATGACCAATAAGACTACATCTACACATATTATTAACTTAAATGCATTAGCAAATATCATATCCATTGACACTACTCCTGTTAATTGTCCTTTGTCCTCCTATCCTGATTCTGGAGTCCTTGTTCCCTCTGAGATTGTTCCCAGTTCCGTGAAGATCCCTGATGGCACCATTACTTACCCTGATAGTGCAGTTATATTGGGGGAACCAGTACCGCCCCTTAGAAGTGTGATCATTGGGACGCATGCTGAAGGGCCAGGTTCTATAGGTTCCCCATTGCCTCTTCCACTTCTTTTTTAGCGGTTGCCCCCCTCCCCGGCCCAAAAAGAAAGCTTGTCATAGAGGCAGGAGAGGGGGACGATGTAGACACAGAAAGAAAGGGGAAATCCCGCAGACTGTAAAGATTTTTAATTTGTCCAACCACACTTTGTCTAGACCAGAGGAGTCACTCCTTGCCCGAGGTCTTACGTTTGCTCCCACAGCACCCCCAAATCCATTTACTTTATTTTTGGATCTAAATAGATTCATTAGAAATATTACCATTAAGAGATTCTTTAACCTACAAGCCAAAAAAGATTCTGGTGCGGGGGGCGGTTTACCAGATGACCTTGATAACACTGATTTATCTATGGATAATACCCAAGAAAACAGTGCTCTGGAACGTATAGCCCTTGATCATCTGGAACTTTTATATACCGAAGATCCTGATGACTATGTTGAGTTACTCACCCAACACCTACCCACCTCTCCTCCCATCCTACAGACTAAATTTCATCCTAAATCCATATTTTACCCCACCTTTGCCAAGGGTCCTTATATTCAAAGTTTCTACCAGGTGGTATACACTGAAATATTACGCATGTGCCAACAATCGCCAATATACAAATCATCTTCCAACCTTTCAAAGGCCGAAACCATTGCCCTTAAACAGCTAGCAGAGAATAAACAGCTCATTATTAGATCAGCTGACAAAGGAGGTGGCATAGTAGTTCAAAATCTTGTCGATTACCAGTTGGAGGCCTCTCGGTTGCTCTCAGACAGCACTATATACCAAAAACTTCCCGGTGACCCATTACCTGGGTTTTCTAAGGAGGCCCATGACCTTGTCAATCAGGCCAAGACAGAGGGACTTGTTACCAAAACAGAAGTCGCGTTTCTGTTACATGATTTTTACAAAAGACCCTATTTTTATCATCTCCCGAAAATTCACAAAGATCTGACCAACCCGCCCGGGAGACCGATTGTGGCAGCCATGGAAAGTGTGACAAGTTATTTTTCTATTTATATAGACCACTTTCTACAGCCTTTAGTTCAAAATCTCCCTTCATACATCAAAGATGGTATACAACTTTTAAAAATGTTACAGTCTTATAGATGGGAGCCCTCATATCGTTGGCTCTCACTAGACGTAGTTTCTCTTTACACGTCGATTCCCCATAATGTGGGCTTGTTAGCCACACAATACTATTTAAATGAGGACCCCTTACTTAATCCTAGACAAATACACTTCCTCCTCGATATGTTAGAATACTGTCTCACCCATAATTATTTCGAAACGAATGGTGAGTTCTATATACAGATTCAGGGTACAGCGATGGGGGCCAATTTTGCCCCCAGTTATGCGAACCTCACAATGGGCTACTGGGAACATTTTCATATTTGGCATAATAACCCCTTTTCCTCCAATCTGGTCTTTTACGGTCGCTATATAGACGACGTAGTGATTATTTGGGATGGACCAGATACGTCTATTCCAGACTTTTTACATTACTGTAACTCTAATACCATGGGTCTATCATTTACTTCTGTTACTGACGAGAACACTCTAGCTTTTCTTGATTTGGAATTGTCTCATGATGATCATACCATACATGCCCAGAACTATACCAAGCCATCAGCAGGTAACTCCTTTTTGCACTACGAGAGTTGCCATCATCCACGTTGGGTGAATAATATACCCAAAAGCCAATTTTGTAGACTTAGACACAACTGCACTAAGCTACAGGACTATACCACTCATGGCCTAAACCTGAAGACAAAGTTTTTAGAAAAGGGTTACCCCGATCAGTTAGTGGAGGGAGCCTTTCAACATTACCTCAACACTGAGGCTAGGAGTGACAAAATTACCACCACAGATGACAACTTACAACAGGTCAGGTTTGTTACCCAATTCCATAGTCAGTTTAGACGAATGGAAAGGATCTTGGTTAAACATTGGTCAATCTTGAGTGAGGATCCCCACCTCAAATCAACACTCCCTGAAAGACCAATAGTCAGCTATAGAAGAGCCAAAAACCTGAAGGCACGCATAGCCCCAAGTAAAATTACACAATTAGGGCCTACTGCTAGCACCTCTCTGACATTTTTTAATGTAAAAGGGGATGTATCAATGCAGGAAAGCCCTATGTCTCACCTGTAAACATGTCACTCACAGACAAAAAGAGTTTACGTGTAAGGACAAAATATACACCATACCTGATTTTTTCACGTGCTCTTCCGAGTATGTCGTCTATTGTCTTACGTGCCCTTGTGGCCTACTTTATGTAGGCCGCACTATTCGTACCCTCCGCAAAAGGTTTGGGGAGCACCGTAATTTTGTGGAGAAGGGCCTAGACAAATATAGTGTTGCAAGGCATTTTAAAGAATTTCACCAGCAGTCTTCGGAGGGGCTACGTGTTTGGGTCATAGAGGCCGTTTCCAAACATTTGCCCAAGGCAGAACGTTATAAGAGGCTATGTGAGAGGGAAAATTACTGGATCTACACTTTAGATAGCCTCTCTCCTGGGGGCCTTAATGAGGGTATTGAAATAAACATACTCTTATAATATTGTGTTATTCAGTGCATTGAGTATAGGTTTGCCACATTTATTTCTTGTGGCACATTTTATATGGCACATTAGGGTGACCTTTTTGAGCTGATTGATAAATAGCTAAGGTATCAGGTGCGCACGCGTCAGCTTAAGCATCATGATGCCTATTATACCAACCAATTAACTTTATTCCAATCTATTTTTAATATTTATTTTTATTCTATTTTATTTATTTATATTTTCTATTTATTATTTATTATATTTTTTATGAGGTATTGAAGGATCCCTAAAGTGATTTTTTGGGGGAAATTCTAGTAAACTTCGGATCCCCAATTTTATTAATATTTTTTATTTATTAATAATTTATATATATTGTATTTGTAGCATTTATAATATAATGTTATATAATATATTTTAATACTGCACCTAGAGTGCTTGATTATACATTATCTTCATAATGTTTTTATTATATATCTTGCCCATATGTATGTGTGCATATGATTGTGCATGTGTGTGTATGTATATATACATGCATGTGTGTATTTATATACTTTTATTGTACTCCCCATTTTGTATCCATTTATTGTATTTGGGTGGTGCTTTCTTCTTTCTCCTTTTTGTTTTTTCTCCCTCCCTATGTTCATTACTTGATAACACTCCTATTAGTGCTATCTAAATCCATATTGTAAGCGCCTTGTTATGTCCTTTAGCCGCGTCCTGTATCCATCTCCTTGGCAACTAAGTATGCTAATTCATTTGCATTGTGGTGTGGTATAAATTGCCCCACTCCAAGATGGCCCCTATGAGCCTGATGAAGAAGCACGCATGCTTCGAACGCGCGCATCCCCCGCTGACATCATACCCGGAAGTGACGATTCCACTAGCTGTGTTCCAGTGAGGATTCTTCCCCATCTCTGCGGCCGCGAGAGTGAAGTTCCTTTTACCACCGCTAACCACTACGTGGGACTCCAGCTTGTAACATCAGGATTCGCAGCTCCCGGGTCGAGCGGATGACAACCTTTAAAGATAAGCCTCTTACTATACTCGTTTGTGAGTGTATCTCTTGCCGCTGTATTTTATATTGCTCTAATAAATTTTTGATACTACTACGCTTAGAAGGCGCTGCTTTTTTCCTCTTCCTGTCTCATTTCAGATCACTTCTATCTGTAAGCTGGCAGCCTTCCTTGCGGATAGTCTTTAAGCTATTCCACACATGGACTAATTGATATGGACTTTTAACGTGTGTTTTTATACAGCTTATTTCAGTTTCATTCCCATTCCGTCCGCCCCGTTTTATGTTTAGTTTTTCTTTTGTACTTCCTTATCCAGAGTGCGCTCAATTCATCTATTGTTTATGTTATATGCATCAGATCGCACAGCTGCTGTTTGCAACATATGTCTCAAGCGTATATCGCGTGGCCAAAACATCTGCAACCCCACTATACCTTCAGTCCTCTCTGAAACCTGCACTGAGAGGAATGAAGGTGTAGAATTAGGTGTGTCACAGCCAAGTACTTGCGGACACTCTGCTAGCAGTACACCGACGTCCGATTCTAGCAGGCAAATTTCCCTGCCCCAGCTGCTGGACCGTCAAAAGAAGTTCACTCCCAGCCATCCACATGCCCAGCGGTTGAATGCTAGCTTGGCTAAATTGCTAGCGCTTCAACTGCTGCCTTTTCAGTTGGTAGACTCGGCCCCCTTCCGTGAGTTTGTGCAATGTGCGGTTCCTCAGTGGCAGGTTCCCAAACGCCACTTTTTCTCACGGAAGGCGATTCCGGCTCTCTACCGGCATGTGGAAGGCAATGTCTTGGCCTCGCTGGACAGGGCGGTCAGCGGTAAGGTGCATATTACCGCTGACTCATGGTCCAGCAGGCATGGACAGGGACGTTACCTTTCTTTCACGGCCCATTGGGTCACTCTTTTGGCAGCTGGGAAGGATGCAGGACAAGGTGCAGTAGTGTTGGAGGTTGTTCCGCCGCCACGCCTCCAAAATGCTACTACTGGTTGTGACACACCTCTCTCCTCCACCCCCTCCTCTTCTTCCTCCATGGCCTCTTCCTGTGCTTTGTCCTCGGAACCAGCGGTGCTCCGTAGGCGTTCAAGGGGCTACGCAATACGCAGGCAAAAAGATGCCATGCCGTGCTTGCGCTGGTGTGTTTGGGGGACAGGAGCCACACTGGGGCAGAAGTTCTGTCTGCTCTGCAGGGGCAGGCCGAGAGGTGGTTGACACCACGCCAGCTTAAGCAAGGAATGGTGGTTTGCGACAATGGCACCAACCTCCTCTCCGCCCTCCGACAGGGACAACTGACCCATGTGCCCTGTGTGGCTCACGTCCTTAACCTGGTGGTGCAGCGGTTCTTGGGCAGGTACCCAGGCTTACAGGATGTCCTGAGGCAGGCCAGGAAAGTCTGTGTGCAGATCTTATAATGCCAGTGCTCGCCTGGCTGAGCTGCAGAAGGAGTTGAACCTGCCCAAGAACCGCCTTATATGTGACATGCCCACCGGGTGGAACTCAACGTTGGCCATGCTGCAGTGGCTGCACACGCAGCAGAGGGCCATCAATGAGTACCTGTGCGACTACGGCACCAGAACAGGGTCAGGGGAGCTCAGGTTTTTTTCCCCACGCCAGTGGGGCATGATCAGGGATGCATGCACTGTCCTGGCACCATTTGAGGAGGCCACAAGGATGGTGAGCAGTGACAGTGCATGCATCAGTGACACTGTACCTCTTGTCCACCTGTTGGAACATACGCTGTGTGAAATAATGGACAGGGCACTTGAGGCAGAACAGAGGCAGGAAGAGGAGGACTTCCTTGCCTCTCAAGGCCCCCTTTACCCAGACAGTGTTCCTTCTGTCCCACCCATCGCACAGGAAGAGGAAGAGGAGGAGGAGGAGGAGGATTGTGTCAGCGTGGAGGTGGAGCCTGGCACTCAGCATCATCATCAGCAGCAGTCTTTTAGGGATGATTTACAGTCCCAAGAAACCCGTGGACTTGTACGTGGCTGGGAGGAGGTGGCTGCGGATCATGTCGTCCTTAGTGACCCAGAGGACTCCGGACCGAATCCCTCAGCAAACCTACGCTGCATGGCCTCCCTGATCATGCAAAGTCTGCGGAAGGATCCTCGTATTCTTCAGATCAAGGAGAGGGACCATTACTGGCTGGCCACTCTCCTTGATCCACGGGACAAGGGTAAGGTTGCGGACCTTATCTTACTGTCGCAGAGGGAGCAGAGGATATGACAACTCTGGGAGGCCTTGCAGAAAGGTCTGTGCAACGCGTTCCCAGAGACTGGGAGGTTACAAACTCCTGGTCCTGGACAACGAGTTGCTGAGGCTTCGGTCAGTCAAAGAAGGAGCGGTGGGGAAGGTGGCCGTCTGACCGATGCGTTCAGACAATTCTTTAGTCCGCAGCCCCAAGGTATGATCGGTTCCAGCAACCATCGCCAGCGTCTGATGTCTGATATACATGGTGCAGGAATACCTAGGGGCAAAGTCAGACTTGGACACCTTCCCCACCGAAAATCCTCTGGCTTACTGGGTCTTGAGGATGGATCACTGGCCAGAGCTTGCACAGGATGCATTTGAGCTACTGGCCTGTCCTGCATCCAGCGTTCTTTCAGAACGCACATTCAGTGCTGCTGGAGGATTTGTCACGGATCACAGGGTGCGCCTGTCCACCGACTCGGTTGATCGACTGACTTTCATAACGATGAACCAGTCTTGGATCACCACCAGCTACCAAACACCTGAAGCTGATATAACAGACTAATTTATTTTCAAATGTTACATCCCTTCAAGACTGATGCTGAGTGACTGTCCTGTTATGTTGACTGACTATCCTCCTCCTCCTCAATGATCCGATTGATGATGATGATAGCTTGGAAGAACATTTTTGTTTCTGGGTGCCGCCACCAGTGCCTAAGGCCCAATTTTTCAGCCCCTGTTTAACAGGGGCGTGTAATTACAATTTTTGATGCAATACTTTGCAACAGGGCTCATTGCTGTGCTCCAAGTACAGTATCTGTGAGGGGTTGCAGTGTTGTGGCACCAGTGCCAAAGGCCCAATTTTTCTGCTATTAAACAAGTAAATATGCGCATGCGTCCAAATCGCTGGTATCACTTGAGTATGGGGTAAAAGTAGTGTATGTACAATATATGTACAAATGAACATGGAGTCCAGGCTTTGGGAATATAGAAAATTTAATAATATAATAATAAAATGGGGGGGGGGAGTTCTGGGGGGAAAAACAGAGGGATCCGGATGGGGAATAATTAAAACAGTCACATATACAGTCTCTCAGGGCTGCCATCAATAGGAAACAGAAACCGTGTTCCAAAGGTACTGTGAAGAAAAGCAAGGGGAGAGGCGCCTCTGAGTGCAGATGTTTAAAACAATTTAATAAGAGATTGCAATACAAGCAACTCACATTTTAGAGGATTAAAACAGGCATTGTACGATATTCAAGTGCGGAAGAGGGTGTCATCAGATCAGTCATCAGTCTCCTTATCCTGCTGGGGCGCTGTGTTGCTGGTTCTTCTTTCCTCTGCACCGCTTTAGATGTATAGAATAGCCGGCGGCGGTGGAGATGCTGCAGAACACGGCCTGGATGTTGTTTTTTCCGGCAGGCGAGGGCTGATGACGTCACTGGCATGCGACGCGTTTCCTGAGCCGGCGTGCTGCGTGTGACGTGGCAGTCCCGCTCCTTTGTCAAGCTAGTGAAGGGGCTGGAGGAGCTACTATTTGATGGACATGGAGGGGGCGGAGAAAGGACAGAGGGGCGGGGCTAGAGTATGGAGGCAAAAACTGTGTGTGTCAGCAGAGAGAGCTATCAGTCATGGCGTGTTGGTAAAGCCAGACTGAGACATATAAATGGTGATTGAAGCGGAATACTGAGCACTATATATAAGGGAATATACTAAAATCTAACATCTATCAATATATGTGATAAGCGTAAGGATAAGGATAATTGTAAGGGGCTGGAGGAGCTGGTTTTAAATGGACATGGAGGGGGCGGAAAAAGGAAAGAAGGGGGGGCGGGACTAGAGTATAGAGATGAGAGATATGTGTCAGCAGAGAGAGCTATCAGTCATGGCAAGCCAGACTGGAGCATGTATATGGTGGATGGAACTTAATACTGAACAATGCTGAGCACTATACTGGGCACAATATCTAAGGGGATATAATAAATATATGTGGTAAACGTGTGGATGAAAATGATTATAAGTAAAAGGGCAATAGATTAAAGAGGGATAGATAATTTGTATATACATAAGAATCCATATGCATACATACAAGAGGGGGGGGGGGATGGGGAGGGAAGAATATACGTGTATGCATATGTAAAAATGCACATGAAGACACATATGACTGTGCATATGGAAAATAGGGGAAAAGACATAGATATGTGTACACAAATGTATGCGGGTGGGGTGGGGGGAGGGAAGGGAAAAGAACTATATCTACATGCACATGTACATGAGCGTACACACCCGCATGTACATATTTGGGACAAAAAGGGAGATAAATAGTCAATACAGTTATGAGGAGGTGTGCATGTACATAGGTGCATGATGGAAGGGGAGGGGGGGGGGAAGATTAGATAAATGGAACCGTAAGGTCTAATGTAGAGGAAATGCGTCATCATACAAAGATGTGTCATCATACAAAAATACAGAAATACATAGCAACAATAAGAATACAGAAATATATCAACGATAAGAATATAAAAATATATATAGATATATATAAAAAATAAATAACAAAAATTGTAAAAAATTCCTTATACATTAAAAATATATATTAAAATATAAGGAGGCGAGAAAAGAGAGAGAGGAAAGAAGAGGGGGGCGGGAAAGGAGTAACGGAGGGAGGGAAGAGAGAAGGGGGGGAGGGGGGGAAAGAAAAGAAGAAAGAGAGGAAGGGTAAGACAGGATGGGGGTACGGGATAGGGGGTAGTAGTTTACCTTTGGGAACAGTAGTCGGTAAGTGGGACAGGGGAACTATACTTACAAACACCCGCCACCCCCAAGTATGGGTAGAGCAATATACGATAACCCGTGAGATATATATACGATAACCTGTGAGATATATATATAAATAATTCAAGAGTAAGATTACGTATCAAAATCATGTTAACATAATGCTAAAACATATATACACACATATATATATATATATATATATATATATATATATATATATATATATATATATATATATTGTGACAGCAGGAAGGTAAAGTCACCTGGTTGCATCCAGGGGGGTAGATATATTTCGCCCAGATTCAGGCTTTACGCCGACTTATACAACTAGGGAGTTGATGAAGCTCAGCTGAGGCTAGTGGGCTCATGGATGACTCATACCTCTAGGGAGAGGGCTGGGCGTCGTGCAGGCAGGGAGTTGATGAGACCAGCTGAAGCTTGTCAGCTCATTTAAAGGCCTCTATAAAAACTCCCAGCTTCATTAGATGTTAGCTCATGCCTGGAACCAGACCTGTGTGGACTGTCTAGGGAGAGTGAACCCCTGTGCGGTGAGGCAAAGCCTGTGTGGCTATTTGTTTGGACTTTTACTAAACCAGGGACTTAGGGACTAGGACAGCACCAGGCTGATCCCAGTTGTTAGTTTAGGAAACCTGCATGTTTAGTCAGAGGTCAAACTGACCAGGATTTATTTTGTTTATGTTTCTTTTTGGCTTTGCTGTGTTTTTGTCACTGTACATAGAGAAATAAACCGCACCTTTTGATTTTGAAAACCACAACCTCCGTCTGCTGGCCCTGTTTTTGTGTGGGGAGCCCAACCAGGGGGTCACACACACCCGCTACCGAGTTAACCCCCTCACAATATATATATATATATATATATATATATATATATATACACATACATACACATATATATATATATATATACACATATATACACCCATGCATACACATATATATATATACACATATATACACCCATGCATACACATATATCTCTCTAAAGAAGGGGACAGGGAAGTCAGAGGAGAGGTATTACAGGATGGTGTGAACTTCGATACTCTCATTAATACCTCCAGGTGAGAGGACATCAAGGCTATAAATCCAATAGGTTTCACGGGCGCAAAGTTTTTTGAATCTTTCGGCTGCAGGGAGGGATCTGTCGATTTGCTCGATGACCCACACCTGAAGTCCTGTGGTGGATTTTTGATGTACCTTGGCAAAATGTTTGGGGACACTGTGGGGGTCTGTTCCACCCTCTATGTATCTACGGTGTTCCCCAAACCTCTGTCTTAGTGGGCATATGGTGCGGCCTACGTACATTAGGCCACATGGGCAACTAAGGCCGTACACTACAAAATCTGAGGAACAGTTGAAGAATTCCTTTAGCTGATATGTTTTCCCTTTGGTGCTGAAACACTTTTGGCCATGTTGAACAAATTTGCATGTTTTGCACAGTGATTTACGGCATTGGTACATTCCTGTGATTGGTATGAGAACCGGTGTAGGTATGAATGAAGTGGTGGGTTTGAGTTTGCTGGGAGCGAGTTTGTTTTTTAGATTTGGAGCCCTGCGGTAGATAAATCTGGGGTGAGGTGGCAGTTCGGATTTCAGATGTGGATCCTGCTGAAGAATGTTCCAATGTTTGGATAGTATTTTTTCCATGTTCTTGTGTCTAGAGTGGAAAGTGGTAATGAATCTGGTCGAGCAATCACGTATGGCTCGCTCAGTCTTTGGTGGCTTGCCATGGAGGTAGAATCTGTGTGCGTCATCAACCAGATTTTCAGGATATTGTTTGTCCATGAATTTCTTTTTGAGGTTTGTACTAAGTTCAATGTAGTCCGAATCTCTGGTACAATTCTGTCTGAGGCGACAGAATTGGCCCTTAGGGATATTGTTAATCCAATTCTTGTGGTGACAGCTATTATAGTGCAAGTACGAGTTTCCAGCGGTAGGCTTGGTATAGTTTCTGGCATAGATGGTGTTTTCATCATGTCCAAGTTCAAGATCCAGGAAGGCTATAGTGGAAGGGTCACAGACGGATGTAAAGGACAGCCCGTAGGTGTTGTTGTTACAGTGTTGTACGAAGGGGTGAATAAGCTCAAGGGGACCGTCCCAAATAATAAGAAGGTCATCTATATATCATCCGAAAAAGACGATATTTGCTGCAAATGGATTATTGGCATGAATATGGTGGGTCTCCCAGAAACCCATGGCTAGGTTGGCGTATGAGGGAGCGAAATTGGCCCCCATCGCCGTGCCTTGTGATTGTAGATAGAAGTCTCCATTAAAATTAAAGTAGTTGTGGGTTAGACAGAATTGAGTGGCCAGCTTGATAAAGTCAGCCTGGCGGGGGTTAATGAGTGGTTCCAGAAGCAGGAATTGTTCCAGTGCCATGAGCCCAAAAGTGTGTGGAATTGATGTATACAATGAACATACATCAAGTGACAGCCAGACGTATGATGACTCCCACTTGTAGGGGGACAGGAGTTCTAGGAGATGTGTACTGTCACGAATGTATGATTGTAATTGGCAAACAATGGGTTGAAGGAATAGGTCTATATACATACTGAATCCTGTAGTTACACTATTCATAGCTGCGACGATGGGTCTACCTGGTGGATGTTGTGAGTTTTTATGAATCTTGGGCAGGTAGTAGAAATATGGGATGTGGTAGAAGTTTTTCCGTAGAAATGAACTTTCGGTTTTGGAGATAATGTCATCTTTGAGTGCGTTGGATATTAAAACATCTGCTTCTTTGGCAAACTCTGTAGTTGGGTCCTTATTGAGTTTGGTATAGGTGATGCTGTCAGACAAGAGTCTGTAAGCTTCCTTTAGGTAGTTGGCCTTATCCAGGATGATTATGCTTCCTCCTTTATCACCAGGTTTTATTATAATGTTGTCAGTGTGTAGTAATAGATCTAGTGCTTTGGTTTCCGTTGGTGAGAGGTTGTTGTGTTTGGAAGAGGAGGTAGAATTGCACAATTTAACTAGGTCTGCGTAAACCACTCTATAGAAGCTTTCAATATATGGACCTTTTGAATGAGTGGGGAAAAAGATAGATTGATTTGGGTTTTAGAGAGGAATGGACTACCGGGTGAGGTAGCGAAATGTTGGGTATAAAGTTTTGAAATATTATCTTCATCGAGAAAATCCTCGGTGAGGGGATCCGTGTTGGTTTCAAAAGATTCGAAGAGAAGTTCCACTGAGTCAGGATCGGGTGGTGTTAGAAGGGGGCTGATCAGGACATTGTTGGTGATGTTGTTGTTATCTTTTTCTTGTTTGATATGAAAGTGTCTTTACAAAGTGAGATTACGTATGTAGTAGTTAAGGTCTTTAAAGAGGAGGAATGGATTGGGTTTATTGATAGGAGCAAAGTTTAGTCCATGACTAAGAAGAGAAGTCCCCCCCCCCTTGTATGTATGCATATGGATTCTTATGTATATACAAATTATCTATCCCTCTTTAATCTATTGCCCTTTTACTTATAATCATTTTCATCCACACGTTTACCACATATATTTATTATATCCCCTTAGATATTGTGCCCAGTATAGTGCTCAGCATTGTTCAGTATTAAGTTCCATCCACCATATACATGCTCCAGTCTGGCTTGCCATGACTGATAGCTCTCTCTGCTGACACATATCTCTCATCTCTATACTCTAGTTCCGCCCCCCCTTCTTTCCTTTTTCCGCCCCCTCCATGTCCATTTAAAACCAGCTCCTCCAGCCCCTTACAATTATCCTTACGCTTATCACATATATTAATAGATGTTAGATTTTAGTATATTCCCTTATATATAGTGCTCAGTATTCCGCTTCAATCACCATTTATATGTCTCAGTCTGGCTTTACCAACACGCCATGACTGATAGCTCTCTCTGCTGACACACACAGTTTTTGCCTCCGTACTCTAGCCCCGCCCCTCTGTCCTTTCTCCGCCCCCTCCATGTCCATCAAATAGTAGCTCCTCCAGCCCCTTCACTAGCTTGACAAAGGAGCGGGACTGCCACGTCACACGCAGCACGCCGGCTCAGGAAACGCGTCGCATGCCAGTGACGTCATCAGCCCTCGCCTGCCGGAAAAAACAACATCCAGGCCGTGTTCTGCAGCATCTCCACCGCCGCCGGCTATTCTATACATCTAAAGCGGTGCAGAGGAAAGAAGAACCAGCAACACAGCGCCCCAGCAGGATAAGGAGACTGATGACTGATCTGATGACACCCTCTTCCGCACTTGGATATCATACAATGCCTGTTTTAATCCTCTAAAATGTGAGTTGCTTGTATTGCAATCTCTTATTAAATTGTTTGAAACATCTGCACTCAGAGCCAATTTTTCTGCCCCTGTTTAACAGGGGCATGTAATTACAATTCTTGATCTAATAATTCACAGCAGGGCCCATTCCTGCGCCCACCAAGAGTAACTGTGAGGCCTTACAGTGTTGTGTCAACACCACCACCACCAAAGGCCCAATTTTTCAGCCCCTGTTCAACAGGGGCATGCAATTACAATTCTTGATCTAATAATTCACAGCAGGGCCCATTCATGCGCCCACCAAGAGTAACTGTGAGGGCTTACAGTGTTGTGGCAACACCAACATGTAAGGGGCAAATTTCAGCAGAGTATAGAGGGCAGGCCCCTACATTCAAACATCCAACTTACAAACGACTCCTACTTGCAAACGGAAGGAGACAACAGGAAGTGAGAGGAAATCTACCCCTAGGAAGGAAAATTCTCTCCTGTAAGATTTAATATGGGAAAAGGGTGTCTCCTCTCTACTGATGCTTTATCACCAATCCTTGTTTCAATAAAAACCCCACTTTTCAAAAACATTTGTCATTGGGACGGAAAGTGAGGTGAAATGTTCTGAACAGGGGCACAGACAGCAAAACAAATGTTACAGGGGTGATAACCCTTCCCTATGTTTTCCAAAAAGCTTAAAAATAGATTTTTTGGCTGGAGCTACACTTAACCACTTGACCACTGGGCACTTAAACCCCCTTAATAACCAGACCAATTTTCAGCTTTCGGTGCTCTCACATTTTGAATGACAATTACTCAGTCATACAACACTGTACCCATATGAAATTTTTGTCCTTTTTTTCACACAAATAGAGCTTTCTTTTGGTGGTATTTAATCACTGTTGGGTTTTTTATTTTTTGCGCTATAAGAGAAAAAAGACTGAAAATTTTGTAAAAAAATGATTTTTTTTTCGTTTCTGTTATAAAATTTTGCAAATTACTATTTTTTCTTCATAAATTTTGGCCAAAATTTATACTGCTACATATCTTTGGTAAAAATAAGTACAAATTGGTGGATATTATTTGGTCTTTGTGAAAGTTATAGAGTCCACAAGCTATGGTGCCAATATCTGAAAATTGATCACACCTGAAGTACTGACGGCCTATCTCAATTCTTGAGACCCTAACATGCCAGAAAAGTACAAATACCCCCCAAATGACCCCTTTTTGGAAAGAAGACATTCCAAGGTATTCAGAAAGAGGCATTGTGAGTTTTTTGAAGTTGTCATTTTTTCCCACAATTCTTTGCAAAATCAAGATTTTTTTTTTCTCTTTTTTTTTTTTCACAAAATTGTCATATTAGCAGGTTATTTCTCACACACAGCATATGCATTCCACAAATTACACCCCAAAACACATTCTGCTATTACTCCCGAGTATGGCGATACCACATGTGTGAGACTTTTACACAGCGTGGCCACATACAGAGGCCCAACATGCAGGGAGCACCTTCAGGCGTTCTGGAGCACCAAGGCCAATTCTGACATTTCTCTCCTACATGTAAAAATCATCATTTATTTGCTAGAAAATTACATAGAACCCCAAAACATTATATATGTTTTTTTAGCAAAGACCTTAGAGAATATAATGGTGGTTGTTGCAACTTTTTATCTCGCACGATATTTGCGCAGCAATTTTTTTAACGCGTTTTTTACGGAAAAAAAATGTTTTGTGCTTAAAAAAAAAAAAAAACAGTAAAGTTAGCCCAATGTTTTTGCATAATGTGAAAGATGAAGTTACGCCGAGTAAATAGATACCTAACATGTCACCCTTAAAAATTGCACACACTCGTGGAATGGCGCCAAACTTCGCTACTTAAAAAATCCCCATAGGCGACGCTTTAAATATTTTTACTGGTTACATGTTTTGAGTTACAGAGGAGATCTAGGGCCAAAATGATTGCTCTCGCTCTAACGTTCGCAGAGATACCTCACATGTGTGGTTTGAAAACCGTTTTCATATGTGGGCGGGACTTACGTATGCGTTCGCTTCTGTATGCGAGCTCACGGGGACAGGGGCGCTTTAAAAAAAAAAAAAAATTTTATTCTTCATTTTACTTTATTTATTTTAGTTTGACATGTTTTTCCGCCCTAAACATTTTTTTGATCACTTTTATACCTATTACAAGGAACGTAAACATCCCTTGTAATAGGAATATGGCATGACAGGTCCTCTTTACAGTGAGATATGGGGGGGGGGGGTGTCAATAAGACCCCACATCTCACCTCTAGGCTGGGAAGCCTGAAAAAAAAAAAAAAAAAAAAAAACAACAATCCTGGCTTTGATCGTAGCGGTGAGTCGGTAGAAGCACCGGAGGGCGGCGGGGGGGGGGGACGGGACACATCCCCTCTCGCCTCCCGTAAGAATGATCAAGCGGCGGAACAGCCGCTATGATTGTTCTTATGGTGTAGGGAATCGCCGGCTGAAAAAGCTAATATCTGAATGATGCCTGTAGCTGCTCCCATCATTCAGATATCCCCGCACAAAGTCAAGGACGTCATATGACGGCCGGAGGGCGGGAAGTGGTTATTGCAGAGTATTGCCGGGCATTGCAGAGTATTGCCGGGCATTGCGGAGTATTGCCGGGCATTGCGGAGTATTGCCGGGCATTGCGGAGTATTGCCGGGCATTGCGGAGTATTGCAGGGCATTGCGGAGTATTGCGGACTATGGCAGGGTATTGCGGTGTATGGCAGGGTATTGCGGTGTATGGCAGGGTATTGCACGGGTATTGCACAGGGTATTGTGGAGGGTATTGCACAGGGTATTGTGGAGGGTATTGCAGAGTATTGTGGAGGGTATTGCAGAGTATTGTGGAGGGTATTGCAGAGTATTGTGGAGGGTATTGCAGAGTATTGCACCAGGGTATTGCAGAGTATTGCAGCAGGGCATTGCAGAGTATTGCACCAGGGTATTGCAGAGTATTGCACCAGGGTATTGCAGAGTATTGCACCAGGGTATTGCAGAGTATTGCACCAGGGTATTTTGCAGAGTATTGGCAGGGTGTATTGCAGAGTATTGGCAGGGTATAGCACAGGGATGGCTGAGCAGGGATGGATGGATGGATCTGTGACTGCAATTGTCACAGATCCAGCCCACAGTGCTGCTGCTGCCATCCGCTCCCTCCCCCTCCCCTCTCACACTGTACCGATCGGTACAGAGAGGGGAGGGAGGAACCGGCGTCATCAAATGACGCCGGTCTGTTTACAAGTGATTGCTCCGTCATTTGACGGAGCGATCACGTGGTAAACGGCCGCTATCAGCGGCGATTTACCGCGATTCGTGATCCGCCGGGTCCTCTGGACCCAGCGGTCACGGAGTTTCCCGTGTGCGCGCCCCAGGGGGCGCGCGGGAGCGCGATTTTGGGAGGACGTTATATAACGTCCTCCCAGAGTTAAGCAACCACCCTGCCGCCGTTATTTGTCGGCAGGTGGTTGTTAAGTGGTTAAACAATGTACCTGTTCAAAATTGCAAACACATTCTACATAAGAACAAACCTACAGTCCCTGTCTTGTATGCACCGCCTGTATACGGCTGTTCAGAGTATATAGGGCCTTTTTTATTTTGTGTGCGGGGTTCCCCTTAATATCCATACAAGACCCAAAGGGGCTGGTAATGGGCTGGGGTGGGGGGGGGGGGTGATGGGGTAGCTATGCCATTTTTCTTAAAGATTTTCATCCATATTACCGGGACCAGACTACATTTAAAGCCGCAAGCAGTTTTAAATGGCTTTTTTTTCCTTTAGAAATGTCATTTTGTGCAGGGACAGTTCTAAACACGGGAAACGCGTGGCACTTCACAGGCATACTTTAGACACCCCCCAGGTACGATATTTAAAGGAATATTTGACTTTTTTTTTTTTTCACTTTATGCATCATTAAAATGACTGCTCCCGAAAAACGGCCGCTTTTAAAACTTATTTTTGCATTGATACATGTCCCCTGGTGCAGAACCCGGGTTCCCAAACCCTTTTTAGGACAATAACATGCATAATAGTCGTTATAATTAGCACTTTAGATTTCGAACGTTCGCATCCATTGTATTTAATAGGGTTCTAACGTTCGTGCGAACTTTCGGTCCGTTCGCGGGTTCTGGTGCGAAACGAACCCGGGGGTGTTCGCCTCATCCCTATACAACACCTAGGATGCATATATATCCTCTACACACTGTAACTGCAGCTAACTGACTCGCCTGCCTGCTCTATCTAACTCAATATAAATGAGTGTCTGTCTCTCTCTCTCTCTCTCTCTCTAACCAACGCCAACACACTACACAAGGCCGCCAATCCGGCGGCCTTATATAGTGTGGGGCGTGTACCTACTCCTCTGAGCCATGATTGGCCAAAGTTCTTACCGCGCTGTGATTGGCCAAAGCATGCGGGTCATAGTGCATGCTTGGCCAATCATCAGCCAGCAATGCACTGCGATGCCGCAGTGAATTATGGGCCGTGACGCGCCACTCAAATTTGGCGCGAACGGCCCATAATGTTTGATGTTCGAGTCAAACATGGGTTCCACTCGAACACGAAGCTCATCCCTAATAGTAATGGATAACTCACAACAAGGGAGATCAATCCAAGGGAGAGTATATGATGATGGAAACAGACTAGGAAGCAAATGCAAATGAACATGTCAATTGCAATGTTCCCAAGGGGCGATTCATGCCTCCAAATAAAACACTTCCATAGTTACATGATAAAAAGATTATCAAGGAGAAAAAGAGAGCAGCATCCAGGATTAAAGTGGTTACCTTGATGAGCGTCACAATGTGTATAGTCCCAGGGGCTCAGCAGCGTCTGTACTCCAGCTTTTTATACTCCCCATCCGGCCCGAGAACCGGAAGCGGACGTGAAGCTGTACCGCGCATGCGCCGACAGCGCCGCTGATGTCACTCCGCATCTCACCGCACTGTAAAGACAGACAGGAGAGCTGGAAAGAGGAGTGCCCTCTTGTGGTGGAAAAGGAGAAGGCACCCAAAGGGACTTCTCAAGAGGAATACAGCGACGAGTGTGTCCACATGGCGGCCATAAAATCGGGCGTCCAGTCAATTAGGACTGGAACGCCCTTGGGCGTCCATATGAGCATAAGGGCATGCTAGGCCTGGGTCAAGCCACCGCCAAGGACGCAACCAAACCAGGAAGGCATCAAGCGGGGAGAGGCTTGCACAAAGCAGGCTACATTCGGGCAGGGCAAAAACAATGCATGCATTTACAATCAAGTGCATAATAATACAGTAGTGAACTTAATTAAGTGCAAAAATACATGAAATATAGAGATAATAATTAAATATATATAATCAGAAAAATAAGAGTGTGTGCATATGTATATGTGTGTGTGTGTATGTGTGTGTGTGTGTATATATATATATATATATATATATATATATATATATATATATATATATGTGTGTGTGTGTATATATATATATATATATTGTGACAGCAGGAAGGTAAAGTCACCTGGTTGCATCCAGGGGGGTAGGTATATTTCTCCCAGATTCAGGCTTTATGCCGACTTATACAACTAGGGAGAGAGTTGATGAAGCCCAGCTGAGGCTAGTGGGCTCATGGATGATTCATACCTCTAGGGAGAGTGCTGGGCGTCGTGCAGGCAGGGAGTTGATGAGACCAGCTGAAGCTTGTCAGCTCGTTTAAGGCCTCTATAAAAACTCCCAGCTTCATTAGATGTTTGCTCATGCCTGGAACCAGACCTGTGTGGACTGTCTAGGGAGAGTGAACCCCTGTGCGGTGAGACAAAGCCTGTGTGGCTATTTGCTTGGACATTTAAAACCAGGGACTTAGGGACTAGGACAGCACTAGGCTGATCCCAGTTGTTAGTTAGGAAACCTGTATGTTTAGTCAGAGGTCAAGTTGACCAGGATTTATTTTATTTATGTTTCTTTTGCTTTGCTGTGTTTTGTCACTGTAAATAGAAAATAAACCGCACCTTTTTGATTTTGAAAACCACAACCTCCGTTTGCTGGGCCTGTTTTTGTGTGGGGAGCCCATCCCGGGGGTCACACACACCCGCTGCCGAGCTAACTCCCTCACAGTTGGTGGAGAACCAGTGGCAGTTTTTTTTTTAAGCCAGCATGGAGGAGATACTGAAACAGCTGGCTCTAGCAAATACCAATCAACAGCAGACAAATGCAGGTTTGCAAAGGAGCCTTGCAGCCCAGCAGCAAGCTCATCAACAGAGCCTTGCAGCTCAGCAACAAGCCCAGCAGCAATCTGAGGCCCGCTTCATAGACCTGTTACAGAAGCAAGAGCAGAGACTACAACAAATGGAAGCAGTAATGCAGCAACGTCCGCAGACCAGTGAGGAAAGCCGTCCCACTAATACCGCGTCCTTTGGGGTGAGTCGTTTATTGACAAAAATGACTGGAGAGGATGATCCAGAGGTATTTTTGACCACATTTGAAAGGACCGCTGAAAGAGAAAAGTGGCCTGAGGAGCAGTGGGCTGGACTGGTGGCTCCTCTGTTAACTGGTGAATCGCAGAAAGCTTACTATGACCTAGAGCCTAACCAAGCAAAAGACTATGTGATGCTAAAAGCTGAAATTTTGGCAAGGCTGGGTGTCACCCAGGCTGTCCGGGCTCAGCGTGTGCATAACTGGACTTTCCAGCTTGGAAAACCCCCCAGGTCTCAAATGTATGATCTCATTCACCTGAGCAGAAAGTGGCTACAGCCAGAGACTTTGTCCGCACCAAAGATTGTGGAACGTGTTGTAATGGATCGGTTTTTGAGAGCTCTTCCTACTGCCATCCAAAAGTGGGTAAGCCATGGAGACCCAGAGACGGCCGATGGTCTTGTGGATCGTGTGGAGAAATACTTGGCTACAGAGAACCTGACGGCCTCTTCCAGAGACACTCGGACTTTCCACCCTAAGACCAGACCATCCCCAGGGGCGGATAAGAGGATTCCAAGGGGTGAGGGTGGAGAGAGTGAGAGGGTGGGAGCTCTACCCCAAGTTTGGCGAGAACAGCCTGGGAAATCAGCGGCTCAAGAGGCGGCAAGAAGGATCGTTTGCTACCGCTGCCGGCAAGCGGGACATATTGCAGCCAATTGCCCGGTTGTGGAGGAACCCATGCAGTGTGACTTTCTGACGGGCAGACGTCAGTCGCTGTGTGCGACAGTCGCATGCACTGCCATTCGAGGAACTGAGAAACATTTATGCAAAATGTGTGTTAATGGTAGAAATGTTGTGGTATTGCTGGATTCAGGTAGCCTTGTGACCCTGATAAAGGCTGAGTTAGTTAAAACAGAGGTCTTTGGGAATAGCAAGGTAGCTGTTATTTGTGTGCATGGGAACACCCGAGAGTATCCAGTGACTACAGTGTGTTTCGAGACCCCCAAAGGTACCCTCTCTCATCCAGTGGGCTTAGTATCTCAGTTACCGCATGACGCCATTGTGGGAAGGGATTTTCCGAAGTTCTGGGAACTGTGGGATGATCCTGAGCCCCCCACTGGTGCCCCTATGTACCAGGAATGTGATAGCCAGAACTCCCCTGAGAGTGGTGAGGACTCTCCGGAATTTCCCTTATCAGTATTGGCAGGGGAGACTCAAGAAACTGGAGAGGAGCCCACCTCCTCAGACGAAAACCTACCGTCTGTGGAGTTTTCTGATCTTGAGGTTCACAGGGAAAACTTTGCCACAGAACAGTTGAAAGACCCCGCCCTAATAAAGGCACGGGAAAACGTAGTGAAAATAGATGGCGAGTTAGTGAACCCAGATAATACCTGCACTTACCCATACTTCAGCGTAGAGAAGGACCTACTGTATCGGGTGGCAAAAAGGGCAGAAGAAACCGTTGAGCAGCTTGTGGTGCCCAAACCTTACAGGAAGTTGGTGTTGGAGTTGGCCCATGGGCACATTCTTGGAGGTCATCTGGGGACAGAGAAAACCCGAGAGAGGGTATTACAGAGATTCTATTGGCCGGGGGTGATGAAGGACATAGAAAATTATTGTTCCTCCTGCCCTGTGTGTCAGAGGTCGGCCCCGATGCCACATTTCCGTAGCCCGCTGGTCCCTCTACCCATCATTGAGGTCCCGTTTGAGAGGATCGCCATGGATTTGGTAGGGCCTATAATCAAGTCCGCTAGGGGGCACCAGTACATATTAGTTATAATGGACTATGCCACCCGTTATCCAGAAGCGATCCCTCTCCGAAATACCTCGGCCAAAACCATAGCCAAAGAGCTATCTCTTGTGTTTAGCCGGGTGGGTATTTGTAAAGAACTGCTTACGGACCAAGGTACACCCTTTATGTCCCGGGTTATGAAGGAGCTGTGTAAATTGTTCAAAGTGACGCAATTACGTACATCTGTGTATCACCCCCAAACCGATGGGCTGGTTGAAAGATTCAACAAAACCCTAAAACAAATGTTGAAGAAAGTGGTGGATAGAGATGGAAAGGATTGGGACTGTCTACTTCCTTATCTGATGTTTGCTATTAGGGAGGTGCCCCAATCCTCTACGGGATTCTCCCCCTTTGAGTTACTGTATGGGAGACACCCAAGAGGGCTGTTGGATATTGCCAAGGAAACTTGGGAAAGTGAGAGTTCTCCCCACAGGAGTGTGATTGAGCATGTCGCCCTGATGCAAGACCGAATTGCACAGGTAATGCCCATCGTGAAGGAACATTTGGCCCAAGCGCAGTTAGCACAGCAGAGAGTGTACAACCGTGGAGCCAAGACCCGTACCTTTTCCCCGGGGGATAGGATACTGGTACTTGTCCCTACGGTTGAAAGTAAATTCCTTGCCAAATGGCAAGGCCCCTATGAGATAATGGAAAAAGTGAGCGAAGTGAATTACAAGGTCAGACAACCAGGAAGGCGAAAGCCCGAACAGATCTATCACGTTAATCTGTTGAAAGCCTGGAGGGATAGAGAGTCCCTAGTCGCAGACACTTGGTCACCAGCTCAAACTGGTTGCGTGATTCCTGAGGTTGGAATAGCAGCCACCTTGTCACAACCTCAACAACAGGAGGTTAAGGAGTTTGTGCTTCGCAACAAGGAGGTATTCTCTGAGCTGCCGGGACAAACATCTGGGGTAGAGCATGACATCATTACCCCGCCCGGTGAAAGGGTGAAGTTAAAACCCTATCGGATCCCAGAGGCCCGACGGGAGGCAATACGGGAGGAAGTACAGAAAATGCTGAACTTAGGGGTGATAGAGGAGTCCCAAAGTGATTGGTCTAGTCCCATTGTGTTGGTGCCTAAACCGGATGGGAGCTGGCGATTTTGTAACGATTTTCGTCAGTTGAACAAAGTTACAAAATTTGACACCTACCCCATGCCACGTATAGATGAGTTGATCGACCGGCTGGGAACAGCCCGATACATGACGACTCTTGACCTCACAAAAGGGTATTGGCAAATCCCCCTGGCCAAGTCGGCCAAAGAGAAAACCGCATTTGTAACCCCAGACGGGGCGTTCCAATATAAAAGAATGCCGTTCGGGTTACAGAATGCGCCGGCCACATTCCAGCGGAAAATGGACCAGATGCTGAGGCCCCATCGGAAGTATGCTGCGGCTTACCTGGATGACGTAATTGTCCATAGCACAGATTGGGCCTCACATCTGCCAAAAGTGCAAGCAGTCCTGGACTCTGTTCGGGAAGCGGGGTTTACGGCTAACCCCAAGAAGTGTACCATTGGGCAGGAGGAGGCCAAATATCTTGGGTACACCATTGGGAGGGGAGTAATAAAACCCCAACTCAACAAAGTCGAGGCCATCCAGAGTTGGCCACGTCCCAACAGCAAGAAGCAGGTACGAGCCTTTCTGGGAATCGCTGGGTATTATCGGCGATTCATTCCCCACTTTGCTTCTAAGGCTGTGCCCCTAACCAACCTGATGAAGGGGAAAGGGTCGGTCATGATTAAATGGACCCCCGAGGCTGAGGCAGCATTCCAATTCTTGAAACAAGCCTTATGTAGCCAGCCAGTGTTGTACTCACCCGACTTCTCTAAAGACTTTGTCGTACAAAGTGATGCGTCAGATGTGGGGTTAGGAGCAGTATTGTCCCAGGTCTGGAACGGGGAAGAGCACCCAGTCATTTACCTCAGCAGGAAGTTGAAGTCCCATGAGGTAAATTACGCCACCGTTGAAAAGGAGTGTTTAGCGGTGAAGTGGGCTCTAGATTCCCTTCGGTACTACCTGCTAGGTAGGCACTTTGACATGGTTACGGATCACGCTCCGTTAAAGTGGATGGCTCAAAACAAGGAGACAAATAGAAGAGTAAATAGGTGGTTCCTGGCCCTACAGGAATTCAACTTCACAGTAAAGCATCGCCCTGGCGTTCAAATGGGGAATGTGGATGCTTTGTCTCGAGTACATGAATGCCTGATTGCTGGTGTTCCAACCCCGAGGTTAAAACAAGAGGGGGGGGTATGTGACAGCAGGAAGGTAAAGTCACCTGGTTGCATCCAGGGGGGTAGGTATATTTCTCCCAGATTCAGGCTTTATGCCGACTTATACAACTAGGGAGAGAGTTGATGAAGCCCAGCTGAGGCTAGTGGGCTCATGGATGATTCATACCTCTAGGGAGAGTGCTGGGCGTCGTGCAGGCAGGGAGTTGATGAGACCAGCTGAAGCTTGTCAGCTCGTTTAAGGCCTCTATAAAAACTCCCAGCTTCATTAGATGTTTGCTCATGCCTGGAACCAGACCTGTGTGGACTGTCTAGGGAGAGTGAACCCCTGTGCGGTGAGACAAAGCCTGTGTGGCTATTTGCTTGGACATTTAAAACCAGGGACTTAGGGACTAGGACAGCACTAGGCTGATCCCAGTTGTTAGTTAGGAAACCTGTATATTTAGTCAGAGGTCAAGTTGACCAGGATTTATTTTATTTATGTTTCTTTTGCTTTGCTGTGTTTTGTCACTGTAAATAGAAAATAAACCGCACCTTTTTGATTTTGAAAACCACAACCTCCGTTTGCTGGGCCTGTTTTTGTGTGGGGAGCCCATCCCGGGGGTCACACACACCCGCTGCCGAGCTAACTCCCTCACAATATATATATATATATATAATAGAAGCTTTTTTATGTATCCATTTATCTTGATTTTTAAACCTTTATTTGACTAAATAATAATCACTATATCTAGTCATATTATATAAACAATTTTGACTATTGTTGTTGAAGTTTCATATAAATTCATTTGGGCCAGAAAGGGGACGAGGATGTTAATATGTCCTAATGGGTGGGGAAAGAAGGGAGGGATTTGAATGCGGGTGCAGATGGATCAAGTCCCGCTAGAGTGACCAAAATTAAAGAAGAAAGGAAAGAAACGGGAAGGGGGTGGGGGGAAAAAGGGGAAAGGGAAAAGGGGAGGGAAACAAAGGAAAGGAAAAAAGGGAGGAAGAAGGGAGGAAATAAGGAAAAGAAGAAATTGAGTGGTAGAGGCATAATAGGCGTGGGGAGGCAGCAAGAGAAACAGTTACAGTATGTTTTATAAAAAAGGTTTGTAACTCAACATTTCGTTCAATCCAGGATACATTGTTGCCCTCAAAGAGAAGATCCAATGTGATTCTAATTGTAAAAGTTTCTGGTCATTGCTGCCTCCTCTAACATCCGGAGGAATATGCTCTAAGGCCATAAATTTTATGGTATCCAAACGGAAGCCATGTAATAGTCCAACATGGCGACTGATTGGAGTTTCCATCCTGCGTTTTTTTTTATCAAGGATACATGATCATTTATTCTTTTAAAGAAGGAACGTTTTGTTTTTCCTATGTAGAAAGAATTACAAGTGCATTGCATCATGTAAACAATACCTGAGGTTTGACAGGTCTCTCTCTATGTTTAATCCTATGAATACATGCATTAGGTAGTCTAACTTCGTTGCTATTTAGTAGAAAACGTCAATTGTCGCATTTCCTACAAGGAAAAGAACTTGGAGATGCAGTGACTACAGATGGAATTTTGTAATGACTCTGGGTCAAACGGTCTTTCAATGATTTGGCATGTCTGTAAGTGATTTGGGGCTCATTTTCTACATATTTACAAACTATGGGGTCTGCCAATTAAAGTGGCCAATATTTATTGATAATCTGCCTCACCTGTTTGTGCTGTTTACTATATGATGTTATAATTCTCACAGGTTGAGTAATGCATTTGTTTTTTTTTCTGATGGATCAAAGTATCCCTGACATGAGCTTTGGCTCTATTGAAAGCTTTCTTCAAAATGTTATGAGTATATCCTCTATCACGAAGACGAGAATATAATCCTCATCCCTGCTGCAGTTTCGCTGCAGCCTCAAGTATTGGCTGTAGGGAATACTGTTGACCAAGAATTTCGGATGAGAACTGGAAGCATGTATTGGTATAGCATTGGTTGCAGATGGCTTCCTGAATAAGGATGTACCCAGGGAGCCATCAGTTTCCACGAAAATCTGAATGTCAAGAAAATTGACAAGTTTTTGATCACAAGACATTGTGAATTTGAGATTGTAACTATTGTTGCCAAGTATGTCCATAAATTCAAGGAGCTCATGATGAGTGCCAGTCCAAATCATTAAAATATCATCAATGTATCAATGGAAAACCAGTACACATTCTAGATATTTCTGAATATCATCCCTGGCAAAAAGATCCCTCTCCCACCCCCCCCCCCCAGATACAGGTTGGCGTAAGACGGGGCACAACGTGTCCCCATTGCCACACCCTGTATCTGGAGGTAGTGGGAGAGGCCAAACATGAACACATTTCTGGTCAGCACAAATTTCAATAGTTCCAAAATAAATTCATTGTATTGGTCAGCTGACTGGCCACGCTCGCGTAGATGTTCCGCTACAACCGTCAATCCCTGGTGATGAGGGATTGCCTTGTAGAGACCGTGACCAGCCAAGCATTGGCAGGAACAGTGATGCCTTCAAGTATTCTAATCAAATCTATAGTGTCCTGTACAAAGGAAAACAAAGCCTTAACGTGTGGATTTAAATAATTATCAATGAAGCTGCTAGCATTCTCACTGAGTCAGCCGCAGCCCGAAATGATAGGCTGACCAGGAGGGTTGATTGAAGATTTGTGGACCTTAGGCAGGGCATACATAGTGGGAACTTTTGGTTCCTGAACATTAAGAAATGCCCATGTTGGTTTATCAATCAGATTTTTTGAAAGTGCCTTAGAAATAATAGGATTTTTTACTCACCGTAAAATCCTTTTCTCTGAGTCCATGGACCGACACAGCTTCTCTATTGACAAAGTGGGTATTATCCGTTAATTAGGAGTGACTAGGCAGAAAAACTTGTAAAAAGTGTTGCATCACACCTTCTACAGTACCGCCCAGGGGCGGACCCTCTGGGTATAACCTCTCAGTCTGCATCTCGCAGATCAGTTCGTCAAAAAGCAGTACAAACTTAAAAGGAGGGGTGGGTGCTCTGTCGGTCCATGGACTCAGAGAAAAGGATTTTACGGTGAGTAAAAAATCCTATTTACTCTTTCGTCCATGGACCGACACAGCTTCTCTATTGACAAAGTGGGACGTCCCAAAGCAGTGTCAGAGAAAAAACGAGGGGTGGTAACAGCATAAAAATAAACTTCACCCCAAAACACAAAACAGCACTCCTTCAACGGAGGAGTTGCAACTCTAAACAGCCGCTTGCATCCGAAGATGCACCTACATCAACTTTGTAGAATTTTGTGAAAGTGTGAGCGGACGACCAAGTCGCCGCTTTACATAATTGGGAAACAGACGCTTGATGTCGGAAAGCCCAAGAGGCACCTATTGCCCTGGTTGAATGCGCCGTGACAGGAAAAGGGGGCGCTTGACCCTTTAAGGCGTAAGCCTGGATTACTATCTGTCTGATCCACCTAGAGATGGTGGCCAATGAGACTGCTTGGCCCTTCTTGGGACCAGCCACCGAAACAAACAGTGAGTCTGACTTCCGGAACAGGGAAGTAGCAGATGGGTATACTCTCAAAGCTCGGACAACGTCCAAGGAATGCAACGCTGACTCCTTAGTATTCGACGGCTGAGGACACAAGGATGGAAGTACAATGTCTTCATTGAGATGAAAAGCCGAAACGACTTTCGGATGAAAGGAAGGCTGCGGCCGCAGCACCACCTTATCCTTGTGGAAAATCAAATAGGGAGCCTTGCAGGACAAGGCTGCCAGCTCAGAGACTCGTCTAACTGACGTAACAGCCACCAAAAAGACCACTTTCTGAGAAAGTGTCAACAGGGGAATATCTCTAATATTCTCAAACGATACTTTCTGAAGCACCGAGAGGACCAGGTTCAAGTCCCACGGAGGTAACGGGGGACGGACCGGAGGGGCCACATGTCGAACCCCCTGCACAAATGTACTCACGAGAGAGTGAGCCGCCAGGGGTCGCTGAAAAAAAGACAGCCAGGGCAGATATCTGTCCCTTAATCGTACTTAGGGCAAGCCTTTGGTCTACCCCATTCTGTAAAAACAGCAGGATTCTGGAAACCAAATAGGTACGCGGATGCCATTTCATTTCCTCACACATGGAGATGTAGGCCTTCCAAGTGCGGTGATAAACCTTCCTAGAGGACGGTTTTTGAGCACTTCTCATAGTAGAGATTACTGAGTCTGACAGGCCCCGGTCTCTCAGTACCTGGTTCTCAACAGCCATGCCGTTAAAGCCAATGACTGTAAAGCAGGATGGAGTATGGGACCTTGCGATAGCAGGTCCTTCCGTAGTGGTAGGCGCCAGGGGACGTCTGATACCAGACGTACTAGATCGGCGTACCAAGGACGCTGAGGCCAATCTGGAGCGATTAGGATCATTGGAATTCCCTCTGCCTCCACTCTGCGGAGCAGAAGAGGAAGAAGCCTTAAGGGAGGGAAGGCATAGATTAGCCGATACTGACCCCACGATGCTACCAACGCGTCCGTTGCGTCTGCCCATGGGTCTCTTGACCGGGCCACAAACCTCAATACCTTCCAATTGAGTCGGGAAGCCAGAAGATCTACGTCTGGTGTGCCCCATCTTTGGCAGAGGAGTTGGAACACCTCCGGGTGTAAGGACCATTCTCCCTGGTCCAGCATCTGGCGGCTCAGGTAGTCCGCCTGCCAGTTTTCCACACCCGGAATGTACACGGCCGATAGTGCCGGTACGCTCTTCTCTGCCCACTTCAGGATGCAAGCAACCTCCGATGCTGCAGCTGAGCTTCTTGTTCCTCCTTGATGATTGACATATGCCACCGCTGTGGCGTTGTCTGACTGGATCCTGACTGGACGCCCTTGCAGCCTCGGAGACCATTTGAAGAGGCACAGCCTGATCGCCCGGATCTCCAGGACATTGATCGGCAGGAGGGCTTCCTCTGGGGTCCAGCGACCTTGCGCCGACTGAACACCCCAGACTCACCTCCAACCTGTAAGGCTGGCGTCCGTCGTGATCACTATCCAGTAAACCGGAAGAAATTATTTCCCGGCCATTAGAGCCGGTGCTGTCAGCCACCATACCAGGGATCTCCTGACTAGGTGGCTCACTCGGATTTGATAATCCAGAGATGAAGGGCATCTGTTCCATCTGGACAGAACTTCCTTCTGTAACACTCGAGTGTGGTATTGAGCATATGGGACCGCCTCGAAGGAGGCTACCATGAGGCCCAACACTCGCATGCAAAAACGGAGTGACGACCAAATCCTGGAAGTCAGCTGCCGTACTGCAGCCCGGAGGGTCTGCAACTTTTCCACAGGGAGGAATACCTTTGCCTCTGAGGAATCCAGAATCAACCCCAGGTACACTAGGCGTTGAGTGGGCACCAATACTGACTTTTGCGTGTTTAGTATCCAACCACAGTCTCGAAGAGTCTGACAGGTAATGGACACGCTTACCTCTAATTCTGAGCTTGAAGGGGCCTTCAGCAGAAGGTCGTCCAAGTAGCCTGTGATAGCGATACCCCGCTGTCTTAGAAGTGCCAGAATCGGAGCGAGCACCTTGGTGAAAGTCCTGGGTGCTGAGGCAAGGCCAAACGGGAGGGCCATAAACTGGTAGTGGTTCTTCCCGATAGTAGTAGCTGGAGATTGGAGGTGATGAATCTGTCCGGTGGACAAGAGAGAAATTCTATCTTGTAGCCTGAGGAGATTACTTCGCAAACCCACCTGTCGGAGACTAGAGCTGTCCACTGAGTCGCAAATTTGCGAAGACGTCCCCCCACCCGAGAGCTGGGTGGGGGCGGACCTTCATGCGGACGCAGGTTTGTCCACAGGCTTGTTGGGTCTTCAGGACCAAGGACGCTTTTGTCCTTGGGCAGGCGCTTTTATCGGCCTGGGGTCTTTTCCCTGTCGCCCTAAGGGGGCGAAAAAAACGCTTGCGTGCAGTAAAGGAGGGCCCTTGCCCTTGGCGTGGCCCCTTACCCTTGCTAGTTTGGGGAAGCAAAGTGCTTTTACCTCCTGTGGCATCCTTGATGATGTCATCCAGAGAAGCCCCAAAAAGTCTGTCGCCCTTAAAAGGCAGATCCAACAGGGCTTTCTTGGAAGTCTGGTCCTCAGACCAGCCCTTTAGCCAGATCAGGCGGCGTATTGCTACTGCATAAACCGAAGCTTTTGACAGCAGGGGAATAGTATCCATGTCTGACTCGCAGACAAACCTAAGGCCCTGGACCAACTGGTCGGCCAAAGTTATCTCATTAGGAGGAGCATCTCGCTCCTTTAACCCCTGGAGTAGCAATTTTGCCCATTCAGTAAGTGTCTGAGACACTAGGGCCCCCGCCAATGCCGGGCGTACTGCCGAGCCTACCACTGAGTATAGGTAGCGAGCGAGTGCTTCAGCCTTCTTATCCACAGGGTCCTTGAAAACAGGAGCCCCATCTACTGTAATAGTGGTGGCTCTATTAAGTCTGGACACCGAAGGGTCCACTAAAGGGGGAGAGGTCCATATCTTCAGAAAACTCTCCTCAAAGGGGTACCGTACCGCAAACCTTTTTGGGGCTGTAAAGACCCTCAGTGGGTTCTCCCATTCCTTGTATAAGAGTTTGTCAAAATAAGACACACAAGGGAACACCTTAGCAGTGCGGGCAGGTTTACGAAAACCAAAGGGGACTGGAGTATCTGCTACTTCTGCAGTATTTTCCAACTTTAGCGTATCCCGCACTGCAGTAATAAGGTCAGATACCAAAGCCGTCTCGCGTACTGACCTGGACTTGGAGTCATCCTCACTGTCCGATCGGTCACGGTCTGCAGTCTCTGATGCATCAGAATCTGGGCCATGAGCCGTAGCTGGACCTGGTTCTGCATTAGAAATATCCCCAGAAGATTGCAGGGGACGGGGGCGTTTACTACCCCCTGTATTCCCGTGTGCTGCTTCTACCCTGGCAGCAAACGCCTCTAGGATTGCCGACATAGCGTCCATAGACACCTCAGGGGCACCAGCTGCTAAATCTGGTGTTTCAGGGGAGAAGACATCTGGCTCAGATGCCATGCTGACCACACGCTGACACCCACAGGGCTCCAGGCAAGATATCAATAGGCCACCCTCCTGCGCTGCCGAGATGCTGGGTTACCCAGAGGACTCACCACCCTGGACCGGTACTGCTATGCTGCCGTGTGCTGCGCCTGTGATGCTGTCCCACTGCTGCTTTGTCAGTCTGCTTCTTTTATCAGCACTTCCTGTGTGAATTTTCGCGCCAGTGTAATGCACCCTAGAGGCCGGAGACTCTCGCAAAATGGCTGCCAAAAACGTCTGTATGGAAGATAATGTGGTCTCTAAGAAAATGGCCACGGAGCCGAAGATAGAGGTCAAGCAGCCGTAGCCCACAAAAAGATGGCCGCCGAATGGCAATATATACATACAGGGTGGACAAACATGGCCGCCGATCAGCTGATAGGGGCCAGTGGGTGTGGCCGAACCACAGGAAGATGGCCGCCGGGCAGTCACAAGAGGCCGAACTCGGCATGGACCACCTCAAAATGGCCGCCGACTGCATGGAGGAGGAAGCACGCACACAGGTAAGCAGAAATGACATTTCTTTTAAATGTTGGTTACAGCCAGCCCCGCTCCAGTGGGACCCCCTAGGTGACCCCCAGCACCCAGCAACCTTTAGCTAGAAGCCCAGGGAGGAGGGAAAGGCAGGGAGAGAGGGAAGAAAGGGGCCACAACCACTTACTTGATCTCTCCAGGAATGTCTAGCTAAATCACCCAGCCGAGGCAGGGGAGTTTTACTTACCTATCCTGCTTGTATTATGCTGGAAGACATTCCAAACAGATCATCGTCCGCGCACGGAAGGTGACTGTTGGCCAGGCATGCTGTGATTGGACCCAAAAGGGACGATTATATGTATGCCCTGGAGCGTGACGCTCATCGGCCAGGCTGCTGCGACTCGGCCGTAAGGTCAGCCGAAGCTGAGCGGTCCGATGCAGGCCCTGGAGCGTAGGCTCACCGGCCACCCGTGGAGCGACGGGCATGTCGTGGAAAACCCAGCGCGTAGCTAGGGTCGGCACACGCCCGATGGCCGAAACTGGGGAGACTACAAGGATCGAGGATCCAGCCTGTCACCTAGTCAGCAGTTGATCGAAGATCGCAGGAAACAACAAATGTAGCAAAAAAAAATATATATATCTTTTTTCCCCCGGACCAATGGGCCCGAAGGGAGCCATGTCCTACTTCTTGCTAGACAGAAAAAAACTAATCTGCGAGATGCAGACTGAGAGGTTATACCCAGAGGGTCCGCCCCCTGGGCGGTACTGTAGAAGGTGTGATGCAACACTTTTTACAAGTTTTTCTGCCTAGTCACTCCTAATTAACGGATAATACCCACTTTGTCAATAGAGAAGCTGTGTCGGTCCATGGACGAAAGAGTAAATATTTTTAAATTCAATGCAGTAATGGTCAACAGTCCGTGAGATGGGCCTGTACCATTCTCTATTCTGGAGAATGTGAAGGCACATAGATTCATAATTTTCACAATCCATTATTACAAGGTTTCCACCTTTTATCGGCTTGTTTGATTATAATTTGTTTATTCTTTTGCAGTGACATTAAGGCTCGTCTGAATGAAGGAGACAAATTGTCGGAGGGGGTTTTGGACCACGTCATTCCTTCAATTTCTCTTATTTGCTGTACAAAAGCCCAAATATTGGGATTGTTACCCAAAGTTGGAAAGTTCTTGGATTTGGGTTTAAATAACTGTGGGGGAGGAAAGCATCTAATTGAGTTTTATCTGTTGAGGGGGGGGGGGGGGGGATTCAATGGTGAATCAATCATCCTCCTATAATTCCATCAGTTCCTGTATAGCTTGAATCTCTCTAAGGCCTCATGCCCACGGACGTTTTTACAGCCGCGTTTTTGAGCGTTTTTTACAGCTTAAAAACGCCTGTCCATGTTAGTCTATAGCTTCATGCCCACCTAGACGTTTTTGAGCTGCAAATAGCATAGACGTTTTTAAGCTGTAAAAAACAACCAGGACTAGTGCGTTCCTCAGCGTCGGAGTTAGGCAGAAAAAAACGCGAGCGTCAAATGTGCAAAAACGCGTACTAATGCGTACTAATGCGCACTAACGCGCGGTCGCGTTTTTTTAGCTCCGGCATTTTTTTTTTTTAAAAGTACAATAACATGGACAGGCGTTTTTAAGCTGTAAAAAACGCAGCTGTAAAAACGTCCGTGGGCATGAAGCCTTATTGTAAGGTCATTAGTTCCTGTAGATGTAGTAACATGATCAATATTATGAGGTTTATGATTAAGATTGTTTTGGACAACAAACAACGTGCAAACAAATGAATATCCTTAATAGTGATGAGCCGAACACCCCCGGGTTCGGTTCGCACCAGAACCCGCGAACGGACCGAAAGTTCGTACGAACATTAGAACCCTATTAAATACAATGGATGCGAACGTTCGAATTCTAAAGTGCTAATTATAACAACTATTATGCATGTTATTGTCCTAAAAAGGGTTTGGGAACCCGGGTTCTGCACCAGGGGACATGTATCAATGCAAAAAGAAGTTTTAAAAACGGTCGTTTTTCGGGAGCAGTCATTTTAATGATGCATAAAGTGAAAAAAAAAAAGTCAAATATTCCTTTAAATATCGTACCTGGGGGGTGTCTAAAGTATGCCTGTGAAGTGCCACGTGTTTCCCGTGTTTAGAACTGTCCCTGCACAAAATGACACTTCTAAAGGAAAAAAAAGCCATTTAAAACTGCTTGCGGCTTTAATGTAATGTCTGGTCCCGGTAATATGGATGAAAATCTTTAAGAAAAATGGCATAGCTACCCCATGACCCCCCCCCCCCTACCCCAGCCCATTACCAGCCCCTTTGGGTCTTGTATGGATATTAAGGGGAACCCCGCACATAAAATAAAAAAGGCCCTATATACTCTGAACAACCGTATACAGGCGGTGCATACAAGACAGGGACTGTAGGTTTGTTCTTATGTAGAATCTGTTTGTAATTTTGAACAGGTACATTGTTGAAGTGTAGCTCCAGCCCAAAAATCTATTTTTAAACTTTTTGGAAAACCTAGGTAAGGGTTATCACCCCTGTAACATTTGTTTTGCTGTCTGTGCCCCTGTTCAGAACATTTCACCTCACTTTCCGTCCCAATGACAACTGTTTTTGAAATGTGGTGTTTTTCTTGAAACAAGGATTGCTGATAAAGCATCAGTACAGAGGAGACACCTTTCTCCCATATTTATTCTTACAGGAGAGAATTTTCCT
This sequence comes from Rana muscosa, assembly GCA_029206835.1. NCBI lineage: Eukaryota > Metazoa > Chordata > Amphibia > Anura > Ranidae > Rana > Rana muscosa. The sequence continues at coordinate 333,216,578 of CM055123.1, read as the reverse complement.
TCCTAGTGGTAGATTTCCTCTCACTTCCTGTTGTCTTCTTGCGTTTGCAAGTAGGAGTCGTTTGTAAGTTGGATGTTTGAAAGTAGGGACCTGCCGTATATACTCTGCAGAAATAGGCCCCTTAGTTGTTGGTGTTGGCACAACACTGTAAGCACTCACAGTTACTCTTGGTTGGTGCTGGAACGCCCTGCTGTCAACTATTATATCAGGAATTTTAATTACATATAATTGTTGAACAGTGGTAGTAAAAATTGGGCCTTTGATGGTGGTGCTGGTGCCACAACACTGTAAGCCCTGACAGTTACTCTTGGTGGGTGCAGCAATGGGCCCTGCTGTGAATTATTAGATCAAGAATTGTAATTGCATGCCCCTGTTGAACAGGGGCTGAAAAATTGGGCCTTTTGTGGTGGTGGTGGTGGTGTTGCCACAACACTGTAAGCCCTCAGAGTTACTCTTGGTGGGTGCAGGAATGGGCCCTGCTGTGAATTATTAGATCAAGAATTGTAATTACATGCCCCTTTTGAACAGGGGCTGAAAAATTGGGCCTTTCGTGGTGGTGGTGGTGGTGGTGGTGGTGGCGTTGCCACAACACTGTAAGCCCTCAGAGTTACTCTTGGTGGGTGCAGCAATGGGCCCTGCTGTGAATTATTAGATCAAGAATTGTAATTTCATGCCCCTGTTGAACAGGGGCTGAAAAATTGGGCCTTAGGCACTGGTGGCACAACACTACAACCCCTCACAGATACTGTACTTGGAGCACAGCAATGAGCCCTGTTGCAAAGTATTGCTTCAAAAATTGTAATGACACGCCCCTGTTAAACAGGGGCTGAAAAATTGGGCCTTAGGCACTGGTGGCACAACACTACAACCCCTCACAGATACTGTACTTGGAGCACAGCAATGAGCCCTGTTGCAAAGTATTGCTTCAAAAATTGTAATGACACGCCCCTGTTAAACAGGGGCTGAAAAATTGGGCCTTAGGCACTGGTGCCACAACACTCCAACCCCTCACAGATACTGTACTTGGAGCACAGCAATGAGCCCTATGGCAAATTATTGCTAAAAAAATTGTAATTACACGTCCCTGTAAAACAGGGGCTGAAAAATTGGGCCTTAGCCACTGGTGGCGGCACCCATAAACAAAAATGATCTTCCAAGCTATCATCATCAATCGTATCATTGAGGACTCGGAGGAGGAGGATAGCCAGTCAACATAACAGCACAGGCACTCAGCATCAGCATCAGTCTTGAAGGGATGTGACATGTTAAAATCAATTAGTCTGTTATATCAGCATCAGGTGTGTGGTAGCTGGTGGTGATCCAAGACTGGTTCATCTTGATGAAAGTCAGTCGATCAACCGAGTCGGTGGACAGGCGCACCCTGTGATCCGTGACAAATCCTCCAGCAGCACTGAATGTGCGTTCCGAAAGAACGCTGGATGCAGGACAGGCCAGTAGCTCAATTGCATACTGTGCAAGCTCTGGCCAGTGATCCATCCTCAAGACCCAGTAAGCCAGAGGATTTTCGGTGGGGAAGGTGTCCAAGTCTGACCTTGCCCCTAGATATTCCTGCACCATGTTTATCAGACGCTGGCGATGGTTGCTGGAACCGATCATACTTTGGGGCTGCGGACTAAAGAATTGTCTGAACGCATCGGTCAGACGGCCACCTTCCCCACCGCTCCTTCTTTGACTGGCCGAAGCCTCAGCAACTCGTTGTCCAGGACCAGGAGTTTGTAACCTCCCAGTCTCTGGGAACGCGTTGCACAGACCTTTCTGCAAGGCCTCCCGGAGTTGTCTCATCCTCTGCTCCCTCTGCGAAGGTAACATAAGGTCCGCAACCTTACCCTTGTACCGTGGATCAAGGAGAGTGGCCAGCCAGTAATGGTCCCTCTCCTTGATCCGAAGAATACGAGGATCCTTCCGCAGACTTTGCAGGATCAGGGAGGCCATGCAGCGTAGGTTTGCTGAGGCATTCGCTCCGGAGTCCTCTGGGTCACTAAGGACGACATGATCCGCAGCCACCTCCTCCCAGCCACGTACAAGTCCACTGGTTTCTTGGGACTGTAAATCATCCCTAAAAGACTGCTGCTGATGATGCTGAGTGCCAGCCTCCACCTCCATGCTGACACAATCCTCCTCCTCCTCCTCCTCTTCCTCTTCCTGTGCGATGGGTGGGACAGAAGGAACACTGTCTGGGTAAAGGGGGCCTTGAGAGGCAAGGAAGTCCTCCTCTTCCTGCCTCTGTTCTGCCTCAAGTGCCCTGTCCATTATTCCACGCAGCGTGTGCTCCAACAGGTGGACAAGAGGTACAGTGTCACTGATGCATGCACTGTCACTGCTCACCATCCTCGTGGCCTCCTCAAATGGTGCCAGGACAGTGCATGCATCCCTGATCATGCCCCACTGGCGTGGAGAAAAAAAACAAGCTCCCCTGACCCTGTCCTGGTGCCGTAGTCGCACAGGTACTCATTGATGGCCCTCTGCTGCGTGTGCAGCCGCTGCAGCATGGCCAACGTTGAGTTCCACCTGGTGGGCATGTCACATATAAGGCGGTTCTTGGGCAGGTTCAAGTCCTTTTGCAGCTCAGCCAGGCGAGCACTGGCATTATAAGATCTGCGGAAATGCACACAGACTTTCCTGGCCTGCCTCAGGACATCCTGTAAGCCCGGGTACCTGCCCAAGAACCGCTGCACCACCAGGTTAAGGACGTGAGCCACACAGGGCACATGGGTCAGTTGTCCCTGTCGGAGGGCGGAGAGGTGGTTGGTGCCATTGTCGCAAACCACCATTCCTGGCTTAAGCTGGCGTGGTGTCAACCACCTCTCGGCCTGGCCCTGCAGAGCAGACAGGACCTCTGCCCCAGTGTGGCTTCTGTCCCCCAAACACACCAGCGCAAGCACGGCATGGCATCTTTTTGCCTGCGTACTTGCGTAGCCCCGTGAACGGCTACGGAGCACCGCTGGTTCATAGGACAAACCACAGGAAGAGGCCATGGAGGAAGAAGAAGAGGAGGGGGTGGAGGAGAGAGGTGTGTCACAACCAGTAGTAGCATTTTGGAGGCGTGGCGGTGGGACAACCTCCAACACTACTGCACCTTGTCCTGCATCCTTCCCAGCTGCCAAAAGAGTGACCCAATGGGCCGTGAAAGAAAGGTAACGTCCCTGTCCATGCCTGCTGGACCATGAGTCAGCGGTAATATGCACCTTACCGCTGACCGCCCTGTCCAGCGAGGCCAAGACATTGCCTTCCACATGCCGGTAGAGAGCCGGAATAGCCTTCCGTGAGAAAAAGTGGCGTTTGGGAACCTGCCACTGAGGAACCGCACATTGCACAAACTCACGGAAGGGGGCCGAGTCTACCAACTGAAAAGGCAGCAGTTGAAGCGCTAGCAATTTAGCCAAGCTAGCATTCAACCGCTGGGCATGTGGATGGCTGGGAGTGAACTTCTTTCGACGGTCCAGCAGCTGGGGCAGGGAAATTTGCCTGCTAGAATCGGACGTCGGTGTACTGCTAGCAGAGTGGCCGCAAGTACTTGGCTGTGACACACCTAATTCTACACCTTCATTCCTCTCAGTGCATGTTTCAGAGAGGACTGAAGTTATAGTGGGGTTGGAGATCCCAGCTGATGCGGTGAAAGGAGAGGTCCGCTTTGTTCTTTGGTGTGGGTCTTTGAGGTAGGCTTGCCAACGAGCTGCATGGCAGGTCAACATATGTCTGGTCAGGCATGTGGTACCCAAGCGGCTGATGTTTTGGCCACGCGATATACGCTTGAGACATATGTTGCAAACAGCAGCTGTGCGATCTGATGCACTAGCCTCAAAAAAGGCCCACACCAAGGAACTTTTTGAATGACGGGCAGAGGCTGCGCCCTGCACAGGCGGAGCTCTGCGGTGTGATTCCGTCGGTGTACTGCCCTTACGCTGGCCACCAAAGGGCATCCTGCCTCGTTGGAGATGTGCCTCCTCCTCATCCTCCTCCTCCTCCTCTCTCCTATTAGGCACCCACGTGGAGTCAGTGACCTCATCATCCCCTCCCTCCTCATCACTGGAGCCAATCTGGCAGTATGCTGCAGCTGCTGGAACATGACTGCCAGATTGGTGTCCTTCTTGAGCATCCCCTCTGTCTGCTCTCACGCTACTGCCTTCCTGTAGCTGGGTTTCATCATCAGACCCTTCGAAACGCTGGGCATCCTCCTGGAGCATGTACCCAACACTGTGCTCAAACAGTTCGGGGGACTCCTCAGGAGGAGGACATGGTGGGTCTAGGGAAGGAGTGACTGATGATGAGTCTGACATTGATACCAGGGAAGAGGACGCTTTGGCAGCTGCTTTGCCAGTACCCTGAGCCTGGGTGAGAGAGGATGAGGAGGAGGAGGAGGGCTTGGTCATCCACTCTACCAAGTCTTCGGCATGATGTGGCTCAACATGTCCAGCTGCCGAAAAGGACAAGCGTGTCCCATGGCCATGTGCTGATGACAATGCACCGCGTCCACGACCAGCACTGTTGCCCCCAGACACAGAGCCTGCTTGCCCTCTTTTATTGCCTCCTGACTGTCTGCCTCTCCTTGTTTGCCTTCCAGACATTCTAATAGATGGCCTGCAGGGAGATGGGAAAAAAGCAATAAGGGCTACCTTCAGGTGTCCTTCTCTGTCCCTTTACTTAAGGATTTCTAAATATGGTTGAGGATTATTGCTTTTGCACAGAATAGCACAACGACAATTTCCCTGACTGTCCAAAAAACAAGGATTTCAAAGATGGTTGATGAGGAATGCTTTAGCACACTATAGCACAAGGAGAATTCCCCTCACTTTCCTTCTTTGTCCCTAGAAACAAGGACTGGCACAGTGAAAGAAACTGACACTCTCCCTACCTAGAGTTTTCTGTCCCTAGAAAAAATGTTTTTTTAAAGCACACTATAGCACAAGGAAAATTCCCCTCACTTTCCTTCTTTGTCCCTAGAAACAAGGACTGGCACAGTGAAAGAAACTGACACTCTCCCTACCTAGAGTTTTCTGTCCCTAGAAAAAATGTTTTTTTAAAGCACACTATAGCACAAGGAGAATTCCCCTCACTTTCCTTCTTTGTCCCTAGAAACAAGGACTGGCACAGTGAAAGAAACTGACACTCTCCCTACCTAGAGTTTTCTGTCCCTAGAAAAAATGTTTTTTTAAAGCACACTATAGCACAAGGAGAATTCCCCTCACTTTCCTTCTTTGTCCCTAGAAACAAGGACTGGCACAGTGAAAGAAACTGACACTCTCCCTACCTAGAGTTTTCTGTCCCTAGAAAAAATGTTTTTTTAAAGCACACTATAGCACAAGGAGAATTCCCCTCACTTTCCTTCTTTGTCCCTAGAAACAAGGACTGGCACAGTGAAAGAAACTGACACTCTCCCTACCTAGAGTTTTCTGTCCCTAGAAAAAATGTTTTTTTAAAGCACACTATAGCACAAGGAGAATTCCCCTCACTTTCCTTCTTTGTCCCTAGAAACAAGGACTCGCACAGTAAAACACACTGACACTCTCCCTACCTATCCTTCTCTTTCCCTAAACTAAAGGAATCCAGGTTAAGCAAGAAAGAAATAAATGTCACTGTCCCTGCCTATGCTTGTCTTTCCCTGCTCCGGAACACACTACACTAGGCCGCCGTGCTGGCGGCCTTTTATAGTGTGGGGCGTGTACTAAACACCCTCAGCAATAATTGGCCACAGGCATCCTGCCTGTGGCCAATCATTGCTCTCCTCGCTGCCGGCGCTGTGATTGGCCAAGCATGCGGGGTCACAGTGCATGCTTGGCCAATCACAGCGCCTGGATGACACTGCGATGGCGTAGTGCATTGTGGGCCGTTCGCGTCACTCGAATTTGGCGCGAACGGCCCAAATCGTTCGATCTTCGTCGAACGATCGAACAGCCGATGTTCGAGTCGAACGTATGTTCGACTCGAACACGAAGCTCATCCCTAATCCTTAATAACATCAAAGTCATCTACCTTGGCATCTGGGCAAAAAGTTAATCCTAATTGTAGTACCTCAAGTTCCTCTGGAGTGGGATAATACAGGGAGAGGTTCAAAATCTGAAATTGTTTGTCTTTGTTTTCTACCAATACTGTTTTACAAAAACTCACTGATTTGTCGAATTTGAATTTTCCGGCGTTCCCAACGCTAAAAAAAATAGGAGCCAACTTGGAATCATTCTTAGTAATGACAGACTGAGCCGAATCACTTACCTTAGTTGGAAGATGGCAGAGGAAGAGACGGAGATAGGTAAGGTACCCGTAGAGCCTCTCTCTGCTTGATGCCTTCCCAGTTTGGTTGCGTCCTTGGCGGTGGCTTGACCCAGGCCTAGCATGCCCTTGTGCTCATATGGACGCCCAAGGGCGTTCCAGTCTTAATTGACTGGATGCCCAATTTTCTGGCCGCCATGTGGACACTCTTATCGCTGTATTCCTCTTGAGAAGTCCCTTTTGGGTGCCTTCTTCCTTTCGACCACAAGAGGGCACTCTTTTTTCCAGCTCTCCTGTCTGTCTTTACAGCCCGGTGAGATGCAGAGTGATGTCAGCAGCGCTGTCGGCACTTGCGCGGTACAGCTTCACGTCCGCTTCCGGTTCTTGGGCCGGATAGGGGGTATAAAAAGCCATGGGTTCCGGCGTACAGACGCTGCTGAGCCCCTGGGACCATACACATTGTGACGCTCATCAAAGGTAACCACTTTAATCCTGGATGCTGCTCTTTCTTTTTCTCCTTGATTCTCTTTTTATCATGTAACTATGGAAGTGTTTTATTTGGAGGCATGAATCGCCCCTTGGGAACATTGCAATTAACATGTTCATTTGCATTTGCTTCCTAGTCTGTTTCCATCATCATATACTCTCCCTTGGATTGATCTCCCTTGTTGTGAGTAATCCATTACTATGACCTTTCCCTGTCTTTACTTGTTTTTAGTTTGGTTGGAGTTACCACTTTTCTGAACTCACTGATCAGCTCAGTCCCAGGATTCAGGCTAATAGTATCTCTAGCCTATGTAAGTTCCTACAACTTTTTTCCTCCTTTTTTCTTTGTTTAATCATTGTGAAGTGTATATTACCTTCATCCTCTATGTTGGATTTATCTTTACAATTCATTTTCCCAATTCATAGATATTGCCAATTAGCTGGCCACCTTGTTCCCCCTGTGACCATTTGGTGCGCTTTCATGGTTTGGGCCTGATACTGCCGCCTCGGGGTGTGACTACTTGGACTGGCTAGAGTGGGGAGAGGTAAGGATCTGGACTTTTGGGGATGGGAACATGCATAAAATTTAGACCAATTTATATTCATATATGATACATTTTTTCCATGGGCTATGTATTTTGGTTAAGTCACTATGTATTATGACACGTATGTATATGTTTTCTGTATTTTGTAGAAGGCTTGTACCACCAATTTGGACAGTTTTCCCTTTGAAGAAGCCCGAATTAAGGGCGAAAAATGTCGGGAATACATCTCATCAGACTGTCCTTTTAAACTGTATTGTTGTACTACCACTCGCCACATACTTTTTTACTGTTTTTATTTTGTTGTTCAATTTACTTGATATATTGTATTTGTGCACCCAAAAAATCCCACTCTTTCCGTCTTTGTCCATTGTACCCATATGAAATTTTTGTCAGTTTTTTCCCACAAATAGAGCTTTCTTTTGGTGGTATTTAATCACCGTTGGGTTTTTTATTTTTTTGCGCTATATAAGAAAAAATTCAATTTTCTTTGTTTCTGTTATAAAATTTAGCAAATTAGTAATTTTTCTTCATAAATTTTGGCCAAAATTTATACTGCTACATATCTTTGGTAAAAAGAAGTACAAATGGGTGTATATTATTTGGTCTTTGTGAAAGTTATAGAGTCCACAAGCTATGGTGCCAATCACTGAAAATGTATCACACCTGAAGTACTGACTGTCTATCTAAGTTCTTGAGCTCCTAACATGCCAGAAAAGTATAAATACACCCCAAATGACCCATTTTTGGAAAGAAGATATTCCAAGGTATTTAGAAAGAGGCATGGTGAGTTTTTTGAAGTTGTAATTTTTTCCCACAATTCTTTGCAAAATCAAGATTTTTTTTTTCTTTTTTTCACAAAATTTTCATATTAGCAGGTTATTTCTCACACACAGCATATGCATACCACAAATTACACCCCAAAACCCATTCTGCTATTACTCCCGAGTATGGCGATGCCACATGTGTGAGACTTTTACACAGCGTGGCCACATACAGAGGCCCAACATGCAGGGAGCACCTTCAGGTGTTCTGGAGCACCCAGGCAAATTCTGACATTTCTCTCCTACATGTAAAAATCATCATTTATTTGCTAGAAAATTACATAGAAATCCAAAACTTTATATATGTTTTTTTAGCAAAGACCTTGGAGAATACAATGGCGATCGTTTATCTCGCACGGTATTTGCGCAGCAATTTTTTTAATGTGTTTTTTTTGGGAAAAAAAAACAGTTTTGTGCTTTTAAAAAAAAAATGGTAAAGTTTGCCCAATGTTTTTGCATAATGTGAAAGATGAAGTTACGCCGAGTAAATAGATGCCTAACATGTCACCCTTCAAAATTGCACACGCTCGTGGAATGGCTACATGTTTTGAGTTACAGAGGAGGTGTAGGGCCAACCTTATTGCTCTCACTCTAACGTTCGCATCGATACCTCACATGTGTGGGTCGAACACCGTTTTCATATGTGGGCGGGACTTGCGTATGCGTTCGCTTCTGCATGCGAGCACACGGGGACAGGGGCGCTTTAAAAAAATGTATTTATTTTTTATTGTTCATTTTACTTTATTTTAGTTTGACACTTTTTTCCCCATAAATAAATTTTTTGATCACTTTTATTCCTATTACATCCCTTGTAATAGGAATATGGCATGACAGGTCCTCTTTACAGTGAGATGTGGGGTCAAAAAGACCCCACATCTCACCTCTAGGCTGGGAAGCCTGAAAAAAAAAACGGTCCTGGCTTCGCTCGTAGCGGTGAGTCGTTAGAAGCACCAGAGGGCGGCTGGAGGGGGGGACGTCCCCTCTCGCCTCCCGTAAGAACGATCAAGCAGCAGAACAGCCTCTATGATCATTCTTATGGTGTAGGGAATCACCAGCTGAAAAATCTGATATCTGAATTATGCCTGTAGCTGCACCCATCATTCAGATATCCCTGCACAAATTCTAGGATGTCATATGACGGCGACAGGCGGGAAGTGGTTAAAACGCATTTTACTCTTTCGTTCATGGACTGACACAGCTTCCTATTGACAAGTGGATATTATCCTATCTTTAGGAGTGACTAGGCAGAAAAAACTTGTAAAAAGTGTTACATCACACCTTCTACAGCAGAGGTCATCAACCCTGTCCTCAGGACCCACTAACAGGCAAGGCTTTAGGTATTCCCTTGGGGAGATGCAGACCAGAATACTGCAATCACTGAGCAGCAAATGATCTCACCTGTGATGTATTTCAGTTATCTTGCAAACCTGGCCTGTTAGTGGGCCCTGAGGACAGGGTTGATGACCACTGTTCTACAGCACCGCCCAGGGGGCGGACCCTCTGGGTATAATCCCTCTCTCTGCACCTAGCAGATCATTTTTTTCTGTCTAGGAAGAAGAACATGGCTCCCTTCGAGCCCACTGGTCCGGGGGAAAAAAAATTGTACGTAAATTTTTTTGTTTCCTGCGATCTTCGATCAACTGCCGACTGGGTGACAGGCTGGATCCTCGATCCTTTGTAGTCCCCCCAGTTTCGGCCATCGAGCGTGTGCCAACCCTAGCTACGCGCTGGGGTTTCCATGACATGCCGTCACTCTACGGGTGGCTGGTGAGCCTACGCTCCAGGGCTTGCATCGGACCGCTCAGCTTCAGCTGACCCTACGGCCGAGTCGCAGTAGCCTGTCCGGTGAGCTCGCGCTCCAGGGCATGCATACGATCGTTCCCTAGGGTTCAATCACAGCATGCCTGGCCGACAGTCACCTCCGTGCGCGGATGATGATCTGTCCGGAATGTCTTCCACCATGATCCACACAGGAAAGGTAAGTAGCTCCCCTGCTTCGGCAGGGTGACTTGGCTGGACATTCCTGGAGTGATCAAGTAAGTGGTTGTGGCCCCTTTCTTTCCTCTCTCCCTGCCTTCCCTCCTCCCTGGGCTCTGAGCTAAGGTTGCTGGGTGCTGGGGGGTTCTATCTGGAGTGTGGCTACGCTGTAGCTGTCGTTTAAAAAAAATTCATTTTGCTTACCTGTGTGTGTGTGTGTGCCTTTCTCCCTCCATGCTGTCGGCGGCCATTTTGGGGTGGTCCATGCCTGTTGGCCTCTAGTGACTGTCCGGCGGCCATTTTCTTGTGATTCGCGCCAATATGTATATATCGCCGCTCGGCGGCCATTTTTCTTGTGGTTCGCGCCCGCTTTGGCCTCTATCGACTGTTCAGCGGCCATGTTTCTTGTGGTTTACGCCTGTATGTAATTACTGCCGCCCGGCGGCCATCTTTTTGTGGACCGTGGTCGTTTTTAGCCTCTACTGTCGGCTCGGCGGCCATTTTCTTAGAGCCCACATTGTTTTCAATACGGCCGCTTGGCGGGTATTTTGCGGAAGTCTTCGGCCTCTAGGGTGCATTTCACTGGCGCAAATTCACACAGGGAACGCTGATGTGAATCAGACTGACACAGGCAGCGGTGGAATAGCATCACAGGCGGAGCACATGGCAGCAATAGCGGTACCGTTCCAAGGGTGGTGAGCCTCTAGGAGATCTGCATCTCTGTAGCAGCTAGGAGGGTGGCCTATTGATACCTTGCCTGGAGTCCCTGTGGGTGACAGTGCGTGGGTCAGCATGGCGTCTGAAGCAGACGTTTTTTCCCCTGAAACAGCTGAGTTGGCATCTGGTGCCCCTGGAGGCTTTGTTGCCAAGGTAGAAGCGGCGCATTGGAACACGGGGGGTGGAAATCACCCCTGTCCCCCGCCATCTTCTGGGGATAATTCTGATGTAGAACCAGGCCCGGCTGTGGCTCATGGCCCGGATTCTGATGCATCAGAGACTGCAGACCGTGACCGGTCGGACAGTGAGAATGACTCCAAGTCTAGGTCAGCACGCAAAAAGGATTTGGTATATGATCTTATCACGGCAATGCGGGATACGCTAAAATGGAGAATGCTGCTAAAGCAGCAGAGACACCGGTCCCCTTTGGGTTCCGTAAACCGGCCCGCACTGCCAAGGTGTTTCCTTGTGTGTCTTATCTTGATAAGCTCTTGTACAAGGAGTGGGAAGACCCACTGAGGGTTTTTTGTAGCCCCAAAAATTTTAGGGCGGTTCGGTTCCTGAAAAAATGGACCTCTCCCCCGATAGTGGACCCCCCTGTGTCCAGACTTAACAAGTTACCACGATTCCAGTGCAAGGGGCTCCTGTCTTCAGGGACAATCGCTACCTATACAGAGTGGGGGGCTCAGCGGTACGTCCAGCATTGGCTGGGGTTTTTCTGATGGCTCAGACACTGACTACGCAAAAGGGCTATTTCAGGGGTTAAAGACACGGGAGACTCCTCCTAACGAGGTAGCTCTGGCCGACCAGTTGGTACAGGGCCTTGAGTCTGTCTGCGAGTCAGACATGGATACTAATCCCTTGCTGTCTTGAGCCTCCGTTTTATGCGGTGGCGTTACGCCGCCTGATCTGGCTAAGGTGCTGGTCTGCAGACGAATCTTCCTAGAAGGCCCTGTTGGATCTGCCCTCTTAAGGCGACAGACTTTTGGGGCTTCTCTGGATGACATCTTTTAAGATACCACAGGAGGTAAAAGCACATTGCTTCTGCAATCCAAAAAAGGTAAGGAGCCACACCATAGGCTAGGGCCCTCCTTCACCGCACACAAGCGGTTCTTTCGTCCGCCTAGTGCGGCAAGTAAACGACCCCAGGCCGATAAAGCGCCTGCTGAGGGACAGAAGCATCCCTGGGTTTGCAAGCCCAACCTTGCTTGCCTACCGAACAGATTTTTTTTCCCCTCTTAACCGCCAGCTTCAGCCAACTTGTCGGGAAGCCCTACATGGGGCGGTCCAAGACCTGTGATACGCAGGGTGGGCCTTCCTGTCTTAGTACAGGAACGGGTTTAGGGGGTCCTACTCAAATCTGTTCGTAGTGCTGAAGGAGGGGGTTCACCCTGTCTTGGATCTCAGGACCCTCAACTGCTTTGTGAAAGTACAAAAATTCCGAAAAGGAGTTGGCTCGCTCTTTTGCGCTCCCCTCCATCCAGGGGATTTTCTGGCATCCTTGATCATCCAAGGACGCATGCTTGAATGTCTCCATATGCACCAGGCATCAGAGATGCCTGCGTTGGCGGCCGGGGAAGACCACTACCAACGGTGGCTCTCCCCTTTGACCTGGCATTGGCACCAAGGGTGTTCAGATTCTAGCCCTACTAAGACAGCGTGGCTTCGCTATCATGGGAAACTTGGACGATCTTCTGAGGGTCACTTCATACTGGTGGGGTGCTGAACATTTATAAGTCAGTATTGGTACCGTCCCAACTCCTAGTGTGTATAACGTTGATTTTTTTCTCCCTAGGGGAAAGTTGCAGAACCTTCGGGCTGCGGTGCGGCAGTTGACATCCCAAAGATGGGTTGTCACGCCACTTTTGCAGGCGAGTCCTGGGCCTCATGGTAGCCTCCTTCGAGGCGGTACCATAGGCACTATTTCACAAGCGAGTGTTAGAGGTAACTCTGTCCTGAAGGGTCAAGTGCCCTTCATCCCTGGATTATCAAAATCCGGGTGAGCCATCTAATCAATACCTCCCTAGTTGGTGGCCGACATCACCGGCATTTCTGTCTGGGAAGTTGTTCCTTCCTTTTTACTGGATGGTGGTCACGGCGGATGCCTGTCTGCCCGGTATCAGAGGAGTCTGAGGAGCTCTGTCAACCTGGGTCGCTGGACTCCGGGGGAATCCCATTGCAGGTCATTGGCCTGAAATCCGGGCGATCTGGCTTTGCCTCTCCACATGGTCTCAGAGGCTACAAGGGCGTTCAGTCAGAATCCAGTCGGACAAACACCACAGTGGTGGCATATGTCAATCGGCAAGGAGGAACAAGCACTGCTGCAGCATCGGAGGTCGCTCACCTCCTAAGGGGCTCTCTTACCTTATTAAAATTTATATTTTTCTAATTTTTGTCTTTGAGTGCTTACCTACAAGCAGACATACGATCTCCATAACAGTCCCTTCATTCGCAAAGAGAGAGCCCAGTCTCTCTCTTCATTTCTTCTTTTAATCAGTACCGACTAATCTATGCCCTTCCTCCTCGGAAGCTCCTTCTTCATCTGCTTCGCAGGCTGGAGGTAGAGCGGACTACAATGGTCCCAATTGTTCTGAATTGGCCTCGGTGTCCTTGGTACGCCGATCTAGTGCGTCTGGTAGCAGACGCCTTTTGACATCTACCGTTAAGAAGGACCTGCTGTAGCTAGATCCCATACGCCATCCTGATTTTACAGTCACTGGCTTGAGGGCATGGCTTGAGAGCCAGGTGCTAAGAGACCGGGACCTGTCAGACTCGATGATCTCTACCACGAGGAGTGCTCGGAAATCATCCCCTAGGAAGATTACCTACGCACTTGGAAGACCTGCATATCCAATTGTGAGGAAATGAGGTGGCATCCGCATACTTATTTGGTTCCAGAGTCCTGCTGTTCTTCAGCAGGGAACGGGCCAAAATTTTTACTTAAGTTCAATTAGGGGGCAGGTATTTGCCCTGGCTGTCTTTTTCAACGACCCCTGGTGGCTCACTCTAGTGAGAATGTTGTACAGTGGGTTCGGCAGGCGGCGCCTCCGGTCCACCCTCCACTACCTCCGTGGGGCTTGTGTAGCAGACGTCCTTTTGGCGTCTACCACTACGAGAGGACCTGCTGGCGCAGGGTGCCATATGCCATCCTGCTTGCAGTCAATGGCTTCAACGGCATGGTCTCTAAGTGTCTCAGTAACCACCGTTTGAGAACATCAGGGAGATTCCCTTGTTGACACTTTCTCAGAAAGTGGTCCTTTTGGTGGCTGTTATGCCAGTAAGACGGGTTTCTGAGCGGGCAGCCTTGTCATACAAGCCTCCCTATCTGATCTTCCACAGGGATAGGTGGTGCTGCGTCCGCAGCCTTTTTTTCTTCCTAGGGTCTTCGACCTTCCATCTCAAGGAAGGCATTGTACTACCATCCTTTTGTCTTCATCCGTCGAATCCTAGGAGACGACGTTGTCTTTTTTGGACGCTGCCCAAACTCTGAGAGCATCTAGCGTCTATTTCACCAGGTGTGTAAGGCAGCGACCTGCTTGTCCGTTCATACTTTCACTAAACTTTACAAGCTGATGTGTGTGCATCTTCGGATGCTTCTTTCGGCCGCAAGGTATTGCGGCTGTTTTGTTTTGGGGTGAAGTTGTTTTAATGCTGTTCCCACCCCTTGGTTTTTTGACACTGCTTTGGGACGTCCCACTTGTCAATAGGAAGCTGTGTCAGTCCATGAACGAAAGAGTAAATAGAATTTTTTACTCACCGTAAAATCCTTTTCTCTGAGTTCATGGACTGACACAGCACCCACCCCTCGTTTTAAGTTTGTACTGCTTTTTGACAAACTGATCGGCGAGGTGCAGAGAGAGGGATTATACCCAAGGGCAGTGCTGTAGAAGGTGTGATGTAACACTTTTTACAAGTTTTTTCTGCCTAGTCACTCCTAAAGATAGGATAATACCCACTTGTCAATAGGAAGCTGTGTCAGTCCATGAACTCAGAGAAAAGGATTTTACGGTGAGTAAAAAATCCTATTTTTTTTTTTTAACACAAAGTTGTCCATTTATACAACATTTCTAACACCTAGCATGAACATACCATAAATGACACCCCAAAATAGATTCTCCTACTCCTCCTAAGTACGGCGATACCACATGTGTGAGACTTCCACAGCTTGGCCACATACAGCAGCCGAGTATGGCTGGGTATGGCTGAGCATGGAGGGATGGATCTGTGACTGCAATTGTCATGGAGCAGCGCTGCTGCCATCCGATCCCTCCCCCTCTCCTCTCACAATGTACTGATCGGTACACAGAGGAGAGAGAGGAACCGGCATCATCCATGATGCCGGTTTGTTTACAAGTTTACAAGAGTCACATGGTAAACGGCCGCGATCAGCCTTTTACCGTGATCCGTGTTGCACCGGGTCTTCCGGATCCGGATATTTCCGGGAGCGCGCCCCAGGGGGCGCGCGGGAGCAAGATTCTGCGAGGACGTCCACCCAGAATAATACGACTGCGCTGTAGCTGTCTTTCAGGTATGGCTCGGTCGTCATGTGGTTAAAATGCACCCATGCTCATGTCTTTTCAAACATGTATTTTAAAACATGCATTTAAGTAACAAATTTGCAAGCACATATACTACGCTGCTCCTGCCTACAAGCAGTTAATAACACCTTTTAAAGTGAACTGCTAATCATCCAGGGGTGTATCTACTTACAGTTGTATAGGCCCCTCGGATAGGCAGTAAATATGCCGCATGTAATCATGACTTTCTGCACCCAGTTCTCCCACAGCAAGCACTCGCACACTGCCGCTATGTCTCCAAAGGCCACATGGCATGGCCGCCCATCCACTTCCTGCCTATATAAAAATAGGCTAGACTTGAGCGAACATGCACCCTAGTGGCTGGGGGAGAAAGAGCAGCCCGCATGCGTAAGAAGTACATAGCATGATTGAACAGCACACTGCTCCCAGTGGCCACTGGGAGAACAGATAGTCAGCTCTCTCTCTCTCTTTTTTTAAAGAGAAACTGCAAACAAATGCAGACTTACCATGCCCGCCGCAGGACTCTGAAAAGTCCAATCTTCACCCACAGCGGCAAACTTTGTCATAAAAAGACCTTCAGAAACTGGGTCCCCCTTCAATCTGGGGTCCACTCCCCTGGACCTGTATAGCACCCTGCAGGAACACTGCTTGGTCAGACAAACTCTGCACAGGGTTTCCATTACGCAGGGTCCAGCACGGTAAGGCTGCATTACAGGCAAAACCTCAAAGAATCTTCTGTCCTTCCAATGAGGCTCGGGTACCATCCATTTAGGCTGACAGCCTTTTCGAATGGATCCAATTGAAAGCCATGATTCTTAATAGAACCGTCCAGACCTCCAAGTATGCTCCAAGAGCACATGTAATCCGTGACCATCCACCTTGAAGACACTGGTGAAAAAACTGATGTGCTTCCTGTGAAGGAGGGGTTATATAGAGGGGAACTTCCTGTCTTTTGGTTGCCAGTGTCCATTCACCTATAGGTGGTGTATAACCCACATAGAAATTACTATGGCTGCTCTGTGTCCAGTGATGTACGATAAAGAAAGTAGTGTAGTGTGACAAAAGACAAGAGAGTTTTTGACATGTCCTTTATTAAAAATGTCTTCTTCCTCCATCTTCTTCTTCCTCCTGGTCTTTTTCTTTCTCCGGCCTTCTTCTTCCTCCGCTGCCACTCCCTCTGGGAAAAAAAAAGCGACCCCCCCCCCCTCAGACACTGGGTCCCGCCGATCTGTCCGCTTCGATGTCAGACATTTCTTGTATAACTATGGGGCGGATGACATAATCCAGAGACCCGCCCCCTTGTGACGTCCCCGCCCAGGGGATGAAGGGTTTGTGATGTCGCAAGGGGGCGGGGTCTCCGCATGACCCATCTGATGGCCACGCCCTATAGTTATATAACAAATGTGTGACGTCGGGACGTCGTTTATTTTTTTTCCAGCGGGTTGGCGGCGGAGGAAGAAGACATTTTTAATAAAGGATTTGTCAAAAACTGTCTCTTGTATTTTGTCACACTACACTACTTTTTTTGGTGAACCCCATACTCATTCACATGGGGGGGTGCGGGATCTGGGGGCTCCCGCCCGCAGTCCCCCACAACCACTGGGCAGGATTGTGGGGAAGAGGCCCTTGTCCCCATTGACGGCAGCAGCAACGAGGCCCGAGCCTTCCATCCCCACCAATCGCCGTTGTCTCAGCCATACTGCCCATCTCCCTCTTCGGGCACTGAAAAGAGGGGGTACGGGAGACTCCATACCACGGCGGAGGGACCCCATTGCCTGTGACTCCATACAAAAAGAGGTGAGGGGAACTCTTCTGGCTAGGCAGGGCAGCCCTTGAGCCATGGAGCTCGTCCGGCCCCATCCCCTTTAAGTCAACTCGCATGTCAAATCTGTGGCAATGACACTGTCCTGATCGATGGGACGCTGCATTTGCGCCGCCACACAGTGTGAACCTGCGCTAAAAGATAGTTCCCTAAGGCAACCACTTAACCACTTAAGCCC
Source organism: Rana muscosa (assembly GCA_029206835.1). Classification (NCBI taxonomy): domain Eukaryota; kingdom Metazoa; phylum Chordata; class Amphibia; order Anura; family Ranidae; genus Rana; species Rana muscosa. Next base: position 333,199,269 of record CM055123.1, on the reverse strand, counting down.
CGGACCATTTCGCTGGCCAAAGACGAGCACTTTTTGCGATTCGGCACTGCGTCGCTTTAACTGACAATTGCGCGGTCGTGCGACGTGGCTCCTAAACAAAATTGACGTCCCTTTTCTCCCACAAATAGAGCTTTCTTTTGGTGGTATTTGATCACCTCTGCGGTTTTTATTTTTTGCGCCATAAACAAAATTAGAGCGACAATTTTGAGAAAAATGTAATATTTTTTACTTTTTGCTTAGTTGTTTAGGCCGATACGTATTTTTCTAGATATTTTTGGTAAAAAAATCGCAATAAGTGTATATTGATTGGTTTGCGCAAAAGTTAGAGTCTACAAAATAGGGGATAGAATTATGGTATTTTTATTATTAATTATTTATTTATTTTTACTAGTAATGGCGGTAATCTGTGATTTTTATTGTGACTGCGACTTTATGGTGGACACATCGGACACTTTTGACACATTTTAGGGACCATTGTCATTTTTTTACAGCGATCAGTGCTATAAAAAAATACTGATTACTGTGAAAATTACACTGGCAGTGAAGGGGTTAACCACTAGGTGGCGCTGAAGAGGTTAAGTGTGCCCTAGGGAGTGCTTCTAACTGTAGGGGGGATGGGCTGTGTGTGACACTACAGTGATCACCGCTTCCGATTACAGGAAGCTGTGATCACTGTCCTGTCACTAGGAAGACTGGGGAAATGCTTGTTTACATCAGCATTTCCCCCTTCTTCCTCATTGTGACACGATCGCGGGTATGCCCGCGGTCGGAGTCACGGAGCTCGCGGCGGACGCGCGCGCCCACAATGCCGCTTCTTAAAGGGCAACGTGTATATATACGTTGATCTGCCCAGCCGTGTCATTCTGCCGATGTATATCGGCGTGAGCCGGTCGGCAAGTGGTTTAAGAGCTAGTGGCAATGTGTTTCCTGTCCGGTGGGAAGAGCTATGAAGGACTGTCCTGGAAGAGGACAGGCGGAAAATAATAAATGAAAATTCCAGTGTGTATATATGTGTGTGTGTATATGTGTTGTGGAATTCCTAGGCTGTTTGCAGAGCACACAGCCTATAATTCCTGTGCTATCTAAGCACACATCAGATTTCATCTTTTTGCAATAATGCTATCTTTAGCCTAAGTTTGCTAAAGATCCACTCACGTTCATTCCCATTCATCCAAGAAAGGCAGCACCACAAAAGCTTATCTTCTCATCAGGCCATTCCAGCATAGACTGTCTAGCCGACGCCTAATCATAGGCTTTTATTAAACTCAAAAGATCTCACACAGGAGGTGATTGGCTGCAGCAACCACCTCACAGAATGTCCCTACCATACAAGGAAAATGGCAATACCTGGACATTCCTTCCAACAGGAGATGTCATACATGAATACAAAAACGTAGGATGGCTAAAGTTACCGTTGATAGGAATTCTTATTCTGCGCTATTCCATAGAATAACGCATTTTAAGATTATACTATTATTGAATGGGGGAGGGAGGCTATCTGCAGACACACGCTACGAATTCCAACCAATGTTGATCAGACACAGCAGAGACAAGAGCGCGCATCCGCCTATAACCAATGATGTCATTGCAGAGCGAGCATATCCCCTCCTTAACGATCGTCCATGCTAATGCACAGAGGGCCCCCGTTGGTGGACATATCCGCACCCTGTAAACATCACATTCCAACCTCAAGACGTTTTCCCCTATCAGACGGGATTCAACCAGCCTCAGACTACCCCAATCAGCTCTTTTAGAGCGGGTTGCGGAATTACTAACACTGGGTGACACTATGACAATACATATTAAATACATCTCCATAAAAATCTCCACAACAATATGTGTGTGTGTGTGTGTGTATATATATATATATATATATATATCTATATCCCATAGTAGACGCTATAACGTTTGTGCAAACCACTCAGTATATGCTTATTGGGATTTTGTTTACCAAAAATATGTAGCAGAATACTGTACATTTCAAAGTGAAGTAAAAAAGATATAATAATTTAGTCCTTCAGGCTTCAGCAGCGCTAAAACATTAAAAATTTTACAGAAAATAAAAAATAATTGTAGTAGTAATCTGTGAATCCAAGTGAGCCAAACTTCAGGAAATCAGTGTGGCAGTTCATGTATAACACATCAGCTGTTTGGACGTTCAACCATCACCACACCAAGTGATTCCACTCTCTATAGGGATTGCACTCACCAGATTCCCAATAATCAATTGCCTCTGTATATATGTTAAAGTGGTTATAAACCTCTGTTTTTTCACCTTAATGCATCCTATGCATTAAGGTGAAAAAACATCTTGCCCTCTTCGCCCCCCCCCCCCCCCCCGTGCCCCCGTTTTACTTTCCTGAGCCCCGAACTTCCATGGGCTCGTTCCTGTGTCGTTTTCCAAACGGCTTAAAGGTTCTTCATTGGTTAAATAGATAGCAGCGCAGCCATTGGCTCCCGCTGCTGGCGCTGGGGGGCGGGGCCGAGTCATACACTTGGTGGCTATGGCCGCCGAGTATCACATGGGAGCGCGCCCACAAGGTAACCCCCTCGGGAGAGAGCTTCCCAGAGGGGGTTAGCTCTTGCGGGGAGGAGACGCGAGAGCCGCCGTGGGACCCCAGAAGAGGACGATCGGGGACACTATGCAAAACTAATTGCACAGTGGAGGCAAGTATAACATGTTTGTTTTTTAAAACTGAACCCATACAACCCCTTTAAGTCTTTGGGATCACTGCCAAACGAACATCCGTCAGAAGCTCTAATACTGATCAGCCAGAAGTGGATCACACACTCTAGTCCTCTGATTCACCCAGATAAAGACCGCTGAAAACTTTCCATAAAACTCAGGCAAAAGGAAGGAAAAACAAGCCTGAAGCCTCGTACACACGGCCGATTTTTCTCGTCGTTAAAAACACGTCGTTTTTTCCGACGAGATTCTTGTTAACCTTGACGATTTTCTCGTCAAGCTTTCCATGCGTACACACTGACATTTCCCAATTTCCTCGTTGTTCTCCGCGGTCACGTCCAGCACGTACGACGGCACTATAAAGGGGAAGATCGATTTCCCTGGCGCCCCCCCTTGGGCTGCTTTTGCTGATCTCGTGTTACCGCGTGTGAAGTAAAAGTTTGGGAAGAGACGATTCGCGCTTTTCAGTCTTCGTGCTTTTCAATTCGTTTTCTGCGGTTCAGTTTGTGCTTGTGGGTTCGTATCTTGTCTTTCAGGGCGTCTAGGCAGGTCGTATCTGTTTTACAGTGCGTTCTTGCCCATTCGTTTCTGATTTTCAGTTCGTTATTCATAGGCCTTGCTGTTCTAAAGTGCGCTCTGTTCTGTACGTTCTGATAAGACGACCGTCTCCTAGCCATGTCGCCTGTACGTTCTCGTCCTCGAGTTCGTGCTGTGCGGGCGCTTGGTGTTGGTCTGCTTGTTTTGGACCAAGACCAGTCCATGAACGGGGTGAGGAGGAGTTCATGGACCAAGAATTGGTTGCTCCAGCGGGACCAATTCTGCCATATGCCTCTGCTGCGGGAGATCGTGGAGAATAATCCTGAGGACTACAGGAATTTTCTGCGGATGTCTGACCCCGTTTTTCAGCATCTGTTGGCTTTGGTGTCCCCCTATATTACCAGGAAGGACACCGTTATGCGGGAAGCCATCAGTGCTGAGCAGAGGCTCATCGCCACGTTACGTTACCTGGCGACAGGGAGAAGTCTGCAGGACTTGAAGTTCACGACAGGCATCTCCCCTCAGGCTCTGGGCCTCATAATCCCAGACACCTGTTCTGCCATTATTCAAGTCCTGCAGGAGGACTATATTAGGGTAAGTTTTCTCCATTAACATCACATTTTATGTATTTCATGTATGCTAATGTATTGTATTTCTTTCATCCTTCCCTATATACCATGATTGTAATATGCTGAGAATGTCCCCTTTGTCCCCATGCATGCTGTAAGCTTTTAAATGCCCCTTTTTTCTCCTCCATGCATATTTCCCTTCACTAACCTCTCCAGCAGTGGCGCCTGTTGCTCCAAATGTTTGGGGGTTCAACCTCCAATTTAGGACCTAAATTTCCTTCTTTTTTGCGACTGTGCCTATTAAACGCCACCAGTTGCCCCCTCCAATGCAGCCATTTTGTCCCCTCCAAAGCAGCCATTTTGTCCCCTCCAAAGCAGCCATTTTGTCCCCTCCAAAGCAGCCATTTTGTCCCCTCCAATGCAGCCATTTTGTCCCCTCCAATGCAGCCATTTTGTCCCCTCCAATGCAGCCATTTTCCCGCCAGCCCTGCACTTACCTTCTTCTGGTCCGCGCCATCCTTCTTCTGTCCTTGATGTCTTTTCCTGCCCTCGATGTTGCATCAGCCAATCATGTTACCGTAAAACAGACTTGGTGAACATGATTGGCAGAGCAGCCTGTCAGTGTTTACCCAAGGAATGTCCCCCCCCCCCCCCTACGTCCCCTATTTTACTTTTATCAAGCCAATTACATCCCTCAGGCTGTATTTTGCAAGCCTATTTGCCCCCCTGTTTCTGATATGCAATTTTCACCCTCTAAATGCCGCAGTTATTCATATGGCCGTCGCTCAACAGGGGGCCATCCACCTGAATAGTGGGCGGCATTGACAATACATAGGTTAATGCAAGGCATGAACCTATGTATTGTTCTATGAGACGGGCACAGGTGAGAGGGGGCAGTGCTCCAGCGCCCACTCTGGACGCCCCGCCACTGCAATGCTATCCTGTGGCCAAACACATCTACCCCCCCCCAATTTTGTTAGAATGGACCATCAGAGGGGTTGATGAATATGAAACATGAGCCTTCCATTATACTTCTTAAAAACACCTTAAACTGAGATTTTGATTGATGTTGGCCTCTAATGTATTTTCTTATAATCTGCTTGCAATGTTCTATTTAAAATTTCAAAAAAAAGACTGTGGCATCGGAGTTTGCCACGCGGTAGGACTTCCCCAACTGCGGTGGTGCCATAGACGGGAAGCACGTCCACATCGTGCCGCCACCCCGTTCTGGGTCCTACTACTTCAATTACAAGGGGTTTCATAGCATTGTGCTGATGGCGGTCGTGTCAGCACGGTATGAATTCCTCTATGTTGATGTAGGGAAGAATGTCCGGATGTCCGATGGGGGATCCTTCATCCATACGGAGTTTGCCCTCCGTCTCCAGAGTGACGACCTTGCATTGCCACCGGATGCAGGGAATGTTGAAGGACTCCCCTTTGTTTTTTTGGCTGATGAAGCCTTCGGACTCGGACCGCACCTCATGAGGCCATTTCCACAGAGGACCCTGACCCCAGAGAAGAGGGTGTTCAATTACCGGCTGGCCAGGGGCCGAAGAGTCGTTGAAAATGCCTTCGGCATAATGGCCAGCCGGTTCTGCCTTTTTATGACTCCCATCCACTTGGCGGAGTACAAGATAAACTATGTCGTTTTATGCTGCTGTGTGCTCCATAATTTTCTGAGCCGAAAATCAACTACTTATATAGCCTCAGTATTGCCTGAGGCAGGACTTTCATATGCCAATCCCCTGCCGGGCCTCGAATCTGCCCGTCCTGGCTTGCCCCCCCAAAATGCCGTGAGGTTCGGCAGAAATATATGGACTTTTTCACGGGTAGGGGGGCAATTCCTATGCCAGGCCATGCCTAAAGAATTGTGCATAAACAACTCATTAAAATTATTTTTAAATCTTGTAACTTTGTTTGTTTCCTGTCTCCTAGTTTGTCTTAGTGCATTTGGAGTGGCAATTGTTTTTTCCTTTAGTAAATAACAACTATTTCACTATGCAACCCAAAAAAATACACACATATGGTTAGAGCGTATTTGAAAAAGAAGCTACACGTTGTTTGTGTTCAAACATTTTACTCTGTGCACATTCACACACATGGTAAATATTTTTGTTTTTGGTTTTTTGGCTGGCCACAAACCGGCAATTGTTTTCTTATGAAAATACAAAACCATCAGTTGCATTCCAAAAAGTACAACATTGGATACCTCTGAGCAATATAAGACATTCACTTACACAAACTATGTCTCTATGTGGCCGTCCTAATATGGGGTATTGGCACCCCTGGCCCAGCCAAAAATTGAATATGCACACATTTTGTAGTAATTTCCAATAGGGAGTTTAGACTCCTGATCCCTATTGTCAACATCTGCCATCAGGGGTTATCAATGGACGTATTTTGTGGGTGCAACCCCTTCTTCAGTTCACCTACTTTAGATACGAGGAAGGGGTTGCACCCCCAAAAGGCGTACATGGAAATCCCCTGATGGCAGATGGCACGTTGACACACTGTGTGCATATTCAATTTTTGGCTGGTTTGATTGTCAAAAATAGATTAAAAGGGTGAATAACAAACTGAAAACAAAAATGGGGGTTTTGAGGCCTTATTCAATTCTCCCCAAAACATCTAGAATGTCTTTAAAGGTTTGATCCATCACATGAATTCTTTGTTTAATTCTGTCCAGTTCTGTGCTACATTCCATCACTTGCTGTATTATTCGTAGGGCACTGTCGGCAGAGAAACGTGTACTATCTTTCACCACAACATTTACATCCCCTAAAATATATAAAAAAAGTTATTATAACTCTGCAGGCCTACATCTCTTACCTGAAGCTGTGGTGACAGATACTGACCTGTTGTGGTGACCAGTTCCACCACGTCATCCACTTCTCCTTCCTGCACTTCTCCTTCCTCCACCTCTTCAACATCCTTAGGTTGTGGGTCTTTGTGAGGTTGGGGTTGTTTCGAAGCTGTGGGGTTCCTGTGCTCCCTGGAGTGTTCTCCTCCCAGTCTTCTCTCCCCTATGAGAATCAAACAAAAGGTCTATTTATCACACTGAAATTCTCTATGAAAACTAAAAACAGGCTAAATTGCTTGGAAGTGGGGTACAAGTGTCTGTTTGTGCAGAATTTCCACATGAAGACATTATTTTGTCTAAAAAATATGTTTAGTATTCACCTTTTGGCTGTCAATTTTGAGACATGGAGGCACCACAAAATTTCACTGATGCACCTGTGTGGGACCCCCAAAAAAGGCGGTTCTGGTGGCACACACTATAGTGCTCAAAAGTACAGATGTGGAACCAGGTGCTGAGTGTCCTCTCCTTTACACTGATTAAAGTTTGCATTTCATTCTCTTTACAAACACATCATCTAGCCAACAATGTAAGAACAACAATTTTATCAAAACAGGCAGATGTGTAATTAAATTTGAGCCTGAAAAATAATCAAAAAACGAGGATAGTGGCCGAACGATGTGTCTGTGCCCAACCAAGTTCAAAATATGACATTTTGGAAGGGAGTACACTTGTAAAAAAAAAACATGGAGCAACATGTAAGTTGAGAAATACATTAATAGCATAAAAGTTTCAAAAGTACTTACTTTTTGCTAGCATTCTCTTAATGCTCCTTAACTGCTCCGGCTCCCTCAGTTTGAGGTCTGACCACCTCTTTCTGAGCTGCTCATTTGATCGTTTCACCCCAAAATTCTTCTTCAGACTCTTCACGACTTTCTTCATGATTTTGGCCTTCCTTCTATTTGGTTTGCTATACGGCCCATGCTTTGCGTCATAATCCGACTTTAGCAAGATGTCCACCATCTCCGCCATCTCCCCATAAGACATATTAGATGCCTTGAATCTCCTCCCTGGTCGTGACACTTCCTCAGTCTCCGGGCTTGTCTCCTCCTCGTTATTTGAGGAATTATCAGACACCTGCTGTAAATCCGCCATATCTGTCTGCGCGCCGAAAAAGAAGGGGCGGGGAAAAGATGTTAGTTAGAACGTCATGGGCGGGCGACGTGTGCGGAGCGACGTGTGCGTAGTTTGACGCATGCGTGGTGTATATATAGCAAACACACATGTGACTATACTACGTTCGGTGTGCGGAGAGAGGAGTTCAAGTGACGGATGTGCGAACGAAGGTATGTGAATTTGTGACTTTGAAAAATTGTTGCCCTATACTGTCTTGAGAATGTTGGAGGATATATATGGTGAATAATATTTTAAGGAGGTTAGACTGTGTGCCTCACATTAGTTATATAATTTTTTTTTTACTTGCAGAGCCAATATGAATGTCTTTATTAGCGACAAAGAATTCCTTGCGGAATTTATAGACCGGGTAAGGGAGTTGCCCGCTCTGTGGGAAACCAAAAACCCCATACATAAAAAAAAAAGGGGTGAGAAAAGCAGCGCTGGAGACCCTGCTCCCATTTGTGTATACCAAGGTGCCCACAGCCACAGCAAAACAGGTGGACACTAAAATTGGGAGCTTGTGAGGCACATACAGGACTGAACGCTCTAAGGTCCTGGCTTCTCAGAGGTCAGGAGCAGCAGCAGATGATGTGTATGTCCCCAATTTGTGGTACTACAGCAGGATGTCCTTTCTGGATGACCACATTGAGGCAAGGCCATCACTCTCCACTCTTCCCCCCAGACTTCCCTGCAGCCAACCTGAGCCTTCTCTGGAGCAAGAGGAGGCAGCCATCCTGGATGAACCTGATTTGGCCATCTGGAGCCAGGTATAGTATTTATAGAAAATGTATTGGGATAAACCTAATGTTTGAAAAATATGTCAAGATGACAAACATAAACTATTTTGTGTTCCACACGTAAAATCAAGATCTCTAGACATTAGTCTGGCCTAAATTGGGTGCTAAATAGTCTATCTGATGTAGTTGTAAATTTTTTGAATCTTTTTATTGATTTACATTCAAATTGCTACAATCAGGATCTGAAAGTTGAAAATAATAAACCAAAATATTAAACTATGTCACTTTTTCATACACAGGATGAAATCAGCCAGGAGGAGGGTCTGGAAACTGTCAGGCAGGAGGTGGCAGGGCCCAGTGGCAGCCAGGAGGTGGCAAGGCCCAGTGGCAGCCAGGAGGTGGCAGGGCCCAGTGGCAGCCAGGAGGTGGCCCGCCCGAGGAGAACCACAAGATCACAGGTGCCTCCCATCCGACTTCCCAAAAGAAGCAGGAGGGACAGGACCACGAGTGAGGCAGCAATGGCCCTTATTCGAGAGGCCCATACCACCCTCCAGGAGCCCACATCCCCTGAAGAGGCCATTGCCGGCCTAGTGGAGGCAAAGTTCAAGGTGATGAGCATGGAGCAACGCCTCCTATGCGAGCCCCTGCTCATCACCTTGCTGAACAAGGGGGTGATGGAGAAAATTACCCCCAATACGGCCATATGTGAGGTCGCACAACTGTCCCAACCTCAACCTCCTCCTCCACCTTCTTCTTCTGCCCCACCCCCTTCTCCTCCACCTCCTCCTCCACCTTCTTCTTCTGCCCCACCCCCTTCTCCTCAACCTCCTCCTCCACCTTCTTCTTCTGCGCCACCCCCTTCTCCTCCACCTCCTCCTCCACCTTCTTCTTCTGCCCCACCCCCTTCTCCTCCACCTCCTTCTCCTCCTGACAGGAGTACCCCTCCAGTGGCCCAGCCTCCAGCCACACGAAGAAGGAAGGCTTCAGGGAAGGCTGCAGGAAAGGCTGCCAAGAAGACGAGGAAGTGATGGCCTTGCTTCATTGTGGTCGGACAGAAGGCAGCCTGTTGTAGTACCACACACTTGGGACATATATATCACCTGCTGCTGTTCCTGACCTCTGGGAGGCCAGCATCAGATTGTGCTCAGAACTGTTGGCCTTCTCAAGCTCCCAATTTTAGTGTCCACACAGGGTTGATGTGTGCTCTGGGGTCCCTGGGATGCACAAATGGCAGCAGGTTCTCCAGCGCTGCCTTCTCTTTATTTTTTACAAAACATGAATAAATGTTATTTTTGTTTAAGTTCATACTTGACTATGTTTATTTTTGCATTTTTTTAATTTAGCTTTGGAGTAAGCAGATACATTTGACAGCCAAAAAAAGGGACAGATAACAACCCCCAAAAAAACAAGAACATTTTTTAAAAAAAATATAGGATGTAAAAAAAAAAAAAAAAAAAAAAAAAATATTCAAATATACAATGGGAGATCACTAGCAAAACATTGCCAAATTACAATTAACATCTGTTTGAAAAATCTAAAACAGTAAAATATTCAGAAGATCTTGCACGATATAATACACCTAAATCTTCTTAAGAACAGCATGAAAAAGGTTAAAAAAACATAGTCATAACTCTGTGTGAATATCAGCAGCAAAAGAAGTTCATTCATTTTGATTAATGTAACATTCTAAAGTAGATTTCAATGCACAACATTTAAACGATGCAATAATTTAGAGCGTGACGAATGTGCTATCTCCATTACGAAGGCTTGATTTAGCAGAAGATGCGCTCCAGTCTCATACTTGATTCTGAGCATGCGCGCTTTTGGAAGAGTCGTAAAAGCATACACACAAACCATTTTCTCGTCACAAAACAGGCCGACGAGAAACACGACGAGGAAATCTTGAATCCTGACGAGAAAATAGAGAGCAGGTTCTCTATTTTCTCGTCGAGATTCACTGCAGTTTTCTCGTCGTAAAACCATACACACGAACGGTTTTCTCGACAAGAAAGCTCTCGCGGCACTTTTCTTGCCGGTTTTGGACGAGAAACCCGGTCGTGTGTACGAGGCTTCAGTGTAAAACTGTAAAGCCTTTATTACAACAAAAATCCCTTCCCTTACAAACATCTGTTTGAAAAAAGCATTCAATATAGGTATTGCACTGTGTCATTGGTTCTGTTAATCTCACCACCTCTCTTGGAGTTGTAATCGTCAGTGGTGGCTCCCGGGAGGAGACCAGAGCCGATTGCAGATGCAGCACACGGTTAGGTGTACCACACGGCTTGCTGCATCTGCAATCGGCTCCGGTTTCCCTTCCTTTTGCCCGAGTTTTATGGAAAGTTTTCAGCTGTCTTTATCTGGGTGAATCAGAGGACTAGAGTGTGTGATCCACTTCTGGCTGATCAGTATTAGAGCTTCTGACGGATGGTCCTTTGGCAGTGATCCCAAAGACTTGACATAAATACAGAGGCAATTATTGGGAATCTGGTAAATGCAATTCCTATAGGGAGTGGAATCACTTGGTGTGGTGATGGTCGAACTGATGTTTTACACATGAACTGCCACACTGATTTCCTGAACTTTGGCTCACTTGGATTCACAGATTACTACTATTATTTTTTTATTTTCTGTAAAATTGTAGTGTTTTAGCGCTGCTGAAGCCAGAAGGACTAAATATTAGATCTTTTTTACTTCCCTTTGAAATGTTTTTATTAACCACTTAAGCCCCGGACCATTTGGTAGCTAAAGGACCAGAGGTGAATTCAGAATTTTGCACTGCGCTGCTTTAACTGTAAATTGTGCGGACATGCAATGTTGTACCCAAACAAAATTTGCGTCCTTTTCTTCCCACAAATAGAGCTTTCTTTTAATGGTATTTGATTGCCTCTGCGATTTTTATTTTTTGCGATATAAACGGAAAAAGACCGAAAATTTTGAAAAAAAATGATATTTTCTACTTTTTGTTATAAGAAAAATCGAATAAACTCAATTGTAGTCATACATTTAGGCCAAAATGTATTCAGCCACATGTCTTTAGTAAAAAAAATGTCAATAAGCGTATATTTATTGGTTTGCGCAAAAGTTATAGCGTCTACAAACTAGGGTACATTTTCTGGAATTTACACAGCTTTAAATTTATGACTGCCTATCTCATTTCTTGAGGTGCTAAAATGGCAGGGCAGTACAAAACCCCCCCAAATGACCCCATTTTGGAAAGTAGACACCCCAAGGAAATTGCTGAGAGGCATGTTGAGCCCATTGAATATTTTTTTTTTGTCCCAAGTGATTGAATAATGACAAAAAAAAAAGAAAAAATGTACAAAAAGTTGTCACTAAATGATATATTGCTCACACATGCCATGGTTATATGTGGAATTGCACCCCAAAATACATTCTGCTGCTTCTCCTGAGTACGGGGATACCACATGTGTGGGACTTTTTAGGAGCCTAGCCACGTACGGGACCCCGGAAACCAAGCACCTCCTTCAGGATTTCTAAGGGCGCAAATTTTTGATTTCACTCCTCACTACCTATCACAGTTTCGAAGGCCATAAAATGCCAAAATAGCACAAAACCCCCCCAAATGACCCCATTTTGGAAAGTAGACACCCCAAGCTATTTACTGAGAGGCATGATTAGTCCATGGAATATTTTATATTTTGCCACAAGTTGCGGGAATATGACAAACTTTATTTTTTTTGCACAAAGTTGTCACTAAATGATATATTGCTCACACATGCCATGGGCATATGTGAAATTACACCCCAAAATACATTCTACTGCTTCTCCTGAGTACGGGGATACCACATGTGTGGGACTTTTTGGGAGCCTAGTCGCGTACGGGACCCCAAAAACCAAGCACCGCCTTCAAGGTTTCTAAGGGCATAAATTTTTGATTTCACTCCTCACTACCTATCACTACCTATCACAGTTTTGAAGGCCATAAAATGCCAAGATGGCACAAAACCCCCCCAAATGACCCCATTTTGGAAAGTAGACACCCCAAGCTATTTGCTGAGAGGCATGTTGAGCCCATTGAATATTTATTTTTTTGTCCCAAATGATTGAATAATGACAAAAAGAAAAAAAAAAGAAAAAATTTACAAAAAGTTGTCCCTAAATGATATATTGCTCACACATGCCATGGTTATATGTGGAATTGCACCCCAAAATACATTCTTCTGCTTCTCCTGAGTACGGGGATACCACGTGTGTGGGACTTTTTGGGAGCCTAGCCGGGTACGGGGCCCCAAAAACCAAGCACCGCCTTCAGGATTTCTAAGGGCGTAAATTTTTGATTTCACTCCTCACTACCTATCACAGTTTCGAAGGCCATAAAATGCCAAGATAGCACAAAACCCCCCAAAATGACCCCATTTTGGAAAGTAGACACCCCAAGGAAATTGCTGAGAGGCATGTTGAGCCCATTGAATATTTTTTTTTTTTGTCCCAAGTGATTGAATAATGACAAAAAGAAAAAAAAATGTACAAAAAGTTGTCACTAAATGATATATTGCTCAAACATGCCATGGTTATATGCGGAATTGCACCCCAAAATACATTTGGCTGCTTCTCCTGAGTACGGGGATACCACATGTGTGGGACTTTTTGAGAGCCTAGCCGCGTACGGGCCCCCGAAAACCAAGCACCGCCTTCAGGATTTCTAAGGGCACAAATTTTTGATTTCACTCCTCACTACCTATCACAGTTTTGAAGGCCATAAAATGCCAAGATAGCCCAAAACCCCCACAAATGACCCCATTTTGGAAAGTAGACACCCCAAGCTATTTGCCGAGAGGCATGGTGAGTATTTTACAGCTCTCATTTGTTTTTGAAAATGAAGAAAGACATATTTTTTTTTTTTCTTTTTTCAATTTTTAAAACTTTGTGACAAAAAGCGAGATCTGCAAAATACTCAACATACCTCTCAGCAAATAGCTTGGGGTGTCTACTTTCCAAAATGGGGTCATTTGGGGGGGTTTGTGCCATCTGGGCATTCCATGGCCTCCGAAACTGTGATAGGCAGTGAGGAGTGAAATCAAAAATTTACACCCATAGAAATCCTGAAGGCGGTGCTTGGTTTTCGGGGTCCTGTACGCGGCTAGGCTCCCAAAATGTCTCACTCATGTGGTATCCCCGTACTTAGGAGATGCAACAGAATGTATTTTGGGGTGCAATTCCACATATAACCATGGCATGTTTGAGCAATATATAATTTAGTGACAACTTTTTGTACATTTTTTTTTTCTTTGTCATTATTCAATCACTTGGGACAAAAAAAAAAAAAAAATATTCAATGGGCTCAACATGCCTCTCAGCAAATAGCTTGAGGTGTCTACTTTCCAAAATGGGGTCATTTGGGGGGGTTTTGAACTGTCCTGGCATTTTATGCACAACATTAGGAAGCTTATGTCACACATCATCCACTCTTCTAACCACTTGAAGACAAAGCCCTTTCTGACACTTTTTGTTTACATGAAAAAAAAAATTTTTTTGCAAGAAAATTATGTTGAACCCCCAAACATTATATATATTTTTAAAGCAAAGGCCCTACAGATGAAAATAGTGGGTGTTGCATTTTTTTTTTCCACACAGCATTTGCGCAGCTATTTTTCAAACGCATTTTTTGGGGGAAAAACACACTTTTTTTATTTTTAATGCACTAAAAAACACTATATTGCCCAAATGTTTGATGAAATAAAAAAGATGATCTTAGGCCGAGTACATGGATACCAAACACGACATGCTTTAAAATTGCGCACAAACACGCAGCGGCGAGAAACTACATTCATTTTTAAAAGCATTTAAAAGCCTTTACAGGTTACCACGTTAGATTTACAGAGGAGGTCTACTGCTAAAATTACTGCCCTCGATCTGACCTTCGCGGTGATACCTCACATGCATGATGCAATTGCTGTTTACATATGACGCTAGACCGACGCTTACGTTCGCCTTTGCGCAAGAGCAGGGGGGGACAGCGGTGCTTTTTTTTATTTTTTTTATTTTATTTTTAAACTGTTCCTTCCATATTTATTTATTTTTATCATTTTTATTGTTATCTCAGGGAATGTAAATATCCCCTATGATAGCAATAAGTAGTGACAGGTACTCCTTTTTTTGAAAAAAAATGGGGGGTTAGACCCTAGATCTTTCCTCTGCCCTCAAAGCATCTGACCACACCAAGATCGGTGTGATAAAATGCTTTCCCAATTTCCCAATGGCGCTGTTTATATCCGGGTGGGGGGCATTCCCTCCCACTGCTTGTAAAAGCAGTCTAGAAGCTAATTATCTACTAGGATTGCTTTTACATGAAAGCCGGCCACTGGCTGAAAAGAATGATACCAAGATGATACCTAAACCTGCAGGCATCATTCTGGTATAAACATTCAAAGTCCAGCAACATACCAGTACGTTGCTGGTCCTTGTTGGACATGTATTGTAATCTTTTTTTTCATGCAGCCTGTTGGCTGAACGAAAAAAAGAGATTGATCGGTGGGTATGCCCACCATTAGAATACCTCCCTTCATCCACCCACTTCTAATGATGGGCATATATGCCGAAGCATGGGGGCATCCTCCCGCAAAAAAGTTATGCCGCGTACACACGGTCTGACTTTTCCACGGGCAAGCCTTCGTCGGAATTTCGACCGTATGTACGCGGCATTAGGAGCAAAATCGCTCCTCCGCCCCTGCTGCCCCCATGCTTCGGCATATATGCTCTTTTTTTAACTGTGGTGGTGAAATCACCTCCTACAGCGTTGGAGTCACGGCTTTATGTATCGTGGGAGCAAACGCTGTTGCTGTCAAGATAAATAAATCCGCGATGCAACTGAATGGCGTACCTGCTAAGCAAATGATGGTTAACATTAAAACAAAGTAACATTACAGTACAACAGTAAGACCTTACCATACCATACCTGCAAAGCAAATACCAAAACAAAACCTAGTAAAAAATAAAACATTTTTTTAACGCAACCTGTGCCTAAAATATATATATGCCGAAGCATGGGGGCATCCTCCCGCAAAAAAGTTATGCCGTGTACACACGGTCGGACTTTTCCACGGGCAAGCCTTTGTCGAAATTTCAACCGTATGTACGCGGCATAAAAGGTTATGCCGCGTACACACGGTCAAACTTTTCCACGGGCAAGCCTCCGTCGGAATTTCGACCGTATATACGCGGCATTAGGAGCAAAATCGCTCCTCCGCCCCTGCTGCCCCCATGCTTCGGCATATATGCTCTGTTTTTTTAACTGTGGTGGTGAAATCACCTCCTACAGCACTGGAGTCACGGCTTTATGTATCGTGGGAGCAAACGCTGTTGCTGTCAAGATAAATAATTCCGCGCTGCAGTTGAATGACGCACCTGAAAACAAAAAATTACATACCTGAAAAGCAAGCATAATAAAACATTGCAGAATGGAATACAGTAATAAAGAGCAGAACAATAGAGAGAAAATAGAGAGAGAGAGAGAGAGAGAACAATAAAACGACAACTATTTTTGGTTTTTTTATTTTATATTTTTTTTGTGTTTTTGTTTTTTACGGGTTTTTTTTCTTTTTTTAAACTTTAACAACTGTAATGGTTCGGGTCTCTCAAAATGTAATGGCATCTTGGGAGACCCTGTGTAAGTGTGTCCTAGTCTGTGAAATGCTGTACCCTACGCTAAAACTTCACTTTTGAGTGGTAGCGTTCAAAACATTCACCAAGGCAAAGACCAGGTTTGTCAGGACAGAGTGGACAATAATAACGGGTGTCACGCCTAAATCCGCGCTTGCTACAGACACGACATCTTTTTTGGGGGGCTCGTTGGGTAGGGGTACTCGGGAGGAGAGGCATATAATGCCTCTCATGCAGCCGGCTTACTGCATTTGGTAGGGGATGGTGAGGTGCAGAACCGCCTGGATACAGGAGTTCTGTGACTATCTCATTCTGGAATTTTAGAAGAGATAAAGTCCCGCCTGAAGCTCTGTATAGCACATGAGCGTTCAGCAAAGCCAATTGGAATAAGGATAGAGACACTTTTTTGTACCAGCGTCTCGCCTTACGGTCAATTAGATACGGCGCCATCAACTGGTCGTTGAGGTCCATCCCTCCCATATTTTTGTTATATTCGTGGACACAGAGGGGTTTCTCCACAACACCAGTCGCCGTACGAATTTGGACTGTCGTGTCTGCATGAAGGGAGGTAAGAAGGAAAACATTCTTATTGTCCCTCCACTTCATAGCGAGCAAGTTATTACACTTTACGCAGGCTCTCTCCCCCAGCCTAAGACGGGCATCTACAAGCCGCTGGGGAAAGCCCCGGCGATTAGGTCGCACGGTGCCACATGCTCCAATCTGATGATCAAATAAGTGACTAAACAGTGGCACGCTCGTGTAATAATTGTCCACATACAAGTGGTACCCCTTTCCGAATAAGGGTGACACCAAGTTCCACACTATCTTGCCAGCGCTCCCTATGTAATCCAGGCAGTTGACCGGCTCAACCTGACTATCTTTTCCCTCATAAACCATAAAGCTCCATACATAGCCTGTTGCCCTGTCACAGCACTTATAGAGCTTGACCCCGTATCTGGCACGCTTGCTGGGAAGGTACTGCTTGAAAGCCAAGCGGCCAGAAAATTTAATCAGGGACTCATCAACGCAGACAGCTTGATCGGGAATAAACAAGGCTGCAAAACGTTCGTTGAAGTGGTTTATGAGAGGGGCCGAATTTTATAGAGCCGGTCGTATTCAGGGTCCCCACGTGGACGACAAAATTCATTGTCGTTGAAGTGCATGAACCCCAAAATCTGCTCGTATCGTTTCCTGGGCATGGAGGCAGAGAACACGGGCATGTGGTCAATTGGGTGCGTGGACCAATAAGCACGCAATGACGGGAATTTATGTGTGCCCATGTTTTTTTATATTGCACTGTGGGTACTCTCTGGGCCACTTGTCCTCTCCTCCCTGTTTCCACGGGCGCTGGCATTTTCGGTTTTTGGCTCGGGGGTTGCGTTGCGTGAAAGGGAGGTTTCACTGACCTCCTGCGGTCCCCGCCCATCCCTCGGGATGGGCGGGGCCACCCACGCAACGGCATCATGTCTTTTTCACGCCCGCTGATGCAGCGTCTCTGACGCCGCCGCTGCGGGCTGTGTGGGACATCCCGGATGTAATGCTACCAGCGCCTTCATGACGCTGGGTTGCGCACATCCGCACATGATGTTGGGGGCGGAGCCATCGGACTCGCCCCGGGTTTATATCCGGATGGCTGTGCGGTTGGACCAGCATTTGCGGTCTTTCCATCTGGCGTGCTGGACACCTTCTTATGGCTGTGTTTCCCTCAGATTTCTGCAACAAGGTAGCCTCCCCACTCATGACTGTTTCAGTCATATTGGGTTTTTCATTGACATTACGTTTCTACCCTCCCCCATATATGCGCATTGTATCCACCTTGTTTGTGGATTATATCAGTACCACACTTGGTTTGCCTACAATACCAGGGTTCCATAGTGAAATATCACTTGGACCCAGCTGTAGCCCAATAGCCATACACACATAATATGGTTTACTGTATCTATTTCACATGCGCATTATGTCTAGACTGCCCTTGATTATGCAGCTCACCCCCCCCTTCTTGGTTCATATCATTTTCATATTGTTTATTTATTGCTTTCGGTCATAATACACGCCATGTATCCAGCATAGCCACTCCACATTCATACTATATGGATTTTTTTGTACTTATCATTACCTTTAGACCTTTCTTGCATTTGCGTTTTGACATACAGCATCATTTACAAACCGCCATGTTTTGTGTTATATACATGTTTTTAGATATATTCCTAATTTCTTTCAGATACACTGTTGGTTCTCTGGGGTGCCCAGCAATTGCTGTCTGGGTATTTCCCACAGACCGCACAGCCTATCCGGATTTCCCGTGGGGCGTTGTTCGTATGCCTTGCCCCCTCAGCTCCCGAGCCGCACTTTGGGTTTGCCGCCGTTTTTTGGTACGTGGTGCTTGGATTTGTTGGTCCAGACTTTGGTGAGTACAAGGTTAACCCTTGGCTTGACCCCCTCACCATCCCCCACACCTTCCACTACAATGTTGCCATATATTCATTCTCTTTATTATTTGTTCTACCTCATAACAGATATGATGATTGTGCATCTGCCCCTGATGAGCGAGTAGAGCTCGCGAAACGCGTAGGGCTTACCTGATGCCCCATCCATCTGATTTACCCAGTATCTGTGCCACTGTACTTCAATTACCATATATGCCAACACTATGTGTACCTCACATGAATTCATGTACTTTTATATTGTGTGCAATTTACTCACTGGTCTTTCTGTATATGTACATTTACCTTTTATCATTGTTATATGGATGTATTGTTGCTTGTTTTTTATCTATGTTCTGTACTTTTGCTGTACATCACGGCCACTATGCCTGGTGACACACACTCATTGTTGTCTCCTCCTTTGATGTACAGACATATTTGTTACGAATAAAATAGATTACATCACAATTTCTCCTTGCCTTACATGTGCCTATCTCTTCCACCTCATACAAAGTCCCAGGGCGTCTCTCTTTGGTTTTGGTTCGTATAGGGATGGAGATGGTTGAGCAGCTGTAGCAGTTCCTATTTTCCCCTTTTTCCATGTTGAGGGAAAGGCCCAGAAAGGTCTTAAATTCGGAAACCGTAATTGGTTTCCAATCTTTGGCAATGGAAGGCAACTGGGGATTAGCGGCGATTAATTGACCAGCATATAAATTACTCTGGTCCACAATAGATCTATAGAGATCTTCCGTGAAAAACAGCGAATAATAATCAATTGGCATAAAATCAGCTGTTTCCACCTGAATACCGGGTTGGGCAGTGAATGGGGGAAGTACGGGTTCTGCAGAAGTGGTGGGGACCCAATCAGGATAGGCAAATTCTGCAGGAAGAGCACTATGGGTAGGACGGGCCTGCCTTTGTCTTCTTATTGGTGGCAGCGGGACACTACTTGTGCTTGCCACCTCGCCAACTTGAACTGCACTTATGGGACTCGCCACGTCACCAAGTGATACTGCAGTGCTGGATGTATGCCCAGGCTGTACTAGGCCACTGGTGCTTGCCAATTCACCAGAAGGAATAGCGGCGCTAGTACAACTCTGCTCCATGATACGAGAGCCCTGCGGTTCTTGCTCCTCAACAACCTCAGAAGATCGGGATCGGGTACGCCTGACCTTAGCAGGGACCTCAACTTCGTCGTCAGAGCTATCTGACGTGGGGCCGCTGACGTCACTGTCTTCTACGGGAAGATATTCTGAGCCTGAATCTGACAGATACGTGACCTCCTCTTCACTATCTGTCATGCTCAGAATCTCGTAGGCCTCTTTACTAGTGTACCTTCGACTTGCCATTTTGGGCTCTAAATTTAGGGGTACACTAGTAAAGAGGCCTACGAGATTCTGAGCATGACAGATAGTGAAGAGGAGGTCACTAGTGTACCTTCGACTTGCCATTTTGGGCTCTAAATTTAGGGGTACACTAGTAAGATTCACAGGAAAAAAAGCACCCGACTGTCGTCAGCAAATATATCAAACGCTACAAAAAAAACTGTTAGCGGTCGCAGGGATCAGGACTGTCTCTGCGAACGCTGCAGTTATGTGTTTTGTGTTTGGTAAGTGACAGTGATCGATCGATGGTGCTAGCAGGTATCTGGGCTGATCCCGCTAACACTGCGTTTTTGGGAACCCTAAACCGCTGGGGACGCTAGTATAGATCTGATCAGATACTATACCACTAAGGGAGGTGTATGCTTTGCGCGTGGGTGTTAGCGTTACTGGCACTAACCTAACGCTGCCTGGGGCGACGCAGACCCTCTCTGGCGCTAAAACCTAATTGATCTCACCCGCCGGGCGATCAGGGGGTTAAACCTTTATTGGGCTATATACGGCGGGTGCCCTGATGCTATAAAAAGCAAACTAACCAACCAGCGTCACCCGTAACCTTTATATGGTGATCACTGGTGAAAGGGTTAACTAGGGGCAATCAGGGGGTTAAAACCTTTATTAGGTTAAATATGGGGGTACCCGACGCTATATAAAAACCTGACGGGTTACCTAAATAACTAACTGGGTAACCAGTGTCACCAGTGACGCTTATACGGTGATCACTGGTGAAAGGGTTAACTCTAGGGGCAATCAGGGGGTTAAAATAATATATGGGGGTACCTGACGCTCTAAAAACCTGCGGCGAAACTAAAAATAAATAACTGGCTATCTAGGGCACCACCGGCACTAAATACAGCAATCGAAAATACGATCGCTTAGTGACGCTGGCGTTAGGGGGTAAAAGGGTTACCTGGGGGGCGATCAAGGGGTTAAACCTTTATTAGGGGGGGGTTAGGGGGCTACCCTGGACCTAAAGGGGCCTAATCCTAACTGCCCTGCAACTTTTTACTATCACAGATGACACTAAATGCAGTGATCAGTAAAATAAATGATCACTGCAATCAGTGACACTGTGATTGGGGGGTGACCTGGGGGGTGATCTGGGGGTGACTGGGGGGTGAAATGTGTGCCTATGTGTACCTAAGTGTCAGTGGACTGTTGGTGCACTAACCTTCTTCCTCTCTCCTCGGCGCCGGAATCGAAAAGACCGCCGCGAGGGAGATGACATCACTTCCTCCTTCCTATGTTTACATCACATGGCAGAGGAAGCATTTTCATTCGCCGGGAGCGATCGCGAGGGGGTGGCCGAAATCGAATGGTCACCCCCTCATCTCTGATCGCTCCCCAACGATAAACGGCTGCTCACTGTATAGGAGGGGGGTCCGATCGGACCCCCCAACTGTACAAAGGCGATCACGTACACTCTACGTGATTGTGCCTGTCGGTGCCATTCTGCCAACGTATATATACAGTTAGCGGTCGTTAAGTGGTTAATACAGTCGCTGCCTAATTATATTAGGACATCTTACCTAAGCGCCGGATAAGTGAACCTTGTTTACTTTTCTGTTGCAGAATACTGTACATATTGGCCTAAATTTATAAAGAATTTAGATTTTTTTTTTATTGGATATAAGCAGAAAGTAAAAAAAATATATATATTTTTTTCCAAATTGTCAGTCTTTTTTTCTTTATAGCATAAAAAAAAAAACGGTGATCAAATACCACCAAAATAAAGTTCTATATGTGGAAAAAAAAATTCTATTTGGAGTACAGCTTTGCATGACCGTGCATTTGTCAGGAAGTAACAGTTGTGACAGCAGGAAGGTAAAGTCACCTGGTTGCATCCAGGGGGGTAGATATATTTCTCCCAGATTCAGGCTTTATGCTGACTTATACAACTAGGGTGGAGAGTTGTATAAGCCCAGCTGAGGCTAGTAGGCTCATGGATGACTCTTACCTCTAGGGAGAGTGTGGGGCGTCGTGCAGACAGAGATGAGGAGACCAGCTGAACCTTGTCAGCTCATTTAGGCCTCTATAAGAACTCCCAGCTTCATTAGATGTTAGCTCATGCCTGGAACCAGACCTGTGTGGACTGTCTAGGGAGAGTGAACCCCTGTGCGGTGAGGCAAAGCCTGTGTGGCTATTTGTTTGGACTTTTACTAAACCAGGGACTTAGGGACTAGGACAGCACCAGGCTGATCCCAGTTGTTAGTTTAGGAAACCTGCATGTTTAGTCAGAGGTCAAACTGACCAGGATTTATTTTGTTTGTTTCTTTTTGGCTTTGCTGTGTTTTTGTCACTGTACATAGAGAAATAAACCGCACCTTTTGATTTTGAAAACCACAACCTCCGTCTGCTGGCCCTGTTTTTGTGTGGGGAGCCCAACCAGGGGGTCACACACACCCGCTACCGAGTTAACCCCCTCACAGTTGGTGGAGAACCAGTGGCAGTTTTTTTTAAGCCAGCATGGAGGAGATACTGAAACAGCTGGCTCTAGCAAATGCCAATCAACAGCAGACAAATGCAGGTTTGCAAAGGAGCCTTGCAGCCCAGCAGCAAGCTCATCAACAAGCCCAGCAGCAATCTGAGGCCCGCTTCATAGACCTGTTACAGAAGCAAGAGCAGAGACTACAACAAATGGAAGCAGTAATGCAGCAACGTCCGCAGACCAGTGAGGAAAGCCGTCCCACTAATACCGCGTCCTTTGGGGTGAGTCGTTTATTGACAAAAATGACTGGAGAGGATGATCCAGAGGTATTTTTGACCACATTTGAAAGGACTGCTGAAAGAGAAAAGTGGCCTGAGGAGCAGTGGGCTGGACTGGTGGCTCCTCTGTTAACTGGTGAATCGCAGAAGGCTTACTATGACCTAGAGCCTGACCAAGCAAAAGACTATGTGATGCTAAAAGCTGAAATATTGGCAAGGCTGGGTGTCACCCTGGCTGTCCGGGCTCAGCGTGTGCATAACTGGACTTTCCAGCTTGGAAAACCCCCCAGGTCTCAAATGTATGATCTCATTCACCTGAGCAGGAAGTGGCTACAGCCAGAGACTTTGTCCGCACCGGAGATTGTGGAACGTGTTGTGATGGATCGTTTCTTGAGAGCTCTTCCTACCGCCATTCAAAAGTGGGTAAGCCATGGAGACCCAGAAACGGCCGGTAAACTTGTGGATCGTGTAGAGAGATACTTGGCTACAGAGAACCTGACAGCCTCTTCCAGAGACTCTCGGACTTTCCACCCTAAGACCAGACCATCCCCAGGGGCGGATAAGAGGATTCCAAGGGGTGAGGGTGGAGAGAGTGAGAGGGTGGGAGCTCTACCCCAAGTTTGGCGAGAACAGCCTGGGAAATCAGCGGCTCAAGAGGCCGCAAGAAGGATCGTTTGCTACCGCTGCCGGCAAGCGGGACATATTGCAGCAAATTGCCCGGTTGTGGAGGAACCCATGCAATGTGACTTTCTGATGGACAGACGTCAGTCGCTGTGTGCGACAGTCGCATGCACTGCCATTCGGGGAACTGAGAAACATTTATGCAAAATGTGTATTAATGGTAGAAATGTTGTGGTATTGCTGGATTCAGGTAGCCTTGTGACCCTGATAAAGGCTGAATTAGTTAAAACAGAGGTCTCTGGGAATAGCAAGGTAGCTGTTATTTGTGTGCATGGGGACACCCGAGAGTATCCAGTGACTACAGTGTGTTTCGAGACCCCCAAAGGTACCCTCTCTCATCCAGTGGGGTTAGTATCTCAATTACCGCATGATGCCATTGTGGGAAGGGATTTTCCGAAGTTCTGGGAACTGTGGGATGATCCTGAGCCCCCCACTGGTGCCCCTATGTACCAGGAATGTGATAGCCAGAACTCCTCTGAGAGTGGGGAGGACTCTCCAGAATTTCCCTTGTCAGTATTGGCAGGGGAGACTCAAGAAACTGGAGAGGAGCCCACCTCCTCAGACGAAAACCTACCGTCTGTGGAGTTTTCTGATCTGGAGGTTCACAGGGAAAATTTTGCCACAGAACATTTAAAAGACCCCGCCCTAATAAAGGCACGGGAAAACGTAGTGGAAATAGATGGCGAGTTAGTGAACCCAGATATTACCTGCACTTACCCATACTTCAGCGTAGAGAAGGACCTACTGTATCGGGTGGCAAAAAGGGCAGAAGAAACCGTTGAGCAGCTGGTGGTGCCCAAACCTTACAGGAAGTTGGTGTTGGAGTTGGCCCATGGGCACATTCTTGGAGGTCATCTGGGGACAGAGAAAACCCGAGAGAGGGTATTACAGAGATTCTATTGGCCTGGGGTGATGAAGGACATAGAAAATTATTGTTCCTCCTGCCCTGTGTGTCAGAGGTCGGCCCCGATGCCACATTTCCGTAGCCCGCTGGTCCCTCTACCCATCATTGAGGTCCCGTTTGAGAGAATCGCAATGGATTTGGTAGGTCCTATAATCAAGTCCGCTAGGGGGCACCAGTACATATTGGTTATAATGGACTATGCCACCCGTTATCCAGAAGCGATCCCTCTCAGAAATACCTCGGCCAAAACCATAGCCAAAGAGCTATCTCTTGTTTTTAGCCGGGTGGGTATTTGTAAAGAACTGCTTACGGACCAAGGTACACCCTTTATGTCCCGGGTTATGAAAGAGCTGTGTAAATTGTTCAAAGTGACGCAATTGCGTACATCTGTGTATCACCCCCAAACCGATGGGCTGGTTGAAAGATTCAACAAAACCCTAAAACAAATGTTGAAGAAAGTGGTGGATAGAGATGGAAAGGATTGGGACTGTCTACTTCCTTATTTGATGTTTGCTATTAGGGAGGTGCCCCAATCCTCTACGGGATTCTCCCCCTTTGAGTTACTGTATGGGAGACACCCAAGAGGGCTGTTGGATATTGCCAAGGAAACTTGGGAAAGTGAGAGTTCTCCCCACAGGAGTGTGATTGAGCATGTCGCCCTGATGCAAGATCGAATTGCACAGGTAATGCCCATCGTGAAGGAACATTTGGCCCAAGCGCAGTTGGCACAGCAGAGAGTGTACAACCGTGGAGCAAAGACCCGTACCTTTTCCCCGGGGGATAGGATATTGGTACTTGTCCCTACGGTTGAAAGTAAATTCCTTGCCAAATGGCAAGGCCCCTACGAGATAATGGAAAAAGTGAGCGAAGTGAATTACAAGGTCAGACAACCAGGAAGGCGAAAGCCCGAACAGATATATCACGTTAATCTGTTGAAAGCCTGGAGGGATAGAGAGTCCCTAGTCGCAGAAACTTGGTCACCAGCTCAAACTGGTTGCGTGATTCCGGAGGTTGGAATAGCAGCCACCTTGTCACAACCCCAACAACAGGAGGTTAAGGAGTTTGTGCTTCGCAACAAGGAGGTGTTCTCTGAGCTGCCGGGACAAACATCTGGGGTAGAGCATGATATTATTACCCCGCCCGGTGAAAGGGTGAAGTTAAAACCCTATCGGATCCCAGAGGCCCGACGGGAGGCAATACGGGAGGAAGTACAGAAAATGCTGAACTTAGGGGTGATAGAGGAGTCCCAAAGTGATTGGTCTAGTCCCATTGTGTTGGTGCCTAAACCGGATGGGAGCTGGCGATTTTGTAACGATTTTCGTCAGTTGAACAAAGTTACAAAATTTGACACCTACCCCATGCCACGTATAGATGAGTTGATCGACCGGCTGGGAACAGCCCGATACATGACGACTCTTGACCTCACAAAAGGGTATTGGCAAATTCCCCTGGCCAAGTCGGCCAAAGAGAAAACCGCATTTGTAACCCCAGACGGGGCGTTCCAATATAAGAGAATGCCGTTCGGGTTACAGAATGCGCCGGCCACATTCCAGCGGAAAATGGACCAGATACTGAGGCCCCATCGGAAGTATGCTGCGGCTTACCTGGATGACGTAATTGTCCATAGCACAGATTGGGCCTCACATCTGCCAAAAGTGCAAGCAGTCCTAGACTCTATCCGGGAAGCGGGGTTTACGGCTAACCCCAAGAAGTGTACCATTGGGCAGGAGGAGGCCAAATATCTTGGGTACACCATTGGCAGGGGAGTGATAAAACCCCAACTCAACAAAGTCGAGGCCATCCAGAGTTGGCCACGTCCCAACAGCAAGAAGCAGGTACGGGCCTTTCTGGGAATCGCGGGTTATTATCGGCGCTTCATTCCCCACTTTGCTTCTAAGGCTGTGCCCCTAACCAACCTGACGAAAGGGAAAGGGTCGGTCATGATTAAATGGACCCCCGAGGCTGAGGCAGCATTCCAATTCTTGAAACAAGCCTTATGTAGCCAGCCAGTGTTGTACTCACCCGACTTCTCTAAAGACTTTGTCGTACAAAGTGATGCGTCAGATGTGGGGTTAGGAGCAGTATTGTCCCAGGTCTGGAACGGGGAAGAGCACCCAGTCATTTACCTCAGCAGGAAGTTGAAGTCCCATGAGGTAAATTACGCCACGGTTGAAAAGGAGTGTTTAGCGGTGAAGTGGGCTCTAGATTCCCTTCGGTACTATCTGCTAGGTAGGCACTTTGACATGGTTACGGATCACGCTCCGTTAAAGTGGATGGCTCAAAACAAGGAGACAAATAGAAGAGTGAATAGGTGGTTCCTGGCCCTACAGGAATTCAACTTCACAGTAAAGCATCGCCCTGGCGTTCAAATGGGGAATGTGGATGCTTTGTCTCGAGTACATGAATGCCTGATTGCTGGTGTTCCAACCCCAAGGTTAAAACAAGAGGGGGGGGTATGTGACAGCAGGAAGGTAAAGTCACCTGGTTGCATCCAGGGGGGTAGATATATTTCTCCCAGATTCAGGCTTTATGCTGACTTATACAACTAGGGTGGAGAGTTGTATAAGCCCAGCTGAGGCTAGTAGGCTCATGGATGACTCTTACCTCTAGGGAGAGTGTGGGGCGTCGTGCAGACAGAGATGAGGAGACCAGCTGAACCTTGTCAGCTCATTTAGGCCTCTATAAGAACTCCCAGCTTCATTAGATGTTAGCTCATGCCTGGAACCAGACCTGTGTGGACTGTCTAGGGAGAGTGAACCCCTGTGCGGTGAGGCAAAGCCTGTGTGGCTATTTGTTTGGACTTTTACTAAACCAGGGACTTAGGGACTAGGACAGCACCAGGCTGATCCCAGTTGTTAGTTTAGGAAACCTGCATGTTTAGTCAGAGGTCAAACTGACCAGGATTTATTTTGTTTGTTTCTTTTTGGCTTTGCTGTGTTTTTGTCACTGTACATAGAGAAATAAACCGCACCTTTTGATTTTGAAAACCACAACCTCCGTCTGCTGGCCCTGTTTTTGTGTGGGGAGCCCAACCAGGGGGTCACACACACCCGCTACCGAGTTAACCCCCTCACACAGTGCAGTATCGCAAAAAATGGCCTGGTCATGAAGGGGGGTAAATCTCCCTGAGGGCAAGATTTACACGACATTGTCAAAAGTATTGGGACACCTGCATTTACACCCACATGGATTTTAATGGCATCCCAGTCTTAAGCCTCGTACACACGGCCGAGAATCTCGTCAGGAAAAAACTTGTCGTTTTTCTTGACGAGATTCTTGGACAAGAAACTTGTCCCGGTCGAGTGTACACACGCTCAATTCAAAGAACCCGCGGTTCTTTGAATGGAGCGAACGCGGTGACGTCATCGACTAAGACGAGCGTGCGCTCGTCACATTCGATGCCGTCACCGCCATCTTGCTACACCCTACCTATGCCTAGGAAGCTACCGCGCCTGCGCCAAAGTCATATCGAGCATGCGCGGGTTTCCACGGCGACAGGTAAGTGTACACACACTCGGGTTTCTGGTCGAGAAACAGGCCGGCGAGAAACCCGACGAGAAAATAGAGAGCAGGTTCTCTATTTTTCTCGTCGAGATTCTTGTCGAGAAAACTGAAAGCCTCGTACACACGACCGATTTACTCGGCAAGAAAGCTCTGCCAGCAAGTTTCTTGCTGGTTCTGTTGAGAAACTCGGTCGTGTGTACGAGGCTTAAGGCCCCTTTCACACGGACGTTCCGTATGTCCGTTTTTCATCCATCCGTCTTCGGATGAAAAACGGACGTACATGTATCCCTATGGGATAGCGGATGAACATCCGCTGACATCAGTCTCCGCTATGGTCCGTTTAGCACGACGGAGGAAAATCCTACTTTTCCATCCGTCTGTGGATCGGATCGGATGAAAGCGGACAGACGGTCCGTTTTCATCCGATCCCCTCATAGAGGAAAGCGGCGATCCGACTGGTCTGTTTCTGCACAGTGTGCAGAGACGGACAAGTCATCCGCCGGCTCAGCAGGGATCAACCGGCGATCTCCGCTGAGCAAGCGGATATTCACGGAGCGGATCATGACGGGATCCGCCCGTGTGAAAGAGCCCTAAGTCCATAGGGTTCAATATTGAGTTGGCCCACCCTTTGCAACTATAACAGCTTCAACTCTTCTGGGAAAGCTGTCCACAAGGTTTAGGAGTGTGTCTATGGAATTACCATTCTTCCAGAAGTGCATTTGTGAGGTCAGGCACTGATGTTAGATGAGAAGGCTTAGCTCGCAGTCTCTGCTCTAATTCATCCCAAAGGTGTTCTATCGGGTTGAGGTCAAGACTCAGTCAAATTCCTCCACCCCAAACTCACTCATCCATGTCTTTATGGACCTTGCTTTGTGCACTGGTCCAAAT
The DNA here is from genome assembly GCA_029206835.1 of Rana muscosa. Classification (NCBI taxonomy): domain Eukaryota; kingdom Metazoa; phylum Chordata; class Amphibia; order Anura; family Ranidae; genus Rana; species Rana muscosa. The sequence goes on along the minus strand of CM055123.1, from coordinate 333,170,659 downwards.
CATTTGGAGGGGGGAGTATGGTGTGAGGTTGTTTTTCAGGGGTTGGGCTTGGCCCCTTAGTTTCAGTGAAGGGAACGCTTAAAGTCTTAACATACCAAGGCATTTTGGACAATTTCATGGTCTCAACTTTGTAGGAAAAGTTTGGGGGTAACCCCCTTCCTGTTCCAACATGACTGTGCACCAGTGCACAAAGCGAGGTCCATAAAGACATGAATGGGCAAGTTTGGGGTGGAGGAACTTGAGTGGCCTGCACAGTCCTGACCTCAATCTGATCGAACACCTTTGGGATGAATTAGAGCAGAGACTGCGAGCCAGGCCTTCTCGTCTAACATCAGTGCCTGACCTCACAAATGCACTTCTGGAAGAATGGTCATTCCATAGACACACTCCTAAATCTGGTGGACAGCTGTCCCATAAGAGATGAAGCTGTTATAGCTGCAAAGGGTGGGCCAACTCAATATTGAACCATATGGACTAAGACTGGGATGCCATCAAAGTCCATGTAAAGGCAGGTGTCCCAAAACTTTTGACAATACAGTGTATATTTAATTCTAAATACTTTTTTCTTCTGTTCCCAGCTGCATAAGAGGCTTAGAGAGGTGCATGTATTATTTTTTCCTCACAGGAGCCTGCAAAGCATTGCACCCATGATCAGCATCAGGTTGCTGCCCACTCTTCCAGATGAGTGCAACTTGTCCTTTGACCAATCAAAACAATTTCTTTGGCTCTGGAATGGATGAAACCTCACGCCAAATTTATATATTAAAAAATAAATAAATGGCGTCCCCCCCCCCCCATTGGTCTGTTATGGATTTTGAGAGGGGAAATCCCATGCCAAAATAAAAGAACAGCGTGGGGTCCCCCCCAGAATCCATGGGCGGTCGGCAAGCGGTTAAAGAGGAAGTGAACCCTGCGGGGGGAAAAAAATATGTTTTCCCCTTCCCTGCAAACTAAAGGCATAATGTGCTAGTATGCAGCATGCGTGCAGGAGACGCCAGTCATGGCACTCGCTTCTGAAGAAACGGCTGGCCGTTACTTCTGAGTGCGTGCGCTGTTGACATCATCGGCGCAGTATACAGTAACTATCTCCTAAATGGTGCACGTTTTAGAACATATTTTCAGTACCTATAGGTACAAGTACTGCAGGGAGGTTGACAACAGCTTTTAAAGTGGTTGTAGACCCTTACAATCCACTTTTTGCTACTGGAAAGCCTGCATGGTTTAGGAGATATCCCCTGTATCTGCATGTGCCAACGTCATCGTATGCATTAAGATGAAAAAAAATCCGACAATACCGCCCCCTGAGCCCCGTTTTACTTACCTGATCCCTCGAAAGTCCTGCGCTCGCCCCAGTCATCTTCCTCGCCGTTCAGCCTGGCCGTTAATTGGCTACAGTGGATAGATTGAAAGCAGCGCAGCCATTGGCTGACACTGCTGTCAATCACATCCAATGATGTGGGGGGGCGGGGCTGAGTGATACAGTGAGCGGAAATAGCCGCTGGCTGTATCACTGGAGCGCGCCCGCAATCACTCACCACCATGCGAGCTCGCTCGCATATAGGTGGTGAGTGATTGCGGGGAGGAGCCGAGACAGCCGCCAAGGGACCCCAGAAGACATGGCTGCACAGTGGAGGTAAGTATAACATGTTTGTTATTTATTTTTTTATAATTTTCTTTACAATCCCTTTATCCAGTTCCCGCCCGGCCTATAGCAAAATGACGGCCGGGCAGTGGTTCAGTTATCCTGACTGGGCGTCATATGACGTCCAGCAGGATAACAGCCGCCGCGCATCGCGGCGATCGGTGGTGCGGTGTCAGCCTGACACACCGCAACACCGATCTCGGTAAAGAGCCTCCGGCGGACGCTCTTTACCACGTGATCAGCCGTGTCCAATCACAATGTAAACAGGAAGAGCCGTTGATCGGCTTTTCCTCACTCGCGTCTGACAGACGCGAGTAGAGAAGAGCCGATCGGCGGCACCCCTGACAGGGGGGGTTTGCGCTGATTGTTTATCAGCGCTGCCTCGTCTTGGATGCCCACACTGGACCACCAGGATGCCGCCCAGGACCACCAGGGAAGCACCTAACATGTGGATGGCCAGGTAAGTCCCCCATGGCCATCCACATTTACAAATATATAGATAGATAACATATGCCAATCAGTGCCCACAAATGGGCACTGACTGGCACCATCATGGCACCAACAAAATTTGTGATGCCCAGCAATGCCACCCACCAGTGCCGCCTATGAGTGCCCATCAGTGCCGCCTATGAGTGCCCATCAGTGCCGCCTATGAGTGCCCATCAGTGACACCCATCAGTGCCACCTCATCGGTGCCCATCAGTGCCACCTTATCAGTGCCCGTCAGTGCAGCCATATCAGTGCCCGTCATTGTAGAAGAAAAGGTACTTATTTACAAAAAAAAAGGAACAAAAACAAAGAAACTTCGTTTTTTTCAAAATTTTCGCTTTTTTTTTAATTTGTTGCGCAAAAAATAAAAATCGCAGAGGTGATAAAATACCACCAAAAGAAAGCTCTATTTGTGAGAATGAAATGATAAAAAATTTGTTTGGGTACAGTGAAGCATGCCTGCGCAATTGTCATTCAAATTGCGACAGCGCTGAAAGCTGAAAATTGGCTTGGGCAGTAAGGTGTATAAGTGCCTGGTATTGAAGTGCTTAAGCAACGGCACGGAGTGTGCCATTACCAGCGGCAACCATGCGCATGCACAGGAGTGACGTCATGGCTGCTTCCTGCCAATCACAGCGCCGGAGCCGCGATACCCGTAAGTAACTCCGGGAGCGATGTCGTTGCTGTGTCGGGCACCGCAGCGGGGGCTTCGATCCCAGGTGAGTATTACATAATGAGCTAGAATGCTATGCATACTAGCTCATTATGCTTTTGTCTTGCAGTTCTTTTTTTTTTTTTCTGCTGGGTTTACAACCACTTTAAAGTGGTTGTAAACTCATATACATTTTTTTTTCTTTTAAGCCAACCTGCAAGACAAAGCTATAATGAGCTAGTATGACTAGCATACTAGCTCATTATGTACCACTTACCTTAGATCGGGGCTCCCGAAGCCGTCCGTGTCCCTCTCTCCAGCCAAACCAATGCATCGGCGATAGCCGGAATGTTACTTCCGGGTATCGCCGCTCCGGCCAATCACAGCGCCGCTCCGGCGCTGTGATTGGCCGGAGCGGCGAAGACGTGACTCCGCGCATGCGCGCGGGAGCCATCAAATTCGGCTAAGCCCAAGCGTTGCTGGGACTTAGCCGAATTTGTCAATGGGATTAACCCCATGAATGCGCTGTTATCTACGGCGCGCATGCGCCGTAGACAGCGGCGCCTGTGATTTTAGTAAATATCTCCTAAACCGTGTAGGTTTAGGAGATATTTCTTGCACCTACAGGTAAGCCTTAATCTAGGCTTACCTGTAGGTGCAAGTTGCAAAAGTGGGTTTACAACCACTTTAAAGTGGTTGTAAACCCCGCTGTGCTTTTTTATTTTTTATACTACCTGCAAAACAAAGACATAATGAGCTAGTATGCATAGCATACTAGCTCATTATGAATCACTTACCTGAGATCGAAGCCCCCGCAGTGGTGCTCGGACACCTCCGTCGCCATCTTGCTCCCCTCTGCCATCCGTGTATCGCCGCTGTGATTGGCCCCGGAGCGGCGATGACGTCACACGCATGCGCGCTCGGGCAAGTCCATTCAGAAATCCGACTAATAAGCCAGCCCGCTAGTGCGCATGACGTCAGCGGCGCCGGTTGTAAATGCAAATATCTCCTTAACCGTGTAGGTTAAGGAGATATTTCATGCACCTACAGGTAAGCCTTAATCTAGGCTTACCTGTAGGTGTTTGTTTACAAAGTGGGTTTACAACCACTTTAACCTGCTTGTCACCCAGAAGCCTTGATATGCACTCCGATCACCATTTAACACTGTACCCCAGACTAAGGTGACCAGATTTTTAAAATGAAATCCAGGGACATATTTTTTTTTTACTAGTAATGGCGGCAATCAGTGACTCTCTCTGCCCGCGGACGCCCGCTTCACAGCCTGTCAAGTCTAAAGCCCTGTACACACGATCGGTTTTGCCGATGAAAACAGTCCGATGGATTGTTTTCATCGGACAAACCGACCGTGTATGGGACACATCGGTCTTTTTTTCATCGGTTTTAAAAATTAGAACATGTTCTAAAATTGTCCAATAGATCAAAAACCGATAGCAAATTCTGATTGTCTATGGGCAAGTCGATCGGATAAAAAACCCACGCATGCTCAGAATCAAGTCGACGCATGCTCAGAAGCATTAAACCTCATTTTTCTCGGCTCAACGGAGTGTTTTACGTCACGGCGTTTGGAACGGTCGGTTTTTTGACTGATGGTGTGTAGGCAAGACTGATGGAAGTCAGCTTCATCGGATTTCCGATGGACAAAACCATCGGATTAGAATCCATAGGATATCCGATCGTGTGTACAAGGCTTTACTCTCCGGGCCCCGGCTACTACTGGGTGGGGAGCGGAGGAAGATCACTCCGCCTGGGAAGGCAAGGAGATAAACAGGCAGGCGGCTGGCCGGGTCTTGAGCCAAGGCAGAAGAACATGCGAGCGGAGCTGAATGGGCATGCACCCGAAACTGAAGAAATATTCCCTCCGCTCCGACCTGCACATGATCATCAGAAAGGGGCACAGTTAATGGAAAAAAATACATCCCCCTAAGCTAGTAGGAGCTTTGAAATTGCCCCAGCCCCTGTTCAAATCTAATCCGGGGACAAAACTGGGGACAGACTTGGTGTGGGGACAGTGTCCTCAATCCAGGGACTGTCCCCACCCTACCTCAGACACAATAATAACCCCACCTCCCCGGAACCCTGTGCTCTCTGACATCGCACTCCCCTATTACACCTTATTAACGTGTTTGTTAAACCAGGAATATATTCAGAATGTTACTTCCCCGGCTTCTCAGTTTACTCTCCCAATCTACTTTGTTAGAACAGGAAGCGATCGGTCTCCTCCTCCAGTCGCCTTTTTTCTGACATCACATCCGGTATCCTCTGCAGGTGAACCTTATGAGGCTCGTTTTTGCTTTCCTGCCTAACGCTTGCGTTTTCTCTAAAGACGTGAAACGGTAAGGAAGCGGTTTGTGTGTAGTTCTACTATAGCAGCAGGGTATGAAAGACGGCAACAATATGCCCTGTGATATCGGTCTCCAAGGTTACGTTGACTTTGAACGTCACGGTGTTTTTTTTTTGCTGTTCATCTTCCGAGTGAATTTATACTATTCCAGGCAGTTAAATTGGAGCGACGCTTTTCCCCGCTAATTATTTTCGGGGTGTCGCGACTTAAATCGCGGCTGTGCTGGAAGTTTACTTTTGCCAGTGCTGGTGCCGTGTGTGAGAGAAACGCTACTGCAGCCCTGCAGACGTTCTTTGAACAGATTGTTCGCTAAACCCCGGCAGGATGATCTAATGTCAAAGTGGAAAGAAATTTTCCAGCGTTAGATCTCAGACAGATTATTAAGCGGTTATAAAATATGACACATGGGTAGTACTTCTAGATCTATGTTGGATGCTGACAACTACACCACCGGTAAGGAGACTGTTAGGGCTCACTTGGTGGGTGGGTGTTTATAGTGGTATTTGTCAGACGCACAGATCTTGTGCAGCAAAGCCATCATTTTCTTGCCCATTCCTTTCCTACTTCAGTAAATTATGGCAGCCATCTTGGATGATGGCACGGTTCCCTGCTTATTAACCACTTCCCACCCGGGCCAATTCTGGCACTTCGCTCCTACATATAAAAACCGTAATTTCTCTTTTTGTCCATGGACGGACACAGCCTTCTCAGTCCTTGACATATGGGTTATGTTCCTGTTCATAGGAGAGGACTAGGCAGAACATGTTAAAAGTTTAAACACATGTTACACTAATCAGAGTTGAACAGCCCCGCCCAGGGGGCGGTCCCTCTAGACATAACCCTCAGCCCTGCAGTCAGCAGCTCAGTTTTTTTAGCAGAGAAGGACGTGGCTCCCTTTTGGGCCCAGAGTCCAGAAGAATTTTTTTTATTTTATTTTTATGTGATATCTTCTATCAACTGTGTGTATAGAAAATAATTCCCCGCTACTATAATATGAGTAATAGAAAGATCATCTGCTGCAAAGCACTGAAAGGTGAAATCCGTGACCCTGAGTGTGAATAGATTTAAAGAAGTAGTGCTGAGCTGATGAAATTGATATGTGATATTCTGTGTCAGTATTGCTGGTTCTCAATTATCCAATATAAAATTGCTGAAAATGACATCCATAAATACTTATTGAGATAGCATAAATTAATAAAACATAAATATTGTGCCTCAATATACTCCTGTATTAGTAAGGTGCTAATATTACCAGCAAGTGCTGGAGCAATGGTAAAGAGCAAAATGATCTGTGACACAGGAAAAAATAAATTTGAGACAGTAATAGTGCAATATATCCGTGGAAAGAAAAAAAAATGGTACTAAGCAGTACCTATACTACCAGTAAGAAAAAGTGCATGAATCCGTGACACAAAGTAAACAGTAACAAATACTTGTGTAAACAATTGCTGTGTTCATACAATAAAAAAGACTGTCCTTTTTAAATCTGTGAGAGAAAGAGCTTTAAAATAAACATGCAACAGGACAATTTAGTTGCTGCAAGAAAGTCCAAACAGGGATTCCTTATGGACTGAAAAACAGTGCTGTGCTAGGTGCTGCGTGGTTTAAAACTTTGTGCCTTCCACACTGTGACTCCTGTGGTATATGGATGGCCCCTTACCTCACTGCTGTGAGGTTACAGCATATAAGAGAAAAACCCTCTGTTTTTCTCTTAGGTCCGACCTCCTCCTGCCTGGATGGTGCCTTGGAACCTGGGGTAGTTTTACTGCCTGGTGTGGGCGGGGGCTGGGGGGGGGCGAATCCTCTAGTCATGGTGACTCCAAAGTAATATACATAAATGGGGGGAAGAGCGAAGGAATCCCAAGATAGTGTAGTATTGTTTATGCAAAGAGTTTTATTTAAACCTTAAGGTTTGCAAGTACTCACATTTAAAAAGTGTATACAGGTATATCAAATACGAGCGCCGAGCTCGTCCGCGTCACCTCCGGTGCTTGTTTTCTCCTTACGCGTATCGTCATAGACCACGTGACTTTATCCCCAGAATGCTCTGACTCAGACCCGGGCCTAGCTGCGGCACAGGACCCCGGTTCTGGGTTATCAGAGGATGCGGACTAGGACCTTCCTTGTGAGGAAGACCCTTCATCTGGGTCATCGCATGACAGGGCACTTGTGGGTGCGTTTATCAATGCTTTGAGGGACTCCCTTAAGCTGGAAGGTGCAGCTGAGGCGTCCACGGAGGGGTCAGTCTCTTTTGGGTCATACAAATCGACTCGCTCTGTGAAGGCGTTTCCCTATGTGTCCTTTGATAAATTCATAGATAAGGAATGGGAAAAGCTGCAGAAGTCCTTTTGTGGTCTCTCGGTGCCTGGCGGTCAGGTATCCTTTTGAGGAGAGCCTTTTGAAAAAATGGGCTTCTCCTCCGGTTGTTGGACGTGGTACGCGGGTGTACTTGTCTGTTACGGCTCCGTTTCGGAGGTCTGACTCGCTGTTTGTCAGTGTCTGGTCCACAAAAGGGCCTGGCGGTCTCGTCGGCCACCATTTCTCGGTGGATCAGACAGACCGTCATTCAGGCCTATGCCCTTAAGGGGTGGGCGCTCCTCTTTCCGGTCACGGCACATTCAACCAGGGCAATTGGTGCTTCCTGGGCTTTCCGAAATCAAGCGTCTGTCTCACAGGTGTGCAAGGCGGCGACCTGGTCGTCCGTGCACACTTTCTCAAAATTTTACAAGGTTGATGTGAGTACATCTTCAGATGCTTCCTTCGACCGCAAGGTTTTGCAGGCGGCTGTTTGAGGTTGTTGCAACTCCTCCGTTGAGGAGCTCTGCTTGTTTGGGGTGAAGTTGGTTGTTTTTGATGCTTTCCCACCCCCTCGTTTTTTTGACACTGCTTGGGGACGTCCCATATGTCAATGATTGAGAAGGCTGTGTCCGTCCATGGATGAAAAGAGAAAATAGGATTTCTCTTATCGTCCATGGACTGACACAGCCTCTCTTACACTTTACACGTGGGTTATGTCCCTGCTTGCAGGAGAAGACCTAGGCAGAATGTGGAATGTTAGACATACATTCTAAAAAGCCAGAGCTGAACAGCCCAGCCCAGGGGGGCGGTCCCTCCGGACATGACCCTCCCACAGCAGTCAGCAGACCTCAGTTTTTTTTCTGCCTAGCAGAAGAAGACGAGGTTCTCTCAGGAGCCAGTCTCCTGGAAGATTTTATTCCTTTGGGAATTGTATTTTATTTTTGAGACCTTCAATCAACTGTCGGCTGGGCAACAGGTTGGGTACATTAGTATCCTCGTAGTCTTCCCTGTCCGACCATCGAGCGTGCTGATCCTCGCCTTGTGTGCGTGAGACTCAGTTCACGACATGCCCCATGACTCCAGGGGTGGCCGGGTTGCTTTTATGCTCCTGCGGTCCTCTCAAGATTGAACAGTACCTGTCTGTATCTTTCGCGGTGGACCGGGCTGACATCTACTCAGTACTACTCTGTGATAGGTCTGTCTGAAACAAGCCAGTGGGTCCCTCTGGGACAGGTAAGTAGTCTCTCTTGCTGCAGGTGAGTACATGCTGGCTGTGTTTCTTTATATGGGGGGTTTCTCCCTGTCTCCCCCCTGTTATGCTGCTCTCTGCACCCTGTACTGGTGCTGTATGGGGGTACTTGGGGGTCGCTCTGACCTGGCGGGGGGTGCTCATGTCTGTGTAGTGACCTCTATCGGCGCTGCTGCGGCGTGAATCTTCTCTCCGACCGGTGGGTGTGCGAGGTGGTCGCCTCAGGGTAGAGTTCCTTTCCTGGCCCCCAGACAGATTCTTTCCCTCAATTCTCCCTCTCCTTCCTGCCCGTCGAGCTGCCCTCTTAGGGGGCTGTACAGGATTGATCCGGTCCAGAGTGATTGTGCCGGTTCCGTCACAGGAGAGGTTTCAGGGGTTCTAATCGAATCTGTTTGTAGTCCCAAAAAAGGACAGAGTTGGGCCAATCCTGGGCCTCAAGGCCTGAATGCCTTTGTGATGATGCGAAAGTTTTGCAAGGAATCCATTCGCACGGTGATCGCTACACTCCATCAAGGGGATTTTCTGGCGTCCTTGGAAATCAAGGACGCCTACTTGCATGTTCCAATCTGCGCAAGTCACCAGTAGTTTCTGCGCTTTGCGATCGGCGAAGTCCACTATAAATTTGTGGCTCTTCCATTCGGCCTAGCCTCTGCACCAAAGGTGTTTACCAAGGTGCTTGCTCCGGTTATAGCAATGCCTCGCTATCTGGACGATCTTCTTCTAAGAGCAGACAATGGCTCAGAATTAGAAGAAAGTGTGACTATCGTCAGTCAGACCCTCAGGGACTTCGGGTGGCTCCTGAACATTCAGAAGTCGGTCCTGGTCCCAACTCAGCATTCGGAGTATCTCGATCTGATCCTGGACTCCTTGGAGGCGAAGGTATTCCTACCCCTGGAGAAGTTACTGACATTTCAGTCTGCAGTGCGGGTCCTGACGTCACGAAAATGGTCGTCAATCCGTTTTTGCATGAGAGTCCTGGGACTCATGGTGGCCTTGTTCGAGGCCGTTCCGTATGCCCACACACACGCACGCGCGCACGCATTACAGTAAGAGATCCTGTCCACTTGGGACAAATCCCCGTGGTCCTTGGATCTTCATATCCAGATGAGTCACCCAATCAGGGCGTCCCTGCCGTGGTGGTTGGGGGTCCCCGGCTCTTCGGTCCGGGAAGTCGTTCCTCCCCATTCAGTGGACGGTGATCACGAGGGACGCCAGCCTGACGTGCTGGGGTGGAGTCTGGGGAGTCCTGTCAGCCCAAGGGCTTTGGACGGACGAAGTCCGTTTACCAATCAATGTTCTGGAAATACGGGCAATCAGACTGCCTCTCCTCGTGGTCTCTGTCGGCGGTCTACATTCCGGGCGTAGACAATTGGCAGGCGGACTATCTGAGTGGCCAGACGCTGGACCAGGGAGGAGTGGTCCTTGCACCTGGAGGTTTTTCGAATTCTGTGCCGGCAGTGGGGCATGCCGCATGTGGACCTGATGGCCTCTTGACTCAATCGCAAGGTGTCGGTTTGTGGCCAGGTCCAGGGATCCTTGGGCGAATGCCTCTGATCCGTTGGTGGCCCCATGGGGTCATTATCAACTGATATGTTATCCTCCGCTGCAGCTGCTTCCTCGCCTGCTGCGCAAGGTGGTGGCCGAGGGGATTCCGGTGATCATCTTTGCGCCGGATTGGCCTCGGCGTCATTGGTACGCCGATCTGGTACGTCTCATTGCGGACGTTCCTTGGCGGTTGCCAATGAGGGAGGACCTTCTGTCTCAAGGTCCTATTTTTCATCCTGTTTTACAGTCTCTGGCTTTAACGGCATGGCTATTGAAAGCCAGGTGCTGAGAGACCGAGGTCTCTCTCGGATTCGGTCATTTCGACCATGTTAAGGGCACGGAAGTCTTCCGCCAGAAAGATATATCACCGTACCTGAGAAGCTTACATTGCTATGTGCGAAGAGCTGGACTGGCGTCCACGGACGTATTCTGTCCCCAGAATCCTGTGGTTCTTGCAGCATGGCGTGACCCAAAAGCTTGCTTTGAGTACCATTTAGTGGTCAGAATTCGGCCTTGGCCATCTTCTTTCAGCGACTGCTAGCGGGTCATTCCTTGGTTAGCACCTTTTGTGCAGGGGGTTCGCCATGTGCTCCCTCCTGTTTAAACCTCCTCTCCCTCCTTGGGATCTGAATTTGGTGCTCTCGGTTCTCCAGGAACCTCCCTTTTGAGAATATCAGAGATATTCCCCTCTTGAACTTGTCTCAGAAGGGGGTGGCCTTCTTAGTGGCCATTACTTCTGTTAGACGGGCGTCTGAGTTGGCGGCCTTGTCCTGCAAGTCGGCGTATTTGGTCATCCATAAGGATAAGGCGGTGTTGCGTCCGTGACCTTCTTTTTTGCCAAAGGTAGTCTCGGCCTTTCGCCTAAATGAGGACATTGTCCTCCCGTTCTTGTGTCCTCACCCATCGCATCCCAGAGAGTTTGCGCTTCACACATTGGATGTGGTACGTGCCTTGCGGGTGTACCTGTCTGCTACTGCTTCTATCCGGAAGTATGACTCACTGTTTGTGTCTGTCTCTGATCCAACACAGGGCCATGCGGTTTCGTCTGCCACCATTTCTAGGTGGATCAGACAGACCGTTATACAGGCCTATGCCCTCAAGGGGCGGGCGCCTCCCCTTCCGGTTACGGTGCATTCCACCAGGGCAATTGGTGCTTCCTGGGTTTTCCGGCATCAAGCGTCGGTTGCACAAGTGTGCAAGGTGGCGACCTGGTCGTCCGTTCATACCTCTTCTAAGTTCTATGAGGTTGATGTGGCTGCATCTTCGGATGCTTCCTTCGGCCGCAAGGTGTTGCAGGCCGCTGTCTAATGTTGCAACTCCTCCGTTGAGGAGCTCTGCCTTGTTTGGAGTGAAGTTTTTGGTTTTCCATTTATACTGCTCCCATCCCTCTTGACATTGCTTTGGGACATCCCACGTGTAAAGTGTAAGAGAGGCTGTGTCAGTCCATGGACGATGAGAGAAAATAGGATTTTTGTACTCACCGTAAAATCGGTTTCTCTGACGTCCATGGACTGACGCAGCACCCACCTTTCTTTTCAAGGTTTGTACTGCTTTGTTACGAACTGCAGTGGGAGGGTTATGTCCGGAGGGACCGCCCCCCGGGCGGGGCTTTTCAGCTCTGGCTTTTTAGAATGTATGTATAACATTTCACATTCTGCCTAGGTCTTCTGCAAGCAGGGACATAACCCACGTGTAAAGTGTGAGAGGCTGTGTCAGTCCATGGACGTCAGAGAAACTGATTTTTACGGTGAGTACAAAAATCCAATTTTTTTTTTTTTTTTTGTACTCACCGTAAAATCCCTTTTCTCTTATCATCCATGGACTGACACGGTGTCTCTTTACACTTTACACGTGGGTTATGTCCCTGCTTGCAGGAGAATACCTAGGCAGAATGTGAGATGTTATACATACATTCTAAAAGCCAGAGCTGAACAGCCCCACCCAGGGGGCGGTCCCTCCGGGCATAACCCTCCCACTACAGTCAGCAGACTTCAGTTTTTTTCTGCCTAGCAGAAGGAGAAGACGTGGCTCCCTCAGGAGCCAGTCTCCTGACCTATTTTATTCCTTTTTGGAATTCTTTTTTATTTTATTTTTGAGAATCTTCTATCAACTGTCGGCTGGGCAACAGGTTGGGTACAAGATATCCTCGTAGTCTTCCCTGTCCGACCATCGAGCGTGCTGATCCTCGCCTTCGGTGCGTGAGACTCAGTTCACGACAGGCCCCATGACTCCAGGGGTGGCCGGGTTTGCTTTCATGCTCCCACGGTCCTCTCAAGACTGAACAGCTCCTGACTGACTGTATCTTTCGCGGTGGACCGGGCCGACAGCTACTCAGTACTGCACTGTGATAGTCCTGTCAGAAACACCAGTGTGTCCCTCCAGGGGACGGGTAAGTAGTCTCTCCTGCCTGCAGGTGAGTACAAAGGGCTGTGTGTTTCTCTGTGGGGGATTTTCCCTGTCTCCCCCTGTATTTTATTGTCGCTCTCTGTCACCATTACTGGCGCTGGCTGTGTGGGGTGCGTGGGGGTCACACTGTTCTTGGGGGGCTCATGCTGGTCTGCAATGTATGCCTTGGGGCTTTTTTGTGTGTTTTTTTTTTTTTTTTTTTTTTTTTTTTTTTTTTGGGCCTGAGCGCCGAGTGGCGCTGTGCGTGTGTGCTGTTTCATTTTCACGGCGTCATGGCGGCCATCTTGCCGCGGATCGCCTCAGTGAAGTGCGGCGGCCATTTTCTTGTAGCCCGCGCGCTTTTCAGCACTAGTTTGGCCTCTAGCGCTGCTGTAGCAGCGCGAATCTCCTCACAGCTCACCAGCGCTGACACAGCGCGGTACAGACAGCGGAACTAAGTGGTCCCTGGTCCAGTTTGGTGAGTCCCCTGGGCGCCCCCTCCTCAGTCAGCACAGCCTGTGGGTGGACTTTTTATCTGAGAGAGTCTCAGAGAGGGACAATATGGAGTCTGTCACCAGCTTCCCCTAAAAATGTCAGTGGCAACAGGCAGTGCTTCAGCACTGCGGTCCCTATGAACCTGTTGTGGGCAGCCCTGGAATCAATTTCTGACCAGGATGGGAGCTGTGTGCAAGCGCAAGGTGCAAAAAAGGCGCCCTCTCCCCACTTTATCTACTCGAGGGCAGTGCGCGGATTCAGATATGGGCCTAGCCACTATCGCTCAGGACCCTAGTTCTGAATGTATGGATGGTTTTGAACAGGACATTCCTTATGAGGGAAACTCCAGTTCTGAGTCAGTAAATGACAGGGCGCTTGTTAGTGTGCTCATGACTGCGGTGAGGGACACTGTCAAGCTCAAATACTGTGGATGCAGAACCTCAGGCGGATACTGTCTCCTTTGGTTCTTTTAAGGCCAGGCCTTCTAAAGGGGGTTTTTTCCATGTACTTTCTTTGACCAGCTCATTGATAAGGTCTGGGAAAAGCCGCAGAAGAATTGTTTTTTTTTTTTTTTTTTATATGGCCCCGCGGCGTTTGTCTATCAGATACCCCTTGAAGATGCCCTACTTAAAAAGTGGGCTTCTCCCCCAGTGGTCGACCCTCCAGTCGCCCGGTTGAACAAGGCCATCACTCTCCCGATGGAGGGGACTCCTGCATTTGAGGACCCCACTGACAGGAGGTCAGAAGTGGTGAGCAGAACCATGTTTGCCTTGTTGGGATCCGCCCTACGACCTGTGGTAGCGGCGAACCTTGTGTCTAAAACACTTACAGGTTGGGCAAAAATGTTGCACCTAGCTGTACAGGAGCATATTCTTCCTCCAGACACAGTTGTTCAGGGCCTGTTTTCTGTGTGCGACGCCACGCTGAACGCGGCCCCTTTTAATATCCAGGGCCTCTGTCTCGGCGGTGGTATTGCGTCGTCTTATCTGGTTGAAATACTGGTCTGCTGACCTAGCCTTAGGAAGCTCCTGGCGGATCTACTATTTAAAGGCGGTAGACCTTTCGGTGCTGCTCTGGATGACATCGTCATGGATGTCACGGGAGGTAAACGCACTCTTCTTCCTCAGACTAGCAAGGGTGAGGAGGCCCGCTGCAAACAGGGGCCTTCCTTTCCAGCAAAACGGTTTTTTTTTTTCGTCAGTCAGAGTCCACAGGTAGGCCCTCTCAGACTGACGGCAGTGCGGCTGGTGGGCACGAGTGCCCCTGGGTGCGTAAGCCAAACAAGCGGCTCCCAAGCCCGCCTCCGCGTGTAGTCTTGCCTCCGCCCGACTCTGGGGTGGGGGGACGACTTCGCAGGTTCACGGATCGGTGGACCTCCCGAATCTCCGACTGGTGGGTGTGCGAGGTGGTCACCTCAGGATATAGGATAGTATTCCGATCCTGGCCCCCACACAGATTCTTTCCCTTGAATCTTCCTCTCCTTCCTACCTGTCGGGCAGCCCTCTTGGGGGCTGTACAGGATTTGATCAGGTCCGGAGTGATTGTGCCGGTTCCGTCACAGGAGAGTTTTCAGGGATTCTGCTAGAATCTGTTTGTCGTCCCAAAAATAGGACGTGGTTCGACCTATCCTGGACCTCAAGGCCCTGAATGCCTTCGAGACGGTGCAGAAATTCCGCATGGGATCCATTCGCACGGTGATCGCTACACTCCACCAAAGGGATTTTCTTCTGGCGTCCTTGGACTTCAAGGACGCCTACTTGCATGTTCCGATCTGCGCAAGTCACCAGAAGTTTCTGCGCCTTGCGATCAGCGAAGTCCACTATCGATTGTGGCTCTTCCTTTCGGCCTTGCCTCGGCACCAAGGGTGTTCACCAAGGTGCTTGCTCCGGTTCTAGCCTTCTGTTACAGCGAGGTATTGCTGTCGTGGGCTATCTGAGCCACTTTCTGCTCATAGCAGAAGACCTTCCAGACTTAGAGGAAAGGTGACTATCGTCAATTAGACCCTCAGGGACTTCGGGTGGTTCCTGAACATTCAGGATTCAGTCCTGGTCCCGACTCAGTGTCTGGAGTATCTAGTTCTGGTTCTGGACTCCTTGGAGGCAAAGGTATCCTACCTCTGGAGAAGTTGCTGACACTTCAGTCTGCGGTGCGGGTGCTGACATCCCGAACATGGTTGTCAATCCGTTGTTGGCATGAGAGTCCCGGGACTCCTGGTGGCCTCCTTCGCGGCCATTCCGTATGCCCAATCGCACACCAGGGCATTGCAGAAGGAGATCTTGTCCACCTGGGACAAATCCCCGTTGTCCTTGGATCTTCGGATCCAGGTGATTCACCTGGTCAGGGCGTCCCTGACATGGTGGTTGGGACCCTCGGCTCTTCGGTCCAGAAAGTCGTTCCCCTCCCATCCAATGGACGGTACTCACGACGGACACCAGCCTGACGGGCTGGGGTGGAGTCTGGGGAGTCCTGTCGGCTCAAGGCCTTGGACTCTGGACGAGCCCGTTTACATATCACTGTTCTGGAAATACGGGCCATCAGACTGTGTCTCTCCTCAGGTTGGAGAGCGTACGGGGTCGCTCCATCAGCAGCCAGTCGGACAACGCCACGGCGGTGGCGTATGTAAACCATCACGGGGGGACTCGGAGCTCAGCTGCAGCTTCCGAGGTAATCCGTATCCTGAAGTGGGCCGGAAGAAACGTGCCGGCTCTGTAGGGGCGGACTATCTGAGTCGCCAGACGCTGGACCAGGAAGAGTGGTCCTTGCATATTTCAACTCCTTTGCCGACGGTGGGGCACGTCGGATGTGGACCTGATGGCCTCTCGACTCAGTCGCAAGGGTCGAGGTTGTGGCCAGATCCAGGGATCCTTGGGCGATGACTCGGATGCGTTGGTGGCCCCATAGGGTCCTTATCGCCTGATATAAACTCCGGTGATCCTAATTGTTCCGGATTGGCCTCAGCGTCACTGGTACGCTGATCTGGTACGTCTCGTTGCGGACGTTCCCTGGCGGTTGCCGATGAGGGAGGACCTTCAGTCTCAAGGTCCTATGTTTCATCCGGCTTACAGTCTCTGGCTTTACCGGCAGAGCTGTTAAAAGCCAGGTGTTGAGGGACCGAGGTCTCTCGGACTCTGTCATTTTGACCATGTTAAGGACACGGAAGTCTTCCTCCAGGCAGATCTATCACCGTGCCTGGAAAGCTTATATCGCCATATGCAAAGCGCTGGACTGGCGTCCTCGGACGTATTCCGTCCCCAGAATCCTGCGTCCTCTACAGTGTGGAGTGACCCAAACTTGCTTTGAGTACCCTCAAGGATCAGATTTTGGCCTTGGCCGTCTTCTTTCAGCGACCTCTAGCGGGTCATTTCTTGGTTAGCACCTTGTGTTGGGAGTTCGCCATGTGCTCCCTCCTGTCAAGCCTTCTCTCCCACCGTGGGATCTGAATTTGGTGCTCTCGGTCCTCCAGGAACCTCCTTTTTGGGAATATCCGGGATATTCCTCTCTTGTCTTGTCTCAGGAGGTGGCCTTTTAGTGGCAATCACTTCTGTTTGACGAGTGTCTGAGTTGGCGGCTTTGTCCTGCAAGTCGCCATATTTAGTCATCCATAAGGATAAGGCGGTGTTGCATCCGCGACCTTCCCTTTTGCCAAAGGTGGCGTCTACCTTTTCACCTACATGAGGACATTGTCCTCCTGTCCTTGTGTCCTCACCCATCGCATCCCAGAGAGTTTGCGCTGCACATATTGGATGTGGTACGAGCCTTACGGGTGTACCTGTCTGCTACTGCTTCTATTCGGAAGTCCGACTCACTGTTTGTGACTGCCCCTGGTCCATAACAGGGCCAAGCGGTTTCGTCTGCCATCATTTTTAGGGGAATCGGACAAACCGTCATTCAAGCCTATGCTCTCAAAGGGCGGGCGCCTCCCTTTCCGGTTACGGCGCATTCCACCAGGGCAATTGGTGCTTCCTGGGTTTTCCGACATCAAGCGTCGGTTGCACAAGTGTGCAAGGCGGCGACCTGGTCGTCTGTTCATACCTTTTAAGTTTTTTACAAGGTTGATGTGGCTGCATCTTCGGATGCTTCCTTCGGCCGCAGGGTGCTGCAGGCCGCTGTTTAAAGTTGCGACTCCTCCGTTGAGGAGATCTGTCTTCTTGGAGTGAAAGTTTGGTTTTTCCATTTATACTGCTCCCATCCCTCTTGACACTGCTTTGGGACATCCCACGTGTAAAGTGTAAAGAGACACCGTGTCAGTCCATGGACTTTCTTCTTTCTTCTTTCTTCTTTCTTCTTTCTTCTTTCTTCTTTCTTCTTTCTTCTTTCTTCTTTCTTCTTTCTTCTTTCTTCTTTCTTCTTTCTTCTTCCTTCTTCCTTCTTCCTTCTTCCTTCTTCCTTCTTCCTTCTTCCTTCTTCCTTCTTCCTTCTTCCTTCTTCCTTCTTTCTTCTTCCCTTTTCCAAGATGCTGCTAGCAGGACTTTTTTTTTTTTAACCGTCCTAGCGCACCACTTTAGTGTGAAAGCCCTCTGGGCTTTCCCACT
This sequence comes from Rana muscosa, assembly GCA_029206835.1. Lineage (NCBI taxonomy): Eukaryota > Metazoa > Chordata > Amphibia > Anura > Ranidae > Rana > Rana muscosa. The sequence continues at coordinate 333,153,010 of CM055123.1, read as the reverse complement.
GGAGAGACGGCAGCGGCTCTTTCAGGACGCTTTGCAGGTGCTATTTTTAGTGTTATAGTGCCTGCAAAGCGCCCCAGTGTGAAAGGGGTCTTAAACGCCAAATTCTCTCCTCCCCGACTGAAAAGGCCGATCTCGGGTTTCCAGCCGAGTATATGGCAGTATTTGCAACTGCCGGGCGCAGGGTGGATTTGATTTAAATCACTAGTAAAAAGGCTTGATTTATCAACTCGATTTAAATCATAATTTTTAAAGAGCAACTGTCATTTCTGTCCGCAGCGGCTTTTCCCCTGACTCATGACAATGCCTGTTGACTCGCCTACAATCCCATTCACTTTAATAAGACGGCTGTGATGCGGCAGTGACACAACAAGGTGAGGGACTTGGCAGCAGGTGAGTGGATGCCTGCTAACAGGCGCTGCCATGATGAATCTGAAATGACAGGTGCTCTTTAAATGTAAGGACTTTTTCTTGCTGGTAGTTAGAATCTTTAATATTTGCAAACAAAATGAAGGTTTCCTATTTTGACTAATAAGCTGTCAGGTTAGTAAAACGGCAATATCGGAACAGATTTAATCATACAGTTTGTAGTGTACATAGTAGGGTTGTCCCGATACCGAGCATTTGCGTGAGTACTTGCACTCGCGCAAATGCTCCCGATGCTTCACCCGATACTTTTTTTTTTTCTTTCAGTGTAAAGTGGCCGGAGAGGGCAGGAGGAGTCAGTGGCTGGGGAGGGCTGGAGAGGGCGGACAGAGCCTGTGGACGGAGAGTGCAGGCTGAGTTTGGCTGGAGATGGGGCGGGCAGAGTCTTTGAAGGAAATGCGGGCGGAGTCTGGCTGGGGCGGGCGGAGTCTGGCTGGGGAGGGCGGGCACAGTCAGTGGACCGAGTCGGCGGGGGGAGAGCGAGTCCCTCACCTGAAGTTGAACGTGGTAAGCTGGCAGGGGTGCAGGGTGTAGTCGCCTCAGGATCGGTGACCGGTGCTGTCACATTCGGTCACCGTCAGCGGCTAAACGACCATCTTGGTACACCCTGCACTCGGCTGCAGTAAGCAGCAGCAGACATCTTGTTACACCCAGCCCGAGCTATATGGGCTGGGTGTAACAAGATGTCCGCTGCTGCTTACTGCAGCCGAGTGCAGAGTGTACCAAGATGGACGTTGCAGCAGTTATTTTTTGTTTTGTTTTTTATAAATCCTGTGTCATTTTTTGCAGCATTTCAGTGCCAGCCACCTATCAGTGCCCACAAGTGCTACCTATCAGTGCAATCAGTGCCATTTACCAGTGCCACCTATCAGGTGGCACTGGTAGATGGCACTAATTGCACTGATAGGTGGCACTTATGGGTACTGATAGGTGGTACTGATTGCACTGAAAGGTGGCACTTTTGGGCACTGATAGATGGCACTGATTGCACTAATGGTGCAATCAGTGCCATCTATCAGTGCCATCTATCAGTGCCCACAAGTGCCACCTTTCAGTGCCATCTATCAGTGCCCACAAGTGCCACCTATCGGTGCCCACAAGTGCCACCTATTAGTGCTACCAGTGCCCATAAGTGCCACCTATCAGTGCCCATAAGTGCCGCCTATCAGTGCCAGCCACCTGTCAGTGCCACCTATCAGTCCCCATCTTTCAAACTGTCACATGACATTGAAAAAAAAGTATCGGTAAGTCCCCATCTTTCAAACTGTCACATGACATTGAAAAAAAAGTATCGGTAATCGGTATCGGCGAGTACTTGGAAAAAAGTATCGGTACTTGTACTCGGTCTTAAAAAAGTGGTATCGGGACAACCCTAGTACATAGATTTGCAAAACAGTGGGATAAGACTCCATTCACACAGGGGCAACACTACTTCCAGCGCGACTTTGGGAGGCAACTTGGACACGACTTGAGTATGAATCACAGCGCGACATGAAGCTACTTACAAGGCAACTTCAAGTTGCCTCCAGGACAGGCGACATTCCAGTGGCCAATCAAACAAGAATCGGCTCTGTGGGAGGGAGGGGGAGGGAGAGGTTTGCCTGAGAAATGTATGTTCTCTTCCTGGAAAGTTGCTTCTGTTAAGACGGGATCCGACTTCTGAGGCGACTTCCATTGAAATCAATGGGTACAGGTCGCATAGAAGTCGGATTGAAGTAGTACAGGAACCTTTTTTGAAGTCGGAGCGACTGCAGTAGTGTGTATTAAGACGGCTCCATTCACTAACATTGATTTTCTCATGCAGCGCGACTTGAGGCGACTTGAGGCGAATTGGGGCGACTTGAAGTCGGATCCAAAGTTGCCCCTGTGTGAATGGGCTCTAAAGGAATATTCCTGAAACAATTGTTTTATCTCATGGTTACTGTGAATTTATGTGACTGCATCAATGCAGTGCATGTTATCTCCGCTTGCAGAGCTTGGATTCATTGAATGAGTTTACCAAAAATTTTAAGATTGCAGAATATACAGCATTATGCTACATAACTAAGCTTCATTTCATGCTGAATAAACAATTTATTAATGTATCCTTGACCACTTGCCGACCGCGCCATGTACAAAAGACGTCCACAGCGCGGTCGAGTTATCCTGAGTGGACGTCCCAGGGACGTCCTCGCAGAATCTTGCTCCCGCGCGCCCCCTGGGGCGCGCTCCAGGATATGACCGTGACCGCCGGGTCCGGAAGACCCGGCGCATCACGGATCACGGTAGATGGCCGCTAATCGCGGCCGTTTACCACGTGATCGCTCCGTCAAATGACGGAGTGATCACTTGTAAACAGACCGGCGTCATGTGATGACGCCGGTTCCTCCCTCCCCTCTCTGTACCGATCGGTACAGTGTGAGAGGAGAGGGGAGGGAGCGGATCATGTCCGCTCCCTCCCCCATGTCAGCTGTGGGCTGGATCTGCAATACCCTGGTGCAATACTCTGCAATACCCTGTGCAATACCCTGCCCATACTGTGCAATACCCTGCCATACCCGGCAATACTCCACAATACCCGGCAATACTCCACAATAACCACTTCCCGCCCGCCGGCCGTCATATGACGTCCTTAACTTTATGCGGGGATATCTGAATGATGGGAGCAGCTACAGGCATCATTCAGATATTCGCTTTTTCAGCTGGCGATTCCCTGCACCATAAGAACGATCATAGCGGCTGTTCCACCGCTTGATCGCTCTTACGGAAGGTGAGGGGGGATGCCCCCCCCCTCCCGCTGCCCTCCGGTGCTTCTACCGACTCACCGCTACGATCAAAGCCAAGATTGTTTTATTTTTTTTTTGTTTTTTTTCAGGCTTCCCAGCCTAGAGGTGGGATGTGGGGTCTTATTGACCCCATATCTCTCTGTAAAGAGGACCTGTCATGCCATTTTCCTATTACAAGGGATGTTTACATTCCTTGTAATAGAAATAAAAGTGATCAAAAAAAAATTTGGGGCGGAAAAACATGTCAAACTAAAATAAATAAAGTAAAATGAACAATAAAATATATATATTTTTTTTAAAGCGCCCCTGCCCCCGCGAGCTCGCATGCAGAAGTGAACGCATATGTAAGCCCCGCCCACATATGAAAACGGTGTTCAAACCACACATGTGAGGTATCGTTGCAAACGTTAGAGCGAGAGCAATAATTTTGGCCCTAGACCTCCTCTGTAACTCAAAACATGTAACCAGTAAAAATATTAAAAGCGTTGCCTATGGGGATTTTTAAGTAGCGAAGTTTGGCGCCATTCCACGAGCGTGTGCAATTTTGAAGGGTGACATGTTAGGTATCTATTTACTCGGCGTAACTTCATCTTTCACATTATGCAAAAACATTGGGCTAACTTTTTACTGTTTTTTTTTTTTTTTTTTTTTGTTTTTTTTCTTTTAAGCACAAAAGTTTTTTTTCCGTAAAAAACGCGTTAGAAAAATTGCTGCGCAAATACCGTGCAAGATAAAAAGTTGCAATGACCACCATTATATTCTTTAAGGTCTTTTCTAAAAAAACATATATAATGTTTTGGGGTTCTATGTAATTTTCTAGCAAACAAATGATGATTTTTACATGTAGGAACAAAATGTCAGAATTGGCCTGGGTGCTCCAGAACGCCTGAAGGTGCTCCCTGCATGTTGGGCCTCTGTATGTGGCCACGCTGTGTAAAAGTCTCACACATGTGGTATCGCTATACTCGGGAGGAATAGCAGAATGTGTTTTGGGGTGTAATTTGTGGTATGCATATGCTGTGTGTGAGAAATAACCTGCTAATATGACAATTTTGTGGAAAAAAAAAAGAAAGAAAAAAAAATCTTGATTTTTGCAAAGAATTGTGGGAAAAAATGACAACTTCAAAAAACTCACAATGACTCTTTCTAAATACCTTGGAATGTCTTCTTTCCAAAAAGGGGTCATTTGGGGGGTATTTGTACTTTTCTGGCATGTTAGGGTCTCAAGAAATTAGATAGGCTGTCAGTACTTCAGGTGTGATCAATTTTCAGATATTGGCACCATAGCTGTGGACTCTATAACTTTCACAAAGACCAAAAAATATACACCAATTTGTACTTATTTTTACCAAAGATATGTAGCAGTATAAATTTTGGCCAAAATTTATGAAGAAAAAATACTAATTTGCAAAATTTTATAACGGAAACAAAGAAAAATTCATTTTTTTACAAAATTTTCAGTCTTTTTTTTCTCTTATAGCGCAAAAAATAAAAAACCCAACAGTGATTAAATACCACCAAAAGAAAGCTCTATTTGTGTGAAAAAAAGGACAAAAATTTCATATGGGTACAGTGTTGTATGACTGAGTAATTGTCATTCAAAATGTGAGAGCACCGAAAGCTGAAAATTCGTCTGGTTAGGAAGGGGGTTTAAGTGCCCAGTTGTCAAGTGGTTAAATAGAAAACCCATCTTTTAGATACATTTTTACTCCCAAAGCTTTTTATTCAAATAAATTTTAATAAGAAAAATCCTATTTTATTTTATTTATTTTTTATTATCCATCATGGCTGGGCGTGACGTCATAACGGCGCACCCGGACCTCAGTCGTAGAGATGACCGGGGTCCATCTGTTCCACAGAAATCTCTATGGTTCTCCAGCTCATCAAACGCAGGGGCGGGCCCGGAGAAGCAACGGAGGGTCGCGGGAGGGGGGGATGTCCCCTCCCGCCGCCTGTAAGAACAATCAAGCGGCTGAACTGGCACCATGATTGTTCTTATGGGGAAGGGAATCGCCGGCTGAAGAGAATATCGAGTTGATGCCTGTAGGTACAGGCATCATCCCGGTATAATCGCTGAAACGGGAGGACGTCCATGTACGCCCTCAAGGCGGGAAGTGGTTAATTGCTGCTGAAGTGGGTTGAGCCTTCTCTACATATGGACAGTGTTTCACCCAGAAAGTTTATTTTTACTGCCTGTCTCTGCTTCACTGCTAGCTCCCACGTGCATTGCTTTTCATTTAAAAATAATTCACCATGTAGTTGCCCATCCCTTTTTTTTTATTTTATTGAGGTCTATCAATAAAATGTACGGTATATATCCTGCTGTGAAATTATTGCTTTGCTTTGTATCATCGGCAAACGCTGAGTTTGAGCCAATTATACCAACCTCTATATCATTTATGAATAAATTAAATAGAAATGGCCCTATGACAGAGCCTTGGGGCGCCCCACTTGCTACTCCAGACCATTCTGAGTATATGCTGTTTGTCACCACTCTTTGGTCGCACCCATGTAAGCCATTTTCTATCCAGCTACATACATAATCATCCATGCCAGCAGACCATAACCGCTTAAAGACTAGCCACCGCAGTGGCAAACAAATCTATCCCCTATTTGGTTTGCAGAAAAGTTATAGCATCTACAAATCAATATACGCTTATTGCGCTAGAGACAGATCAAAAATATGTAGAAGAATGCATATTGGCCTAAACTGATGAAGAATTATAATTATTTTTTTGGGATATTCATTATAGCAAAAAGTAAATGTAGCAGATTCTCTGACCTCTTCCAGTCTAATGCGAACCTTCAAGGCCAAAGATAACTGACATCCTTCAATATGTGGTAGGTTGTGAGTAGAGGTCGACCGATATGGGTTTTTCTCTGGCCGATATTTAGAAATCGGGGTGGCCGATTATATGATGCTGATTCTTCTTCTTTCTTCTTTTTGCGGCTGATATTTTGGGACGATTTTCTTTCTCAAATCGCCTTTCAGGACTACCTTGGAGAGAGCGCAGCTCTGCCTCTTTAACAGGAAACACATGCAGCCTTTAAATCCCTCCTCTTCCACCATGGCCTCAGTTATTGTGTTTTCCTCTGCCATGGTGGAAGCAGCATGCGGGAACCAGGGAACTGCGTTCTCTCCAAGGTTGGAGGGGATAGGCTTACCTTTCGTTTTTCTGCCTGGAGTGCAGCGACCATCCCAGCCCCCCCCCCCACCTCAAGCGGGGGGTATTCCGGAGTCCCCAGTCTCTCCTGCTCACAAGAGCGAAGGACCCACAGGAGGCGCAGTGTCTCTGTGTCCGGAGTCCCCTGGCTTGGCTCTGGTGGCCGGGCGGGTGCCGCTGTTAGCGGCATGTGCCGCATGCCGGTTCCGGGTGACGTTATGTCCGGTAACACGGCTTCCTGTGCCGCTCGTGGTTCCAAGCACCTGGAACGCAGAGACCAGGGGGCGGGTCTTTCGACCAGCGCTTCTGTTTCCGGCCCTCGTTGATGACGCGGGAACTTTAAAAAAAAAAACACAGCGTTTTTTTCTCAGCCCAGCTGCGATCTCTACCGGGAGGGAGGAGAGACAGACGGCAATGGTGGAAGCAGGCGTCTCATGCACCGGTCAGGCCCAGGTAAGAGGGGTACAGTGGTGCCTTTATTCTGATCCTTATGGGCTTATGTTTGCTGTTTGTTTTTTTGTTTTCTTGTTGATTCCTCCCTGAAGGGAGCCTGTGGCTGCTCAGTCAGAATTTACTTCTTTCTGACCTTGCAGTTTGGATTGGGTGGTTGCTATTTGTTACAATGCTGGAGACACTCCTTTTCTGTCTGGTGGTGGGCCTAAATGCACTAAGGTTTGATTTAGGTTTACAACACTAGGTGAATTTAATGTTTGTCTAGTTTCAGGAAAAAACTACAGGGAAAACTTTAAGCATTTAAACCCACCAAGCCAGAGGAAGCGTCCCTCCTGCAAGAACCCCCTGGGGGATTCATGGCAAAAAGCAATGTGTAGCACAGGAGATGAGGTTTCTGGGTTACACCATAAATTCAGTACTTCAAAAAGTGTTTCTTCCTCAGGAAAAGATAGGAAAAAATATATTCTGCAGTGAGTCGGATTCAGACGAACCTCACGGTTTCAGTCCGGTCAGCCATGGCAGTGTTGGGCCTTCTCATGGCCTCAATCCCAGCTGTGCAGTGGGCGAGATTGCATTCCAGACCCCTTCAGACGAACATCTTGCAGGTTTGGTCGCACCAGGAGTTGTTGGAAAAATGCTTCAATCGGTTATTATCCTGCAAGGCAGAAAAAATAAGTATCTTTCTGGACAGCCGCACTCCAAACAAGCGTTGCCTTTATTAGTAAAATAAAACAGCACTACAAGCCACAGCAAACTGGACAGTTGACGCGTTTCACACTATTCCTAGTGTTTAATCGTAGCTATGAGTATGATCATAGCTTTCCATACACTGGATGCGAGAAGATGCCTGCTACAGTTTCTCTCAATTACCAAAAAGTTCAGGAAGTCAAACGCTCTTTTTATAATATTATCAGGCCCCCATAAAGGGGCGAAAACTTCTAAAAGTACGTTGGGCCTCTGTAATTGCTTGTCTAAGCCATCTGCCTATCAAGCTAAAGGAGAAGTACCTCCCTCAGGTATTGCTGCTCACTTGACGAGGTTAACGGCAGTTTCCGGTGCCGACAGGGCCGGTGCTACGCATGATCAGATTTGCAAGGCTGCCACTTGGTCCAACTACTCAACATTTCTCCGACATTATAGGTTGGACTTGCTGTCTGCCGCAGATCAAGCCTTCGGCAGGCAGTAGTCCCACCCTAGGGTAAGTTACTCAGTTATCCTCTCCAAGGTTGTCCTGAAAGGCGATTTGAGAGAGACTTAGTTAGACTTACCGTTGACGGTATTTCTAAGAGCCTTTCACGACAGCCGCTATTTCCCTCCCTGTTGTATCTTTAGAAGTATTGTTTAAGTGTCTATCATGGTGTTGTGAAAAAAGAAAAAAGAAGGGTCTGGTGTCACCAGTGACACACCTCCATCCCTGAATTTCATGAAAAAAAGGAGAGATTCGCCCTTGGGACTTTGAGTGAGGTGAGCACTGTTAGGCCAATAAAAAAATCGCAAGAATAATTGCAGTGTATATTTATTCAAGTAAAGAGCAGTACATACATTGATGTCATGAACATGGGCCAATTCATACAAAATACAAGACCAATATAAATTAGGTAAAATGATATTACGAGTGTCTGACAGTAATTATGTAAACACATAGGCATCAAAAGTAACCCGACGCGTTTCGCGAGGCTTGGCTCGCTCTTCAGGGGTAGATGCACGTAGTGTACCTAAAATGAGAGTGATATAGTATAAAGCATGATATGAAGGCACAGGGGGGGGCCTTGAATATGGAAAACCCCATACTCACCACTGGACATTGCCAAAAGACAGCGGGGGTGAAGCTCAAACGGCGGCAGCGACTGTCTCACCAGGGAGCTGAGGAGGCGGAGCCAAACAAAGCTCCAAATCGGAGTCAAACGGAAGGAAGGCCCAGCATGGATGGAATAGGTGTAACCCCAAGAGTGTCAGTGAATCCAAGAGGAATGTTGGCTCTAAATATAAATATGTATATTGAATAATTAAAATATGGGAGTATACGAGTATATGGTAACATATATGTCTTTGCATGTATAAAAGACATGAGCCAAGAATGGTTAGAGTATGGAGACTGAGGGGGAGAGTGAAAAAATACCAGATTGACTAGTATGATTAAGGAAAGATCAGAGAGGAAAGTAATGAGTGAAAGAGAGTGTGAATGGAATGAAATACAGGTGTGTGGTGAGGACTGTGATGAGAAAACAAGTTGCATGTAAATGCTTGCAGCGAGTAATATATAAACATATAAAAGTATACCTTGGTGAAGTAGGTCTAAGAGTAGTAAATTCCAAGGGAAGGACCTGCACTTGTGTGTCTGTCCTCAGTGAAAGAAAGCAAACAATGAGATCCATGCTGTGCAAACCTCCAATATATACCCCCGAAGGGGCCCGAGAGGCTCCGCCCCCAACACCATGTGCAAATGACCAGCAAACGAGTGCCTAAACCCACCAACCATCAAAAAGGCGGTGTGTGAGCCAAGACACTCCCAGGACCATCTTGATGGTAGTAATGCCTGCAGCCTACTTTCCTCTCTGATCTTTCCTTAATCATACTAGTCAATCTGGTATTTTTTCACTCTCCCCCTCAGTCTCCATACTCTAACCATTCTTGGCTCATGTCTTTTATACATGCAAAGACATATATGTTACCATATACTCGTATACTCCCATATTTTAATTATTCAATATACATATTTATATTTAGAGCCAACATTCCTCTTGGATTCACTGACACTCTTGGGGTTACATCTATTCCATCCATGCTGGGCCTTCCTTCCGTTTGACTCCGATTTGGAGCTTTGTTTGGCTCCGCCTCCTCAGCTCCCTGGTGAGACAGTCGCTGCCGCCGTTTGAGCTTCACCCCCGCTGTCTTTTGGCAATGTCCAGTGGTGAGTATGGGGTTTTCCATATTCAAGGCCCCCCCCCTGTGCCTTCATATCATGCTTTATACTATATCACTCTCATTTTAGGTACACTACGTGCATCTACCCCTGAAGAGCGAGCCAAGCCTCGCGAAACGCGTCGGGTTACTTTTGATGCCTATGTGTTTACATAATTACTGTCAGATACTCGTAATATCATTTTACCTAATTTATATTGGTCTTGTATTTTGTATGAATTGGCCCATGTTCATGACATCAATGTATGTACTGCTCTTTACTTGAATAAATATACACTGCAATTATTCTTGCGATTTTTTTTTTTTTATTGGCCTAACAGTGCTCACCTCACTCAAAGTCCCAAGGGCGAATCTCTCCTTTTTTTTTTTTTATCATGGTGTTGTGGTTCTTCTGTGCTTTGTTTTCCAGTTTGTCAGAGGCCATGGCGGAAGAAGAGGGATTTTAAAGGCTGCATGTGTTTCCTGTTAAAGAGGCGGAGCTGCGCTTTCCAATGTTGTCCTGAAAGGCTCTTAGAAATACCGTCACCGGTAAGTAATTTTTTTTGGCAGGTTTCACACTAAGCCGATAGTGTAACTGTGTGTGAAACTGACATGTAACTGAATGCAGAGAGAGAGAAGCTGTCAAATTCAGCGGTGATGTCGGGGTGAGTGGGACCCAGTAGCTATCCAACACCAGCCAATGATTGGGCTGTTTAAGGGGGCGTGGCCACATGCATATAGCGGACTGCCCAGATCCCATCCCATTGGCTGGTGTTTGGCTGCTGGGTGCCAATTCTCGCTCTCGGAGAAGGGAAGAGGAACGTGGGCATGGTGTGGTCAGTGTTAAATATCGTCCTAATTTGGATAATAATCAGCCGATTTCTCCAATGGCCAAATATCGGTCGACCTCTAGTTGTGAGGCATATTGGCCACCAGACACTTCTTGGATGTAAAAGAGGTTTTATTTTTTTGACAGTCCTTTTTATATTTTGTAAGGGAAAGAGGGCTAGGACACCCTTAAGTAGTTGCAATTTCAAATAGCAGACGCCGACTTCAACAGGAGGACAGCCATACAGGGAAAGGCCCCAGCAAGGTGCCACTTCTGCATGTGCAGGTTTGCTGTCTCCTATGGCAACAGTACTTAAACAGTTCCTAACTCCAAGTAACAGTCCTCTCAGCTGTACTACAACTTCTCCTTGTAGTTCTTCAGCCCCTTGAGCTCCTGGTCTCTCACTGGACCCTCTGATCTCAATCTAATACCTCCAAGTGCCCGGCCACCTGGTGGTAAAAGAGGAAAGTACAAACAGGCCAAACTTGGGGAGAAGTCAATGGATCCCTAGTAATTAATTACAGTAGCTACTTCTGACAAGGAATTTGGCGAGGAGCTCCCTGACTAAACCCCATGGCGCCATATCCTCCCCCTGCCCAAGAAACTACGTCTCGGAGTTTGCATAATAAAAAATAAATAAAAAATTGAGCTCCCAAGCCTGAAAAACTGGGATGGGTAGGGAAACAGTTAACAGTATAACAAGTGTATGTGGCGTACCACATGAATAAACATTTTATCAACATCTGAAAGAGAGAAACAAACAATGCAAAAGCATCCTATCCTATAAAAGCATTGTGCGATATGTATGTACACAGTGATTTAAACTGGCCCTTAGCCGAGGGCAGCATGAAACGTAAGAACATCCTATATATGTCTACATTAGAGCTGCACGATTCTGGCCAAAATGAGCATCACGATTTTTTTGCTTCGAATAAAGATCATGATTCTCGCGGCGTAAAATCTTTCACATTAAAAAAAAAAAAACCCGATTTGGGCTAACTTTACTGGTTAGGTTTTTTTATTTATTTATTTTTTTACCTTTTTTTTTTTTTTTTTTTTTTTTTTCCCCCAAAAATTGCATTTTGAAAGACCGCTGCGCAAATACAGTGCAACATAAAATATTGCAACAACCACCATTTTATTCTCTAGGATCTCTACTAAAATTGTATGTATGGGTGTTCTAAGTAATTTTCTAGCAAACAAAAATATATTTTTAACTTGAAAACAACAAATGTCAGAAAAAGGTTTGGTGTTTAAGTGGTTAAACGTTCCTAATTTACTTACAGAAGTGTATTCCTTTGATGTAAAAGTCAAATTCATACAATGTTTAGACTTAACTTTCCACTGATCGAATGTTTTAAAACTTGGCAGACTGCCCAGACTTTGACTTTTGATGGCTGAGAGCAGAGAGAAAAAAATTCTCTGCATACCAAAGATCAGGAAACCCTTTGTCAAGATCGCAACGGAAAAAATCGCGACAACCATTCTTGATTAGTCGCGCAGCTCTTGTCTACATTTATATTTTTGAAAGTGGGCCCCATTCTCTGTAAGAATCATCAGTATAAAACTATCAGCAATACTTCAATCGGTAACAGTCCTGATATATGTGCATGAGTTAATTTATTTATAGAAATAGGCAACCATTTCTTTATCATAGGCCTATTCTAACTACATGTTCAGTGTCCATGACCGGTTACTGTCCATTTAACTTTTGTTTCAAATTGACTACATTTCCCAGCAATTCCTTTTCTTCTTTAAAAGGAAACTCTGGGCACAGGGCATGACTGCATTTCACGCAGCAAGCAGTCAGGCTAGATTGCAAGGGACCACACTTTCAGGACACAGGCCCCCTTGCAATGACATCTTCAGTCTGCCCACCTGGCAGCCAAAGACCACTTTTTTTTTTTATTCCTTTTTTTTTTTTTTTTTTTTTTTTTAACAACCTGCTGAAGTCCACAGATCGCTCTTTAGGGTGAAACGACCCCCACAACTTTTAATCTTTTGGCCAACGGGCTCAAGTGATCGCTTTCTGTAACTGCCAGTAGCATTCAGTTCAGCACAATCCTGGCGTCTCAGCTTTCTGAGATTTCCCAGTAGTAACATTTCAAATGGGTGTGCAAGATAACTATCGACAGACGGTCCTTTGACATCAAACAACCCATATTTGTAATACACAGAGATGATTTTGACGAGGCTTCACCAGTAATGTCTGGGATCTGGCTTGAGGTTACGCTGTCCAGATTACTTTTACGGCCGTAGCCCCAGACATTTAACATTGAAAGGTATCTTCCCTTTTCAAGAGCTTGATATAAAGAAACTGGCGTAACTTCAGCAGAGCGTCATTTACTCCAAGTGCACCTTTTATAATTCCCCAGCAAACTGGCTGTATTACTTCCATAACCATTGTTGGTGGAGCCCGAGGTCGGGCAGATTTAAAGTTCCTCTTGTAACCTTCACCATAGTGATAAATGACTAAAGTCTCTTTGTGAAACTGACATTATTAACTTGAAGTCAATGAGTAGACTTTAAACAAGTAAGAGTGAGGCCTTTGATCCCCGGTTCTTTCCCATGTAGTATTAACTTGCTTGCACAATTCTTAAAATAGTAAAACTTTTGCAACTTCACCTGCAGTGAACATTTCCTCTCCCTTTTCTTCTTCGCTTACCGGCTTCAGACATCGCCGAGGAGGGATCCGAGACTGCCCGCCTCTTTGCTCGTGATGAGCGAATGTATTGAGCTAGACGAGTAATGACCGTAGGCCCACCATCTTATGCAGTAGTGACAGCCACGGTAATAGCCGAGGTAGACGCTTAAATCTCAGTAGGAAGGTGGCTTACTGGTACCACCTGTTCTGGACTAGCGGTTGCTGTAGATGTATCTGAAGAAACTGGCAGTTGGAACTGACACTTCCGCTGCAGTATACGCAGGTTTGTCTAACACTTCTAGTTCTTCGGTTGGAGAGTCCGCCTGGGCTGGGTTAGCACTGCCAGAATTAACAGCTGCAGTACTAGAGGTAGGCTCCTCCACAGTCTGCCCACATCACCCAGGATGGTACCGGCGGCCTGGCAGCAATCAGCAATAACTCCCCACATTGACAACATCAACTCCAAGGATGCATAAATGAGGCAAACCCAGAACACTGCCGGCAGACGATTCCCATAGCAGCGGAGCTCTGGGAGATGTACAAAGCAATCTCACCCTTTGGTACCATCCGAATGCCCGTGTCAGTAATTGTTCTTCCAGAGGCGAAGAAATGGACGATTTCCCGTGGGTCATATTCGGTTGAGGGACTTCGAGTCTTGGCGACTCCCAAGTGCCCCATGTCTCTTCTCAGTCCACGAGGTCTCAGGATGTGAACCCAAGATGGCGACCTGAACAGTGATGCATCCTCCTCTGCAGAGCGGGAGCTTCTCCCCCTGCCAACGGATTGGTGCAAATGTTTCTCTGGAACATCCTTCTTGCTTTGGTGCGCCAAAACTGTAATGGAGTCTATTTTGGGGCCTGTTTTAACCCTCACAGCACTGGCGAGGTGTCAAAAGACAAGGCCGATTCTTTCCCATGAGCAGTGAGACTCGTTGGTTCTACCCGAAGCTGATGGTACACATGACAACAGTCTATAAGAAGGGTAAAAGTTACTTTCCACGGAGCCAGGCAAAATCCAGTTGGAGCTGAGGCCGGTTGCTATGGGCAAATGCTGCAGGGACAACACCTTAGCCCCCCCTTTAATTGGGCGCCAAATGTAGCTGAATCTCTGACCTCTTCCAGTCTAATGCGAACCATCAAGGCAAAAGATAACTGACATCAATATGTGGTGGGTTGTGAGGCATAGTGGGTGCAAAGTTGGTCATTGGGCGCCAGACACCAAAAGTGGTTTTATTTCTTTGACAGTCCTTTTTTTATATTTTGCAAGGAAAAGAGGGTTAGGGCCAGGACACACTTAAGTAGTTGCAATTTTAAATAGAAGACTAAGACTTCAACAGGAGGACAGCCATACAGGGAAAGGCCCCAACAAGGTGCCACTTCTGCACATCCACCTCCCGCTGCCCTCCAGTGCTCCTACTGACTCACCCATGTGTTCAGTGAGCCGGAGAAGGAATCCGCCAATGGCGGAAGTTGACCATAAAGAAATCCATGGACCAGATCGTCCCCGGCAGTCTCTGACCTTCGGAAGCCCCGGCGCGACATTATGACGTCAAGTCCGACCTGGCAGATGTAAACACTGCCGTATACTCGGTTGGAAAGGCCGAGATCATTTGCTCCCTTTTTTTTTTTTTTTCTATTTTCTGCCTAGAAGAGATCTGGGATCTTTTTTCCAAAAAGCGTTTGAAAAATTGCTGCGCAAATACCGTGTGACATAAAAAGAAAAGTTGCAATGACCGCCATTTTCCCAAGGCTCTCTGCTAAAAAAAAAATATGTTTGGGGGTTCTGAGTAATTTCCTCCCAGTGCTGTTAAAGCCAGTAACGAGGGAGGGGGGTGGGGCTGACACCCGCTAACTGTGCCTATGGACACAGCAGCGGGGCTCCGGCGCAAGCATGCATAAGTGCCACCATAAGAAGCGGCTTCCCATGGGGTCACTGGACAGTGGAGGGACCAGGAACTCTGGCGGGGGACCCGAGAAAAGATGTAAAGGGTGTGTGTGTGTGTGTGTGTGTGTGTGTGTGTGTGTATATGTATATATATATAATCTCACGCCTTTTTACAATTGCTTTAGGTGTTAATGTGGAACTGTATCAAATTGCTTTTGCAAAATCCAGGTACACCACGTTCACAGGTAGGGTTGAGCGGACACGAACTGTAAAGTTCTGGTCCGTACCGAACATTTGGGTTTTTGGGTCCCGGACCCGAACAATTGACTGTATGTTCGGGTCCGGTGTTCGGCAATATGCATGTAAAGCAGCGCTCGTTTCCCGTGCTTAGAACTGTCCCTGCACAAAGTGTCATTTCTGAAGGGAAAAAAAGTAATTTAAAACTCACTCGCGGCTATAATGAATTGTCGGCTCCCGGCAATACATAGAAAAGTCATTGATTAAAAAAAAAAAAAGTGTGGGGGTTCCCCCAAAATTTAATTACCAGGCCCTTCAGGTCTGGAAAGGATTTTAAGGGGAACTCCACCCCAAATTTTGAAAAAAAAATGGCGGAGTTCTCCCAAAAATCCAGACCCTTTATCTGAGCATGCAACCTGGCAGGCCGCAAGAAAAGAGGGGGGGGAGAGCGCTCCCCTCCTGAACCGTACCAGGCCACATGCCCTCAACATGGGGAGGATGTCCCCATGTTGATGGGGACAAGGGTCTCATCCCCACAACCCTTGCCCGGTGGTTGTGGGGGTCTGCGGGTGGGGGGCTTATCGGAATCTGGGGGACCCCCAGATCCCGGCCCCCCCTATGTGAAATGATAATGGGGTACAAATGTACCCCCACCATTTCACAAAGTGTCAAATTTTAAAAATGACGAGCCGGTTTTTGACAATTCCTTTATTAATGTCTTCTCCTTTCTTTCATCCATCTTCATCTTCCTTCGGTGTTCTCGTCCGCATCTTGCTCCGGCTTCTTGTTCCCTTCTTCTTTCTTCGGCCGCTCCGCTTGAATTGGAGGTTCCCGCTGTGTGACGCTTCAGTTCTTCAGTTCTCCTCTTGGTCCGCTGCCACCCGGTGACCCCGCCCCCTTCTGACGCACATGGATTTCACGGGGACTTTCCCCGTGGTGTCAGAGGGGGGCGGACCCAGAGGAGAACTGAAGCGTCACACAGCGGGAACCTCGAATTCAAGCGGAGCGGCCGAAGAAAGAAGGGGAAGAAGAAGCCGGAGCAAGATGTGGACGAGAACACCGAAGGAAGGAGGAAGATGATGAACAAGATGGAGGAAGAAACCCGAATGGAGAAAAAAAGATGGAAGAAGAAGGTGGAAGAAGATGGAAGAAAGGAAAAGACATTAATAAAGGAATTGTCAAAAACCGGCTATTGTCATTTTTAACATTTTTGACACTTTCTTTGTGAAATAGTAGGGGTACATGTGTACCCCATTACCATTTCACATAGGGGGGCGGGATCTGGGGGTTAAAGGGGTATTCCAGATTCCGATGAGCCCCCCCCGCCCGCAGACCCCCACAACCACTGGGCAAGGGTTGTGGGGATGAGGCCCTTGTCCCCATCAACATGGGGACATCCTGCCCATGTTGAGGGCATGTGGCCTGGTACGGTTCAGGAGGGGGGGGGGGGCGCGCTCTCGTCTCCCCCCCCCCCCTCTTTTCCTGCGGCCTGCCAGGTTGCGTGCTCGGATAAAGGGTCTGGTCTGAATTTTTGGGGGAACTCCACGCCATTTTTATTTATTTTTTTAATTTGGGGTGGAGTTCCCCTTTTAAAATCCTTTCCAGACCTGAAGGGCCTGGTATGGATATTTGAGGGGGGAACCGCATGCTGTTTTTTTTTTTTTTATTTGCGGCAGAGTTCCCCTTAATATCCATAGCAGACCTGAAGGGCCTGGTAATTTGAATTCGGGGGAACCCCCACGCTTTTTTTTTTATTTTTTTTTTATTTTTATTTTTTTTTAATTAATGACTTTTTCTATGTATTGCCGGGAGCCGACAATTCATTATAGCCGCGAGTGAGTTTTAAATGACTTTTTTTCCTTCAGAAATTACACTTTGTGCAGGGACAGTTCTAAGCACGGGAAACAAGCGCTAATAGTCCTCAGAAGTTGGGGTCCCCATTGACTTCAATGGGGTTCGGGTTCAAGTTCGGTCCCGAACTCAAACTTTTTACCGAGGAGGATTTAGACTTTGTGGGAATAACTGAAACTTTGTTTGACAGCTCGCACGATTGAATGGCCAACTTACAGGGGTATTCCCTGTATCGAAAGGATGGGGGAGGGGTGTGTTTTTTTTTTTTTTTTTTTTATATGTCAAAAATGATGTAAGGGTAGTAGAGCGGAGCAACATTATGTATGGGACTAGGGGCGGTGGAATCTGTATGCGTAGAACTTCAAAGAGAAGAGGTGAATGGGAAATAGTGGGTGTATGCTATAGGCCACCCAACATGGAGGAGCTGGAATTACTGTCTCAGTTATAAACGGCAGAGAAACAGGGTAATCCTAATATATCGACTGAGCAGAGGGAACAGCTCACTCACTAAAGGCCCATCACTTCATGAATGTTTTACAAGACAACTTCATGTCCCAAATAATGGATTCGACAACTAGAAAGAATGCCTTCTTAGATCTATTAATTACAAATGATCCAAGTCTGCTCTCAGATGTGGAGATAAGCGATAACTTGGGATCTAGCGATCATGGGATGATCGCGTTTACCATAAATCACAGGAAAAGGAGGCATATGGGTAGTACAAAAACGCTAACATTTTTTTGGAGCTACGGTCATTGCTACATGACATTAATTGGGACCAAATTATATCATTGAACACAAAGAAATGGGAATGCGTTAGGGACATATTAAACAAAGGTATCAAACAGTGCATTCCATTGCACGATAAATATAGCAAAGCGAAAATTGGACCTAGGTGGTTAAACCGTAATGTGAGTAGCCTCATCAAGGAAAAAAGTATGACCTTTCAAAAATACAAAGGGCATGGGTCACCACCAGCATTCCTGCACTACAAGGAATGCAATAAGTGTAAAATCGCAATTAGGGCGGCTAAAAAAAATTACGAGAGACCCACATAGCAGAAGAAAGTTAAAGTAAGTCAACGTGGGTTGTTTTTTTTTGTCTTTTTACGGTTAACATATAAAAAATCTGAGCACATTGCATACTTAAAGTTGAGGATGGTTGCAGATGAAACAGAAGGCAACTGTACTAAATGCCTTCGCCACCGTTTTTATGCAGGAAAAAAGGGTTTACCGACAGCGACTGTAGTGTTATTGGCCGGAGTTAACGAAAGGCTAAATAAACACAAATCACCAGGACCAGGTGGCTTACACCCACGAGTCCTCAGAGTACTCAGTCAAGTTATAGCCAGGCCATTGTTACTAATCTTTGCACAGCATACTGACAGGATTGGTACCAGCTGATTAGAGAAATGCCTACGTGGTACCAATTTTCAAAAAAGGGCAGAGACGTATTCCTGGGAATTATAGGCCAGTCAGCCTAACCTCAATAGTGGGTAAATTATTGGGGGATATGATTGGGGATTATATCCAAAGCTTTACTGAGAAGAATATCATGGGTTTATGGGAGGATGTTCCTGCCAGACCAATCTGCTAACATTTTACGAGGAAGTGAGCAGCCATCTAGGTGGAGGCCTGTGATTAAGGTGTATCTGGACTTTGCAAAAGCATTTGATACAGTCCCCCATAATTTACAAGCTGAGGTCCACAGGCTTGAACCACATAGGGTTTGTGCTTGGAGGAGGGGGGGGGGGTGGGTCCAAAGGGTAGTGATAAATAACATGTACTCAGACTGGTCTGGGTAGTGGTAAGTGGGGTATCCCAAGGGTCTGTCTTGGGACCAATTCTATTCAACATATTCATAAATGATAGAGTATGGGATAACTAGTTCAGTCTGTCTTTGCGGATGACACAAAGATGAGCAGAGTAATAATCTCGCATTCAGGACATAGAAATTTTGCAGAACGACCTTAACATAATAAGAGTGGGCAGACAAATGGCAAATAAGGAGGTTTAATGTGGAAAAATGTAAAGTAGTCTACTTGGGGTCAAAAAACATGAATGAAAAATATTTACTAGGTGGGAAACAGCTGGGAGAATCAAGGATGGAGAAGGATCTAGGGGTGATAATAGATGACAGATTGAGCAACAGCATGCAGTGCCAAGCTGAAGCTACCAAAGCAGGCAGAAAACTATAATTCTGACACTTGTTAAAGCTTTGGTCAGACCTCATCTGGAATTTTCCGTTCAGTTCTGGTCACCAGTTCTCCGAAGGGATGTGCTGGAGTGAGTCCAAAAAAAGACACTGAAACTAAGGGGACTGATGGAACGGCTGCAAACAATAAATTTATTCTTGCTGGAGAAAAGACGATTGAGAGGGGGACCTAATAGCGATCTACAAATATCTCAATGGGGATCCCAGCATAGGAAAACACTGAGACTGGAGGAGAAGCGGTTTAACCTTCAACTGCGTAAGGGGTTCTTCGCTGTTGGAGAAACAAGTATGTAGTACTCTCTCCCACAATTGGTGGTGGATGCAGGGAGTATGGATATCTTTAACCACTTGCCGACCGCCGATGTACGTCGGCAGCGGTGGGCAAATGGACGTACCTGTACGTCCCCTTTAATTTGCGGGCGTGTGACCGTGCCCGCGGACTCTGTCTGCCGGTGTCCCGCGATCGTGGCACAGAGGCAGAACATGTAAACAAGGCATTTCCCTGTTCTGCCTAGCAACATTTACAGGGATCTACTGCTCCCTGTCATCGGGTGCAGTGATCTGTCATGTTGTAGTGAGACCATCCCCCCTAAAGTTAGATTACATCCCTAGGACACACTTAACCCCTTGATCGCCCCCTAGCTTTTAACCCCTTCCCCGCCAGTGTCATTTATACAGTAATCAGTGGCTATTTGTAGCTCTGATCGCTGTATAAATGGCAATTGTCCCAAAATGGTTGTCGATGTGTCCGCCATAATGTCGCAGTCCTGATAAAAAAATCGCAGATCGCCGCCATTGCTAGAAAAAAAAATGCCATAAATCGACCCCCTATTTTGTAGACGCTATCAATATATATCGCTTATTGTGAGATCTATCTCTATTCTCTATCCACAAAAAGCCATTTGTGGGGGGGGGGGGGGGAGGACGTCAATTTTGTTTGGTTGTAACATCGCACGACCGCGCAATTGTCAGTTAAAGCGTCGCGCAGTGCTGTATCGCAAAAAGTGCTCTGGTCAGAAAGGGGGAAATCCTTCCGGGGGTGAAGTGATTTAAGACTTTTAGATATACATCTTAAAGGACACCGCATACAGGCATATGGGAAATCATTATAGACACTAATACATGCACCTACACAGGTCGAACTGGATGGACTACCGTATATACTTGAGTATAAGCCGACCCACCTAATTTTACCACAAAAAAACTGGGAAGACGTATTGACTCGAGTATAAGCCTAGGGTGTCCATCTGCATGCCCCACTGTGCCTCACTTTGTCCATGTGTATGCCTCACTGTGCCCATGCCTCACTGTGTCCATGACTAGACTTACGTTTAACACAGTATATGGAAGGGGTGCCCGGCTTTGAAAAATCGGCGCTCCCCGGCCGTAGGTCCCCCCAGACAACAAACGTTGCACCCTTGTAGAGGAGAAATGGGGCTACATGTGTGCCAAATTCTGTGTCCAGGGGACCTACGACCGTCCGGTACCGGGTCCCCAAAGTCACCAGAGAAATTACCATTTAACATGGGAGTCTATGGAAGGGGTGCCCGGGTTTGAAAAATCGGTGCTCCCCGGCCGTAGATCCCCCGGACAACAAACTGCACACTTGTAGAGGAAGAGTAGGGCTACATGTGTGCCAAGATTGGGGTCCAGGAGACCTACGGCCGGCCGGTACCGGGTCCCCAAACTCTGGGAGATTAGGTGCAGGTGACTCGAGTATAAGCCGAGGGGGGCATTTTCAGCACAAAAAAAGTGCTGAAAAACTCTGCTTATACTCGAGTATATGCGGTATTTGTCTTTTTTCAGCCTTACCAACTATGTAACTTCATAAAAACAAAATGGTTTAATTTAGCCTTTAACCCTTTTTGCTACCAGGTCCGTACGTCATACGGACCTGACAGGAGGGTTACACACACACACACACACACTCCCAGTGGCTAAACCGTTATTGTGTGTAAATCTAACAAGTGGACTTCTGCGCCGCCACCTGATTGCTTCCACACACCCCTGGTAACGGCGCCCCCGCCATGCATCCCGGGCTCCACTTGCTCATCTGCGGGCCCTGGACTGACTTGCCACCGGGTAGAGGGGAGGGAGTAGAGTGGACACGCGCTCCTGCCCTCCTTGTTGATGCCCCGGAAAGCAAAGTGTTTGTCACTTCGAGTCTGCCCTTTCGGTGTCCCCGACCTGCATACCTGGGTAAAAAATGCAATGCCGTTACATTCAGTGGCGCCCAGGGGAGACATCAGGGTCTTTTTACCCTGGATGTCTCCTTAACGAGAACCTGTCACCCAAAAATCATTACACAGGAGACACCTCCCCCCAAAAGTTTGGAGGCCCCACACATATATACTGTGACAGGGGGGTCACTTTGGACACAGGGTGAGCCAGGAAACCATGGACATTAAGAATATGGCTTGGATTGCTTGAAATTGAAATAGTAATATTAGTCCACAATATGTACTGATTGTTTTATTCTGAACTCAACAGGTTAATTGAGAGATGTGTTACCTGCCAGTTGTGATGTAAATTAATCTAAAAGGGCGTCTGAAGACCCTTTTTAGTGTGAATAGGGATAATTAATTCTATACTTGTGTGGATTGTACTCAGACAGGCTACAAATCTTTCATTGTGAGATGTGTATTGAAGGTCGTTAGGTTTCTATTGTGTAAAGTCTTTTAATTGGGAGACAAAAGCTAGCCTAACAAGTCATTTAAACTAAAAGGGGATTAGAACCTGTTGTCTCCTAACAGGTGTCAAAATAATGTGTATTGGGTCTTGTTATGTTTTGGGTGGAGCTGGACCATTGTTCATTTTAGGTTAATGCAGTATTGGATGTGTATAAAAAGTACAATGTTTTTCTTAATAAAGTCAGTCTATCCAGAGAAAGATACAGAGTGTGTATCGTTCTTTCAGAAGGATTAATTCCTATGGGAAGTGGTCGTCTGGCTGTGGAGGATCGACAGTGAATTTGTGTCCAGGAGAGGGAAGAGATCTAAACGGCGTTTTAAACCCCTTTCGTATTTGGGGTGCCGTTACATATACACGTGCAGGAACGTAAATGAACATGTCCGGGGCGCCTACACATGCCGGGTGGAGTGAGAGCAATGTTTCTAGCACCAGACCCCCTCTGCAACACTGAACTAATGACTCACCACACCACTCATTTTCCCGACTCCTTGCACTTGAGCAAACAAATAGCACCGACAAGAAACCCATAAAAATTCAGCTTTGCCCCGGACGATTTCTTGCTGTCCTAACATTGGGAGCAGGGCCAGATTCCAGGCCAGGCCTCGGGGCGGCAGTGGGTGCAGAGGCGGCGCCTAGGGTTGCCACCTGTACAGGAATGACCCATCACCCCCCCACCGGCTGGATGCGCTCTCATATTCTCCCGAGTCCCGCGGCCAGCCAGCCGCACTAAACCCCGCCCCCTCCTGTGGTGAGTGCTTCCTCCCTCCCCATCACCTCCCCCCCCCCCCTCCTGTGGCTGGATTGCACTGATGCGCTCTCTGCCGCCAGCGGCCAGCAGCACCCCATGCCTTCAGTGGTGAGCGCTCCCAAAGTGAGTCCCCCATCGTCGGATCACCCCCCCCCCCCTTTATGTGCTGATCGGTCAGCAAAGCAGCACGCTCCCCCTTCTTCCCCCCCACTCCAGCAGAGCCATGACAATGGTAAATACAGTCTGGTCGGTCCCCCCTCGCCCCTATCAATGCAGCACTAGGTTAATGAAGCCTGAATGCTGCACAGCTTAAGTCAGCTCACAGTCCCATCAGCACCAGACCCCCCCCCCCCTCCTCTGTCAGACCTCCCTCCTCATTTCTATCACATTGGGGGCTCAGAAGCCCCCTATGTGATGGGGTGGGGGGGGGCATTGAAGGACCTGGCCTTGGGGCGGCAAAGGGAGTAAATCCGGGCCTGATTGGGAGAAATATATAGGAAGCATTATCCAGGCTGTATTTAAAACAGAACCATCAGGAAGGAACGTTGAAGGGATTTCCCTGTGTGTGACCACCTATCCTCGATTATGCTGATTACCTTACAGCAGTAAGGTAAGAAGTTGGCACACCCACGGGTGTGAAACGCATCGAAGATTTCAACCACTGAAGTCAGTGTCGCTTGTTAGAACAACTCAGCACTTTCATTTCTGCACCAGCACCTTTTTCACCTATTGAAGATTTATTATATTTTGTTTTTTTTTATAATTGCACATTGGTTTGCACTTTATATGGATTTTTATAAAATATAATCCCTTGTTTTATTTATTTGTTTATTAATTCTATATCGTTTTCATATAAGTTCATAATTCTTATTCACTGTATTTTATATTAAACATACAGTACAACGTGTCACTTCTGCCACTGTTATAATTTTATATAAAATAAAAAAATTGTGTGTGTGTGTGTGTGTGGCGCACACACCCCCTTCTCCTTGTCTGTTTCGGCT
This sequence comes from Rana muscosa, assembly GCA_029206835.1. Taxonomy (NCBI): domain Eukaryota; kingdom Metazoa; phylum Chordata; class Amphibia; order Anura; family Ranidae; genus Rana; species Rana muscosa. The sequence goes on along the minus strand of CM055123.1, from coordinate 333,129,202 downwards.
CCTCTTAGGAGAAAGGGGCACACCGCACCACATGCCCTTACCCTCCTGTGTTAAGAGGTTAGGCGGTGTTGTTTTTGGGCCTTGTCTGCAGCCGGAGCATAAAGTCCTCCTGAGAATGATTCTCACCTCTACAGTGTGCAGATGCAAGTCCTTGATTTCCCCAGAAACGTAAATGTCCACACCAGCTGAAAGTCCAACTCAATCTTTATTACTCTTTCATCCATGGACCGACACAGCTTCTCTATTGTCAAAGTGGGTATTATCCGTTAATTAGGAGTGACTTGGCAGAAAACGTGTAAAAAGTGTTGCATCACACCTTCCATAGTACTGCCCAGGGGGTGGACCCTCTGGGTATATCCCCTCAGTCTGCATCTCGCAGACCATTTTTTTTTCTTTCTCGTACATCACGGGACACAGAGCGACATAGTCATTACTAATGGGTTATATAGATACCGTCAGGTGCTGGCACTGGCAACTTCCAAAACCGGAAGTACCCTCCCCTATATAAGCCCCTCCCATCCGGGAGCACCTCAGTTTTTTGCCAGTGTCTAAGGTGTTGGCCAAGAAGTAACGTGTTTTTCACTGAGCTTGCGTACAGGTTCTTTTGGGCCTCAGTAAGCTATTCCGGATCCGACCAAAAAAGCTTCATAGCTAAACGGTCGGTACCCGGGCCTTGCAGAGAAGAGCAGGGTTTTGCCTGTAATGCTTCTCTTAGGAGAGCTGGACCCTGGGATCCAGAGCTCTGGTCATACCCACGACCAAGATGTTTTCTGTGCAGGGTGCTATACAGGTCCAGGGGAGTGGAATCCTTGGGAACCCGGTCCCTGAAGGTTTGATTACAATGCCTGCCGTGATAGGTGAAGTTTGGGCTTTTGTGGACCAAACAAAGTCCTGCGGCGGGGAACAGGTAAGTGGGGGCCCCCAGGAACTTGGTTCTATTGGGGGACCCCCAAGCCTAATTTGTCTTTCTGTCTGTTACCTAACGGTATTCCCGCTAATATCTGTGCATGCCTGTAACTACTAAAAAAATGTAATAATTTTAATAGTGGTCAAGAAGAAAGAAAAAAAAAAAATTTTTTTTTTATATATATATTTAATATATTAGACTGCGGTACCTGTGTTTTGTCCACTAGAGGCCGCTGTGGAACGTTTCTTGTCATGTGGACTAGTTTCTTTTCAGAGCAAGTCCAGGCAGATGGTGAGTTCTCTTATGGGAAACTGCTTCCTCTGCCATGTTGCAATGCTCGTCCATCCCCCGGCCTGCGGCAAAGAGGGGCCCTGGCTCTTGTCCCTAGGTTCCATTTTCGAAATTAGCGCCGAAGGCGCACGTGGCCGCGCGCGTGCGCGTGCACGCGCCTCTATATATAGAGGTGAGCCAGGAAAGGGGGCGGAGCCTGGGGGATGATGCTCTGTGCGCGCCGCAGCGCTTCTGCGCATGTGCGGGCGTCCCAGCATGTTAAAAACCACAATTTTGTGTGGTGCGCTGGCTAGGGAGTGCAGAGACAGAGCTGGCAACATTTTTAAAAAAGGCATACAGCAAGCGGTTGATGCAGGCATCCCCTAGAAAGGCACATTAGTAGACACCAACTGTTTCTTATAGCAGCATTTATGCTAGACTATTGTCAGTAAGTGGTGTATTTTCGGCTGGAATACCTCAGCTTTGTGGCTTAGGAATATGCCGTCTAAAAACTCCGGGACTAGAAATTCCAGGAGGCATAGGGAGTCTCCATCGGGCTTTGAGGATCTTGGGCATGCTTCGGCTGCACCAGTCTCCCCTGAAGAATCAGAGGTTAGTGACCGTGGAGCACCCTCAGGAGTACCTGGTACTGTGGCTGTCCTCAGTTCACCTGCTCCTGTGTATGTAACAGAGGAGGTTTTTTCCTCAGCTCTGGGAGGGCTGGAAGAGAGATTGTCAGCATTGATCGCTGCTTCCCTGTCACAGGAAAAAAGCGCCCGATCTCCGTCTCCTCCCTCAGAGTGCCTGTTAACAGAGCAACAGTCCCATACAGGGATCGACCTACCTGAAGGGGATCAGGATGAGGTCGATTCGGTTGTAGAGGAATCAACAGTGGAAGAGCCATTCTCAGCATCACATGCTGAAAGGTTATGGGTTCAGTCCCTGACTAATATGGTCCGATCAGCATTTAAAATGCCCCTTGCGGAGCCATCATCCACTTCTGTCTCCTCGTTGGGGTCGCTAAAAGCTCCCCAGACTGTTTGTTCCTTTCCAATCCATCCTTTACTGGAAGGGCTCATTTACCAGGATTGGGAGCATCCTGATAAAATATTTACTCCCCCCAAGAGATTTCCGGTGGTCTATCCCATGGAGGATAAGTTCATCAGAAAATGGAGGGTCCCTACAGTGGACGCAGCCATCTCTTGTGTGAATAAATCACTGACATGTCCAGTGGATAATGTCCAAATGTTCAAAGACCCAATAGATAAAAAATTGGAGTCCTTATTAAAATCTGCGTTTTCTACAGCAGGATTGGTGACACAACCAGCAGTGGCAGCTATTGGGGTCTGCCAAGCAGTGAAGGATCAGTTGAAACAGGTCTTAAGGGACTTGCCAGATCAGCAGGCTCTTGCCCTAGCCGATCTACCTAGAGCCTTATGCTTTGCGGTGGACGCTATAAAGGATTCAATCCATCAGGCCTCCCGCCTTACGCTGTCTGTAGTACATATGCGCAGGCTTCTATGGCTTAAAAACTGGTCTGCTGAAGCTCCCTGTAAAAAATTGCTGGTCAGCTTCCCATTTCATGGTGAACGCTTATTCGGGGAAGACCTGGATAAATATATCCAGAGAATTTCCAGCGGTAAAAGTACACTTTTGCCGGTTAAAAATAGAGTTAGAGGTCCCTCTTTTAAGAGGCCTGCTTCTCCAGTCCCTAGGACATCGGCTGTGAAACAGTTCCGACGGCCTCCTCGGTCAAATCCCGGAGGTAAAAATCAGGGACAATTGCAGGGTAACAAGAAGCCCTGGAGCAGGAGAGGTACAAAACCTCCCCCAAAGTCAAATGCATGAAGGGTTGCCCCCACTCAATCGGGTGGGGGGAAGACTTCAGTTGTTCACAGAGACCTGGCGGGACACGATCAGAGACAGATGGGTGCTTTCCGCAGTAAATCTGGGATACAAATTGGAGTTAAAAAACTCCCCTCCTTCCCGCTTTATAAGGTCAAACGTGCCAAGGGATCCCCAGAAGAGAGGATCCCTCCTGTTGGCACTAGAACAATTATTGCTTCAAGCAGTAATTATAGAGGTTCCCCTGGAAGAATGGGGGTTCGGGTTTTACTCAAACCTCTTTACAGTCCCGAAGCCAAACGCGGACGGGAGGCCCATATTAAATCTAAAAGGGCTAAACAAATTCCTACATATCAGGACTTTCCGGATGGAGTCGATCCGGTCGGTGGCCACTGCCCTACAAGGGGAGGAATGGTTAGCCTCGATCGACATCAAAGATGCTTATTTGCACATTCCCATCTTTCCAGCCCACCAAAAATTTCTACGCTTTGCGGTAGAAGGGCGCCATTTTCAGTTCAGAGCCTTACCCTTCGGTCTGGCCACAGCACCAAGAGTGTTCACAAAAATTCTGGCCCCATTATTGGCCAATCTAAGAACACGAGGTGTAACGATAATGGCATATCTAGACGACTTGTTGCTGATAGACCACTCAGTGGAAAAACTAGAAGTGGTTGTTCACGAGACAATCAAGTATCTGGAATATCACGGTTGGATTATCAACCGAGACAAGTCAGCCCTAAAACCAGTCAAAAGTCTGGAATACTTGGGGCTAAGGCTGGATTCAGACCAGAGAAAAAATTTCTTGCCTCAAGAAAAGGGGTCGTCTTTGAGGGATCTGATCCACTTAGTGGGTTCAAAAAGACAGCCATCCATACGCCTGTGCATGAGGCTGCTGGGAAAAATGGTGGCATCATTCGAAGCAGTACCCTACGGTCAATTCCATTCAAGGAATTTGCAGAGGGCCATACTGTCAGCCTGGAACAAAAAAGTTCAGGCTCTGGACTTACCAATGTCCTTGTCCCCTTCCGTTCGCAAGAGCCTCCGCTGGTGGTTGATTCCCCAGAATCTGGAAAGAGGGAAATCCTTCAGTCCGATTTCCTGGAAGGTGGTCACTACAGATGCCAGCCTTATAGGCTGGGGAGCAGTACTGGAGCAATGGTCTCTCCAGGGCAGATGGTCGGATGCAGAAAAGGCCCTGCCCATCAATCTCTTAGAGATACGAGCAGCCCGGTATGCCCTAGTAGCATGGACGTCCAAACTCCAAGGGTCCCCTGTCAGAATTCAATCAGACAATGCCACAGCAGTGGCATATATCAATCATCAGGGGGGCACCAGGAGTCGTGCAGCCCAGAGGGAAGTAAATTACATCCTGAGATGGGCAGAAAGATATGTCCCAGCCATATCTGCGGTATTCATTCCAGGAGTGGAGAATTGGAAGGCGGACTTTCTAAGTCGCCAACAATTATGCCCAGGGGAATGGTCCCTTCATCCCGAGGTTTTCCGGACAATATGTCAGCGGTGGGGAACACCGGATGTAGATCTGCTAGCATCTAGATTCAATACAAAAGTGGACAGGTTTGTCTCTTGGACAAGGGATCCCCTAGCTTGCGGCTCGGATGCCCTAGTGTTCCCTTGGGATCAGTTCAAGCTGATATATGCATTCCCACCGCCACAATTGTTACCTCGATTACTCCGCAGAATCAGGGTAGAAAGAAACCAGTGATTCTGGTGGCTCCAGCGTGGCCCCGAAGAGCATGGTACGCGGAGATTGTAAAGATGTCTGTGGGGAGTCCTTGGACCCTCCCACATCGTCCGGACCTGCTTTCGCAAGGACCGATATACCACCCTTCCTTACCAGCCCTAGGTTTGACGGCCTGGCTATTGAAGCCCACATTCTAAAAAAGAGAGGGCTCTCTAATGCTGTGGTATCTACCATGATCAATGCCAGGAAGCCGGTATCCAGGCAGATCTACTATAGAATCTGGAAGGCGTACATCGCCTGGTGTGAGGCCAAGAAATGGCATCCACGTAAATACGTAATAGGTAGGATTCTGGACTTCCTACAATGGGCTGTAGATAGGAAGCTTGCCTTGAGTACTATCAAGGGTCAGATTTCGGCCTTGTCAATATTTTTTCAAAGGCCCTTGGCTTCGCATTCACTAGTCAAAGCCTTTATACAAGGAGTGATGCGTATTAGTCCTCCGGTTAATATTCCCATATGTCCATGGGATCTAAACTTGGTTCTGTCGGTTCTACAGAAACAACCATTTGAACCATTACAGCATATTTCCCTGGTTCTTCTCACCAGGAAATTGATTTTTCTAGTAGCCATTTGTTCGGCTAAAAGAGTGTCGGAATTAGCAGCTATGTCCTGTAAGGAGCCATATCTGGTTATCCATAAGGACAGAGTAGTGTTACGTCCTCATCCAGCCTTTCTTCCTAAGGTGGTATCGAGGTTTCATTTGAACCAAGATGTGGTTCTTCCTTCTTTTTTCCCCAAACCTACTTCGGTAGAGGAAAAGTTATTACATTCTTTGGATGTAGTAAGAGCAGTTAAAGCTTATCTAAAAGCCACTGCTCAGATTCGCAGAACGGATACTTTGTTTATTCTGCCGGAAGGCCCCAGAAAGGGTCAGGCAGCGTCGAAATCTACTTTAGCCAAGTGGATTCGACAGGTCATAATACAAGCCTATGGCTTGAGAAGGAGACCGCCTCCGTTCAAAGTTAGAGCGCACTCCACGAGAGCAGTTGGAACTTCATGGGCAGTGCATCACCAGGCCTCCCTGGCTCAAATCTGTAAGGCCGCAACATGGTCTTCAGTTCACACGTTTACTAGGTTCTACCAGGTGGACGTTAGAAGTCAGGAGGATGTCGCCTTTGGGCGTAGTGTGTTGCAGGCCGCAAAAGATCCTCATGTCTGATAGCGCTCAGCTTATATATGGTGTATCCCCCCCCTCATTGGGCATTGCTTTAGGACATCCCATTAGTAATGACTATGTCGCTCTGTGTCCCGTGATGTACGAGAAAGAAAATAGGATTTTTATAACAGCTTACCTGTAAAATCCTTTTCTTGGAGTACATCACGGGACACAGAGCTCCCGCCCCTCTTTGGGGACACTTATTGCTTTGCTACAAAACTGAGGTGCTCCCGGATGGGAGGGGCTTATATAGGGGAGGGTACTTCCGGTTTTGGAAGTTGCCAGTGCCAGCACCTGACGGTATCTATATAACCCATTAGTAATGACTATGTCGCTCTGTGTCCCGTGATGTACTCCAAGAAAAGGATTTTACAGGTAAGCTGTTATAAAAATCCTATTTTTTCTGTCTAGCAAGGAGTAGGACATGGCTCCCTTCGGGCCCATTGGTCCGGGGGAAAAAGTTATATTTTTTTTTTTGCTACATTTTTTTTTTTGGCTCCTGCGATCTTCGATCAATTGCCGATTGGGTGACAGGCTGGATCCTTGTAGTCTCCCCAGTTTCGGCAATCGAGCGTGTGCCAACCCTAGCTACACGCTGGGTTTTCCACGACATGCCTGTCGCTCCACGGGTGGCCGGTGAGCCTACGCTCCAGGGCCTGCATCGGACCGCTTAGCTTTGGCTGACCTTGCGGCCGGGTCGCAGCAGCCTGTCCGGTGAGTGTCGCGCTCCAGGGCATACATATGATCGTCCCCTTGGGTCCAATCACAGCATGCCTGGCCAACAGTCTCCTTCCGTGCAAGGACGATGATCTGTTTGGAATGTCTTTCAGCATGATACATGCAGGAAAGGTAAGTAAACTCCCCTGCCTTGGCTGGGTGATTTGGCTGGACATTCCTGGAGAGACCAAGTAAGTGGTTGTGGCCCCTTTCTTCCCTCTCTCCCTGCCTTTCCCTCCTCCCTGGGCTTCTAGCTAAAGGTTGCTTGGTACTGGGGGGTCACCTAAGGGGTTCCACTGGAGCAGGGCTGGCTGGTAACTAACATTTAAAAGAACTATCATTTCTGCTTACCTGTATGTGCTTCCTCCTCCATGCTGTCGGCGGCCATTTTGCGGTGGTCCATGCCGGGTTCGGCCTCTAGTGACTGCCCGACGGCCATCTTCCTGTGGTTTCGGCGCCATTTTTTTTGTAGTTCCACACCCACTGGCCTCTATCGACTGATTGGCAGCCATGTTTGTAATGATCCACGCTGTATGTATATATTGCCGTTCGGCGGCCATCTTTTTGTGGTCTACGGCTGCTTTGGCCTCTATCTTCGGCTCGGCGGCCATTTTCTTAGAGCCCACATTATCTTCCATACAGAAGTTTTGGAGGCCATTTTGCGAGAGCCTCCGGCCTCTAGGGTGCATTACACTGGCGCGAAAAATTCACACAGGAAGCGCTGATAAAAGAAGCAGACTGACACAGCAGCAGTGGGACAACATCACAGGCGCAGCACACTGCAGCATAGCGGAACCGGTCCAGGGTGGTGAGTCCTCTGGGTGACCCAGCATCTCTGCAGTGCAGGAGGGTGGCCTATTGATATCTTGCCTGGAGCCCTGTGGGTGTCAGCGTGTGGTCAGCATGGCATCTGAGCCAGATGTCTTCTCCCCTGAAACACCAGATTTAGCAGCTGGTGCCCCTGAGGTGTCTATGGACGCTATGTCGGCAATCCTAGAGGCGTTTGCTGCCAGGGTGGAAGCAGCACACGGGGTAGTAAACGCCCCCATCCCCTGCAATCTTCTGGAGATATTTCTGAGACAGAACCAGGTCCATCTACGGCTCATGGCCCAGATTCTGACGTATCAGAGACTGCAGACCGTGACCGTTCGGACAGTGGGGATGACTCCAAGTCCATGTCAGTACGCGAGACGGCTTTGGTATCTGACCTTATTACTGCAATGCGGATTTACGCTAAAGTTGGAAAATACTGCAGAAGCAGCAGATACTCCAGTCCCCTTTTGGGTTTTGTAAACCTGCCCGCACTGCTAAGGTGTTCCCTTGTGTGTCTTATTTTGATAAACTCTTATACAAGGAATGGGAGAACCTACTGAGGGTCTTTACAGCCCCAAAGAGGTTTGCGGTACGGTACCCCTTTGAGGAGAGTTTTCTGAAGAAATGGACCTCTCCCCCTATAGTGGACCCTCCGGTGTCCAGACTTAATAGAGCTACCACTATTCCAGTAGAAGGGGCTCCTATTTTCAAGGACCCTGTGGATAAGAAGGCTGAAGCACTCGCTCGCTACCTATATTCAGTGGTAGGCTCGGCAGTACGCCCGGCATTGGCGGGGGCCCTAGTGTCTCAGACACTTACTGAATGGGCAAAATTGCTACTCCAGGGGTTAAAGGAGCGAGATGCTCCTCCTAATGAGATAACTTTGGCCGACCAGTTGGTCCAGGGCCTTAAGTTTGTCTGCGAGTCAGACATGGATACTTTTCCCTTGCTGTCAAAAGCTTTGGTTTATGCATTAGCAATACGCCGCCTGATCTGGCTAAAGGGCTGGTCTGCAGACCAGACTTCCAAGAAAGCCCTGTTGGATTTCCCTTTTTAAGGGCGACAGACTTTTTGGGGCTTCTCTGGATGATATCATCAAGGATGCCGCAGGAGGTAAAAGCACTTTGCTTCCCCAAACTAGCAAGGGTAAGGGGCCACGCCAAGGGCAAGGGCCCTCCTTTACTGCACGCAAGCGTTTTTTTTTCGCCCCCCTAGGGCGACAGGGAAAAGACCACAGGCCGACAAGGCGCCTGCCCAAGGACCAAAGCGTCCTTGGTCCCGCAGACCCAACAAGCCTGCGGACAAATCTGCGTCCGCATGAAGGTCTGCCCCCACCCAGCTCTCGGGTGGGGGGACGTCTTTGCAAATTCGCGACTCAGTGGACAGCTCTAGTCTCCGATAGGTGGGTTTGCAAAGTAATCTCCTCAGGCTACAAGATAGAATTTCTCTCTTGTCCACCGGACAGATTCGTCACCTCCAATCTCCAGCTACTACCGACCCGTCGGGAGGCCCTGTATTGGGCGGTCCAGGGTCTACTGGAGGGTAGTTATTCCTGTTCCAGAACAGGAACTGGCTCAGGGTTTTTACTTGTATCTGTTCATTGTGCTGAAGGAGGGGGTTCGTCCAATCTTGGATCTCAGAGCCCTCAATTGCTTTGTGAAGGTACAAAGATTTCGGATGTAGTCGGTTCGATCTGTAGTCACGGCTCTCCATCCGGGGGACTTTCTGGCCTCCTTGGACATCAAGGACGCATACCTGCATGTCCCAATATACTCCAGACACCAGAGGTTTCTGCGATTTGCTATCGGGAAGAACCACTACCAGTTTGTGGCCCTCCCGTTTGGCCTTGCCTCAGCACCCAGGACGTTCACCAAGGTGCTCGCTCCGATTCTGGCACTTCTAAGACAGCGGGGTATCGCTATCATGGGCTACTTGGACGACCTTCTACTGAAGGCCCCTTCAAGCTCAGAATTGGAGGTAAGCGTGTCCATTACCTGTCAGACTCTTCGAGACTGTGGTTGGATACTAAACACACAAGTCAGGATTGGTGCCCACTCGACGCCTAGTGTACCTGGGGTTGATTCTGGATTCCTCAGAGGCAAAGGTATTCCTCCCTGTGGAGAAGTTGCAGACCCTCCGGGCTGCAGTATGGCAGCCGACTTCCAGGAATTGGTCGTCACACCGTTTTTGCATGCGAGTGTTAGGCCTCATGGTAGCCTCCTTCGAGGCGGTCCCATATGCTCAATACCACACGAGTGTTACAGAAGGAAGTTCTGTCCAGATGGAACAGATGTCCATCATCTCTGGATTATCAAATCCAAGTGAGCCACCTAGTCAGGAGATCCCTGGTATGGTGGCTGACAGCACCGGCTCTAATGGCCGGGAAGTAATTTCTTCCGGTTTACTGGATAGTGATCACGACGGACGCCAGCCTTACAGGTTGAGGGAGGGGAGTCTGGGGTGTTCAGTCGGCGCAAGGTCGCTGGACCCCAGAGGAAGCCCTCCTGCCGATCAATGTCCTTGAAATCCGGGCGATCAGGCTGTGCCTCTTCAAATGGTCTCAGAGGCTGCAAGGGCGTCCAGTCAGGATCCAGTCAGACAACGCCACAGTAGTGGCATATGTCAATCATCAAGGAGGAACAAGAAGCTCAGCTGCAGCATCAGAGGTCGCTCGCATCCTGAAGTGGGCAGAGAGGAGCGTACCGGCACTGTCGGCCGTGTACATTCCCGGTTTTGGAAAACTGGCAGGCAGACTACCTGAGCCGCCAGATGCTGGACCAGGGAGAATGGTCCTTACACCCGGAGGTGTTCCAACTCCTCTGCCAAAGATGGGGCACACCAGACGTAGATCTTCTGGCTTCCCGACTCAATCGGAAGGTATTGAGGTTTGTGGCCCGGTCAAGAGACCCATGGGCAGACGCAACGGACGCGTTGGTGGCATTGTGGGGTCAGTATCGGCTAATCTATGCCTTCCCTCCCTTATGGCTTCTTCCTCTTCTGCTCCGCAGAGTGGAGGCAGAGGGAATTCCAATGATCCTAATCGCTCCAGATTGGCCTCAGCGTCCTTGGTACGCCGATCTAGTATGTCTGTCTGGTAGCAGACGCCCTGGCGCCTACCACTATGCAAGGACCTGCTATCGCAAGGTCCCATATAGGGCTGCAACTAACGATTATTTTCATAATCGATTTAGTTGGCCGATTATTGTTTAATCGGTTAATGACCTAAAAAAATAAATAAAATAAAAGTAATTTTGCTGCAATTTGCATTTTTACATTTTTTTTTGGCCAATTTGTTGTTGGGCAGATTACAAAACACAAATTGCCGCAAAAACACATCACATGCTTTTCTGCAGCTTCTCCATTGAAGTATATTAAACCAAAAAACTAAAATAGCACCGTTTTGTGTTAAAAAAAGTCCTTGCCCTTTCCAAATACGCAGCAGCTGAAAAAATCATGGATGTGAACGTGTCCCATAGAAACCATGTAAATGAACTGTATTGTGTTTCTGCAAAAAGCACCAAAAAACACAGGTGTGACCCAGGCCTGAGATGTTTAGTAACATGGGGTTAAAAAAACTAACAGTACAAAAAGAGCAAATAATCTCTACTGTAAGGGGTTAATTTTTTACTGTGGGACAGTGAAAGTAATATTTACAGTAGCAATTTGCTCTTTTTGTACTATAAAGGGTTAATTTTTTATTTTTTATTTTTTTTTTACCTCATGTTACTGGCCGATTAATCGATTATGAAAATTGTAATAGATTAATTTCATAATCTATTAGTTGTCGATTAATCAATTTAGTTGATTTGGCCCTAGCCATACTCCATCCTGCTTTACGGTCACTGGCTTTAACGGCATGGCTGTTGAGAACCAGGTACTGAGAGACCGGGGCCTGTCAGATTCAGTAATCTCTACTATGAGAAGTGCTCGGAAACCGTCCTCTAGGAAGGTTTATCGCCGCACTTGGAAGGCCTACATCTCCATGTGTGAGGAGGAAATGAAATGGCATCCGCGTACTTATTTGGTTTCCAGAATCCTGCTGTTTTTACAGCATGGGGTGGACCAAAGGCTTGCCCTAAGTTCGATTAAGGGACAGATATCTGCCCTGGCTGTCTTTTTTTTTTTTTTTTTTTTTTTTTTTTTTTTTTTTTTTTTTTCCAGCGACCCCTGGCGACTCACTCTCTCTCGTGAGTACATTTGTGCAGGGGGTTCTACATGTGGCCCCTCCGGTCCGTCCCCCACTACCTCCGTGGGACTTGAACCTGGTCCTCTCGGTGCTTCAGAAGGCACCGTTTGAGGATATTAGAGATGTTCCCCTGTTGACACTTTCTCAGAAAGTGGTCTTTTTGGTGGCTGTTACGTCAGACGAGTCTCTGAGCTGGCAGCCTTGTCCTGCAAGGCTCCCTATTTGATTTTCCACAAGGATAAGGTGGTGTTGCGCCTGCAGCCTTCCTTTCTTCCGAAAGTCGTTTTGGCTTTTCATCTCAATGAAGACATTGTACTTCCATCCTTGTGTCCTCATCCGTCGAATCCTAAGGAGTCGGCGTTGCATTCCTTGGACGTTGTCCGAGCTTTGAGAGTATACCTATCTGCTACTTCCCTGTTCCGGAAGTCAGACTCACTGTTTGTTTCGGTGGCTGGTCCCAAGAAGGGCCAAGCAGTCTCGTCGCCACCATCTCTAGGTGGATCCGACAGATGGTAATCCAGGCTTGCGCCTTAAAGGGTCAAGCGCCCCCCCCTCCCGGTCACGGCGCATTCGACCAGGGCAATAGGTGCCTCTTGGGCTTTCCGACATCAAGCGTCTGTTTCCCAATTATGTAAAGCAGCGACTTGGTCGTCCGCTCACACTTTCACAAAATTCTACAAGGTTGATGTAGGTGCATCTTCGGATGCTTCTTTCGGCCGCAAAGTTTTGCAGGCGGCTGTTTAGAGTTGCAACTCCTCCGTTGGAGTGCTGTTTTGTGTTTGGGGTGAAGTTTATTTTTATGCTGTTGCCACCCCTCGTTTTTTCTCTGACACTGCTTTGGGACGTCCCAGTTTGTCAATGGAGAAGCTGTGTCGGTCCATGGACGAAAGAGTAAATAGGATTTTTTACTCACCGTAAAATCCTTGTCCATGGACCGACACAGCACCCACCCCTCCTCCTCCTTTCTTTACGTTTTTTGTACTGCTTTTTGACGAACTGATCTGCGAGATGCAGACTGAGGGGATATACCCAGAGGGTCTGCCCCCTGGGCGGTGTTAGGGGTACAGTTGATTCTGTTAGGGGTACAGTTGTTTCTAACCAGCCAGGTAGGTTCAGGTAATACAAGAAAAAGACTTCAAATGACGACCACAGGCCCTGGAGACATCAGATTAACACAGGAAACGACTCTTGCAATGTGCTCAAGTGATGTCCGGTTTAATCAGCTTAAAATCTTGGTATTTATGCAATTCTAGGTAACAAAAACTGGGGATGGTAGGAGTTCACATGATACAAATTTAGGTTAATAATTTCCTATTAGCTAGTACGTGTTACAAAGTTCAGGTAATATTTTGCTGGTGAAACAAAAATCTTACATAGATGTGAACTTCAACATATGTGGTATAAATGTATGCTTTCTGTGTTTACACATTTGTGTAGAACTATAATTAACTTATCATAAACAATCATGAGCTAGGGCAAAGTCCATAGATATGGTATATTCCTAAATGACCATGAAAACCTTTACACAGAAATAAGTACATTTTAAACAAAACCTTTTCTTTAACCCATGACATGGCGTCCTGAACTCAAAATGGAGGTTGTCATGCCAAGTTACCTTTACAATTCTCTCTTTGAGACAAAAATTTTTATGTGTCTCATCTAATACCTTTCACAGTTATGTAATCTTTCTTCTATCATAATACATACTCAGATAAATCCTATTCGCAGCAGCAGGATCAGGGGTCCGGGATGCCTTAACAACTATGCACATTATAAGCTTATAACAAATATATATAAAAAAAAAAAAAGAATAATCATAATAATGGTTATGGCAGCACCTTTTAACCATGTCAGTATTCCTACTCCAGAACTTAGGTTTGCAAAAGGATCCCATGTCTTAGCAATATTTCTAGCTTCATCTTGTAATTTGCTTACTTCCTTTCGGTGTTGTGCAATTTATATCATCATAATAATCGGGTCCCTCAATACTAGTGGTATGAAACCAGGTACAACACTCATAATCTTCTGTGTTCTCACATAACACAGTTAAAGCAGCACTCATGCTTTCTATGGCTAACTCGTGTAGTTCTAATTGTTCTCTAATTGCTCTAGTTTCTATATTTAATTTAGTAATAACAGAATTCTTTTCCATTATTTCGTCAATGATTCCAGTGTAATTATTCAACCTTTTCATTAAGTCTATTCCCCACCCGGTCCATGAGGGAAACCATGCCCATGCCATATCCTTTTCTTGGAATAAATCCCGTCTTTCACGATACTTAAGGGGGTATCTGGGATGCATACTGGCCTCTAACAGGTGTCCTCCCTTATCATCCCCCAACACACCCATTATAGGAACCAGAGAGGCTAAGTAACACCATCCTCCTACTGAGTTCCGGGGAATCCAAGGATAGCACACCTTCCAACAGCAGACATATATTCTTTGTCCTAGTGCAAATGGTTGCTCAGCAACAATTTCATGAGTATATTTGTCTTTTACTGCAATTGCAAATTGGTGTAGTATTTCCCCTATATTTTCTGGGAGGGAAGAAAAATTCTGCACGGCTTCGTGTAAATCAGGATCAGTTATATGAAAAAGTGACCCAGTGGCGTTTTGAAACCCACTAATGGAAATGTTGAATATAGATTTGCTGCATGTAGAGGGGTTAGTCTGTCTGATTACAGAAACACCAGTCAGGGAAGTTACTCTTACCCGCTATGGGAAATGTGATAGTACTGTTTTCATATGCACTTGATATGTGGGTTACAGCAACTGGAGGAGTTTGGTTAAAAAAGGGGTGGGTATTTAAAGGTACAGCCATGAGAGGAATACTAGCGGTGGAGGGGTGTAATTTACTACATATCCAACATTTTTCATATCCTGATTTCTGTGCATAGGCATATTTAAACTTCAATAATAACATTTTATCTGTATAACTTTCTGAGTTTTCATTTCTCTTGTGTCTGTCATGTGTATTATTCATATTAATATTCTGTTGTGGAGTTTTAGAGGCTCCACAAATACTCTGTGTCCCAAATCTTCAGGATGATAAATGCAGTTAGTTATCAGCCAAGTTGGCAAAAACACGATCAGGGCAGCCCAGCATAAGAGGCACAAGGCTTTCCCAGAAGTCCGTGGTGAAATAAGCGACGTCATTTTGTTCAGAGACTTATTTTCCACCTGCTTCACTCAATGTTCGAGGATTTGTATCACCTTCACCTCCTTTTTATCCTTGGCTTGCTTCTTAGGTGTTTGGTTCACCTTCTTCACACGACTGGCATGGATCCAAGCCTGTTGTCCCTCTACCAGAATAGCTGTTCGGGTAACCGCGATCACTGTAGTCGGGGGTCCAAATGGGTACTCTTCCTTCTTGGTACGCTTCAGTTGCTGGACCACTACGACATCTCCCACTTGGAAGGAATGAGTTGGTTCCTGCGAAAAAATAGGAGAGGTGCGAGCGACATTCCTTTCAACTTGATCTAAGGTTTCAATAAGTTTTCTTACATATTCTTCCTGAATAAGATCTAGATCCCCTTTTTCTAACATAAGTGGCTGTCTGGCCCATGGAGTGGGGAATGGCCTACCCATTAAAACTTCAAAAGGGGAGTATCCTGTCTTTTTAGAGGGTGTCAGTCTTACCTCAGCTAGTACAGCTGGTAGGACCTTCTTCCAATTTGCATACGTACCTCCAGTGGCTTTCCTGATCTTATCTTTAATAGTTCTGTTCATCCTTTCCACTATACCTGAACTCTGGGGGTGGTAAGGAATATGAAACTTCCATTCTATTTTCAGTGTTTTTACCAAGTCTTGACAGACTTTGGCCACAAATGCAGGACCATTGTCTGAGTTGATCTGAAGTGGGCATCCCCATCTGGGAATGATTTCCTGTGTGAGAATTCTTACTACTGTTTGTGCGTCTTCCTTTGTTGTTACAAACACTTCTATCCATCTTGAGAACATGTCCACTATTACTAGCAAATATTCCTGTCTTTTACCTAGTTTGGGCATGTGTGTAAAATCAATTTGTAAATGAGTGAAAGGTGTAGATGGATAACTCAGATGTTCATGTTTTGCCTTGTGAGGGTTCCTGGGATTATTCCGAATGCATGTGATGCATCTGGAAACATATGCCTTAACCAAAGAGGGAAGACCTGGAATGTAAAAATCCTTATCCAAAAGTTCACATGTGACTTTCCACCCTCTGTGACCTATCCCATGGTATTGTGAAATAAAAATGGGTGCGCTGGCTACAGGGATACATGGTCTCCCCTCTTGGCAGACCAGGCCAGTTTCTGGGCTTGTCTGCACACCTATTGAGTTCCATTGTTGGATGTCTTTGTCTGTAGCATATGTTTGGAGTTCATGCAATGTTTGATCTAGGAGTGGGATTTCAGGTGAGAGCGATGGTATTTGGATGTGTGCTGGCTGTGTGGATGCTGCTTCCCTTGCTGCTTTGTCAGCTAAGGCCTTGCCTTTGGCTATGTCATCTTGTTGCCCTGTATGTGCCCTGCAGTGTAGTACAGCTATGGACCTTGGCAATTGTATGGCTTCTAACAGACTTGTGACGAGTGTGGAATGTGAAATTGATTTACCATCTGCTGCTATGTAGCTCCTCCTTTTCCATATGACCCCAAAATCGTGCGTGACACCATGTGCGTATTTTGAGTCAGTGTAAATGTTTACATCTTGCCCTTTTTAAAAAGCTGACAAGCTCTGGTAAGCGCAATTAGTTCAGCAGCTTGGGCTGACTGGAACGGGACTGGATTTGCTTTTAGGATTTTATCAGGTAATTGCACAACAGCATACCCAGCATGGTATGTGTTGTCATTCGGCCTGGAACAGGACCCATCTACAAAGACATTCTGTGCATCTGGAAGAGCCACAGAAGACATGTCTGGCCTTGGATGTATCCTGATGTATGAGATCCGTACATTTATGTTGTGGCACAACCTCATCCTGTTCTCCTTTTTTAACCCTAACAAAGCATTCAGGATTGGGGCGGGGGCCAGATGTAGGAGAGGTGTACTTTATTTCAAGCTGTGGGTTAGACAGAATAACCTCATACCCACTCAGCCGTTGGGCTGACATATGTTGGGTATGGATATTCTTTAGTAAAATTGATACGTTGCGCATAGTATGCAGGGTGGTGGGATGTCCCAGAGTGAATGATGTAGCCATTTCCACCACCATCGCACAGGATTCCAGAGCTCTGAGACACGCCGGCATGCCCTGTACTGGCATAGGCACAATTTTTGAAAAAAATGCAATAGGGCGGAGTTTGCCCCCATTCTCCTGCACCAGGACCCCCGCCATAGTTTTACAGTTGTCCCTTGCAAACAAGTGAAACATCTTCCTATATTCAGGTAATCCGAGTCCAGGAGCTGTGACCATTGCAGTTTTAAGATACACAAAAGCATTGTACATTTCATCATTCCATTTCACACAATCTGGCATGTCAGTACCTGTGGCTTGCCTCAGGAGATTATCATAGTAGGAACAATCAGGTATCCATTGGCGGCAGTAACCAATCATACCAAGAAAGGATAGCATGTCCTTCTTAGTGAGTGGGCGGGGCAGACCCATGAGAGCCGCAGCTCTCTTGTGACCGATTTTCCTTTCTCCTTTTGGAGAGTACAAAACCAAGGTATTCAACAGTTTCCTGACACCATTGAAGTTTCTTTTTGGAAACTTTATGACCATTATCTGCCAACCAATGTAGCAGATCTGAACCATCCTTTTTACATGCTTTCTGGCTCGGACTACACAACAACAAATCATCAACATATTGTAGTAGGACTGAACCATGGCGGGGTGTCCAAGACCGCAGGGTTGCTTGGAGGGCCACTGTTTATACTACAGGGGAGTCTACATAACCCTGGGGCATTCTACACCAGGTCATTTGGCGATTTTTTTTTTTTTTTTTTAATTAAATGCAAAGAGAGGCTGTGTCTCTTCGTCAACAGAAACGCTAAAGAATGCATTACAAAGGTCAATGACCGAAAAATACTCTGCATCAGATGGTATGGAAGTAAGGAGTGATGGCACATCGGGCACTATAGGCGCAATGGATATCACCAGGTTGTTTATAGCTCTGAGGTCTTGTACAAACCTGTAAGAGCCGTCCGGCTTTTTTACTGGGTTGATGGGGGTGTTGTAGGGTGACAGTGTCTCTTTAAGAATTCCTTGCTGCAGGAACCTTTCTACCATTGGGGCAACTCCTTCCTCTTTTTTCTTTTGAAATGGGGTATTGTTTGTGATAAACCGGCTGTGCCCATGATTTTAAAGCTGCCCTGTATGGGGTACAAGATATAAGACCTACATCCAAGGAGCTTTTAGACCATACCGGATCATCTGGTGGAGGGAGATCACTATCCTCAGTGTAATCTATTGGTATTACCTTGGAGTGTATGGAGACCCCTCCTTCAGTGGTCATTTTCAGTGTTATACCCAATCTTCCCATCAAATCTCTACCCAAGAGATTCACAGGACAGTTTGGTATAATCCTGAAACAATGATGCAAGACTGTTGCACCTTCCCTTTCAACATTACTTACTGGTAAAGGTGGTGTTTTGTATGTTTTGGTAAGTATCCCATTAATTCCCATAGAAGGTTCAGCAATTTTGGTCTCACCTCTGTAGTAGTCCTCACTGAGGGTACTTCGAGTTGCCCCTGAATCAATTAGAAACGGAACAGGCCTATATTTAACATATAGGGTCACAATTGGTTGCTCATTGTAAGAGTGAGATCAAGGGAAATGCTGGGATACTACCTTCTGGGCAGCTTCATTTCAGTTGTTGATTCCACTGTATAGGGAATCGGGGACCCTGTTGCTTTTGGAGCTACTTGATTCTGTTGGCTAGATTGGGGTCCCTGTGTATGCATTTGATCTTGAGTATTTGGTTTATTACATTCATAGGGACATTGATTTCTCCAGTGCCCCTCCAGTCCACAGTTGAAACCACCCCAGCAGTCCCGCACATGTTGTCTGGAAAAATCACGCCCTCTCCCTCTTATTCTTCCTCTGTTTCCACTGCCCCATTGTCCACCATTATTTTGGGGAGGCTGGGTTTGCACTCCACCCTGATAATGGGTACTTACTGCTTTATCTCTTATTACATCGAAACACCCTGCTGCTTATTTCTGTATTAAAGTTTCCTGAAATTGGTCAATCGTCTTTGTGGTCCATTCAGATATCATCTGTTTGACCATCAAGGCGAACTGGGGTTTTAGATTGAAATTCATATAAGTTTGAATAAACAAAGCTCCCACATCAGTAGTTGTAGCTAATCCAGCTTCTGTTGTCCAATTTTCATGAAACCTTTTCCAGAACTCAACTAGAGATTCTTCTGACTTTTGTTTGCATGCTATGGCAGTAGGAAGGGAACTTTTTTATTTTTAAATACTTTCATCATTTCAGACTCTAATTCCGTCCACTTGGTGTTACTACCTGCTACTGTGTTTAACCCATATGCTCCCACATTACCAGTGTCAAGTGTTTATACTTGGAACATTTGCCCAGCTCCAGGAACTGGTGTGTCCTATGATGCCATCAATGATAAGGCGCATGTCTTCCTGCGTGTAATTTCTACCCTTACATGCCTTTTTTTAAGTAAGTTAAAGTACCTCCTGCGGAGGCAGTGGGTTTTGGGCAATGTTTCACTATCCTGTCAATGTCCTCAACGTCTATTACTTTTTTTAATATTTCATTTCCAATGGTCATGAAAGGCGCTTGAAGGTTAGTGTTACTATATACAGTTCCACTCTTTGTTTTAGGGGGACTAAATGCTTTACCCACTACAGCATTTTCCTGTTCTTCCTCCTGCTCTTGGCCAGGTGGTGAAACTACACCTCCTATAGCTCCCTGATCATCTTCTGGTTCAGCTACCTCGACTCTAGCTTCCTGTCCTTGCCTCTGTAGGCGCTGTCTATCTTGTTGTGGAGCGGGAGGGATCTGCCGCTGTGGTTGTGGAGCGGGAGGGATCTGCCGCTGTGGTTGTGGAGCGGGAGGGATCTGCCGTTGTCTGATTGCATGATGTCCAGCCAGAAGATCAATATCTTCCTTTTGTTAAACTCTGATAGACATGTACATATGAGGGTGGAGGATGACTGACTACTGGCAGGGGTGGGGCTGTTGGGTCAGGGACAACTCTCTTTTTATCGGCTTCTTCTCTGTTTCTGGTCATAATCTTCCTTTAAACATTTTGGTGGGCTTTTTCTGCTTCTTTTTGTCCCTCTGAAACCAATATGAGGCATATTTTAACAAATTCTCTCCTCCCTTTTCCATATAATCCATATCCCATTGAGGGTCTCCGGGGTACCAAGGGAAAGATCTCTTATCTCTTAAACACAATCCCTTTACCATATCCATGTGAAATTCATCATTACTACCATCCCGGGGAAAGGGGTCTACACTGTGTATGGCTGTGGTCCATCCCGCTAAATTTGAAACCCATGGGACTACAAATTCATAATCGGTACCACAAATTCTGGCTACAAAATCCTTACACGTTTCTGGGTTGGGAAGAGGGGGAGGATATTCTTTACCTTGTTTCTGACCCATATTGACAGCGGGAGACGACGCAGTCTTCTGGTCCACACAACAAATTATTCTTAATACTTCTATTAACTTAATACTTCTATGCGAGAGAAAAGCAAAGGTTTTGGGGACACCGGAGTCTATTTCCTCATTAACCACTTCATATTCCTTGCCAAAAGGAATGTATTTATATGCAGTACTGCTTATCTTTGTGGGTTTACCTAAAACCCAATATTAACCTCCTGGCGTGGTTCTTATCCCCTACTAATTTATGGAACTAAAAGCTTTAATCAGAGCTGAGGCAAGAAAATATTCAGTCAAAGACAAAAAAAGATTCTTATCTCAGATGATGTGCTTATCTCGCTGGGGCCTCCAAATTCTGTTAGGGGTACAGTTGTTTCTAAACCAGCCAGCCAGGTAGGTTCAGGTAATGCAAGAAAAAGACTTCAAATGACGACCACAGGCCCTGGAGACATCAGATTAACACAGGAAACAACTCTTGCAATGTGCTCAAATGATGTCCGATTTAATCAGCTTAACATCTTGGTAGTTATGCAATTCTAGGGAACAAAAACTGGGGATGGGAGGAGTTCACATGATACAAATTCAGGTTAATAATTTCCTATTCGCTAGTACGTGTTACAAAGTTCAGCTAATATTTCGCTGATGAAACAAATCTTACATAGATGTGAACTTCAACATATGTGGTATAAATGTATGCTTTCTGTGTTTACACAGTTGTGTAGAACTATAATTAACTTATCTTAAACAAACATGAGTTAGGGCAAAGTCCATAGATATGGTATATTCCTAAATGACCATGAAAACCTTTACACAGAAATAAGTACATTTCAAACAAAACCTTTTCTTTAACCCATGACATGGCGTCCTGAACTCAAAATTGAGGTTGTCATGCCAAGTTACCTTTTACAGGCGGTACTATGGAAGGTGTGATGCAACACTTTTTACAACTTTTCTGCCTAGTCACTCCTAATTAATGGATAATGCCCACTTTGTCAATAGAGAAGCTGTGTCGGTCCATGGACTCAGAGAAAAGGATTTTACGGTGAGTAAAAAATCCTATTTACTTTTTCGTCCATGGACCGACACAGCTTCTCTTTTGACAAAGTGGGTATTATCCGTTAATTAGGAGTGACTAGGCAGAAAAACTTGTAAAAAGTGTTGCATCACACCTTCTACAGTACCGCCCAGGGGGCGGACCCTCTGGGTATACCCTCTCAGTCTGCACATCGCAGATCAGTTTTTTTCTGTCTAGCAAGGAGTAGGACATGGCTCCCTTCGGGCCCATTGGTCCGGGTAAAAAAGATAAATATATATATTTTTTTTTGTTTTGCTACATTTGTTGTTTCCTGCGATCTTCGATCAACTGCCGACTGGGTGACAGGCTGGATCCTCAATCCTTGTAGTCTCCCCAGTTTCGGCCATCAAACGTGTGCCGACCCTAGCTACGCGCTGGGTTTTCCACGACATGCCCGTCGCTCCACGGGTGGCCGGTTAGCCTACGCTCCAGGGCCTGCATCGGACCGCTCAGCTTCGGCTGACCTTACGGCCGAGTCGCAGCAGCCTGGCCGGTGAGCTTACGCTCCAAGGCTTGCATCGGACCGCTCAGCTTCGGCTGACCTTACGGCCGAGTCGCAGCAGCCTGTCCGGTGAGCGTCATGCTCCAGGGCATACATATGATCGTCCCTTCTGGGTCCAATCACAGCATGCCTGGCCAACAGTCACCTTCCGTGCGCGGACGATGATCTGTTTGGAATGTCTTTCAGCAGAATACATGCAGGATAGGTAAGTAAAACTCCCCTGCCTCGGCTGGGTGATTAGCTGGACATTCCTGGAGAGATCAAGTAAGTGGTTGTGGCCCCTTTCTTCCCTCTCTCCCTGCCTTTCCCTCCTCCCTGGGCTTCTAGCTAAAGGGTGCTGGGGGTCACCTAGGGGGTCCCACTGGAGCGGGGCTGGCTGTAACTAACATTTAAAAGAAATGTCATTTTTGCTTACCTGTGTTTCTGTGTCTCCATGCTGTCGGCGGCCATTTTGAGGTGGTCCATGCCAAGTTTGGACTCTTGTAACTGCCTGGCGGCCATCTTCCTGTGGTTCGGCCACACCCACTGGCCCCTATCAGGTGATCGGCGGCCATGTTTGTCCACCCTGTATGCAGATATTGCCGTTCGGCGGCCATCTTTTTGTGGGCTATGGCTGCCTGACCTCTATCTTCTGTCGGCGGCCATTTTCTTAGAGCCCACATTATCTTCCATACAGACGTTTTTGGCAACCATTTTGCGAGAGCCTCCGGCCTCTAGGGTGCATTACACTGGCGCGAAAATTCACACAGGAAGTGCTGATAAAAGAAGCAGACTGACACAGCAGCAAGGGGACAGCATCACAGGCGCAGCATAACAGTACCTATCCAGGGTGGTGAGTCCTCTGGGTAACCCAGCATCTCTGCAGCGCAGGAGGGTGGCCTATTGATATCTTGCCTGGAGCCCTGTGAGTGTCAGCGTGTGGTCAGCATGGCATCTGAGCCAGATGTCTTCTCCCCTGAAACACCAGATTTAGCAGCTGGTGTCCCTAAGGTGTCTATGGACGCTATGTCGGCAATCCTAGAGGCGTTTGCTGCCAGGGTGGAAGCAGCACACGGGAATACAGGGGGTAATAAACGCCCCCATCCCCTGCAATCTTCTGGGGATATTTCTGATGCAGAACCAGGTCCAGCTACGGCTCATGGCCCAGATTCTGATGCATCAGAGACTGCAGACCGTGACCGATCGGACAGTGAGGAGGACTCCAAGTCCAGGTCAGTACGCGAGACGGCTTTGGTATCTGACCTTATTACTGCAGTGCGGGATACGCTAAAGTTGGAAAGGACTGAAGACGTAGCAGATACTCCAGTCCCCTTTGGGTTTCGTAAACCTGCCCGCACTGCTAAGGTGTTCCCTTGTGTGTCTTATTTTGACAAACTCTTATACAAGGAATGGGAGAACCCACTGAGGGTCTTTACAGCCCCAAAGAGGTTTGCAGTACGGTACCCCTTTGAGGAGAGTTTTCTGAAGATATGGACCTCTCCCCCTATAGTGGACCCTTCGGTGTCCAGACTTAATAGAGCCACCACTATTCCAGGAGAAGGGGCTCCTGTTTTCAAGGACCCTGTGGATAAGAAGGCTGAAGCACTCGCTCGCTACCTATACTGAGTGGTAGGCTCGGCAGTACGCCCGGCATTGGCGGGGGCCCTAGTGTCTCAGACACTTACTGAATGGGCAAAATTGCTACTCCAGGGGTTAAAGGAGCGAGATGCTCCTCCTAATGAGATAACTTTGGCCGACCAGTTGGTCCAGGGCCTTAAGTTTGTCTGCGAGTCAGACATGAATACTATTCCCCTGCTGTCAAGAGCTTGGGTTTATGCAGTAGCAATACGCCGCCTGATCTGGCTAAAGGGCTGGTCTGCGGACCAGACTTCCAAGAAAGCCCTATTGGATCTGCCTTTTAAGGGCGACAGACTTTTTGGGGCTTCTCTGGATGACATCATCAAGGATGCCACAGGAGGTAAAAGCACTTTGCTTCCCCAAACTAGCAAGGGTAGGGGACCACGCCAAGGGCAAGTGCCCTCCTTTACTGCACGCAAGCGTTTTTTTCGCCCCCTTAAGGCGACAGGGAAAAGACCCCAGGCCGATAAAGCGCCTGCCCAAGGACAAAAGCGTCCTTGGTCCCGCAGACCCAACAAGCCTGCGAACAAATCTGCGTCCACATGAAGGTCTGCCCCCACCCAGCTCTCGGGTGGGGGGACGTCTTCGCAAATTCGCGACTCAGTGGACTGCTCTAGTCTCCGACAGGTGGGTTTGCGAAGTAATCTCCTCAGGCTACAAGATAGAATTTCTCTCTTGTCCACCAGACAGATTCATCACCTCCAATCTCCAGCTACTACCGACCCGTCGGGAGGCCCTGTATGGGGCGGTCCAGGGTCTACTGGAACGCGGGGTAGTTGTTCCAGAACAGGAACGGGGTCAGGGTTTTTACTCAAATCTGTTCATTGTGCCAAAGGAGGGGGTTCGTCCAAGCTTGGATCTCAGAGCCCTCAATTGCTTTGTGAAGGTACAAAGATTTCGGATGGAGTCGGTTCGATCCGTAGTCACGGCTCTCCATCCGGGGGACTTTCTGGCCTCCTTGGACATCAAGGACGCATACCTGCATGTCCCCATATACTCCAGACACCAGAGGTTTCTGCGATTTGCTATCGGGAAGAACCACTACCAGTTTGTGGCCCTCCCGTTTGGCCTTGCCTCAGCACCCAGGACGTTCACCAAGGTGCTCGCTCCGATTCTGGCACTTCTAAGACAGCGGGGTATCGCTATCACAGGTTACTTGGACGACCTTCTGCTGAAGGCCCATTCAAGCTCAGAATTAGAGGTAAGCGTGTCCATTACCTGTCAGACTCTTCGAGAATGTGGTTGGATACTAAACACGCAAAAGTCAGTATTGGTGCCCACTCAACGCCTAGTGTACCTGGGGTTGATTCTGGATTCCTCAGAGGCAAAGGTATTCCTCCCTGTGGAGAAGTTGCAGACCCTCCGGGCTGCAGTACGGCAGCTGACTTCCAGGAATTGGTCGTCACTCCGTTTTTTGCTTGCGAGTGTTGGGCCTCATGGTAGCCTCCTTCGAGGCGGTCCCATATGCTCAATACCACACTCGAGTGTTACAGAAGGAAGTTCTGTCCAGATGGAACAGATGCCCTTCATCTCTGGATTATCAAATCCGAATGAGCCACCTAGTCAGGAGATCCCTGGTATGGTGGCTGACAGCACCGGCTCTAATGGCCGGGAAGTCATTTCTTCCGGTTTACTGGATAGTGATCACGACGGACGCCAGCCTTACAGGTTGGGGGGGAGTCTGGGGTGTCCAGTCGGCGCAAGGTCGCTGGACCCCAGAGGAAGCCCTCCTGCCGATCAATGTCCTGGAGATCCGGGCGATCAAGCTGTGCCTCTTCAAATGGTCTCAGAGACTGCAAGGGCGTCCAGTCAGGATCCAGTCAGACAACGCCACAGCAGTGGCATATGTCAATCATCAAGGAGGAACAAGAAGCTCAGCTGCAGCATCGGAGATCGCTCGCATCCTGAAGTGGGCAGAGAGGAGCGTACCGGCACTGTCGGCCGTGTACATTCCGGGTGTGGAAAACTGGCAGGCGGACTACCTGAGCCGCCAGATGCTGGACCAGGGAGAATGGTCCTTACACCCGGAGGTGTTCCAACTCCTCTGCCAAAGATGGGGCACACCAGACGTAGATCTTCTGGCTTCCCGACTCAATCGGAAGGTATTGAGTTTTGTGGCCCGGTCAAGAGACCCATGGGCAGACGCAACGGACGCGTTGGTAGCATCGTGGGGTCAGTATCGGCTAATCTATGCCTTCCCTCCCTTAAGGCTTCTTCCTCTTCTGCTCCGCAGAGTGGAGGCAGAGGGAATTCCAATGATCCTAATCGCTCCAGATTGGCCTCAGCGTCCTTGGTACGCCGATCTAGTACATCTGGTAGCAGACGTCCCCTGGCACCTACCACTACGGAAGGACCTGCTATCGCAAGGTCCCATATTCCATCCTGCTTTACAGTCATTGGCTTTAACGGCATGGCTGTTGAGAACCAGGTACTGAGAGATCGGGGCCTGTCAGACTCAGTAATCTCTACTATGAGAAGTGCTCGGAAACCGTCCTCTAGGAAGGTCTATCACCGCACTTGGAGGGCCTACATCTCCATGTGTGAGGAAATGAAATGGCATCCGCGTACCTATTTGGTTTCCAGAATCCTGCTGTTTTTACAGCATGGGGTAGACCAAAGGCTTGCCCTAAGTACGATTAAGGGACAGCTATCTGCCCTGGCTGTCTTTTTTCAGCGCCCCCTGGCGACTCACTCTCTCGTGAGTACATTTGTGCAGGGGGTTCGACATGTGGCCCCTCCGGTCCGCCCCCCGTTACCTCCGTGGGACTTGAACCTGGTCCTCTCGGTGCTTCAGAAGGCACCGTTTGAGAATATTAGAGATATTCCCCTGTTGACACTTTCTCAGAAGGTGGTCTTTTTGGTGGCTGTTACGTCAGTTAGACGAGTCTCTGAGCTGGCAGCCCTGTCCTGTAAGGCTCCCTATTTGATTTTCCACAAGGATAAGGTGGTGCTGCGGCCGCAGCCTTCCTTTCTTCCGAAAGTCGTTTCGGCTTTTCATCTCAACGAAGACATTGTACTTCCATCCTTGTGTCTTCAGCCGTCGAATCTTAAGGAGTCGGCGTTGCATTCCTTGGACGTTGTCCGAGCTTTGAGAGTATACATATCTGCTACTTCCCTGTTCCGGAAGTCAGACTCACTGTTTGTTTCGGTGGCTGGTCCCAAGAAGGGCCAAGCAGTCTCATCGGCCACCATCTCTAGGTGGATCCGACAGATAGTAATCCAGGCTTACGCCTTAAAGGGTCAAGCGCCCCCCTTTCCTGTCACGGTGCATTCGACCAGGGCAATAGGTGCCTCCTTGGGCTTTCCGACATCAAGCGTCTGTTTCCCAACTATGTAAAGCGGCGACTTGGTCGTCCGCTCACACTTTCACAAAATTCTACAAAGTTGATGTAGGTGCATCTTCGGATGCCTCTTTCGGCCGCAAGGTTTTGCAGGCGGCTGTTTAGAGTTGCAACTCCTCCGTTGGAGTGCTGTTTTGTGTTTTGGGGTGAAGTTTGTTTTTATGCTGTTACCACCCCTCGTTTTTTCTCTGACACTGCTTTGGGACGTCCCACTTTGTCAATAGAGAAGCTGTGTCGGTCCATGGACGAAAGAGTAAATAGGATTTTTTACTCACCGTAAAATCCTTTTCTCTGAGTCCATGGACCGACACAGCACCCACCCCTCCTTTTAAGTTTGTACTGCTTTTTGACGAACTGATCTGCGATGTGCAGACTGAGAGGGTATACCCAGAGGGTCCGCCCCCTGGGCGGTACTGTAGAAGGTGTGATGCAACACTTTTTTTACAAGTTTTTCTGTCTAGTCACTCCTAATTAACGGATAATACCCACTTTGTCAATAGAGAAGCTGTGTCGGTCCATGGACTCAGAGAAAAGGATTTTACGGTGAGTAAAAAATCCTATTTTTTTCACTTGCACAACACATATTCTCTTGGATAGACGAAAGGTTGGAGTAAAGACACAGGACAGCTTTAAGGTGTGGAGGAGGTCCAGGCACAAACGTAGCTTAAATTCTAGAACTGTTCAGATTCTCAAACAGTTTTGGCGCATGGTCTCTGCCACTGACCGGGTGAATAGGGTCACTGCCACTGACCGGGTGAATAGGGTCACTGCCACTGACCGGGTGAATATTGACTTTCTTCCTAGGTCATAGCCCCCTTTTTAGGGAGAAGACATCCCCCCCAGAGAGTCAACCAGACCCCTTCCTTCACTGTGTCCACAGCACCGGTCCTTCGGAACAGGTCCTCCCTTCTTAGGGTGCGGATCCCCTCGCAAGGCGGCACCCTGGACTCCTCGATCCCTTGCGGACCCCAGCTGAAGGCTGCTGGGCTCCAGGCCGTTAATGCAACTCCTAGGCCTCCATGCCCAGGCAAACAGGAGCGGTGAGGTAGTACGTCACCCCAGGCTAAAGGTGACTGAGGTGGAACCGGAACAAGGCCTCCGGGCCTAGGGCACCCGGAGATGACGAATCCCACTCCCACACACCCAGGCTGAAGGTGCCTGGGCGTGGACGGACGAAGACCCCTCTCAGAAGATGTCCGCCCCTTTTTATATCCTTTCCCGGCGTGCGCAGCAGGCTTCCCGCCCTACCATACAGCTGCCGAGAGGGGACACAAAAGGCACTGCACTACGCTCGCGGTTCAACCTTGGCCCAGAATGGCAGCGCCACCCATCGGCCACAGGGAACAGATTAGAGCTGCAACTAACGATTATTTTGTCTGTCGACTAATCTATCGATTATTTCTTCAATTAGTCATCAACTAGAACGATTTTTTTTTTTTTTATTTTTTTTATTAATCTAGTGTGTTCTTTTTGTGATTAGCTAATTAATCCTTTGGATAACTTTACAGAAAATAAGTACAACTTCTAATGTAATATTTTAACTTTATTAAATTTTTTCAAAAAAATACTTCAATGTGGTTGAAGTTTTTACAGTATACAAAATAAAGTGCCAAAAATAAAATGTAAACAACACTTTAGCATCAGGCACGAATAATGGCATTGCCATTAATTCAGAAGCATTCAAAAATGCCATATAAATTCAACAAAAGCAGTGCTGCACTACACTGCTGCTCAACACTGTGTGTGCAAAACACACACATGAAAGACATATACAAATAAAATGTAACACTTTTAGGGCATGAGTCAGGAAAATGCCATATAAATTCTGCCTAACACTTTGCAAAAGATGCATTCTGAAGACATTATGTGGTAACCTTACTAAACCACATAATGCCTTCAGAATGCATCTTTTGCAAAGTGTTAGGCAGAATTTATATGGCATTATGCCATATGCCCTAAAGTGTTGTTTATACAGTAACACCACAAAAATGCTGGTCAACATACAATAACACTATTCAATCATTATTACATGGTGTTGAGCAGTATTTTCTTTCTCGTACATCACGGGACACAGAGCGACATAGTCATTACTAATGGGTTATATAGATACCGTCAGGTGCTGGCACTGGCAACTTCCAAAACCGGAAGTACCCTCCCCTATATAAGCCCCTCCCATCCGGGAGCACCTCAGTTTTTTGCCAGTGTCTAAGGTGTTGGCCAAGAAGAAACATGTGTTTTTCACTGAGCTTGCGTACAGGTTCTTTTGGGCCTCAGTAAGCTATTCCGGATCCGACCAAAAAAGCTTCATAGCTAAACGGTCGGTACCCGGGCCTTGCAGAGAAGAGCAAGGTTTTGCCTGTAATGCTTCTCTTAGGAGAGCTGGACCCTGGGATCCAGAGCTCTGGTCATACCCACGACCAAGATGTTTTCTGTGCAGGGTGCTATACAGGTCCAGGGGAGTGGAATCCTTGGGAACCCGGTCCCTGAAGGTTTGATTACAATGCCTGCCGTGATAGGTGAAGTTTGGGCTTCTGTGGACCAAACAGAGTCCTGCGGCGAGGAAAAGGTAAGTGGGGGCCCTCGGGAACTTGGTTCTATTGAGGGACCCCCAAGCCTATTTTGTCTTTCTGCCTGTTACCTAAGGTATTCCCGCTAATATTCTGTGTATGCCTGTTACTACTGAGAAAATGTAAAAATTTTAATAGTAGGCAAGAAAAATAAAAAAAAAATAAAAATGTAAGACCGCGGTACCTGTGTTAGACACTAGAGGCCGCTATGGTTCTTTTTTCTTGTAATGTGGATTTTTTTCTTCCAGAATCAAATCCAGGCAGTTGGTATGTTCTCTCCTGGGAAGCTGTCTCCTCTGCCCTGTTGCTGCGCTCATCCATCCCTGGGCCCTGCGGCAAAGGGACCCTGGCTCCCATCTAGCTCCTTGTTGTTTTCAAAAAAGGCGCCGAAGGCGCACGTGCCCGCGCGCGTGCACGCGCCTCTATTCATAGAGGCGATCTGGAAAAAGGGGCGGAGCGGGTGGATGACGCTCAGGTGTGCGCTGCGGCGCTACTGCGCATGTGCGGGCGTCCAGCGTGTTTTAAAGCACATTATAGCTGGCTGTTGAAGTGCACAGACAGAGCTAGCAACAATATAAAGGCACACAGAGGCGGTTGATGCAGGCATCCCCTAGAAAGGCACTTTAGTAGACACCAACTGTGATATAGCAGCAATTGTGCTAGACTATTCTCAGTAAAAGTGGTGTATTACGGCTGGAATACCTCAGCTTTAGGCTTAGGAATATGCCGTCCAGAAGCTCCGGAACTGAATCTTCCAGGAAGCGAAGGGGGTCTCATCGGGCTCTGAGGATCTTGGGCATACTTCTGCTGCACCAGTCTCCCCTGAAGTTCAGAGGTAAGTGACCGTAGAGACCCCGCAGGGGTACTTGGTACTGTGGCTGTCCTCAGTTCACCTGCTCCTGTGTATGTAACAGAGGAGGTTTTTTCCTCAGCTCTGGGAGGATTAGAGAGAGATTGTCAACATTGATCGCTGCCTCCCTGTCAGGGAAAGCACGCCCGATCTCCGTCTCCTCCTTCAGAGTGCCTGTTAGCAGAGCAACAGTCCCATACAGGGATCGACCTGCCTGAAGGGGATCAGGATAAGGTTGATTCTGTTATAGAGGAATCAACAGTGGGGGAACCTTTTCTCAGCATCTCAAGCTGAAAGATTATGGGTTCAGTCTCTGACTAACATGGTCCGATCAGCATTTAAAAATGCACCTTGCGGAACCATCAACCACTACTGTATCCTCGTTGGGGTCACTAGAAGCCCCCAGACTGTCTGTTCTTTTCCACTTCACCCTTTACTGAAAGGGCTTATTTACCAGGATTGGGAACGTCCTGAGAAAATATTTATTCCCCCAAGAGATTTCCGGTGGTCTATCCCATGGAGGATAAGTTCATCAAAAAAAAATAAAAAATGGAAGGTCCCTACAGTGGACGCAGCCATCTCTTGTATGTATAAATCACTGACATGTCCAGTGGATAATGTCCAAATGTTCAAGAACCCAATAGATAAAAGATTGGAGTCCTTATGAAAGTCTGCTTCTTTCTACAGCAAGCTTGGTGACACAACCAGCAGTAGCAGCTATTGGGGTCTGCTAAGCAGTGAAGGATCAGTTGAAACAGGTCTTGAGGGACTTGACAGATCAGCAGGCTTTGCCCTAGCTGATCTACCTAGAGCCTTAGGCTTTGCGGTTGACGCCATAAAGGATTCAGTCCATCACGCCTCCCACCTTACGCTGTCTATAGTACATATGCGTAGGCTTCTATGGCTCAAAAACTGGTCTGCTGAAGCTCCCTGTAAAGAATGGCTGGTTAGCGTCCCATTTCATGGTGAACGCTTATTCAGGGAAAACCTGGACAAATATATCCAGAAAATTTCCAGCGGTAAATACGCTCTTGCCGGTTAAAAACAGAGTTAGAGGTCCCTCTTTAAGAGGCCTGCTTCTCCAGTCCCTGAGGCATCGGCTGTGTAACAGTTCCGACGGCCTCCTCGGTCAATTCCCGGGGGTAAAAAAACAGGGACAATAGCAGGGTAATGAGAAACCCTGGGTCAGGGGAGGTACAAAACCTCCCCCAAAGTTAAATTCATTGAAGGGTTGCCCCCACTCAGTCGGGTGGGGGGAGGACTCCAGTTGTTCGCAAGAGACCTGGCGGGACACGATCAAGACAGATAGGTGCTCTCCGCGGTATGTTTGGGATACAGTTTGGAGTTAAAAGACTCTCCTCCTTCCCATTTTTGAGGTCAAACGTGCCAAGGGATCCCCGGAAGAGAGCGTCCCTCCTGTGGCACTAGAACAACTATTGCTCCAAGGAGTAATTATGGAGGTTCCCCTGGAAGAATGAGGGTTCGGGTTTTACTCAAACCTCTTTACAGTCCCGAAGCAAACGCGGACGGGAGGCCCATATTAATTCTAAAAGGGCTATACAAATTCCTGTATATCAGGACTTTCCGATGGAGTCGATCCGATCGGTGGCCACTGCCCTACAAGGGGAGGATTGGTTAGCCGCGATCGACATCAAAGATGCTTATTTGCACATTCCCATCTTTCCAGTCCACCAAAAATTTCTACGCTTTGCAGTAGAAGGGCGCCATTTTCAGTTCAGAGCCTTACCCTTCGGTTTGGCCACAGCACCACGAGTGTTTACAAAAATTCTGGCCCTTTATTGGCCAATCTAAGAACACAAGGTGTAATGATAATGGCATATCTAGATGACTTGTTGCTGATAGACCACTCAGTGAAAAAACTAGAAGTGGTTGTTCACGAGACAATCAAGTATCTGGAATATCACGGTTGGATTATCAACCGAGACAAGTCAGCCCTAAAACCAGTCAAAAGTCTGGAATACTTGGGGCTAAGGTTGGATTCAGGCCAGAGAAAAATATTCTTGCCTCGAGGAAAGGTGTTGTCTTTGAAAGATTTGATCCACTTAGTGGGTACAAAAAAGACAGCCGTCCATACGCCTGTGCATGAGGCTGCTGGGAAAAATGGTGGCATCATTCGAAGCAGTACCCTACGGTCAATTCCATTCAAGGAATTTGCAAGGGGCCATACTGTCAGCCTGGAACAAAAAAGTTCAGGCCCTAGACTTACAATGTCCTTGTCCCCTTCCGTTCGCAAGAGCCTCCGTTGGTGGTTGGTTCCCCAGAATCTGGAAAAAGGGAAATCCTTCAGTCCGATTTCTTGGAAGGTGGTCACTACAGATGCCAGCCTTATAGGCTGGGGAGCTGTACTGGAGCAATGGTCTCTCCAGGGCAGATGGTCAGATGCAGAAAAGGCCCTGCCCATCAATCTCTTAGAGATACGAGAGCCCGGTATGCCCTAGTAGCATGGACATCCAAACTCCAAGGGTCCCCTGTCAGAATTCAATCAGACAATGCCACAGCAGTGGCATATATCAATCATCAGGGGGGCACCAGGAGTCGTGCAGTCCAGAGGGAAGTAAATTACATCCTGAAATGGGCAGAAAGATATGTCCCAGCCATATCTGCGGTATTCATTCCAGGAGTGGAGAATTGGAAGGCGGACTTTCTAAGTCGCCAGCAATTATGCCCAGAGGAAGGGTCCCTTCACCCCGAGGTTTTCTGGACAATATGTCAGCGGTGGGGAACATCGGATGTAGATCTTCTAGCATCCAGATTCAACGCAAAGGTGGACAGGTTTGTCTCTCGGACAAGGGATCCCCTAGCTTGCGGCTCGGATGCCCTAGTGTTCCCTTGGGATCAGTTCAAGCTGATATATGCATTTCCACCGCCACAATTGTTACCTCGATTACTCCGCAGAATCAGGGTAGAAAAGAAACCAGTGATTCTGGTGGCTCCAGCGTGGCCCGAAGAGCGTGGTACGCGGAGATTGTAAAATATCAGTGGGGAGTCCTTGGACTCTCCCACGTCGTCCGGACCTGCTTTCGCAAGGACCGATATACCACCCTTCCTTACCAGCCCTAGGTTTGACGGCCTGGCTATTGAAGCCCACATTCTAAAAAAGAGAGGGCTCTCTAATTCTGTGGTATCTACCATGATCAATGCCAGGAAGCCGGTATCCAGGCAGATCTACTATAGAATCTGGAAGGCGTACATCGCCTGGTGTGAGGCCAAGAAATGGCATCCACGTAAATACGTAATAGGTAGGATTCTGGACTTCCTACAATGGGCTGTAGATAAGAAGCTTGCCTTGAGTACTATCAAGGGTCAGATTTCGGCCTTGTCAATATTTTTTCAAAGGCCCTTGGCTTCGCATTCACTAGTCAAAGCCTTTATACAAGGAGTGATGCGTATTAGTCCTCCGGTTAATATTCCCATATGTCCATGGGATCTAAACTTGGTTCTGTCGGTTCTACAGAAACAACCATTTGAACCATTACAGCATATTTCTTTGGTTCTTCTCACCAGGAAATTGATTTTTCTAGTAGCCATTTGTTCGGCTAAAAGAGTGTCGGAATTAGCAGCTATGTCCTGTAAGGAGCCATATCTGGTTATCCATAAAGACAGAGTAGTGTTACGTCCTCATCCAGCCTTTCTTCCTAAGGTGGTATCGAGGTTTCATTTGAACCAAGATGTGGTTCTTCCTTCTTTTTTCCCCAAACCTACTTCGGTAGAGGAAAAGTTATTGCATTCTTTGGATGTAGTAAGAGCAGTTAAAGCTTATCTAAAAAGCCACTGCTCAGATTCGCAGAACGGATACTTTGTTTATTCTGCCGGAAGGCCCCAGAAAGGGTCAGGCAGCGTCAAAATCTACTTTAGCCAAGTGGATTCGACAGGTCATAATACAAGCCTATGGCTTGAGAAGGAGACCGCCTTCGTTCAAAGTTAGAGCGCACTCCACGAGAGCAGTTGGGACTTCATGGGCAGTGCATCACCAGGCCTCCCTGGCTCAAATCTGTAAGGCCGCAACATGGTCTTCAGTTCACACGTTTACTAGGTTCTACCAGGTGGACGTTAGAAGTCAGGAGGATGTCGCCTTTGGGCGCAGTGTGTTGCAGGCCGCAAAAGATCCTCATGTCTGATAGCGCTCAGCTTATATATGGTGTATCCCCCCCCTCATTTGGCATTGCTTTAGGACATCCCATTAGTAATGACTATGTCGCTCTGTGTCCCGTGATGTACAAGAAAGAAAATAGGATTTTTATAACAGCTTACCTGTAAAATCCTTTTCTTGGAGTACATCACGGGACACACAGCTCCCGCCCCTCTTTGGGGACACTTATTGCTTTGCTACAAAACTGAGGTGCTCCCGGATGGGAGGGGCTTATATAGGGGAGGTACTTCCGGTTTTGGAAGTTGCCAGTGCCAGCACCTGACGGTATCTATATAACCCATTAGTAATGACTATGTCGCTCTGTGTCCCGTGATGTACTCCAAGAAAAGGATTTTACAGGTAAGCTGTTATAAAAATCCTATTTTTGTGGTGTGTTACTTGAAATTGTAATGTAAAACATACCTGAAAGGTAACATTGTTTTCAAGGAGCCAAGTCCAACAAAAGCACTGCTCAACACTGCAAAAATAATGGCCAATACAGTGCAAAACTAAGATTTACTGAAGGCAGCCATCTCAACATAAATACAGCCCAACATGAACAGTGCAAAAGGTTGGGGGCCTGTGTTACTTACTCCATTGCAATGCTATATTAGATAGCATTGCAATGGAGGAAGGTTAGCATATCGACATGCTCTGAAGTTAGGCTTGCTCTTTTTTTAGTCACAATGTTGCCAGCAACTGAGAAAAGCCTTTCAGAATGGGGTTGATGTTGCAGGCACAGACAAGTAACTCTTTGCCAGCATGGCCAAGATGGGAAACCTCTTCATTTTCCTTCCACCATTTCAGCGGATTTTCTTCCTTTTGGAATAGCCTGCTCACTAAAATACATGTGTATCTCATTCCTCACAACTTCACTGTGAGTTTCTTGATCTTGGATGTTGTCATCCTCACCATTACTGTGGTGGTCATCTGAATCTGAACCGAGCAAAGTGTCCAACAGAGACACTTTGCCTCTTTGAAAATTTCATGTCTGCACTGGCTGACTGTTGTTCCTCACATTGATGTTGATGTGTTTGCTTTTCCTTATATCTTCTTTTCTCTTCAAGAGCAAGGGCTTGGACCTTGAGGTGAACTTTTAAACTGTCCTCTGCTGGCAGGAGTTTTAGTTTGCGGAATCTGGGGTCCAGGGCTGCTGCAATAAGACATATATTTTCTCCACCATCTCTGAATTTAGTTTCCCGCTCCCATCTTGATGTCATCTCCTGTGCAGCAACACTTTGGAAAGCCTTGACTGCTGCTGTCTCGCAAATTGTGCTCTGTATGGATTTCTGGAGGCCCTTTACCAGAGGAGGTAGAGCGGAAGCAGTCACATATGACTCTCCACTCAAGAAAACGGTAGCACACTCAAAAGGCCTCAAGACTTGTTCCACTTCCTCAAGTAAGCTCCACTGATCATGCTTTAAATCCAGGAAGCGCTTCCCTCGTGGTGTGACATCAGGATCGGAAAGAGTCGCAGTCGCAGGCCACCTCTGTTCAAGCAGGCGGCTGATCATGTGTAACGTACTGTTCCATCTTCCGGATACATCATTTATTAGTGCATGCTCAGGGGTACCCATTTGTTGCTGCTTTGCTTTAAGCTTTGTAGTGGCCAGCTCACTTTTTTTTTTTTAAATGTTCCACAAGGCACTTTGCAGCCTTCAATGTCTTGCTGATCTGGGTATCCCTCAGGGCATGGTTGACAACTAACTGCAATGTATGACCAGCACACCTGAGAGAAGAGATGCCATGATGCTTTTCTTCCAAAATACGCAGAGCAGCGACAACATTTGCAGCGTTATCATGGACAACTACATTTACATTGGCCATGGATATCTTAAACTTTTCAGCTGCTTTTTCCACCCAGCTAGCAATGTTTTCAGCTGTGTGACGATCTTCAAGTGGCATAGTGGTCATATTGTACGATGTAAGATTCCAGTCTTCATTAATGAAGTGGCATGTGACACCCAAGTATGCCTCTGTGGCAATACTGGTTCATGCGTCTGTGGCGAGAGCCATTTTGGATTTCACATCTTTGAGTGACGCTTTCAATCTTTCAAAATTCTCCTTTATATTTCTTCTCCATCAGCTTAGTGAAATGGGACCTTGAGGGAAGTGTGTATCCTGGGTAAAACGTGTTGATCATCTCACGAAATCCTTGACCGTCTACAATAGAAAGAGGTCTCATATCTTTTACAATCATGTTGAGTATGCTATTGGCATGTGTAACGGCCATTTGGGGTGTGCAAACAGTGACCTCCTTTTTATGAAGGAAGAACTCCTGTACACAGCTTTGCCTCTTCCTGAGAAAAAACAGCAATAGTTAATAACATTAGGAGGTAGGAACCAAGTATAACCAACATGAAATCTATGAATGCTCAATGCTAATTATGATTACAATATTAATTGTATTTCATCTAGTTGAAAAAGTTTGAGATATCCATGGCCAATGTTGTAGCTGCATAATGCTGCAGTGCAAATGTTGTCGCTGCTCTGCGTATTTTGGAAGAAAAGCATGGCATCTCTTCTCTCAGGTGTGCTGGTCAGATTGCAGTTAGTTGTCAACCATGCCCTGAGGGATCCCCAGATCAGCAAGACACTGAGGGCTGCAAAGTGCCTTGTGAAACATTAAAAAAAACGTGAGATGGCCACTACAAAAAAGCAATTGGCAAAGCACACAGCACAGCAACAAATGGGTGCATGCACTAATAAATGATGATAATTACTAGCATACATTAATTAATCTTGACCAAAACACAATTGTACTAAGTAGTACTTACAAAGATGGCTCGTCTGTTTGAGGTCGGAGAGCGCCAGGATGTTTTCTTTTGAGGTGCTCCTGCATTGCAGTTGTGCTGCCGTGGTACGCCATTTTGTTTTTGCAAAGGGAACAAAGGACCATTTTATCTGGCTTCTGTTTAAAGAATTCCCATACTTTTGAAAGTCGTGGTCGGGCTTTTCGTGCTACACTGGAACTTTCTCCATTCCCAGGAGCAGCATTCGCCATTACCCCGCGAGATGAGTGTGATGCGCCGACACCTTTCACGCACGTCGACGTATTTTTGTAGGTACCACTGGTTACCACTCACACTTCCCCTAAATTGAACACCCTGCTACACTAATATATATATATAATGGTGTGTGTGTGTGTGTGTGTGTGTGTATATACACACACACACACACACACACACACACACACGCACACACCCAGAAAAGGCTCTGGCAGCGAAAGAGTTAAAGCGGTTGTATACCCTATTTTTTTAACCTTTACCTACAGGTAAGCCTAATAATGAGGCTTACCTGTAGGTAAAAAGAATATCTCCTAAACCTGTACGGTTTAGGAGATATTCCCCTCGCAATGAGCCGCTGACTGCAGCGGGAATTCTCGGCTAAAGCCCGGCAGCCGCCGGACCTTGCCGGCGCGTGGGAGTGACGACATCGCCGCTCCAGCCACTCAGCACTGGAGCGGCGATACCTGGAAGACACGCCGAGGCAAGATGACCTCTCCCTCTGCGTGGACCAGGTAAGTTACTGACGCCTCGTTCTAAGGTAAGTATTTTATAATGAGCTAGTATGTGGTGCATACTAGCTCATTATGCTTTTTGCCTTTTCAATCCTAGCATCATAAGCTTGGTCCCCTGAAAATGGTAAATCTTGTGTAACAACTTCAGCCCCGGAAGATTTGGCTGCTCAATGACCGGGACATTTTTTGCGATGCAACACTGCGTAGTTTTAACTGACAATTGCGCGGTCATGCGATGTTGTACCCAAACAAAATTGACGTCCTTTTTTCGCCACAAATAGTGCTTTCTTTTGGTGGTATTTGATCACCTCCTGCGGTTCTTATTTTTTGCACTATAAACAAAAGAGCGACAATTTTGGAAAAAAACTATCTTTACTTTTTGCTATAGTAAATATCCAAATTGAAGAATTTTTTTTTTTTTAAATGTCCGCAGAGCATACAGCCAGATATCGTGTCTCTGATAGTAACAGCTTTCGTCTCAGTGATATAATGCATGTTAAGCTAAGTTTAACTCTCCATTCATACGTCCCATCCACTCCAAGAAGCAAGCATCCTCACACAGGTCTTATCATCAAGGCATGCCAGCCAACTCTGCCAAGCCGACGCCCATCAACAGTTTTTATTACACTCAGGAGGAAGTGATGTCACAACATGTGACCCACCCTCCATAGGAAGTGAGCTCACAGGAGCTCCACACAGAATACAAGAAATATAGCTTAAAGGATTCAATACAATAATAACCAATCACAGACATGTATACATTCAAATAGACTATCAGTGACATGCACTGCTTCCAATGACAGGAACTATACGACAATTATGCCTTAATGGACCACAATTGTCGTATAGCTATGCTACTGTTCTTGTGGACACAGATCTGTGCGCTCAGAGTCATTTAACGCCCCCCGTCAGGAGGTGGCCAGTCCCCTGACGAGGCGTGAAACAAAATCTCTAAATGGAGTAAACATCGCTGTTTCCATAGGAAGATTTTCCCACCATCGATCTTCCACCAACGTCTGTATGTGCAAATACGCTCAGATGAGCGCATTACAGCAAAACTGACATTGGGGGGACATCTGACAACATACATTAATAATTTTTTTTACAACACTCCGTTTAGGCCGATATGTGTTCTACATATTTTCGGTTGAAAAAAAATTGCAATAAGTGTATATTGACTGATTTGCGCAAAAGTTATAGCGTCTACAAACTTTGGGAAAGATTTATGGCATTTTTATTTTTTTACTAGTAATGGCGGTGATCTGCGATTTTTAGTGGTATTGTGACATTGCAGCAGACAGGTCGGATGCTTTTGACATATTTTTGGGACCATTGACATTTACAGAGCTATCAGTGCTATAAATATGCACTAATTACTATGTAAATGTCACTGGCAGGTAAGGGGTTAACACTAGGGGGCGATCAAGGGGTTAACTGTTCCCTATTGTGTGTTCTAACTGTGGGGGATGGGACTAACTAGGAGAGATGACAGATCGCTGTTTCTACTTTTGTAGAAACACATGATCTGTCAGCTCTCCTCTGACAGCACAGGGATTTGCGCCGGCCATGTGCATCGGGTTCCCTGGGCAAAGCCGTAATATGTACAGGATTTCGCCCAGGAGAACCATTCTGCCGCAGTAAATCTGCGTGAACCGGTCGGGAACCAGTTAAATGACTCAAGGTACTGTATTATGCATAAATTGCAATAACAAAACATTCCCTATAGGTTTATATCAAAGTAAAAAATGGGAAATGGGATCGGTGAAAAAATACATGATGCTCTAGAATAAAAAACCTGATTTACTCTTTCGTTCATGGACCGACACAGCTTCTCTATTAACATAGTGGGTATTATCCGTTAATTAGGAGTGACTAGGCAGAAAACTTGTAAAAAGTGTTGCATCACACCTTCTACAGTACCGCCCAGGGGGTGGACCCTCTGGATATGTCCCCTCACTCTGCATCTCGCAGATCAGTTTTTTTTTCTGTCTAGCAAGTGTAATGATAATGGTATAGTGGTTTCCAGTAGATATATGATGTTTAGGTATTAGTATGATGATATAAGTTATGCTTCCCGCAGCATCACACCCAAGTTTTCCAGAGAATGCGCTTTATTGACTTCCAATACAGAACACAGTCCAATACTTGCACAGATGACCCAATCCACAGATGTGTGTGTGTATATGTATATATATATATATATGTATGTATGTGTGTATATATATATATGTATGTATGTGTGTATATATATATATATATATATATATATTTTATTCAGAGTGAGACCTATGCCCTCCTATCCATGCAGAATCTCCATGCAGAAATATATATCCTGTGCCTTCATATTCCTACAGAATATCTCCTATGCCTTCATATTCCTACAGAATATATCAAGACTAGACTGACTATCGGTTTATATGGCTTACCTATTGAATGACTGAGCAATTTGATTGGCTGTCTTTGATCTACACTCTGTCATTCAGGATGACAGAGAATGACCCCCAACCGAGCCGGAGACAACCACAGCCATCATTTGCATTCTTGCATAATAACATCAACATGCTTTCTTTTGCCATTAGTTTACGGATACGAAAGGTTGCCTGAACACTGCTTTGATACGTAAAAATAGACTCGTCCTGGATTCTTGCATATTGACATAAACCAGCCCCCTTGATATGTGTAGTAAATCCTGTTTGGCCCTTTGGTCAACAAAACAAACACCCTTCAATTAAGTTAACAGGCCACCTCACCCACCTTGCATAAGATCAACACATCAAAGCTGTTATCTGGCCCCTTTCGTATGTACAATCCAGCTGACTCTGACAACTGAATTATCAACTGAAATCTGGCCTTGTCAATATTGTACTCACATATAAACATACACATATATATATATGTGTGTGTGTGTGTGTGTGTATGTATGTATGTATGTATGTATGTGTGTGTGTATGTGTGTGTATATATATATATATATATATATATGTATGTGTTTTATATGTATCTAATCCCACATAAATCAGCCAACATATTACAACATATATCCCCACTTGGATCGGTTCAAATCAGAATTGGTTCACAACCAAACTGCTCAGACATCCCTGGCTCTTTGGTTGGTATACCATTCTGGTGGAATTATGGACTGAATGATACAAGTAACTACTCTATTAAAGACAATGAGGGGTGGCCTACAGCAAATTCAAATTGTGGCTGTCAATCAGCAAATTACTTGACGGGTACACAAAAGGTCATCATTGCTCAAATAGGGAATGGAAAGAAGCAGATGTTAATTGTGAAATGCTTGTAAGATGGACTACAGCTTTGTTGTCAGAGAATATTGAGGGTTCGATGTTAAAAGAACCCAGTGTCCTGATTGGTGGATTGATGATTGAAGGTGAAGCTCATGAATGTCAAGTGCAAGGAAATAGTTTGCAGCACAGAGTTTTACTGCCGTATCCAAACCTTTTTGACCTTGGCAGGGACTGCTGGTATATTGATGGTTCTTCTTACTATAAAGATGGAAGCAGAATTTCAGGATTTGCTGGTGATTGCGTAAAAGCATCTTTAAGAATGAAAACTTTGAGCCTGGAGATGAGAGAATCCTGGACTTATGTGGATTGGAGCTCCCAAAACATACCAAGCTTTACTTTCAGTGACATGGTGAGAAATGTGATGAAGTCAGAATGGACTGTGACATCAGCTAATTTTTGCGCAATATTCAAGATCGTGATGAGATTTGCGCAAGAGCAAGCTTTGAAATAAGGTCTAACAGCTATATGGGCCATGGATGTTTACCAAATCCTTTTCCAGTCATGGTCTAAAGTTATATTATGTAATAACTGTTCCATGGGAATATTTTAGGGGGGCTGCTGAAGAGAGATGTAACCAGTCTCAAATTCATATTTCATATGAGCCATTGTAAAGCATCCAGTACCTCAAATCATGATGTTTGTTGCTTAATTTATGGGTCAGTTCTAGTAGTTAGAACCGACCCAAGTGGGGGTATATGTTGTAATATGTTGGCTGATTTATGTGTGACGTTATGTTATTTTATATATATATCTGTGTATATGTATGTGAGTACAATATTGACCAGGCCAGATTTCAGTTGATAATTGATAATTCAGTTGTCAGAGTCAGCTGGATTACACATGAGAGAGGCCTGAAAACAGCTTTGATGTGTTGATCTTATGCAAGGTGGGTGAGGTGGCCTGTTAACTTAATTGAAGGGTGTTTTGTTGACCAAAGGGCCAAACAGGATCTACTACACATATCAAGGGGACTTGTTTATGTCAATATGCAAGAATCCAGGACGAGTCTATTTTTATGTATCAAAGCAGTGTTCAGGCAACCTTTTGTATCCGTAATCTAATTGCATGTGTCAAAAGAAAGCATGGTGCAAGATCCAAAGACAAAAACAAAAATTGCCGCTCAAGGCAGATAGGATAAGGGAGGTACTTCTCTCGGAGACCTTGGGTGCCAGCAATGCACGTAGCAATTGAGGAAAAAATAAGATAAGAGGACAGCCGCACTCCAATCCAACGTGTGTTTAATGAACAGGCACTACAAAAACCAGCTAGAACAGGATAGCTGACGCGTTTCGCACAAAATCAGTGCTTACTCATAGCTTAGCTATGGATTGGAGTGCGGCTGTCCTCTTTTATCTTATTTTTTCGTCAAAAGAAAGCATGTTGAAGTTATTATGCAAGAATGCAAATGATGGCTGTGGTCGTCTCTGGCTAGGTTGGGGGTCATTCTCTGTCATCCAGAATGACAGAGTGTAGATCAAAGACAGCCAATCAAATTGCTCAGTCATTCAATAGATAAGCCATATAAGCTTATATTCAGTCTAGTCTTGAGATATTCTGTAGGAATATGAAGGCATAGGAGATATTCTGTAGGAATATGAAGGCACAGGATATATTTTTCTGCATGGAGACAATGCATGGATAGGAAAGCACAGGTCTAGAATATGATCTACAGTGCCTTGCGAAAGTATTCGGCCCCCTTGAACTTTTCATAATTTTGCCACATTTCAGGCTTCAAACATAAAGATATAAAATTTTAATTTTTTGTGAAGAATCACCAACAAGTGGGACACAATTGTGAAGTGGAACGAAATCTATTGGATATTTTAAACTTTTTTAGCAAATAAAAAACTGAAAAGTGGTGCGTGCAAAATTATTCGGCCCCTTTACTTTCAGTGCAGCAAACTCACTCCAGAAGTTCAGCGAGGATCTCTTAATGATCCAATGTTGTCCTAAATGACTGATGGTGATAAATAGAATCCACCTGTGTGTAATCAAGTCTCTGTATAAATGCACCTGCTCTGTGATAGTCTCAGGGTTCTGTTGAAAGCGCAGAGAGCATCATGAAGACCAA
This sequence comes from Rana muscosa, assembly GCA_029206835.1. NCBI lineage: Eukaryota > Metazoa > Chordata > Amphibia > Anura > Ranidae > Rana > Rana muscosa. The sequence continues at coordinate 333,085,984 of CM055123.1, read as the reverse complement.
GGAACACACCAGGCAGGTCCGTAATACTGTTGTGGAGAAGTTTAAAGCCGGATTTGGATACAAAAAGATTTCCCAAGCTTTGAACATCCCAAGGAGCACTGTGCAAGCGATCATTTTGAAATGGAAGGAGTATCAGACCACTGCAAATCTACCAAGACCTGGCTGTCCCTCTAAACTTTCAGCTCAGACAAGGAAAAGACTGATCAGAGATGCAGCCAAGAGGCCCATGATCACTCTGGATGAACTGCAGAGAACTACAGCTGAGGTGCGAGAGTCTGTCCACAGGACAACAATCAGTCGTACACTGCACAAATCTGGCCTTTATGGAAGAGTGGCAAGAAGAAAGCCATTTCTCAAAGATATCCATAAAAAGTCTCGTCTAAAGTTTGCCACAAGCCACCTGGGAGACACACCAAACATGTGGAAGAAGGTGCTGTGGTCCGATGAAACCAAAATCGAACTTTTTGGCCACAATGCAAAACGATATGTTTGGCGTAAAAGCAACACAGCTCATCACCCTCAACACACCATCCCCACTGTCAAACACGGTGGTGGCAGCATCATGGTTTGGGCCTGCTTTTCTTCAGCAGGGACAGGGAAGATGGTTAAAATTGAGGGGAAGATGGATGCAGCCAAATACAGGACCATTCTGGATGAAAACCTGTTGGAGTCTGCAAAAGACCTGAGACTGGGACGGAGATT